>JAUNZM010001634.1:0-600000 GCA_033459285.1 Clamator glandarius
CAGCAGTAGATGCAGCAGCAATATCCCCCTCACCACAAGAAGGATGCTGAGGCTCTGGAGCGAGTCCAGAAAGGGCAACAAAGCTGGTGAAGGGGCTGGAGAACAAATCTTACGAGGAGCGGCTAAGAGAGCTGGGGTTGTTTAGCCGGGAGAAGAGGAGACTGAGGGGAGACCTCATTACTCTCTACAACTACCTGAAGGGAGGTTGTGGAGAGGAGGGAGCTCTCCTCTTCTCCCAAGTGACAGGGGACAGGACGAGAGGGTATGGCCTCAAGCTCCGCCAGGGGAGATTTAGGCTTGAGATTAGGAAGAAGTTCTTCACAGAGAGGGTGGTTAGGGATTGGAACAGTCTGCCAAGGCAGGTGGTTGAGTCACCGTCCCTGGAGGTGTTTAAGGTTAGGGTAGATGAGGTGCTTAGGAGCATGATTTAGGGAATGGTGGGAATGGTTGGACTCGACGATCCAGTGGGTCTCTTCCAACCTGGTCATTCTGTGATTCTGTGATTCTGTGAATATATGCAGCAAAAGGAGATGAAGCAAGATAGGAAGCATGAGGAGACTAAGCAAGAGGAGATGCATTAGGAGATTGTGCAGCAGGCTATGCAGCAGCAGTAGATGCAGCAGAGAACATAGCGGCACGAGATTCAGCAGTAGGAGATGGCACAGGAGATGCAGATGCAGGAGATTCAGCAGCAGATGCAGCATCAGGAGATGCACGAGGACATCCATCAGCAGGAGATGCAGCACCTGCAGATGCAGCAGCAGGAGATGAAGTATTAGATGCAGGAGCAGCAAATGCAGCAGTAGGAAATGCAGCAAGAGGGGAGGCAGCAGGAGTTGCAGCAGAAGGAAATGCAGCAGTACAAAGTGCATCAGGAAATGCATCAGCAGCCGCAGGAGATAAAGCAGCAGCAGCTACAGCTGGAAATGCAGCAGCAGGAGATGCAGCAGAGTTTGCAGCAGCAGGAGATGCAGAAGCAGGAGATCCAGCAAGAAAGCACCATCATAAGATGAATCCGCAGATGCAACAGAAGGATATGGAGCAGGAGATGCAGCCGCAAGAGATGCAGCAGCAGATGCAGAAGGAGATGCACTAGCAGGAGATGTAGAAGCAGGATATGCAGCAAGAGACTGAGCAAGAGGAGATGTATCCTGAGATGCAGCAGCAGGAAATGCAGCGGGAGATGTAGAAGCAGACGAAGCAGCAGGTGATGCAGCAGCAAGATAGGCATCAGAAGGAGATAAAGCAGGAGATGCAAAAGCAGGAGATTAAGCTACAGGAGATGCATTAGGAGATGCAGTAGCAGCAGATACAGCATCAGGAGATGCAGCCGCAGTAGATGCAGGAGTAGATTCAGAAGCAGATTCCGTAAGAGATGCAGCAGCAGAAGATGAAGCAGGGGAGATGCATCATGAGATGAATCTGCTGATGCATCAGAGGAAGTACAGAAGGAGATGCAGCAGCAGGAGGTTCAGCAGAGGATGCAGCAGCAATAGATGCAGGTGGAGATCCAGGAGGAGGACATAGAGAAGCAGGAGACGCAGCAGCACATGCAGCAGCAGATGCAGGAGATGAAGCAGCAGGAGTTTCAGAAGGAGGAGATTCAGCAGAAGATGCATCAGGAGGTGCAGCAGCAGGAGATGCAGCATTAGGAGATGCACCAGTGGATGCAGCAGCAGGAGATGCAGCAGGGGATTCAGTAGAAGGTGATGCAGCAGCAGATGCAGCAGAAGTGAATTCAGCAGCAGAAGATGCAGCAGTGTATGCAGCAGCAGCAGATGGAGCATCAGGTGATGCAGAAGGACATCAAAAAATCAGAAGGTGAAGCAACAGGAGATGCAGCAGTAGATTAATCTACAGTAAATGCACCAAAAGATGCAAGAGATGCAGCAGCATAAGATGCAGCTGGAGATGCAGCAGCAGTAGATTGAGCAAGATACACAGAAGCAGGAGATGCATCGACGGGAGATGTGGCATGAGAGGCAGAAGAAGAAGATCCTGCAGCAGATGCAGTAGCATACACAGCACCAGCAGATGCAGCAGCAGGAGATTCAGCAGCAGGAGATGCAGCATGTGGAGATGCAGCATCAGGAGATGTATCAGTAAATGCAGCGGCAGGATATGCAGCAGGAGGAGACGCAGCAGATTATGCAGCAGCAGGAGATGCAGCAGGAGATGTGGTAGGATTAGATTCAGCAGGAGATGCAGCAGGATATTCAGCACGTGGAGATGCAGCAGGAGATGATGCAGATGGAGCTGCAGCAGCAGGAGATGCAGCAGGAGATGCAGCAAGAGATGCAGTAGTAGGAGATGAAGCAGTATATGAAGCAGCAGCAGATGCAGCAGAAAATACTGCAGATACACCTGTAGGAGATGAATCAGGATATTCAGCAGGAGATGATGCAGAAGCAAGGGATGCAGCAGCAGGGGATTACGCAGGACATGCATCAGTAGATGATGCAGCAGCAGGAGATGCAGCTGCTGCAGATGCATCAATAGATGCATATTCATCAGGAGATGCAGCAGGATGAGATGCTTTAGCAGGTACAGATTCATGTGATGTAGCACGAGATACAGAAGGAGATACTGTAGGAGAAGAGACAGGAGGAGATGATGCAGCAGACCCAGTAGCAGGAGATGCACAAGCAGAAGGTACAGCCGCAGGAGATGCAGGAAATGCATCAGCTGATACAGGAGGAGATTTAGCAGGAAGAGAGGCAGCAGCAGGAGAGGCAGCAGCAGGAGATGCAGCATGAGATGCAGCAGCAGGAGATGCAGCATTAGATTCTGCTGCATCTCTTCTGCTGCCTCTCCTACTGCATCTCCTCCTGTTTCATCTTTTGTTGCATCTCCTGCTGCTGTATCTCATGGTGCATATCCTATTGCTACATCTCTGCAGAATCTCCTGCTGCATCTTCTGCTAGTGCATGTTCTGCTGCATTTCCTGCTGATGCATATCCTGCTGCTGTATTTCCTGATGCATCTCTTTCTGCTTTATCTTTTTCTGCATATCCTGCAACATTTCTTCCTGCTGGATCTCCCGCTTAATCTCCTACTACATCTTCAGCATATGCTGCTGCATTTGGTGCTGTTTCACCTATTGCTGCATCTCCTGCTATTACATCTGCTGCTGCAACTCCTGCTACTTCATCTGCTGCTGAATCTACATCTCCTCTTTCGTCTGCTGCCTGCATCTCCTGCTGATGCATCTCCTGCTGATGCATCTCCTGCTACAACTCCTTCTGCAGCATCTACTCTTGCATCTCCTTCTTCTGCATCTCTTGAGGTATATTCTGCTGCATTTCCTTCTGCATCCTCTGCTGCATCTTTTGTGGCTTCATCTCCTGCTTCTGTATCTCCTGCTGAAGAATCGCCTTCTGCTATATCTCCTGCTGCTGCATCTCCTTCTGAATGTGATGCTGAATCTACTGCTGCTGCATTACCTGCTGCAATCTCCTCCTGCAGCATATCTTGCTGCATTTCCTTCTGCTGCATGTCCTGCTGCATCTCCTTCTGCGGCATCTCCTGCTGTGTCATCTGCAGCAGCATATTCTGCTGCTGCATCTCCTACTGAATCTGCATCTGCTGATGCATCTGCTGCTGCATCTATTGCTGCTGCATCTGCTGCCTCTGCAGCTGCAGCTGCATCTCCTGCTGATGCATAATCTGCTGCTGCATCTTCTGCTGAATTTCTGGCTACTGCATCTCCTTAATCTGCTGCTGCATCTGCTGCTGATTCATGTACTGCTTTATCTGCTGCTGATTCATGTACTGCTGCATCTCCTGCTACAGTTAATGCTGCTACATCTCCTGCCACTTCATGTCCTCCAGCATCTCCTGCTGCTGCATCTTCTGCTGCATTTCCGGCTGCTGCATTTCCGTCTACTGCATCTCCTTAATCTGCTGCTGCATCTGCTGCTGATTCATGTACTGCTGCATCTCCTGCTACAATTCCTGCTGCTACACCTCCTGCCACTCGATGTCCTCCAGCATCTCCTGCTGCTGCATCCTCTGCTCATGCATCTACGGATGCATCTGCAGAAGTATCTCCATTTCCTGCTGCATCTGCTGCTAAATCTTCTACGGATGCATCTAGTGCTTCTGCATTTCCTCCTGAAGGCATCTGCGGCTGCATCTCCTGCTGCTACAACTCCATCTCTTGCTGAATCTCCTGCTGCACTTCCTGCTGTAACTGCTGATGCATATTTTGCTATTTCATCTTGTGCTGCATCTCCTGCTGAATTATCTTCTGCAGAATCTCCTCCAGCATCTCCTGCTACAATTTCTGCTGATGTATCTCCTGCTGCATCTCCTACTAGATCCCCTGCTGCTGAATCTCCTTCTATATCTCCGGCTGCATCTCCTGCTGCATCTTCTGCTAGTGAATGTTCTGCTACATTTCCTGCTGATGCATATCCTGCTGCTGTATTTCCTGATGCATCTCTTTCTGCTTTATCTTTTCTGCATATCCTGCTGCATCTCTTCCTGCTGGATCTCCTGCTTAATCTACTCCTACTACATCTTCAGCATATGCTGCTGCATCTGGTGCTGCTTCACATATTGCTGCATCTCCTGCTATTGCATCTGCTGCTGCAACTCCTGCTTCTTCATCTGCTGCTGCATCTCCTGTTACTTCATCTGCTGCTGAATCTGCATCTCCTCTTTCGTCTGCTGCCTGCATCTCCTGCTGATGCATCTCCTCTTGCTGCATCTTCTGCTGCATTTCTGGCTACTGCATCTCCTTAATCTGCTGCTGCATCTGCAGCTCATTCATGTACTGCTGCATCTTCTGCTACAATTCCTGCTGCTACATCTTCTGCCACTTGGTGTCCTCCAGCATCTACTGCTGCTGCATCCTCTGCTCATGCATCTGTGGATGAATCTGCAGATGTATCTCCATTTCCTGCTGCATCTGCTGCTAAATCTTCTACGGATGCATCTAGTGCTTCTGCATTTCAGCTGCATATCCTGTTGAAGGCATCTCCTGCTGAATCTCCTGCTGCACTTCCTGCTGTAACAGCTGATGCATATGTTGCTATTTCATCTCCTGCTGCATCTCCTGCTGAATCTTCTTCTGCAGAATCTTCTCCAGCATCTGCTGCTATAATTCCTGCTGATGTAACTCCTGCTGCATCTCCTACAGCATCCCCTGCTGCTGAATCTTCTTCTATATCTCCTGCTGCATTTTCTACTGAATCTCCTGCTGCACAATCTCCTACGGAATTTCCTGCTGCAGAATCTGCTGATGCATTTCCTGCTGACGCATCTCCTGCTGAATCTCCTGATGCTGAATCTCCTACTGCTGAATCTCCTGCCTCTTCATCTCCTGCTGCTGCAACTCCCGCTGAATCTGCTGCTGCCTCTTGATCGCCGGCATCTTCTTTTCCTGAATCTCCTGCTGCTGCATCTCCGGCAGATTTCCTGCTGCATTTCCTTCTCTTGAATCTCCTGCTGCATATCCTGCTGCATCTGCTGTTACCAAATCTCCTGCTGTTGCATATCCTACTGAATGTCCAGCAGCATCTCCATGCTGATGCAATTCTTGCTGCATCTCATCCTGCACCCTTTGCTGCTGCATCTGCTGCTGCTTCTGCTTCTGGTGCACCTTCTGCCTCATAACCTGCTGCTGTGTCTCCTGCTGATGTATGTTTTGCTGCACCTCCTGCTGCTGCATCTCCTTCTGCATCTCCGGCTGAATCGCCTGTAGTATCTCCTGCTTCTTCATCTCCTTCTGCTACATCTCCTAGTGCATATGATGCTGCTGCATCTCCTCTTACTTCTGCTGCTGCTGCATTCCCTGCTGCATCTCCTGGTGCTGCAGCTCATTCTGCATCTCCTTCTGTGACTCCTGCTACTACATCCCCTGCTGCTGCATTTCCTGCTTCATCTCCTGATGCGGCAACTCCTTCTGCATCTTCTGCTGATGCATCTCCTGTGGAATCTGCTGCTGCTGCATCTCCTGTTGCATCTGCTTCTGATGCATCTGCGGCTACACCTCTGCTGCTGCATCTCTTGCTGCATTTCCTGCTTCATCTGCTGATGCATGTGCTGCTGCTCTATGTCCTGCTACATCTCGTCATCCTTCACATCCTGCTGCATCTGCTGAAGATTCTGTTCCTATTGCTTCTCCTGCTGAATCTGCATTTCCTGCTGCATCTGCTTCTGCATCTCCTACTGATGCATCTCCTGCTGCTTCTGCATCTGCTTCTACATGTAGGTTTTCACTTTCTACGTTTGCTGCCTCATCTCCTCGTCCATCTGCTGATGCACCTCCTGCTGCTGCATTTCCTGCTTCATCTTCAGCTGCTGCATCTGTGGCTTCATCACCTCATATGTCATCTCCTGCTGCATCTGCTGCAGTATTTCCTGATGGAGTATCTGCTGATCCTGCATCTCCTGCTGCATCTGCTGCTGCTCTGCTGCTATTTCATCTCCTGCCAAGTCTCCTGCTACATATCTTGCTGCTGCAACTCCTAATGCATCTCATGATAATGCTTCATCTCCTGCTATTGCATCTCCTGCTGCAACTACTGCTGTTGCATTTCCTGCTGCATCTTCTGCTGCTGCATCTCCTGCTGATGGGTCTGATGCAGCATCTCTTGCTCTTGCATCTCCTGCTGCATGTCCTCCTGCTGCATTACCGGCTCTATCTCCTCCTACTGCATCTCCTCCTGCTGCATATCCTGCTTCTCTATATACTGCTGCCTTTCCTGCTACTGCATCTCCTGCTGGTGAATCTCTTACTGTATCTCCTTCTTCTGAAACTGCTCTGTTACCTTCTGCATCGACTCCTGCTGCATGTCCTGCTGCTGCATCGACTCCTGCTGCATCTGCTTCTGCATCTCCTTCTTCTGAATCTCCTGCTAAATCTGCATCTCCTGCTTTTGCATCTCCTTCTGCTGAATCTCTGGCGGCATCTCATGCTGCTACATATCCTGCTACATCTCCTGACGTATCTCCTTCTAAATATGCATCTCCTGCTGCTTCTCCTGCTGCAGAATTTCCTTCTGCTGAATCTCCTGCTGCTGCATCTCCTGCTGTTGAATCTCCTGCTGCTGCATCTGCTGCATCATCTCCTCTTTCTCCATGACCTGCTGTATCTCCAGTTACTGCAACATATCATGTAGCTGCAAAAGTTGAAGAATCTCTTCCTACTGCATCTTCTGCTGAATCTTCATTTCCTGCTGCATCTTCTTCTGCATCTCCTGCTGCTGCTGCATCTCCTGCTGCTTCTCCTGCTGCTGCATCAGTTGCTGCTGAATCTCCTGATGAATCTCCTGCGGCATCTCATGCTTCTACATATCATGCTGAATCTCCTGCTGATGAATCTCCTGATGCCTCTGCTGCTGCTGCATCTCCTACTGCTGCATCACCTTCTGCATGTGCTGCTGCAAGCATATCCTTCTGCTGCATCTCCTGCTGCTGCACCTCCTGCTGCATCTCCATCTGAATCTCTTGTTACAGCATTTCCTGCTGATGCATATTCTGCTTCAAATCCTGCTGCTGCATATTCTGCTTCAACTCCTGCTGCTGCATTACCTTCTGCATCTATTCCTGTTGTAGTTCCTGCTGCTGCATCTCCTTCTGCTGCATCTGCTGCTTCATCTCCTACTGCTGCATCTGCTGATATTGCATGTGCTGTTGCATCTCTTGGTGCTGCATCTTCTGGTGTTGCATCTCCTGCTGCATCCCCTGCGGCATCACCTGCTCCTGTATCTCCTGCTGCTACATCTCCTGATGCATCCTCTGCTCATGCATTTGCAGATACATCTCCTGAAGCACCATTTCCCGTTGCATCTGCTGCTCCATCCCCTTCTGCATCTCTTTCTGCTCCATCTGGTGCATCTGCTGTTGCATATGCTGCTGCTTCATCTACTGCTGCATCTCCTGCTTCATCTCCATCTGCTTCATCAGTTGCTGCTGAATCTCCTGATGAATCTCCTGGGGCATCTCATACTTCTACATATCATGCTGAATGTATTGCTGCTGAATCTCCTGATGCCTCAGCTGCTGCTGCATCTCCTACAGCTGCATCACCTTCTGCATGTGCTGCTGCAGCATCTCCTTCTGCTGCATCTCCTGTTGCTGCATCTGCTGGTGCTGCACCTGCTGCAACATCTGCTTCTGCATCTCCTGCTGCTGCATCTCCGTCTGAATCTCTTGGTGCTGCATTTCCTGCTGATGCATATTCTGCTTCAACTCCTGCTGCTGCACCACCTTCTGCATCTATTCCTCTTCTATTTCCTGCTTCTGCATCTCCTGCTGCTGCATCTCCGTCTGAATCTCTTGGTGCTGCATCTCCTGCTGATGCATGTCCTGCTGCATCTCCTGCTTCTGCAACTACTTCTTCTGCATCTCCGGCTCCAGCCTCTCCTTCGGAATCAATTGCTGCTGCATCCCTTATTCATCTCCTACTGCTGCATATACTGCTGCATCTGGTGCTGCTGTACCTCCTCCTGCTGCATTTCCTCTTGCATACCCTCCTGCTGCATCTCCCGCTGAATCTCCTCCTTCTGCATCTCCTGTCCCATCTCCCCCTGCTGCATCTCCTGCGGAATCTCCCGCTTCATCTCCTGCTGCTGCATCTCCTTCTGCTACATCTCCTTCTGCATCTCCTACTACAGCATCTCCTGCTATATCTGCTGCTTCTGCATCTCTTGATACATCCCCTGCTGCTTCGTCTCATCCTGCTGCATCTCATGCTGCTATATCTCCTGCTGTTTCATATCCTGCTACTGCATCTCCTAATGAATCTCCTGCTGCTTCATCTCTTGATCCATATCCTGCTACAGCATCTCCTCTTTCTGCATCTCCTTCTGCTTCATCTGCTGCTACATCTCCTGCTCTATCTCATGTTGCACCTTCTATTGAAGCACCTCCTGCGTCATCGCCTTCTGCTGCACATCTTGCTGCTTCATCTCGTTCTGCATCTCCTGATGCATCTCCTTGAGCGTCACCTGCTGCATCTCCTTCTGCATCACCTGCAGATGCATCTCCTGCTGTATCTCCTGCTCCTTCATATTCAGCTGCATTTCCTGCTGCAGCTCTTTATCAATCTACTACTGCTGCATCTGCTGAAATTGCTCCTGCATCTGCTGCTGCTTAATCTACTGCTGCATCTCCAGATAGATCTCCTGCTGCTGCATCTCCTGCTGCTGCAGCTCCTGCTGTTGCAGCTACTGCTGCATCTGATGCTACTTTCTCTCTTGCTGCATTTACTGCGGCTGCATCTCCTTCTATATTTCCTTCTGCTGCATCTTCTTCACTTCATCTATTACTCTGCACTTCCTGCTGCTGCATCTCCTCATTCTGCATCTCCGGCTCAATATTCTACTGATGCATCTAGTGCTTCTGCATTTCCTCCTGAAGGCATCTGCGGCTGCATCTCCTGCTGCTACATCACCTGCTGAGTCTCCTGTTTCCCTTCCTGCTGTAACTTCTGATGCATATGTTGCTATTTCATCTCCTGCTGCATCTCCTACTGAATCTTCTTCTGCAGAATCTTCTCTTGCCACTCCTGCTGATGTATCTGCTGCTGTATCTCCTACTACATCTCCTGCTGCTGAATCTCCTGCTGCAACTTCTGCTGAATCTTCCGCTGAATCTCCTGCTGCAGACTCTCCTACGGTGTTTCCTGCTGCAGAATCTCCTGCTACATTTCCTGCTGATGCATCTCCTGCTGAATCTCATGCCTCTTCATCTCCTGCTGCTGCTTCTCCTGCATCTGCTGCGGCTGCATCTTCTTCTACTGCATCTCCTGCTACTGCATCTCCTTCTGCATCTCCGTTGCTACATCTCCTTCTGCATTCCTGCTTCTTCATCTCATGCTGCATCTCCTGCTATGCACCTCATGCTGCTGCATCTGCTGTGGCATCTCCTGCTGTATCTCCTGCAGCATCTCCTGCTGCTGCAGTTCCTGCTGCATCTCATCCTGCATCACCTGCTGCTGCATCTGCTGCTGCTTCTGGTGTTGCTACATCTCCTTGCTGCACCTGCTGCTGCATCTCCTGCTGCATCTCCAGCTTCATCTTCTGCTGCTGCATCTCCTTCTGTATCTTCTGCAGTTTCATATCCTGCTGCATCTACTCTGCTACATCTCCTTAATCTGCTGTTGTATCTGCTGCTACTTCATCTACTGCTGCATCTCCTGCTACATCTCCTGCTGCTGCACCTCCTGCTGCACTTGTATCTACATTTCTACTTCTTCTCCTGCTGCATCTCCTGCTGCATCTCCTGCTGCTGCGTTTCCTGAATCTGCCCTTGTATCTGCTGCTATTTCATGTACTCCTGCATCTCCTGCTGCCGTATCTCCTGCTACATGCTCTGCTGATGCATCTGCGGATGCATCTACTGCTGCTGAATCTCCTGCTACTGAATCACCTGCTGCTGCATCTCCTACTGCATATGCTGCTGAATGCATTTGCAGCTGCACCTCCTCCTGCTGCATTTCCTGCTGCTGCATCTCCTTCTGCATTTCCTGCTGCAATGGCTGCTGCATCTACTGCTTCTTCATCTACTGCTGCATCTCCTACATTTCCTGCTGCCTCATACTTTTATCTATGTCCTGCTGCATCTCTGCTGCTGCCTCTGCTGGTGCATCTGCTGCTGATCTATCTCCTGCTCCATCTCTTCCTGCTGCATCCGCTGCTGCATCCCCTTCTGCTGCATCTGCAGCATATGCTGCTTCATCTAGTGCTGCTTCACCTACTGCTGCAAGCCCTGCAAAATTTCCTGCTGCTGCATCTGCTGCTGCATCACCTGCTGCAGCATCTCCTGTTTAATCTCCTGAAGCATCTCCTGCTGCATTTCCGGCTGGTGCATCTCCTGCCTCATATGCTGCTGCTGTGTCTCCTGCTGATGTGTGTTTTGCTGCATCTCCTGCTGATGCATCTACTCCTGCATCTCCTACTTCTGCATCTCCTTCTTCTGCATCTACTTTTTCGGCATCTCTGGCTCCAGCATCTCCTGCTTCATCAATTGCTGCTGCATCTCTTATGCATCTCCTTCTGCTGCATCTACTGCTGCATCTGCTGCTGTTGTACCTCCTCCTGCTTCATCTCCTGTTCCACCTCCTCCCGCTGCATCTCCTGCTTAATCTCTTCCTGCTGCTGCATCATCTACTTTTGCATCTCCTGCTATGGCATCTCTGGCTGTATCTGCTCCTTCTGCAACTCCTGATACATCCCCTGCTGCTTCATCTCACCCTGCTGCATCACATGCTGCATGTCCTGCTCCTATATCTCCTGCTGCTTCATATCCTGCTACTGCATCTCCTAATTAATTTCCAGAAGCTTCATCTCCTGCTGCTGCATCTCTTGATCCATGTCTTGCTGCTGCATCTCCTGTTTCTGCATCTCCTTCTGCTTCGTCTGCTGCTGCATCTTTATCTGCTGTATCTCATGTTGCACCTTCTACTGAAGCATCTCCTGTGTCATCTCCTTCTGCTGCATATCCTGCTGCTGCATCTCGTTCTGCATCTCCTGCTGCATCTCCTTGAGCGTCACCTACTGTATCTCCTTCTGCATCACCTGCAGATGCATCTCCTCTTGTTGCATCTCCTGCCGTATTAGCTGCTGCAGCATCTGCTTCTACATGTACGTTATAACTTTCTTCTTTTGCAGATGCATCTCCTGATGTATTTGCTGATGCACCTGCTGCTGCTGCATCTCCTGCTTCATCTTCAACTGATGCATCTATGGCTTCATCACATGATATGTCATCTCCTGCTGCATGTGTTACAGTATTTCCTGCTGCAGCATCTCCTGCTTCTGCATCTGCTGTTGCATTTCCTGCTGCATCTGCTGCTGCTCTGCTACTGCTTCATCTCCTGCCAAATCTCCTGCTACATATCCTGCTGCTGCACCTCTTAATGCATCTCATGATAATGCTTCAACTCCTGTTGCTGCATCTCCTACTGCACCTACTGCTGCTCGATTTCATGCTGCATCTCCTGCTGCTGAATCTCCTGCTGCTGCGTCAGCTGCATCATCTCCTCTTTCTCCATAACCAGCTGTATCTCCTGTTGCTGCATCATATCATGCAGCTGCATATCTTGAAGAATCTCTTCCTACTGCATCTTCTGCTGAATCTTCATTTCCTGCTGCATCTGCTTCTGCATCTACTGCTGCTGCTGGGTCTCCTGCTGCTTCTCCTGCTGCTGCATCAGTTGCTGCTGAATCTCCTGATGAATCTCCTGCGGCATCTCATGCTTCTACATATCATGCTGAATCTCCTGCTGATGAATCTCCTGATGCCTCTGCTGCTGCTGCATCTCCTACTGCTGCATCACCTTCTGCATGTGCTGCTGCAAGCATATCCTTCTGCTGCATCTCCTGCTGCTGCACCTCCTGCTGCATCTCCATCTGAATCTCTTGTTACAGCATTTCCTGCTGATGCATATTCTGCTTCAAATCCTGCTGCTGCATATTCTGCTTCAACTCCTGCTGCTGCATTACCTTCTGCATCTATTCCTGTTGTATTTCCTGCTGCTGCATCTCCTTCTGCTGCATCTGCTGCTTCATCTCCTACTGCTGCATCTGCTGATATTGCATGTGCTGTTGCATCTCTTGGTGCTGCATCTTCTGGTGTTGCATCTCCTGCTGCATCCCCTGCGGCATCACCTGCTCCTGTATCTCCTGCTGCTACATCTCCTGATGCATCCTCTGCTCATGCATTTGCAGATACATCTCCTGAAGCACCATTTCCCGTTGCATCTGCTGCTCCATCCCCTTCTGCATCTCTTTCTGCTCCATCTGGTGCATCTGCTGTTGCATATGCTGCTGCTTCATCTACTGCTGCATCTCCTGCTTCATCTCCATCTGCTTCATCAGTTGCTGCTGAATCTCCTGATGAATCTCCTGGGGCATCTCATACTTCTACATATCATGCTGAATGTATTGCTGCTGAATCTCCTGATGCCTCAGCTGCTGCTGCATCTCCTACAGCTGCATCACCTTCTGCATGTGCTGCTGCAGCATCTCCTTCTGCTGCATCTCCTGTTGCTGCATCTGCTGGTGCTGCACCTGCTGCAACATCTGCTTCTGCATCTCCTGCTGCTGCATCTCCGTCTGAATCTCTTGGTGCTGCATTTCCTGCTGATGCATATTCTGCTTCAACTCCTGCTGCTGCACCACCTTCTGCATCTATTCCTCTTCTATTTCCTGCTTCTGCATCTCCTGCTGCTGCATCTCCGTCTGAATCTCTTGGTGCTGCATCTCCTGCTGATGCATGTCCTGCTGCATCTCCTGCTTCTGCAACTACTTCTTCTGCATCTCCGGCTCCAGCCTCTCCTTCGGAATCAATTGCTGCTGCATCCCTTATTCATCTCCTACTGCTGCATATACTGCTGCATCTGGTGCTGCTGTACCTCCTCCTGCTGCATTTCCTCTTGCATACCCTCCTGCTGCATCTCCCGCTGAATCTCCTCCTTCTGCATCTCCTGTCCCATCTCCCCCTGCTGCATCTCCTGCGGAATCTCCCGCTTCATCTCCTGCTGCTGCATCTCCTTCTGCTACATCTCCTTCTGCATCTCCTACTACAGCATCTCCTGCTATATCTGCTGCTTCTGCATCTCTTGATACATCCCCTGCTGCTTCGTCTCATCCTGCTGCATCTCATGCTGCTATATCTCCTGCTGTTTCATATCCTGCTACTGCATCTCCTAATGAATCTCCTGCTGCTTCATCTCTTGATCCATATCCTGCTACAGCATCTCCTCTTTCTGCATCTCCTTCTGCTTCATCTGCTGCTACATCTCCTGCTCTATCTCATGTTGCACCTTCTATTGAAGCACCTCCTGCGTCATCGCCTTCTGCTGCACATCTTGCTGCTTCATCTCGTTCTGCATCTCCTGATGCATCTCCTTGAGCGTCACCTGCTGCATCTCCTTCTGCATCACCTGCAGATGCATCTCCTGCTGTATCTCCTGCTCCTTCATATTCAGCTGCATTTCCTGCTGCAGCTCTTTATCAATCTACTACTGCTGCATCTGCTGAAATTGCTCCTGCATCTGCTGCTGCTTAATCTACTGCTGCATCTCCAGATAGATCTCCTGCTGCTGCATCTCCTGCTGCTGCAGCTCCTGCTGTTGCAGCTACTGCTGCATCTGATGCTACTTTCTCTCTTGCTGCATTTACTGCGGCTGCATCTCCTTCTATATTTCCTTCTGCTGCATCTTCTTCACTTCATCTATTACTCTGCACTTCCTGCTGCTGCATCTCCTCATTCTGCATCTCCGGCTCAATATTCTACTGATGCATCTAGTGCTTCTGCATTTCCTCCTGAAGGCATCTGCGGCTGCATCTCCTGCTGCTACATCACCTGCTGAGTCTCCTGTTTCCCTTCCTGCTGTAACTTCTGATGCATATGTTGCTATTTCATCTCCTGCTGCATCTCCTACTGAATCTTCTTCTGCAGAATCTTCTCTTGCCACTCCTGCTGATGTATCTGCTGCTGTATCTCCTACTACATCTCCTGCTGCTGAATCTCCTGCTGCAACTTCTGCTGAATCTTCCGCTGAATCTCCTGCTGCAGACTCTCCTACGGTGTTTCCTGCTGCAGAATCTCCTGCTACATTTCCTGCTGATGCATCTCCTGCTGAATCTCATGCCTCTTCATCTCCTGCTGCTGCTTCTCCTGCATCTGCTGCGGCTGCATCTTCTTCTACTGCATCTCCTGCTACTGCATCTCCTTCTGCATCTCCGTTGCTACATCTCCTTCTGCATTCCTGCTTCTTCATCTCATGCTGCATCTCCTGCTATGCACCTCATGCTGCTGCATCTGCTGTGGCATCTCCTGCTGTATCTCCTGCAGCATCTCCTGCTGCTGCAGTTCCTGCTGCATCTCATCCTGCATCACCTGCTGCTGCATCTGCTGCTGCTTCTGGTGTTGCTACATCTCCTTGCTGCACCTGCTGCTGCATCTCCTGCTGCATCTCCAGCTTCATCTTCTGCTGCTGCATCTCCTTCTGTATCTTCTGCAGTTTCATATCCTGCTGCATCTACTCTGCTACATCTCCTTAATCTGCTGTTGTATCTGCTGCTACTTCATCTACTGCTGCATCTCCTGCTACATCTCCTGCTGCTGCACCTCCTGCTGCACTTGTATCTACATTTCTACTTCTTCTCCTGCTGCATCTCCTGCTGCATCTCCTGCTGCTGCGTTTCCTGAATCTGCCCTTGTATCTGCTGCTATTTCATGTACTCCTGCATCTCCTGCTGCCGTATCTCCTGCTACATGCTCTGCTGATGCATCTGCGGATGCATCTACTGCTGCTGAATCTCCTGCTACTGAATCACCTGCTGCTGCATCTCCTACTGCATATGCTGCTGAATGCATTTGCAGCTGCACCTCCTGCTGCTGCATTTCCTGCTGCTGCATCTCCTTCTGCATTTCCTGCTGCAATGGCTGCTGCATCTACTGCTTCTTCATCTACTGCTGCATCTCCTACATTTCCTGCTGCCTCATACTTTTATCTATGTCCTGCTGCATCTCTGCTGCTGCCTCTGCTGGTGCATCTGCTGCTGATCTATCTCCTGCTCCATCTCTTCCTGCTGCATCCGCTGCTGCATCCCCTTCTGCTGCATCTGCAGCATATGCTGCTTCATCTAGTGCTGCTTCACCTACTGCTGCAAGCCCTGCAAAATTTCCTGCTGCTGCATCTGCTGCTGCATCACCTGCTGCAGCATCTCCTGTTTAATCTCCTGAAGCATCTCCTGCTGCATTTCCGGCTGGTGCATCTCCTGCCTCATATGCTGCTGCTGTGTCTCCTGCTGATGTGTGTTTTGCTGCATCTCCTGCTGATGCATCTACTCCTGCATCTCCTACTTCTGCATCTCCTTCTTCTGCATCTACTTTTTCGGCATCTCTGGCTCCAGCATCTCCTGCTTCATCAATTGCTGCTGCATCTCTTATGCATCTCCTTCTGCTGCATCTACTGCTGCATCTGCTGCTGTTGTACCTCCTCCTGCTTCATCTCCTGTTCCACCTCCTCCCGCTGCATCTCCTGCTTAATCTCTTCCTGCTGCTGCATCATCTACTTTTGCATCTCCTGCTATGGCATCTCTGGCTGTATCTGCTCCTTCTGCAACTCCTGATACATCCCCTGCTGCTTCATCTCACCCTGCTGCATCACATGCTGCATGTCCTGCTCCTATATCTCCTGCTGCTTCATATCCTGCTACTGCATCTCCTAATTAATTTCCAGAAGCTTCATCTCCTGCTGCTGCATCTCTTGATCCATGTCTTGCTGCTGCATCTCCTGTTTCTGCATCTCCTTCTGCTTCGTCTGCTGCTGCATCTTTATCTGCTGTATCTCATGTTGCACCTTCTACTGAAGCATCTCCTGTGTCATCTCCTTCTGCTGCATATCCTGCTGCTGCATCTCGTTCTGCATCTCCTGCTGCATCTCCTTGAGCGTCACCTACTGTATCTCCTTCTGCATCACCTGCAGATGCATCTCCTCTTGTTGCATCTCCTGCCGTATTAGCTGCTGCAGCATCTGCTTCTACATGTACGTTATAACTTTCTTCTTTTGCAGATGCATCTCCTGATGTATTTGCTGATGCACCTGCTGCTGCTGCATCTCCTGCTTCATCTTCAACTGATGCATCTATGGCTTCATCACATGATATGTCATCTCCTGCTGCATGTGTTACAGTATTTCCTGCTGCAACATCTCCTGCTTCTGCATCTGCTGTTGCATTTCCTGCTGCATCTGCTGCTGCTCTGCTACTGCTTCATCTCCTGCCAAATCTCCTGCTACATATCCTGCTGCTGCACCTCTTAATGCATCTCATGATAATGCTTCAACTCCTGTTGCTGCATCTCCTACTGCACCTACTGCTGCTCGATTTCATGCTGCATCTCCTGCTGCTGAATCTCCTGCTGCTGCGTCAGCTGCATCATCTCCTCTTTCTCCATAACCAGCTGTATCTCCTGTTGCTGCATCATATCATGCAGCTGCATATCTTGAAGAATCTCTTCCTACTGCATCTTCTGCTGAATCTTCATTTCCTGCTGCATCTGCTTCTGCATCTACTGCTGCTGCTGGGTCTCCTGCTGCTTCTCCTGCTGCTGCATCAGTTGCTGCTGAATCTCCTGATGAATCTCCTGCGGCATCTCATGCTTCTACATATCATGCTGAATCTCCTGCTGATGAATCTCCTGATGCCTCTGCTGCTGCTGCATCTCCTACTGCTGCATCACCTTCTGCATGTGCTGCTGCAAGCATATCCTTCTGCTGCATCTCCTGCTGCTGCACCTCCTGCTGCATCTCCATCTGAATCTCTTGTTACAGCATTTCCTGCTGATGCATATTCTGCTTCAAATCCTGCTGCTGCATATTCTGCTTCAACTCCTGCTGCTGCATTACCTTCTGCATCTATTCCTGTTGTATTTCCTGCTGCTGCATCTCCTTCTGCTGCATCTGCTGCTTCATCTCCTACTGCTGCATCTGCTGATATTGCATGTGCTGTTGCATCTCTTGGTGCTGCATCTTCTGGTGTTGCATCTCCTGCTGCATCCCCTGCGGCATCACCTGCTCCTGTATCTCCTGCTGCTACATCTCCTGATGCATCCTCTGCTCATGCATTTGCAGATACATCTCCTGAAGCACCATTTCCCGTTGCATCTGCTGCTCCATCCCCTTCTGCATCTCTTTCTGCTCCATCTGGTGCATCTGCTGTTGCATATGCTGCTGCTTCATCTACTGCTGCATCTCCTGCTTCATCTCCATCTGCTTCATCAGTTGCTGCTGAATCTCCTGATGAATCTCCTGGGGCATCTCATACTTCTACATATCATGCTGAATGTATTGCTGCTGAATCTCCTGATGCCTCAGCTGCTGCTGCATCTCCTACAGCTGCATCACCTTCTGCATGTGCTGCTGCAGCATCTCCTTCTGCTGCATCTCCTGTTGCTGCATCTGCTGGTGCTGCACCTGCTGCAACATCTGCTTCTGCATCTCCTGCTGCTGCATCTCCGTCTGAATCTCTTGGTGCTGCATTTCCTGCTGATGCATATTCTGCTTCAACTCCTGCTGCTGCACCACCTTCTGCATCTATTCCTCTTCTATTTCCTGCTTCTGCATCTCCTGCTGCTGCATCTCCGTCTGAATCTCTTGGTGCTGCATCTCCTGCTGATGCATGTCCTGCTGCATCTCCTGCTTCTGCAACTACTTCTTCTGCATCTCCGGCTCCAGCCTCTCCTTCGGAATCAATTGCTGCTGCATCCCTTATTCATCTCCTACTGCTGCATATACTGCTGCATCTGGTGCTGCTGTACCTCCTCCTGCTGCATTTCCTCTTGCATACCCTCCTGCTGCATCTCCCGCTGAATCTCCTCCTTCTGCATCTCCTGTCCCATCTCCCCCTGCTGCATCTCCTGCGGAATCTCCCGCTTCATCTCCTGCTGCTGCATCTCCTTCTGCTACATCTCCTTCTGCATCTCCTACTACAGCATCTCCTGCTATATCTGCTGCTTCTGCATCTCTTGATACATCCCCTGCTGCTTCGTCTCATCCTGCTGCATCTCATGCTGCTATATCTCCTGCTGTTTCATATCCTGCTACTGCATCTCCTAATGAATCTCCTGCTGCTTCATCTCTTGATCCATATCCTGCTACAGCATCTCCTCTTTCTGCATCTCCTTCTGCTTCATCTGCTGCTACATCTCCTGCTCTATCTCATGTTGCACCTTCTATTGAAGCACCTCCTGCGTCATCGCCTTCTGCTGCACATCTTGCTGCTTCATCTCGTTCTGCATCTCCTGATGCATCTCCTTGAGCGTCACCTGCTGCATCTCCTTCTGCATCACCTGCAGATGCATCTCCTGCTGTATCTCCTGCTCCTTCATATTCAGCTGCATTTCCTGCTGCAGCTCTTTATCAATCTACTACTGCTGCATCTGCTGAAATTGCTCCTGCATCTGCTGCTGCTTAATCTACTGCTGCATCTCCAGATAGATCTCCTGCTGCTGCATCTCCTGCTGCTGCAGCTCCTGCTGTTGCAGCTACTGCTGCATCTGATGCTACTTTCTCTCTTGCTGCATTTACTGCGGCTGCATCTCCTTCTATATTTCCTTCTGCTGCATCTTCTTCACTTCATCTATTACTCTGCACTTCCTGCTGCTGCATCTCCTCATTCTGCATCTCCGGCTCAATATTCTACTGATGCATCTAGTGCTTCTGCATTTCCTCCTGAAGGCATCTGCGGCTGCATCTCCTGCTGCTACATCACCTGCTGAGTCTCCTGTTTCCCTTCCTGCTGTAACTTCTGATGCATATGTTGCTATTTCATCTCCTGCTGCATCTCCTACTGAATCTTCTTCTGCAGAATCTTCTCTTGCCACTCCTGCTGATGTATCTGCTGCTGTATCTCCTACTACATCTCCTGCTGCTGAATCTCCTGCTGCAACTTCTGCTGAATCTTCCGCTGAATCTCCTGCTGCAGACTCTCCTACGGTGTTTCCTGCTGCAGAATCTCCTGCTACATTTCCTGCTGATGCATCTCCTGCTGAATCTCATGCCTCTTCATCTCCTGCTGCTGCTTCTCCTGCATCTGCTGCGGCTGCATCTTCTTCTACTGCATCTCCTGCTACTGCATCTCCTTCTGCATCTCCGTTGCTACATCTCCTTCTGCATTCCTGCTTCTTCATCTCATGCTGCATCTCCTGCTATGCACCTCATGCTGCTGCATCTGCTGTGGCATCTCCTGCTGTATCTCCTGCAGCATCTCCTGCTGCTGCAGTTCCTGCTGCATCTCATCCTGCATCACCTGCTGCTGCATCTGCTGCTGCTTCTGGTGTTGCTACATCTCCTTGCTGCACCTGCTGCTGCATCTCCTGCTGCATCTCCAGCTTCATCTTCTGCTGCTGCATCTCCTTCTGTATCTTCTGCAGTTTCATATCCTGCTGCATCTACTCTGCTACATCTCCTTAATCTGCTGTTGTATCTGCTGCTACTTCATCTACTGCTGCATCTCCTGCTACATCTCCTGCTGCTGCACCTCCTGCTGCACTTGTATCTACATTTCTACTTCTTCTCCTGCTGCATCTCCTGCTGCATCTCCTGCTGCTGCGTTTCCTGAATCTGCCCTTGTATCTGCTGCTATTTCATGTACTCCTGCATCTCCTGCTGCCGTATCTCCTGCTACATGCTCTGCTGATGCATCTGCGGATGCATCTACTGCTGCTGAATCTCCTGCTACTGAATCACCTGCTGCTGCATCTCCTACTGCATATGCTGCTGAATGCATTTGCAGCTGCACCTCCTCCTGCTGCATTTCCTGCTGCTGCATCTCCTTCTGCATTTCCTGCTGCAATGGCTGCTGCATCTACTGCTTCTTCATCTACTGCTGCATCTCCTACATTTCCTGCTGCCTCATACTTTTATCTATGTCCTGCTGCATCTCTGCTGCTGCCTCTGCTGGTGCATCTGCTGCTGATCTATCTCCTGCTCCATCTCTTCCTGCTGCATCCGCTGCTGCATCCCCTTCTGCTGCATCTGCAGCATATGCTGCTTCATCTAGTGCTGCTTCACCTACTGCTGCAAGCCCTGCAAAATTTCCTGCTGCTGCATCTGCTGCTGCATCACCTGCTGCAGCATCTCCTGTTTAATCTCCTGAAGCATCTCCTGCTGCATTTCCGGCTGGTGCATCTCCTGCCTCATATGCTGCTGCTGTGTCTCCTGCTGATGTGTGTTTTGCTGCATCTCCTGCTGATGCATCTACTCCTGCATCTCCTACTTCTGCATCTCCTTCTTCTGCATCTACTTTTTCGGCATCTCTGGCTCCAGCATCTCCTGCTTCATCAATTGCTGCTGCATCTCTTATGCATCTCCTTCTGCTGCATCTACTGCTGCATCTGCTGCTGTTGTACCTCCTCCTGCTTCATCTCCTGTTCCACCTCCTCCCGCTGCATCTCCTGCTTAATCTCTTCCTGCTGCTGCATCATCTACTTTTGCATCTCCTGCTATGGCATCTCTGGCTGTATCTGCTCCTTCTGCAACTCCTGATACATCCCCTGCTGCTTCATCTCACCCTGCTGCATCACATGCTGCATGTCCTGCTCCTATATCTCCTGCTGCTTCATATCCTGCTACTGCATCTCCTAATTAATTTCCAGAAGCTTCATCTCCTGCTGCTGCATCTCTTGATCCATGTCTTGCTGCTGCATCTCCTGTTTCTGCATCTCCTTCTGCTTCGTCTGCTGCTGCATCTTTATCTGCTGTATCTCATGTTGCACCTTCTACTGAAGCATCTCCTGTGTCATCTCCTTCTGCTGCATATCCTGCTGCTGCATCTCGTTCTGCATCTCCTGCTGCATCTCCTTGAGCGTCACCTACTGTATCTCCTTCTGCATCACCTGCAGATGCATCTCCTCTTGTTGCATCTCCTGCCGTATTAGCTGCTGCAGCATCTGCTTCTACATGTACGTTATAACTTTCTTCTTTTGCAGATGCATCTCCTGATGTATTTGCTGATGCACCTGCTGCTGCTGCATCTCCTGCTTCATCTTCAACTGATGCATCTATGGCTTCATCACATGATATGTCATCTCCTGCTGCATGTGTTACAGTATTTCCTGCTGCAGCATCTCCTGCTTCTGCATCTGCTGTTGCATTTCCTGCTGCATCTGCTGCTGCTCTGCTACTGCTTCATCTCCTGCCAAATCTCCTGCTACATATCCTGCTGCTGCACCTCTTAATGCATCTCATGATAATGCTTCAACTCCTGTTGCTGCATCTCCTACTGCACCTACTGCTGCTCGATTTCATGCTGCATCTCCTGCTGCTGAATCTCCTGCTGCTGCGTCAGCTGCATCATCTCCTCTTTCTCCATAACCAGCTGTATCTCCTGTTGCTGCATCATATCATGCAGCTGCATATCTTGAAGAATCTCTTCCTACTGCATCTTCTGCTGAATCTTCATTTCCTGCTGCATCTGCTTCTGCATCTACTGCTGCTGCTGGGTCTCCTGCTGCTTCTCCTGCTGCTGCATCAGTTGCTGCTGAATCTCCTGATGAATCTCCTACGGCATCTAATGCTTCTACATATCACGCTGAATCTCCTGCTGCTGAATCTCCTGCTGCATCTGCTGCTGCTGCATCTCCTAATGCTGCATCACCTTCTGCATGTCCTGCTGCAAGCATCTCCTTCTGCTGCATCTCTTGTTGCTGCATCTGCTGCTGCATTTCCTGCTGCTGCACCTGCTGCTTCGTCTCCTGCTGCTGCATCTCGTGCTGCATTTCCATCTGAATCTCTAGGTGCTGCATTTCCTGCTGATGCATATTCTGCTTCAAATCTTGCTGCTGCATTACCTTCTGCATCTATTCCTGTTGTATTTTTGGCTGCTGCATCTCCTTCTGCTGCATCTGCTGCTTCATCTCCTACTGCTGCATCTGCTGATATTGCATGTGCTGCTGCATCTCTCGGTGCTGCATCTTCTGGTGTTGCATCTCCTGCTGCATCCCCTGCGGCATCACCTGCTCCTGTATCTCCTGCTGCTACATCTCCTGATGCATCCTCTGCTCATGCATTTGCAGATACATCTCCTGAAGCACCATTTCCCGTTGCATCTGCTGCTCCATCCCCTTCTGCATCTCTTTCTGCTCCATCTGGTTCATCTGCTGTTGCATATGCTCCTGTTTCATCTACTTCTGCATCTCCTGCTAAATCTCCAGCTGCTGCATCTTCTTCTGATGTTCCTGCTGAATCTACTGCTGAATATGCATCCCCTGCTGCATGTCTTGCTTCTGCATCTCCTGCTTCGTATCCTGCTGCATCTCCTCCTGCAGCATATCTTGCTGCATTTCCTTCTGCTGCATATCCTGCTGCATCATCTGCTGCAGCATCTTCTGCTGCTACATCTCCTACTGAATCTGCATCTCCTGATGCATCTGCTGCTTCATCTCCTGCTGCTCTATAGCCTGATGCTTCATCACCTGCTGCATTCTCTGCGGATGCATCTGCAGAAGTTTCTCCATTTCCTGATGCATCTGCTGCTCAGTCTTCTACGGATGAATCTAGTGCTTCTGCATTTCAGTTGCATAACCTGTTGAAGGCATCTGCGGCTGCATCTCCTGCTGCTACATCTCCTGCTGCTACATCTCCTGCTGAATCTCCTGCTGCACTTCCTGCTGTAACTGCTGATGCCTATTTTGCTATTTCATCTCCTGCTGCATCTCCTGCTGAATCTTCTTCAGCAGAATCTCCTGCTGCATCTCCTGCTACAATTCCTGCTGATGTATCTCCTGATGCATCTCCTACTACATCCCCTGCTGCTGAATCTCCTTTATATCTCCTGCTGCATCTCCTGCTGCCTTTTCTACTGAATCTCCTGCTGCAGAATCTCACACGGAATTTTCTGCTGCAGAATCTGCTGATGCATCTCCTGATGCTGCATCTCCTCCTGCTGAATCTCTTGCCTCTTCATGTCCTGCTGCTGCAACTCCTACTGAATCTGCTGCTGCCTTTGGTGCGGCTGCATCTTCTTTTGCTGAAACTCCTGCTGCTGCATCTCCGGCTGATTTCCTGCTACATTTCCTTCTCCTGAATCTCCTGCTGCATATCCTGGTGCATCACCTGCTGAATATGCATCTCCTGCTACATCTCCTGCTGATACACCTCATGCAGTTGCATCTGCTGCTGCATATAGTGCTGCATCTGCTGCTGCCAAATCGCTTGCTGTTGCATAACCTACTGAATTTCCCTCGGCTTCTCCTGCTGATTGAATTCTTGCTGCATCTCATCCTTCTTCCTTTGCTGCTGCATCTGCTGATGCTTCTGGTGATGCTACATTTCCAGATGCAACTGCTGCTTCATCTGCTGCTGTATCTCCTGCTGCATATGGTTCTGCATGTTCTGCTGCATAAGTTGCTGCATCTGCTGCTGCTTCTGCTGCTGGTGCATCTCCTGCTACATATCCTGCTGCTGTTTCTCCTGCTGATGTATGTATTGCTGTATCTCCTGCTGATGCATGTCCTGCTGCATCTCCTGCTTCTTCATCTATTTCTGCATCTCCGGCTTGAGCATCTCCTGTTGCATCTCTTATTCATGTCTTTCTGCTGCATATACTGCTGCATCTGGTGCTGCTGTACCTCCTCCTGCTGCATTTCATGTTGCATCTCCTCTTGCTTCATCTCCTGCTGAATCTCCTCCTACTGCATCTCCTGTTCCATCTCCTCCTGCTGCATCTTCTGCTGCTGCATTTCCTTTTGCTACATCTCCTTCTGCATCTCCTGCTACAGCATCTCCTGCTATATCTTCTGCTTCTGCATCTCCTGATACATCCCCTGCTGCTTCATCTCATCCTGCTGAATCTCATGCTGCATCTCCTGCTG
Source organism: Clamator glandarius (assembly GCA_033459285.1). Taxonomy (NCBI): domain Eukaryota; kingdom Metazoa; phylum Chordata; class Aves; order Cuculiformes; family Cuculidae; genus Clamator; species Clamator glandarius. Next base: position 24,337 of record JAUNZM010001634.1, read on the forward strand.
CTATATCTCCTGCTGTTTCATATCCTGCTACTGTATCTCTTAATGAATCTTCTGCTGCTTCATCTCCTGATCCATGTCCTGCTGCTGCATCTCCTGTTTCTGCATCTCCTTTTGCTTCGTCTGCTGCTGCATCTCCTGCTGTATCTCATGTTGCACTTTCTATTGAAGCATCTCCTTTGTCATCTCCTTCTGCTGCATATCTTGCTGCTTCATCTCGTTCTGCATCTTCCGCTGCATCTCCTTGAGAGTCATCTGCTGCATCTCCTTCTGCATCACCTGCAGATGCATCTCCTGCTCCTCCATATTCATCTGCATTTCCTGCTGCAGCTCTTTATGAATCCACTACTGCTGCATCTGCTGAATTTGCTTCTGCATCTGCTGCTGCTTCATCTACTGCTGCATCTCCTGATAGATCTGCTGCTGCATCTCCTGCTGAATTAGCTGCTTCTGCATCTGCTTCTACATGTATGTTATAACTTTCTACATTTGCTGCCACATCTCCTGGTGCATCTGCTGATGCACCTCCTGCTGCTGCATCTCCTGCTTCATCTTCAGCTGCTGCATCTGTGGCTTCATTACCTGATATGTCATCTCCTGCTGCATCTGCTGCAGTATTTCCTGCTGCAGTATCTGCTGATCCTGCATCTACTGCTGCATTTCCTGCAAAACAAATCTTATGAGGAGCGGCTGAGAGAGCTGGGTTTGTTCAGCATGGAGAAGAGGAGGCTGAGAGGAGACCTTATTACTCTCTACAACTAACTGAGGGGAGGTTGTGGAGAGGACGGTGCTGGCCTCTTCTCCCGAGTGACAGGGGACAGGACGAGAGGGAATGGCCTCAAATTCCGCCAGGGGAGATTTAGGCTTGAGATTAGGAAAAAGTTCTTCACGGAGAGGGTGGTTAGGCATTGGAACGGTCTGCCAAGGGAGGTGGTTGAGTCACCGTCCCTGGAGGTGTTTAAGGTTAGGGTAGACGAGGTGCTTAGGAGCATGATTTAGGGATTGGTGGGAATGGTTGGACTAGACAATCCAGTGGGACTCTTCCCACCTGGTTATTCTGTGATTTTGTGATCTGCTGCTGCTCTGCTGCTGCTTCATCTCCTGCCAAATCTCCTGCTACATATCCTGCTGCTGCAACTCCTAATGCATCTCATAATAATGCTTCATCTCCTGCTGCCTCATCTCCTGCTGCATTTACTGCTGCTGCATCTAATGCTGATGGGTCTGATGCAGCATCTCTTGCTCTTGCATCTCCTGCTGCATCTCCTGCTGCTGCATTACCTGCTCTATCTCCTCCTACTGCATCTCCACCTGCTGCATATCCTGCTTCTCTACATACTGCTGCCTTTGCTGCTGCTGCATCTCCTGCTGCTGAATCTCTTTCTGCATCTCCTTCTTCTGAATCTCCTGCTGCTCTATCACCTTCTGCATCACTCCTGCTGCATGTCTTGCTGCTGCATCGACTCCTGCTGCATCTGCCTCTGCATCTCCTGCTCTTGCATCTCCTTCTGCTGAATCTCCTCCTGAATCTCCGGCAGCATCTCATGCTGCTACATATCCTGCTACATCTCCTGAGGTATCTCCTTCTGAATATGCATCGCCTGCTGCTTCTCCTGCTGCTGAATCTCCTGCTGCTGCATCTCCTGCTGCAGAATCTCCTGCTGCTGCGTCTGCTGCATCATCTCATCTTTCTCCATAACCTGCTGTATCTCCTGTTGCTGCATCTTATCATGCTGCTGCATATCTTGAAGAATCTCTTCCTACTGAATCTTCTGATGAATCTTCATTTCCTGCTGCATCTGCTTCTGCATCTCCTGCTGCTGCTGGTTCTCCTGCTGCTGCATCAGTTGCTGCTGAATCTCCTGATGAATCTCCTGCGGCATGTCATGCTTCTACATATCATGCTGAATCTCCTGCTGCTGAATCTCTTGCTGCATCTGCTGCTGCTGCATCTCCTACTGCTGCATCACCTTCTGCATGTGCTGCTGCAGCATCTCCTTCTGCTGCAACTCCTTCTGCTGCATCTCCTGTTGCTGCATCTGCTGCTGCATCTACTGCTTCATCTTCTGCTTCTGCATCTCCTGCTGCTGCATCTCCGTCTGAATCTCTAGGTGCTGCATTTCCTGCTGATGCATATTCTGCTTCAAATCCTGCTGCTGCATTACCTTCTGCATCTATTCCTGTTGTATTTTTGGCTGCTGCATCTCCTGATGATGCATCTCTTGCTTCATCTCCTACTGCTGCATCTGCTGATACTGCATGTGCTGTTGCATCTCCTGCTGCATCTCTTGGTGCTGCATCTTCTGGTGTTGCATCTCCTGCTGCATCTCCTGCGGCATCACCTGCTCCTGTATCTTCTGCTGCTACATCTCCTGATGCATCTTCTGCTCTTGCATCTGCAGATACATCTCCTGAAGCACCATTTCCCGTTGCATCTGCTGCTCCATCCCGTGCTGCATCTCTTTATGCTCCATCTGGTGCATCTGCTGTTGCATATGTTCCTGCTTCATCTACATCTGCATCTCCTGCTAAATCTCCAGCTGCTGCATCTTCTTCTGATGTTCCTACTGAATCTACTGCTGAATATGCATCCCCTGCTGCATGTCTTGCTTCTGCATCTCCTGCTTCGTATCCTGCTGCATCTCCTCCTGCAGCATATCTTGCTGCATTTCCTTCTGCTGCATATCCTGCTGCATCATCTGCTGCAGCACCTTCTGCTGCTACATCTCCTACTGAATCTGCATCTCCTGATGCATCTGCTGCTGCATCTAATGCTGCTGCATCTGCTGTCTCTGCAGCTGCATCACCTGCTGCTTCATCACCTGCTGCATTACCTCCTGCTGCATATTTTGCTGCAATTCCTGATGCTGCATCTCCTTAATCTGTTGCTCCATTTCCTGCTGCTTCATGTACTGCTGCTTCTCCTGCTACATTTGCTGCTGCTGCGTCTCCTTCTACTTGATGTCTTCCTGCGTTTCCTGCTGCTGCATCTGCTGCTTCATCTCCTGCTGCTCTATAGCCTGATGCTTCATCACCTGCTGCATTCTCTGCGGATGCATCTGCAGAAGTTTCTCCATTTCCTGATGCATCTGCTGCTCAGTCTTCTACGGATGAATCTGGTGCTTCTGCATTTCAGCTGCATAACCTGTTGAAGGCATCTGCGGCTGCATCTCCTGCTGCTACATCTCCTGCTGAATCTCCTGCTGCACTTCCTGCTGTAACTGCTGATGCCTATGTTGCTACTTCATCTCCTGCTGCATCATCTGCTGCAGCATCTTCTGCTGCTACATCTCCCACTGAAAGAGCATCTCATGATGGATCTGCTGCTGCATCTGTTGCTGCATCTTCTGCCTCTGCAGCTGCAGCTGCATCACCTGATGCTGCATCACCTGCTGCTGCATTACCTCCTGCTGTATATTCTGCTGCATTTCCTGCTGCTCCTTAATGTGCTGCTCCATTTCCTGATGCTTCATGTACTGCTGCATCTCCTGCTACATTTGCTGCTGCTGCATCTCCTTGTACTTGACGTGCATATGCTGCTATTTCATCTTGTGCTGCACCTCCTGCTGAATCTTCCTCTGCAGAATCTCCTCCAGCATCTCCTGCTACAATTCCTGCTGATGTATCTCCTGCTGCATCTCCTACTACATCCCCTGCTGCTGAATCTCCTTCTATATCTGCAGCTGCATCACCTGATGCTGCATCACCTGCTGCTGCATTACCTCCTGCTGTATATTCTGCTGCATTTCCTGCTACAGCATCTCCTGCTGAATCTCTTCCTACTGCATCTCCTGTCCCATCTCCTCCTGCTGCATGTCCTGCTGAATCTCCTGCTGCATCTCCTGCTGATGCATCTCCTGCTCTTGCATCTCCTGCTGAATCTCCTCCTGAATCTCCGGAGGCATCTCATGCTGCTTCATATCCTTCTACATCTCCTGACGTATTTCCTTCTGAATATGCATCTCCTGCTGCTTCTCCTGCTGCTGAATCTCCGGCTGCTGAGTCTGCTGCATCATACCCTCTTTCTCCATAACCTGCTGTATCTCCTGTTGCTGCATCATATCATGCTGCTGCATATGCTGAAGAATCTCTTCCTACTGCATCTTCTACTGAATCTTCATTTCCTGCTGCATCTGATTCTGCATCTCCTGCTGCTGCATCTCCTGCTGCTTCTCCTTCTGAATATGCATCTCCTGATGCATCTCCACCTGCTGCCACTCCTACTGCAGCGTTTGCTTCTGCATCTCCTGGTGCAGCTCCTGCTGCTGAATCTCCTGATGCCATGTCTGCTGCTGAATATCCTGTCTGCTAAGATGACTTAACTGACACTATTGAGGTGCTTTAGGGAAATCGAATAATGCCCACAGTGAAGATGCTAGCATGGAATGCTACTGCTTCTTAATGTCTTCTCTTATAGCGGTTTCACTGGAAAGGGAGACTTGTAGAACTTTCATTCTCGGTTTGTGAATGGTAACATCAAAATAGCTATGAAGGCGTCACGACATAATTTCAGAGCATTCGACATAAGTACCGCAGGAAAGCTGCTACAATCCAATACTGGCTCACGTTAGAGTCTTCCTGGAAAGGCTTTCACTGCAAGTTGCAATCACGACTAAAAGCCTACGCGAAAACATTGCGTTTTTCGTGCTTTGCGGCTGGCAGTGACAGCGCTTCATGAAAGGATCCTAACGAGAGCCAAAATTTGATGGTAGCAGCTTCCCTGCGGTACTTGTGCTGAATGATCTCAACTCTTGAAATGAGGCTTTAATAGCCATTCTGATCTTACAGTTCATAGGCCTAGAGTGAAAGTTCTGCAAGTTGTCTTTTGCAGTAACAGCACTATAAGAGAAAACATTAATAAGTGGTGTAGTTTCAGGCCAGCATCTGCACTACCTGAAATACTTACTTTTCCATAAGCGCGTTAACAGGCGCAGTTAAGTCACAATTCATTACCCTAAACTAAAATGTGTTAGCCGTGCTTCACAGCCTGCAGCGAAAGCGCTATAAGAGAAGACTCTAACGAGAACCAGCATTTGATGGTAGAAGCTTCCCTGCGGTACTTGTGCTGAACGCTCTGAAATTTTGAAGTGACACTGTACTAGCTGATAATATACTTCAGAAGACTAGAATGAAAGTTCTAGAAGTCGTACTTTGCAGTGAAAGTGCTATAAGAGAAGACATTCAGAAGCAGCAGCATTCCATACTACCATCTTCCCTGCAGCCGATGTTCACTGTTCCGAAAGCGTGTTATTCGGCGAAGTAAAGTAACTGTTCTGTACCCTATACTAAAATTTTGTGTTAGTCGTGCTTTGCAGCTTGCAGTGAAAGCGCTTCCAGAGAAGACTAACGAGAGCCAGCATGTAATCGTAGCAGCTTCCCTGCCGTACTTGTGCTGAACGATTTGAAATTTTGAAGTGACGCTTTAATACCCATTCTGATGTTACAGGACACGAGCCTAGACTGAAAGTTCTACAAGTCTTTCTTTGCAGTGAAAGCGCTATAAGAGAAGACATTCAGAAGCAGCAGCATTCCATGCTAGCATCTTCCATACGGGCTTTACTCACTTCTCCTAAAGCTCCTCAATAGTTAAATCACAATTCCGTAATGAATACTAAACGTTTTCTTAGATGTGCTTTGCAGCTTGCAGTGAAAGCGCTTCAAGAGAAGATTCTAACGAGAGCTAGCATTTGATCGTAGCAGCGCCCTTGCGGTACTTTTTCTAAAAGTCTTCAAATTTTGCAGTTAATAGCCATTCTGATGATGCAGTACACGAGCCTAGACTGAAAGTTCTACAAGTCTTGCCTTGCAGTGAAAGCACATCCAGAGAAGAATTATACGAATTTCAATATTTGATCGTAGCATCTTGCCTGCGGTATTTGCGCTGAACACTCTGCTATTTTGAAGCGACGCTTTAATAGCCATTCTGATGTTGCGGTACATAAGCCCAGACTAAAAGTTCAACAAGTCTTGCCTTGCAGTGAAAGCACTAAAGATTTTGAAGTGATGCTTTAATAATCATTCTGATGTTGTGGTGTACAAACCTAGACTGAAACTTCTACAAGTTTTGCTTTGCAGTGAAAGCGCTCTAAGAGAAGACATTCAGTAGCAGCAGTATTCCACGCTAGCATCTTCACTGCCTCAGTTACTCACTTATTAGAAAGCACCTTCATAAGTCACAATTCAGAATCCTATACTAAAACGTTCTGTTACTCATGCTTTGCAGCTTGCAGTGAAAGCGTTTCCAGAGAAGACTCTAACGAGAGCCAGTATTTCATCTTAGCTTCTTCCCTACGGTATTTGTGCTGAACACTCTACTATTTTCAAGTGACGCTTTAATAGCCGTTCTGAGGTTAAAGTACACAAGCGTATACTCAAACCTCTTACAAGTCTCGCTTTGCAGTGAAAGCGCTGTAAGAGAAGACATTCAGAAGCAGCAGCTTTCCATGCTAGCATCTTCCCTGTGGGCGTTATTCGATTTCGCTAAAGCACCTCAATAGTGGCAGTTAAGTCATAATGAGATGAAGCAGGAGATGCAACAGCAGAAGATGCAGCACCAAGAGATACAGCAGGAACTGCAGCAGCACATGCAGTATCAGCAGATGCAGCAGCAGGAGATGAAGCAGGAGGTGCAGCAGCACATGCAGTATCAGCAGATGCAGCAGCAGGAGATGAAGCAGCAGAAGCAGCAGAAGGAGATTCAGCAGCAGGAGTTGAAGCAGCAGGAGTAGAAGCAGAATATGTATCAGCAGGAAATGCAGCACCATGAGATTAAGACGGAGATGTAGCAGAAGGTGCAGCAGCTGGAGATGCATAAGCAGATGTTGCAGCAGGTGCAGCACCAGCAGATGAAGCAACAGGAGATGCAGCAGAAGGAGATGCAAGAGCAGGATATGCATCAGCAGGACATGCAGCCAAAGTCGATGCAGAAGGTAATACAGTAGCAGGAGATTCGGAAGAAGGAGATGCAGAAAGAGATGCAGCAGGAGGAGATGCAGCAACAGGAAAGGCAGCAGTATATACAGAAGCAGGATATGCAGCAGCAGAAAATGCAGTAGGAGGAGATAGAGCAGGTAATGCAGCAACAAGAGATGCAGCAGGAGATGCAAGAGCAAGAGATGCAGCATCAGACCCATCAGCAGGAGATGCAGCAGCAGAAGATGCAGCAAGAAAAGCAGCAACAGGAGATGAAGCATTACCATGAGCTGCATTAAGAGATGCAGCAGCAGGATATGTGGCAGGAGTTTTGGCAGGAGATGAAGCAGCAGCAGATGCAGCAGGAAATGCAGCAGTAGATTCTAGGTCAGCAGATACTCCATCAGGAAATACTGAAGCGGATGCAGCAGGAGATGACATATCATGTGATGAAGCCACAGATGCATCAGTTGAAAATGAAGCAGGAGATGCAGCAGCACGAGGGGCATCAGCAGCTGCATGAGGAAATGAGGCAGCAAATGTAGAAAGGTATAACAAAGGAGATAGAGCAGGAGACATATCAACAGGAAATGCAGCAGGACATGTATTAAGAAATGAGATGCAGTAGGAGATGGAGAAGGAGTTGCAGCATCAGGAGATGTAGCAGGAAATGCAGCATCAAGGGATGTAGTAGAAGGAGATGCAGGAGCAGTTGCAGCATCAGAAGATTCAGCCGGAAATGCAGCAGCAGGGGATGTCGTAGCAGGAGATGGAGAAGGAGTTGCAGAATCAGGGAATGCAGCAGCAGCAGAAGTAAGAGGAGATGCAGCAGCATCATATGCACTAGGAGATGTAGCAGCAGGAGCTGAAGGAGCAGGAGATGCTACAGGCGATTCAGCCGGAGATGCAGGAGGAGGAGATGCAGCAGCAGGAGGTGCAGAGTAATAGATGAAGTGAAGAAGATGCAGCAGAAGGAAATATAGCAGGAGATGCAGCCGCAGTAAATGCAGCAAGAGAGAAAGTAGCATCAGATGCAGCAGGAGCTGCAACAGCAGGAGCTGCAGCAGCAGGAGATGCAGCAGCAGGAGATCTATCTGGAGATGCAGCAGTAGATTAAGCAGCAGCAGATGCAGGAGCAATTTCAGCAGATGCAGCAGTAGTAGATTGATAAAGAGCTGCAGCAGGAAATGCAGCTGAATATGAAGGAGCAGGAGATACAGCAGGAGATGCATCTGCAGGTGATGCAGAAGGAGATGCAGCAGGTGACGCTCAAGGAGATGCATCAGGAGATGCAGAACGAGATGAAGCAGCAAGATGTGCAGCAGAAGGCGATGACGCAGGAGGTGCTTCAATAGAAGGTGCAACATGAGATAGAGCAGGAGATGTAGCAGCAGATGAAGCAGAAGGAGATGCAGAAAGAGGAGATGCTGTAGCAGGATATGGATCAAGAGATGAAGCAGCAGGAGATTCATTAGGAGATGCAGTAGCAGGATATGAAACAGCAGGAGATATAGCAGCATGAGATGCAGCAGGATGAGACGAAGCAGCAGGGGATGTATCAAGAGATGCAGAAGCAGCAGATATAGCAGGAGATGCTGTAGTAGGAGATGCAGAAGGAGATGTAGCAGAAGGAGATGCAGCAGCAGGAGATGAAGCGGGAGATTCCGCAGGAGATGCAGCAGGGGGAGATGGGACAGGAGATGCAGAAGGAGGAGATTCAGCGGGAGATGCAGCAGGAGGGTATGCAAGAGGAAATGCAGCAGGAGGAGGTACAGCAGCACCAGATGCAGCAGTATATGCAGCAGTAGGAGATGAATAAGGGATGCAGCAGCAATTGATTCCGAAGGAGAGGCTGGAGCCGGAGATGCAGAAGAAGTAGTTGCAGAAGCAGGAGATGCAGCAGGACATGCATCAGCAGGAGATGCAGCACCAAGAGATTCAGACGGAGATGCAGCAGCAGGAGATGCAGAAGCAGGAAATAGAAGAGGAATAGATGCAGAAGGTGGTGCAGCAGCAGGAGTTGAAGCAGAATATGCATCAGCAGGAAATGCAGCACCAAGAGATTCAGACGGAGATGCAGCAGCAGGAGATGCAGAAGCAGATGTTGCAGCAGGTGCAGCACCAGCAGATGCAGCAACAGGAGATGCAGCAGAAGGAGATGCTGCAGCAGCACATGCAGAAGGTGATGCAGCTGTAGGAGATGCAGCAGCAGCTGAGGCATCAGGAGATTCAGCAGCAATACATTCAGCATGATATGTAGAAGTATGAGATGCCCCAGGAGATTCATCAGGAGATTCAGCAGCAACTGATGAAGCAGATGGAGATGAAGCAGGAGATGCAGCAGTAGATGAAGCAGCAGCATATGCAACAGCAGATGCACCAGATGGAGCAGAAAGAGATGCAGAAGGGGATGGAGCAGCAGATGCAACGGGAAATGGTGCTTCAGGAGATGTATCTGCAAATGCATGAGCAGAGGATGCATCAGGAGATGTAGCAGCAGGAGATACAGGAGCAGGTGATGCCGCAGGGGATGCAGCAGGAGATGCAACACCAGAAGATGCAGCACCAAGAGATGCAACAGCACATGCAATATCAGCAGATGCAGCAGTAGGAGATGAAGCAGCAGATGCAGCAGAAGGAGATGCAGCAGCAGGAAATACAACAGGAATAGATGCAGAAGGTAATGCAGCAGCAGGAGTTGAAGCAGAATATGCAGCAGCAGGATTTGAAGCAGAATATGCATCAGCAGGAAATGCTGCAACAAGAGATTCAGATGGAGATGCAGCAGGAGGTGCAGCAGCAGGAGATGCAGCAGAAGGATATGCTTGCAGCAGCACATGCAGAAGGTGATGCAGCAGTAGGAGATGCAGCAGCAGCAGAGGCATCAGGAGATTCATCAGCAGGAGATTCAGCATGATATGTAGAAGCATGAGATGCCGCAGGAGATTCATCAGGAGATTCAGCAGCAACTGATGCAGCAGCAGGAGAAGCAGCAGGAGACCCAGCAGCAGCAGTAGATGCAGAAGCAGATGCAGCAGGAAATGAAGATTCAGCAGAAGATGCAGTAGGAAGAGATTCTTCAAGATATGCAGCTGCATGATATGATGCAGCAACAGGAGATACAGCTGGTTATGGAGAAAGAGGAGATGATGCAGCTGACGCAGCAGCAGGAGATTCAGCAGCAGGAGATGCAGCATGAAATCGAGCAGCAGTAGGTGCAGTAGGAGATGCAGCAACAGGAGTTGAAGCATTATCATGAGATGCATTAAGAGGTGCAGCAGCAGGATATGTAGCAGGAGATTTGGCAGGAGATGAAGCAGTAGCAGAGCAGCAGCAGATGCAGCAGGAAATGCAACAGCAGATGCAGAAGCAGGAGATGCTGCAGCAGGAAATACTGTAACACATGCAGCAGGAGATGACATATCATGTGATGAAGCCATAGATGCATCAGTTGAAGATGAAGCAGGAGATGCAGCAGCAGCAGGTGCATCAGCAAATACATCAGGAGATGCATCTGCAAAAGAAGAAAGTTATAACGTACATGTAGAAGCAGATGCTGCAGCAGCTATTACGGCAGGAGATGCAACAAGAGGAGATGCATCTGCAGGTGATGCAGAAGGAGATACAGTAGGTGACGCTCAAGGAGATGCAGCAGGAGATGCAGAACGAGATGCAGCAGCAGGATATGCAGCAGAAGGAGATGACACAGGAGATGCTTCAGTAGAAGGTGCAACATGAGATACAGCAGATAAAGATGCAGCAGCAGACGAAGCAGAAGGAGATGCAGAAACAGGAGATGCAGCAGCAAGACATGGATCAAGAGATGCAGCAGCAGGAGATGAAGCTTCTGGAAATTAATTAGGAGATGCAGTAGCAGGATATGAAGCAGCAGGAGATATAGGAGCAGGACATGCAGCATGTGATGCAGCAGGGTGAGATGAAGCAGCAGGGGATGTATCAGGAGTTGCAGAAGGAGCAGATACAGCCAGAGATGCCATAGCAGGAGATGCAAAAGTAGATGATGCAGCAGCAGGAAGAGATTAAGCAGGAGATGCAGCGGGAGGAGGTGGAACAGGAGATGAAGCAGGAGGAGGTACAACAGCAGCAGATGCAGCAGTAGATGCAGCAGAAGGAGATGCATAAGAGATGCAGCAGCAATTGATGAAGCAGGAGATGCTGGAGCCAGAGATGCCGAAAAAGTAGATGCAGAAGAAGGAGATGCAGAAGTAGGAGATGCAGGAGTAGATGCATCAGCAGGAGATGCAGCAAAACACACATCAGCAGGAGACACAGCAGCAGCATATGAGGCAGGAGATGCACCAGCCGGAAATGCAGCAGGAGATGCTTCAGGAGATTAAACAGGAGATGCTGCAGCAGGTGATGCAGCAGCAGATGCAGCAGCAGGAAATTTTGCAGGGCTTGCAGCAGTAGGTGAAGCAGCACTAGATGAAGCAGCATATGCTGCAGATGCAGCAGAAGGGGATGCAGCAGCGGATGCAGCAGGAAGAGATGGAGCAGGAGATAGATCAGCAGCAGATGCACCAGCAGAGGCAGCAGCAGAGATGCAGCAGGACATAGATAAAAGTATGAGGCAGCAGGAAATGTAGGAGATGCAGCAGTAGATGAAGAAGCAGTAGATGCAGCAGCCATTGCAGCAGGAAATGCAGAAGGAGATGCAGCAGCAGGAAATGCAGCAGGAGGAGGTGCAGCTGCAAATGCATTCAGCAGCATATGCAGTAGGAGATGCAGCAGCAGGTGATTCAGTAGCAGGAGATTCAGCAGCAGTAGATGCATCCGCAGATGCATCAGCAGAGCATGTAGCAGGAGATACGGCAGCAGGAGATGCAGGAGTACATGAAATAGCAGCAGATACAAGGGCAGATTCAGGAAACGCAGCAGCAGGAGATGCAGCAGGAGATGCAGCAGGAGAAGAAGTAGAAATGTAGATACAAGTGCAGCAGGAGGTGCAGCAGCAGGAGATGTAGCAGGAGATGCAGCAGTAGATGAAGTAGCAGCAGATACAACAGCAGATTAAGGAGATGTAGCAGAGTAGATGCAGCAGGATATGAAACTGCAGAAGATACAGAAGGAGATGCAGCAGCAGAAGATGAAGCTGGAGATGCAGCAGGAGATGCAGCAGCAGGTGCAGCAAGGAGATGTAGCAACACCAGAAGCAGCAGCAGATGCAGCAGCAGGTGATGCAGGATGAGATGCAGCAGGAACTGCAGCAGCAGGAGATGCTGCAGGAGATACAGCAGGAGATGCCACAGCAGATGCAGCAGCATGAGGTGCATAGCAGGAGATGCAGCATGAGATGAAGAAGCAGGAATGCAGAAGGAGATGTAGCAACGGAGATGCAGAAGGAGATGCAGTAGCAGGAGATGCAGTAGAAGAAGATGCAGCCGCAGCAGATGCAGGAGAAGCAGCAGCAGGAGATGAAGAGGCATGAGATTCAGCAGGAGATGCATCAGCAGGAAATGTAGCAGGAGATTCTGCAGCAGGAAACACCGTAGGAGAGTCTGCAGCAGGAGATTCAGCGGAAGATTCAGCAGAAGTTGCAGCAGGAGATTCAGCAGCAGGAGATGTAGTAGGAGATACAGCAGCAGATACATCAGCAGGAGTGGCAAGAGAAGATTCTGCAGAAGAAGATTCAGTAGGAGATGCAGCAGGAGATGAAATAGCAACATATGCATCAGAAGTTACAGCAGGAAGGGAAACAGGAGACTCAGCAGGTGATGTAGCAGCAGGAGATGCAGCCGCAGATGCCTTCAGGAGGAAATGCAGAAGCACTAGATGCATCAGTAGAATATTGAGCCGGAGATGCAGAATGAGGAGATGCAGCAGCAGGAAGTGCAGAGTAATAGATGAAGTGAAGAAGATGCAGCAGAAGGAAATATAGAAGGAGATGCAGCCGCAGTAAATGCAGCAAGAGAGAAAGTAGCATCAGATGCAGCAGTAGCTGCAACAGCAGGAGCTGCAGCAGCAGGAGATGCAGCAGCAGGAGATCTATCTGGAGATGCAGCAGTAGATTAAGCAGCAGCAGATGCAGGAGCAATTTCAGCAGATGCAGCAGTAGTAGATTGATAAAGAGCTGCAGCAGGAAATGCAGCTGAATATGAAGGAGCAGGAGATACAGCAGGAGATGCATCTGCAGGTGATGCAGAAGGAGATGCAGCAGGTGACGCTCAAGGAGATGCATCAGGAGATGCAGAACGAGATGAAGCAGCAAGATGTGCAGCAGAAGGCGATGACGCAGGAGGTGCTTCAATAGAAGGTGCAACATGAGATAGAGCAGGAGATGTAGCAGCAGATGAAGCAGAAGGAGATGCAGAAAGAGGAGATGCTGTAGCAGGATATGGATCAAGAGATGAAGCAGCAGGAGATTCATTAGGAGATGCAGTAGCAGGATATGAAACAGCAGGAGATATAGCAGCATGAGATGCAGCAGGATGAGACGAAGCAGCAGGGGATGTATCAAGAGATGCAGAAGCAGCAGATATAGCAGGAGATGCTGTAGTAGGAGATGCAGAAGGAGATGTAGCAGAAGGAGATGCAGCAGCAGGAGATGAAGCGGGAGATTCCGCAGGAGATGCAGCAGGGGGAGATGGGACAGGAGATGCAGAAGGAGGAGATTCAGCGGGAGATGCAGCAGGAGGGTATGCAAGAGGAAATGCAGCAGGAGGAGGTACAGCAGCACCAGATGCAGCAGTATATGCAGCAGTAGGAGATGAATAAGGGATGCAGCAGCAATTGATTCCGAAGGAGAGGCTGGAGCCGGAGATGCAGAAGAAGTAGTTGCAGAAGCAGGAGATGCAGCAGGACATGCATCAGCAGGAGATGCAGCACCAAGAGATTCAGACGGAGATGCAGCAGCAGGAGATGCAGAAGCAGGAAATAGAAGAGGAATAGATGCAGAAGGTGGTGCAGCAGCAGGAGTTGAAGCAGAATATGCATCAGCAGGAAATGCAGCACCAAGAGATTCAGACGGAGATGCAGCAGCAGGAGATGCAGAAGCAGATGTTGCAGCAGGTGCAGCACCAGCAGATGCAGCAACAGGAGATGCAGCAGAAGGAGATGCTGCAGCAGCACATGCAGAAGGTGATGCAGCTGTAGGAGATGCAGCAGCAGCTGAGGCATCAGGAGATTCAGCAGCAATACATTCAGCATGATATGTAGAAGTATGAGATGCCCCAGGAGATTCATCAGGAGATTCAGCAGCAACTGATGAAGCAGATGGAGATGAAGCAGGAGATGCAGCAGTAGATGAAGCAGCAGCATATGCAACAGCAGATGCACCAGATGGAGCAGAAAGAGATGCAGAAGGGGATGGAGCAGCAGATGCAACGGGAAATGGTGCTTCAGGAGATGTATCTGCAAATGCATGAGCAGAGGATGCATCAGGAGATGTAGCAGCAGGAGATACAGGAGCAGGTGATGCCGCAGGGGATGCAGCAGGAGATGCAACACCAGAAGATGCAGCACCAAGAGATGCAGCAGCACATGCAATATCAGCAGATGCAGCAGTAGGAGATGAAGCAGCAGATGCAGCAGAAGGAGATGCAGCAGCAGGAACTACAACAGGAATAGATGCAGAAGGTAATGCAGCAGCAGGAGTTGAAGCAGAATATGCAGCAGCAGGATTTGAAGCAGAATATGCATCAGCAGGAAATGCTGTAACAAGAGATTCAGATGGAGATGCAGCAGGAGGTGCAGCAGCAGGAGATGCAGCAGAAGGATATGCTTGCAGCAGCACATGCAGAAGGTGATGCAGCAGTAGGAGATGCAGCAGCAGCAGAGGCATCAGGAGATTCATCAGCAGGAGATTCAGCATGATATGTAGAAGCATGAGATGCCGCAGGAGATTCATCAGGAGATTCAGCAGCAACTGATGCAGCAGCAGGAGAAGCAGCAGGAGATGCAGCAGCAGCAGGAGATGCAGAAGAAGATGCAGCAGGAAATGAAGATTCAGCAGAAGATGCAGTAGGAAGAGATTCTTCAACTTTTGCAGCTACATGATATGTTGCAGTAACTGGAGATACAGCAGGTCATGGAGAAAGAGGAGATGATGCAGCAGATGCAGCAGCAGGAGATTCAACAGCAGGAGATGCAGCAGCAGGAGATTCAGCAGAAGGAAATTCTGCAGCAGGAGAAGCAGCAGGAGATGCATATTTAGAAGGAGATACGTCAGGAGATGTAGCAGGATATGTAGCAGCATGAGATGCCGCCAGAGATTCAGCAGAAGGAGATGCAAAAGCAGGAGATGCAGATTTAGCAGGAGATTCAGAAGAAGGAGATGCAGAAGCAGATGCAGCAGGAGTCGATGCAGCAGCAGGACATGCAGCAGGAGTCGATGCAGAAGGTAACAGAGCAGTTTCAGAAGAAGGAGATACAGTAAGAGATTCACCAGCAGGAGATGCAGTAGCAGGAAAGGCAGCAGTATATAGAGAAGCAGGATATGCAGCAGGAGGAGATGCAGTAGGAGGAGATAGAGCCGGTAGTGCAGCAGGAGGACATGCAGCAGGAGATGCAAGAGCAAGAGATGCTGCATCAGACCCATCAGCAGGAGATGCAGCAGCAGAAGATGCAGCAGGAAATGCAACAGCAGTAGTTGCAGCAGGAGATGCAATAGCAGGAGATGAAGCATTATCATGAGATGCATTAGGAGTTGCAGCAGCAAGATATGTAGCAGGAGACTTGGCAGGAGATGAAACAGCAGCAGAGCAGCAGCAGATGCAGCAGGAGATGCAGGATCAGCAGATACTCCATCAGGAAATACTGCAGCAGATGCAGCAGGAGATGACATATGAGGTGATGAAGCCACAGATGCAGCAGCTGAAGATGAAGTAGGAGATGCAGCAGCACGAGGTGCATCAGCAGATGGAAGAGGAGATGAGGCAGCAAACGTAGAAAGTTATAACCTACATGTAGAAGCAGATGCAGAAGCAGCAGGAGATGCATCAGTAGGAGATGCAGAAGCAGATGCAGCAGGAAATGCAGATTCAGCAGGAGAAGCAATAGGAAGAGAATCTGCAGAAGATGCAGCAGGATGTGAAGGATGACGAGCAGGACCAGGATGATGCAGCACCAGGAGTTGCAGCAGGGAATGCAGCAGCAGCAGAAGTAAGAGGAGATGCAGCAGCATCATATGCACTAGGAGATGTAGCAGCAGGAGATGAAGAAGCAGGAGCTGCTACAGGCGATTCAGCCGTAGATGCAGAAGGAGGAGATGCAGCAGCAGGAGGTGCAGCAAAACATACATCAGCAGGAGACACAGCAGCAGGATATGAGGCAGAAGGTGCACCAGAAGCAGAAGCAGCAGCAGATGCAGCAGCAAAGGGTGCAGGATGAGATGCAGCAAGAATTGCATCAGCATGGAGATGCTGCTGGACATTCAGTAGGATATGCAACAGCAGGAGATTTGGTAACAGCAGATGCAGCAGGATATGCAGCAGGAGATTCAAGAGAAGGAAATGCAGCAGGAAATCTGCCGGAGATGCAGCAGCAGGAGATTCAGGAAAAGAAGATGCCGGCGATCAAGAGGCAGCAGCAGATTCAGCGGGAGTTGCAGCAGCAGGAGATGAAGAGGCAGGAGATTCAGCAGTATGAGATTCAGCATCAGGAGATTCAGCAGGAGATGCGTCAGCAGGAAATGCATCAGCAGATTCTGCAGCAGGAAATTCCGTAGGAGATTGTGCAGCAGGAGATTCAGTAGAAAATGCAGCAGGAGATATAGAAGAAGATTCAGCAGCAGGGGATGCAGTAGGAGATGCAGCAGGAGTTACATCAGCAGGAATTATAGCAGCAGATGCTGGAGAAGATTCTGCAGAAGAAGATTCAGCAGGAGATGCAGCAGGAGATGAAATAGCAACATATGCATCAGCTGTTACAGCAGGAAGTGCAGCAGGAGATTCAGCAGGAGATGCCTTCAACAGGATATGCGGCTGAAATGCAGAAGCACTAGATGCATCCGTAGAAGATTTAGCAGCAGATGCAGCAGGAAATGGAGATACATCTGCAGATTCATCCACAGATGCATGAGCAGAGGATGCAGCAGCAGTAGATGCTGGAGGACACCAAGTGGCAGAAGATGTAGCAGCAGGAATTGTAGCAGAAGATGCAGCAGTACATGAATGAGCTGCAGATGCAGCAGCAGATTAAGGAGATGCAGTAGCCAGAAATGCAGCAGAAGATGCAGCAAGAGGAGATGCATCAGCAGGAGATGCAGGCAGCAGACGAAAGAGGAGATGCAGATTCAGCAGCAGATGAAGTAACAGGAGATGCAGCAGCAGATGAAGAAGCAGGAGTTGCAGCAGCAGATGCAATAGCAGGAGATGCAGCAATATGTGTAGCAGCACTAGATGCAGCAGCATATGCTGAAGATGTAGTATGAGGAGATCCAGCAGGAAGAAATCCAGCAGCAGCTGCAGCTGCATGAGATGTATCAGCAGGAGATGTAGCAGGAGATGCCTATTCAGCAGGTGATGCACAAGGATATGCAGCAGGAGATTCAACAGAAGGAAATGCAGCAGGCAATCAGCAGCAGCAGGAGATGCAAAAAAAGGAGATGCAGCCGGACCAGAGGCAGCAGCAGATTCAGCAGGCGTTTCAGCAGCAGGAGATGAAGAGGCAGGAGATTCAGCAGAAGGAGATGAAGAGGCAGGAGATTCAGCAGGAGATGAATCAGCAGGAAATGCATCAGCAGTTTTGCAGCAGGAAATCAGTAGGAAATGCAGCACCAAAAGATTCAGACGAAGATGCAGCAGGAGGTGCAGCAGCAGGAGATGCAGAAGCAGATGTTGCAGCAGGTTCAGCACCAGCAGATTCAGCAACAGGAGATGCAGCAGAAGGAGATGCTGCAACAGCTCATGCAAAAGGTGATGCAGCTGTAGGAGATGCAGCAGCAGCATATTCAGCAGGAGATTAAGCAGCAGATAAAGGATATTCAGTAGCAGACACGGCATCAGGAGATTCAGCAGCTGGAGGTGCAGCAGGAGATGCAGAAGCAACCGTAGCAGTAGGAGTGGCAGCAGGTGGAGATGCATTAGGAGATTCAGCATGATATGTAGAAGCATTAGATGCCACAGGAGATTCATCAGGAGATTCAGCAGCAACTGATGCAGCAGCAGGAGAAGCAGCAGGAGACTCTGCAGCAGCAGGTGATGCAGAAGCAGATGCAGCAGGAAATGAAGATTCAGCAGAAGATGCAGTAGGAAGAGATTCTTCAGCATATGCAGCAGTATGATAAGATGCAGCACCTGGAGATACAGAAGGTTATGGAGAAAGAGGAGATGCTGCAGCAGACGCAGCAGCAGGAAATTCAGCAGCAGGAGATTAAGAAGCAGGAGATTGTACTGCAAAAGAAGCAGCAGGAGATGCAGATTCAGAAGGAGATATGTCAGGAGATGTAGCAGGATATGTAGCAGCATGAGATGCCGCCGGAGATTGAGGAGGAGATTCAGCAGAAGGAGATGCAAGAGCAGGAGATGCATCAGCAGGAGATGCAGAAGCAGATGCAGCAGGAGATACAGATTTAGCAAAAGATGCATCAGCAAAAAATGCAGAAGAAGATGCAACAGGAGTCGATGCAGCAGCAGGACATTCAGCAGGAGTCGATGCAGAAGGTAATAGAGCAGCAGGAGATTCAGAAGAAGGAGATGCAGCAGCAGGAAAGGCAGCAGTATATACAGAAGCAGGATATGCAGCAGGAGAAAATGCAGTAGGAGGAGATGAAGAATTATCATGAGATGCATTAGGTGGTGCAGCAGCAGGATATGTAGCAGGAGATAGGATGACGAGATGTAGCAGGACATAGAGCAGCAGCAGATGCATCAGCAGATGAAGCAGGCAATGCAGCAAGAGATGCAGCAGCAGAGATGTAGCCGCAGAAGCATCAGAAGCAGATTCAACAGGAGATGCAGCAACAGCAAATTCTGCAGGAGATGAATCAGCAGAAGATGCATAAGGAGATGCAGCATCAGGAGATTCAGCAGGAAATGCATCAGTAGGGGATGTAGTAGCAGGAGACACAGAAGGAGATGCAGAAGGAGCTGCAGCATCAGGAGATGCAGCAGGGAATGCAGCAGCAGCAGAAGTAACAGGAGATGCAGCAGCATCATATGTACTAGGAGATGTAGCAGCAGGAGATGAAGAAGCAGGAGATGCTACAGGCGATTCAGTCGGAGATGCAGAAGGAGGAGATGCAGCAGCAGGAAGTGCAGAGTAGTAGATGAAGTTAAGAATATGGAGCAGAAAGAAATATAGCAGGAGATGCAGCCGCAGTAAATGCATCAAGAGAGAAAGTAGCAGCTGATGCAGCAGCAGATGCAGTGGAAGAGGATGCAACAGCAGATGCAGCAGCAGGAGACCTATCAGGAGATGCAGCAGTAGATGAAGCAGCAGCAGATGCAGCAGCAAATTCAGCAGATAGAGCAGGAGATGCAGTAGCAGGAGATGCAGAAGGAGATGTAGCAGAACGAGATGAAGCAGCCGGAGATGCAGCAGCAGGATATGCAGGAAAAGAAGATGCAGCTGCACCAGAGGCAGCAGCAGATTCAGCAGGAGTTGCAGCAGCAGGAAATTCAGCAGCAGGATATGTAGCATCAGGAGATTGAGAAGGAGATGCATCAGCAGGAAATGCATCAGCAGATTCTGCAACAGGAAATTCCGTAGGAGATTCTGCAGCAGTAGGTTCAGTAGAAAATGCAGCAGGAGATGCAGTAGGAGATATAGAAGGAGATTCAGCAGCAGGGGATGCAGTAGGAGATGCAGCAGGAGATACATCAGCAGGAATTTTATCAGGAGATGCTGGAGGAGATTCTGCAGAAGAAGATTCAGCAGGAGATGCAGCAGGAGATGAAATAGCAACATAGGCATCAGCAGTTACTGCAGGAAGTGCAGCAGGAGATTCAGCAGGAGATGCAGGCACAGATGCTTTCAACAGGATATGCAGCTGAAATGCAGAAGCACTAGGTGCATCTGTAGAAGATTGAGCATCAGATGCAGCAGGAAAAGGAGATGCTTCTACAGATGCATCTGCAGATGCATCCACAGAGGATGCAGCAGAAGATGAAGCAGCAGGCTATACTGCAACAGGAGATGCTGCAGCAGATGCAGCAGTAAAAGATGCAGGAGGACATCAAGTAGAAGGAGATGCCGCAGCAGCAAGAGTAGCAGGAGATGCAGCAGTACATGAAGAATCAGGAAATGGAGCAGCAGATTAAGCAGCAGGAGGTCATACAGCAGGTGATGCAGCATCAGGTGATGCAGCTGCAGCTGCAGAGGCAGCAGATGTAGCAGCAATAGATGCAGCAGCAGATGCAGCATGTGATGCAGCAGCAGGAGATGCAGCGAGATATGCAGAAGCAGGAGATGCAGCAGCAGGAGATGTGGTATGAGATGCAGAATCAGGAGATGAAGCAGCAGATGCAGCAGGAGATGCAGCAGCAAGATAGGCATCAGAAGGAGATAAAACAGGAGATTCAAAAGCAGGAGATTAAGCTACAGGAGATACATTAGGAGATGCAGTAGCAGCAGATACAGCATCAGGAGATGCAGCTGCAGTAGAGGCAGGAGCAGATTCAGAAGCAGATTCCATAAGAGATGCAGCAGCAGGAAATTCAGGAGGAGATGCAGCAGCAGAAGCAGCAGGTAATGCAGCAGCAGTAGATGAAGTAGGCTTAGAAGCAGCTGTAGATGCAGCAGGGTATGCAAGAGCAGGAGATTCAGCATCAGGAGATGAAGCAGGGGAGATGCATCATGAGATGAATCTGCTGATGCATCAGAGGAAGTTGCAGAAGGAGATGCAGCAGCAGGAGGTTCAGCAGAGGATGCAGCATCAATAGATGCAGGTGTAGATCCAGGAGGAGGACATAGAGAAGCAGGAGATGCAGCAGCACATGCAGCAGCAGATGCAGGAGATGAAGCAGTAGGAGAAGCAGCAGGAGGAGATTGAGCAGGAGATGCATCAGGAGGTGCAGCAGCAGGAGATGCAGCAGGGGATTCAGTAGAAAAGTGATGCAGCAGCAGATGCATCAGAAGTGAATTCAGCAGCAGAAGATGCAGCAGTGTATGCAGCAACAGCAGATGGAGCATCAGGTGATGCAGGAGGACATAAAAATCAGAAGATGAAGGAACAGGAGATGCAGCAGTAGATTAATCTACCGCAGATGCACCAAAAGATGCAAGAGATGCAGCAGCAGGAGATGCAGCTGGAGTTAGAGCAGCAGTAGATTGAGCAAGATATACAGAAGCAGGAGATGCATCAGCGGGAGATGTGGCATGAGAGGCAGAAGAAGAAGATCCTGCAGCAGATGCAGTAGCATATGCAGCACCAGCAGATTCAGCAGCAGGAGATTCAGTAGCAGGAGATGCAGCAGTCAGAGATGCAGCAGGTTATGCATCAGCAGAAGGAGATGCAAAATAAAATGGAGCTGGAGATGCGGCAGGATAAGATGCACTACCAGCAGATGTAGTAGGAGATGAAGCAGGAGATTCTGCAGAAGAAGATTCAGCAGGAGATGCAGCAGGAGATGAAATAGCAACATAGGCATCAGCAGTTACAGCAGGAAGTGCAGCAGGAGATTCAGCAGGAGATGTAGCAGCACGAGATGCAGCCGCAGATGCCTTCAACAGGATATGCAGCTGAAATGCAGAAGCAATAGATGCATCCGTAAAAGATTGAGCATCAGATGCAGCAGGAAAAGGAGATGCTTCTGCAGATGCATCCGCAGATGCATCCACAGTTATTGCAGCAGGAGATGAATCAGCAAGCTATACAGCAGCAGAACATGAAGCAGCAGATGCAGCTGCAAGAGATGCAGGAGGACATCAAGTAGAAGGAGATGCAGCAGCAGCAAGTGTAAGAGGAGATGCAGCAGTACATGAAGCATCAGGAAATGGAGCAGCAGATTAAGGAGATGCAGCAGTACATGAAGCATCAGAAAATGGTGCAGCAGATTAAGCTGCAGGAGGTAATGCAGCAGAATATGCAGCATCAGGTGATGCAACTGCAGTTGCAGAGGCAGCAGATGTAGCAGCAATATATGCAGCAGCAGATGCATCGTGAGATGCAGATTCAGTAGGAGATGTAGTAGCAGAAGTTGCTGCAGCAGATGATGCAGCAAGAGATGAAGCAGAAGGAAATGCAGCAAGATATGCTGCAGGAGGAGATGCAGTAGGATATAAAGCAGGAGATGCAGCAGCAGTAGATGCAGCTGGGGATGCAACAGAAACTTCAGAAGGAGATGAAGCAGCAGATTTAACATGAGATGAGGCAGTAGATGAAGCAGCAGCATATGCAAAAGCAGATGCACGAGATAGAGCAGAAAGAGATGCAGCAGGGGATGGAGCAGCAAATGCAACAAGAAATGGTGCATCAGGAGATGCATCCGCAGATGCATGAGCAGAGGATGCATCAGGAGATGTAGCAGCAGGACATAAAGGATGCCGCAGGAAGAGATGCAGCAGGAGATGCAACACCAGAAGATGCAGCACCAAGAGATGCAGCAGGAGATGCAGCAGCACATGCAGTATCAGCAGATGCAGCAGCCGGAAATACAGCAGGAATAGATGCAGAAGGTAATGCAGCAGCAGGATTTGAAGCAAAATATGCATCAGCAGGAAATGCAGCACCAAGAGATTAAGATGGAGATGCAGAAGGAAATGCAGCAGCAGGAGATGCCGAATTAGGAGATGCAGCAGAATAAGATGCTGCAGCAGCACATGCAGAAGGAGATGCAGCAGTAGGAGATGCAGCAGAAGATTCAGAAGCAGGAGATTCAGCAGCAGACAAATAATATTCAGTAGCAGACACGGCATCAGGAGATTCAGCAGCTGGAGGTGCAGCAGGAGATGCAGAAGCAACCGTAGCAGTAGGAGTGGCAACAGGTGGAGATGCATTAGGAGATTCAGCATGATATGTAGAAGCATTAGATGCCACAGGAGATTGATCAGGAGATTCATCAGCAACTGATGCAGCAGCAGGAGAAGCAGTAGGAGATGCAGCAGCAGCAGGAGATGCAGAAGCAGATGCAGCAAGAAAAGAAGATTCAGCAGAAGATGCAGTAGGAAGAGATTCTTCAACATATGCAGCAGCATGATATGATGCAGCAACTGGAGATACAGCACATTATGGAGAAAGAGGAGATGATGCAGCAGCAGGAGATTCAGCAGCAGAAAATTCAGCAGCAGAAGATGCATATTCAGAACGAGATACGTCAGGAGATGTAGCAGGATATGTAGCAGCATGAGATGCAACCAGAGATTCAGGGGGAGATTCAGCAGAAGGAGATGCAAGAGCAGGAGATGAAGCAGCAGGAGATGCAGAAGCAGGCCCAGAGATTCAGGGGGAGATTCAGCAGAAGGAGATGCAAGAGCAGGAGATGAAGCAGCAGGAGATGCAGAAGCAGGCTATACAGCAGCAGGAGATGAAGCAGCAGATGCAGCAGCAGGAAATGCAGGAAGACATCAAGTAGAAGGGGATGCAAAAGCAGCAAATGTAGCTGGAGATGCAGCAGTACATGAAGCAGCAGGAAATAGAGCAGCAGAATATGCAGCAGGATGTCATGCAGCAGGTGATGCAGCAGCAGGTGATGCAGCTGTAGCTGCAGAGGCAGCAGATGCAGCAGCTATAGATGCAGCAGCAGATGCATCATGAGATGCTCTTTCAGTAGGAGATGTAGCAGCAGAAGATGCTGCAGCAGATGAGGCAGCAGCAGATGCATCAGAAGGAAATGCAGCAAAATATGCTGCAGGAGGAGATGCAGTAGGATATGAAGCAGGAGATGCAGCAGCAAGAGATGCTGAAGGGTATGCATATTCAGCAGTAGATTCAGCAGGAACATCAGAAGGAGATTCAGCAGCAGGAGATTAAGCAGGAGATGCAGCAGTAGATGAAGCAGCAGCAGATGCATCAGCAAATTCAGCAGATGCCGCAGTAGTAGATACATAAATAGCTGCAGCAGGAAATGCAGCTGAATATGCAGGAGCAGGATATACAGCAGGAGATGCATCTGCAGGTGATGCAGAAGGAGATGCAGCAGGTGACGCTTAAGGAGATGCATCAGGAGATGCAGAACGAGATGAAGCAGCAAAATATGCAGCAGAAGCAGATGACGCAGGAGATGATTCAATAGAAGGTGCAACATTAGATAGAGCAGGAGATGTAGCAGCAGATGAAGCAGAAGGAGATGCAGAAACAGGAGATGCAGCAGGACATGCATCAGCAGGAGTTACAGCAGCAGGATATGAGGCAGGAGATGCATCAAGGAGATGCAGCAGTCAGAGATGCAGCAGGTTATGCATCAGCAGAAGATGCAGCAGCGGGAGTTCAGCAGCAGGTGGAGATGCAGCAGGTGGAGATGCAGCATCAGGAGATGCATCAGTAAATGCAGCGGCAGGAGATGCAGTAAGAGGAGATGTAGTAGTTTATGCAGCAGCAGGAGATGCAGCAGGAGATGTGGTAGGATTAGACTCAGCAGGAGATGCAGCAGGAGATGCAGCAGCAGGAGATGCAGCAGGAGATGCAGTAGTAGGAGATGAAGCAGTATATGAAGGAGTAGCAGGAGCAGCAGAAAATACTGCAGATGCAGCAGTAGGAGATGAATCAGGAGATGCAGCAGGAGATTCAGCAGCAGGAGATGCAGTAGGAGATGATGCAGATGGAGCTGTAGCATCAGGAGATGCAGAATGAGAAGCAGAAGGAGATGCAGTAGTAGGAGATGAAGCAGTATATGAAGCAGCAGCAGATGCAGCAGTAGGAGATGAATGAGGAGATGCAGCAGTAGGAGATGAATGAGGAGATGCAGCAGGAGATGATGCAGAAGCAAGAGATGCAGCAGCAGGAGCTTACGCTGGAGATGCATCAGTAGATGATGCAGCAGCAGGAGATGCAGCCGCTGCAGATGCAGGAAGATATTCTACAGCAGATTCAGTAGGAGCTGCAGCAGCAGGAGATGAAGCAGCAGCAGATGCATCAATAGATGCCTATTCATCAGGAGATGCAGCAGGAAGAGATGCTTCAGCAGGTACAGCTTCATGAGATGTAGCACGAGACACAGAAGGAGATGCTGTAGGAGAAGAGGCAGGAGGAGATGATGCAGCAGACTCAGTAGCAGGAGATGCAGAAGCAGAAGATGCAGCCGGAGATTCTGCAGCAAGAGATGCAGCAGCAGGAGATGCAGCAGCAGGAGATGCAGAAGGAGATGCAGCGTCTGGAGTTGAAGCAATAGAAGATGCTGCAGTAGATGCAGCAGCAGATGAATCAGGAGAAGCAGGAGCAAGAAATGCAGGAGCAGGAGATTCAGCAGCAGAGATGCAGGAGTAGGAGAGGCAGAAGCAGGAGATGTGGCAGCAAGACATGCAAAAGGATATGCAGAAGCAGGAGATGCGGCAGCAGGAGAGGCACCATGTGATTCAGCAGGAGATGCAGCAGAAGATAGAAAAGCAGGAGATGCACCAGCAGATGCAGCCGCAGGAGATGCAGGAAATGCATCAGCTGATGCAGGAGGAGCTTTAGCAGGAGGATATTTAGCAGGAGGAGAGGCAGCAGCAGGAGATGTAGCAGTAGATTCTGCTGCAGCTCCTCTGCTGCGTCTCCTAATGCATCTCCTCCTGTTTCAGAATTTTGTTGCATCTCCTGCTGCTGTATATCATGGTGCATATCCTCTTGCTACATCTCCAGCTGCATCTCCTGCTGCATCATCTGCTGCATCAACTTCTGCTGCTACATCTCCTACTGAATCTGCATCTCCTGATGCATCTGCTACTGCATCTATTACTGCTGCATCTGCTGCCTCTGCAGCTGCAGCTGCATCACCTGCTGCTGCATTACCTCCTGCTGCATATTCTGCTGCATTTTCTGC
Organism: Clamator glandarius; assembly: GCA_033459285.1. NCBI lineage: Eukaryota > Metazoa > Chordata > Aves > Cuculiformes > Cuculidae > Clamator > Clamator glandarius. Next base: position 50,106 of record JAUNZM010001634.1, read on the forward strand.
TGCTGCTTAATCTGCTGCTCCATTTCCTGCTGCTTCATGTACTGCTGCATATCCCGCTACACTTGCTGCTGCTGCATCTCCTTCTACTTGATGTACTCCTGCATCTCCTGCTGCTGCATCTGCTGCTTCATCTCCAGCTGCTGTATAGCCTGCTGCTTCATGGACTGCTGCATCTGCTGCTACATTTGCTGCTGCTGCATCTCCTTCTACTTGATGACCTCCTGCATCTCCTGCTGCTGCATCTGCTGCTTCATCTCCTGCTGCATCTTCTGCGGATGCATCTGAGGATGCATCTCCAGAATCATCTCTTTTTCCTTCTGCATCTGCTGTTCAATCTTCTACGGATGTATCTATTGCTTCTGCATTACAGCTGCAAATCCTGTTGAAGGCATCTGCGGCTGCATCTCGTGCTGCTACATCTCCTGCTGAATCTCCTGCTGCACTTCCTGCAGTAACTGCTGATACCTATGTTGCTATTTCATCTCCTGCTGCATCTCCTGCTGAATCTTCTTCTGCAGAATCTCCTGCTGCATCTCCTGCTATAATTCCTGCTGATGTAACTCCTGCTGCATCTCCTACTACATCCCCTGCTGCTGAATCTCCTTCTATGTCTCCGGCTGCATCTCCTGCTGCATCATCTGCTAGTGCATGTTCTGCTGCATTTCCTGATGATGCATATCCTGCTGCTGTATTTCCTGATGCATCTCTTTCTGCATTATCTTTTTCTGCATATCCTGCTGCATCTCTTCCTGCTGGATCTCCTGCTTAATCTCCTCCTACTACATCTTCAACATATGCTGCTGCATCTGGTGCTGCTTCACATATTGCTGCATCTCCTGCTATTGCATCTGCTGCTGCAACTCCTGCTACTTCATCTGCTGCTGCATCTACTGTTACTTCATCTGCTGCTGAATCTGCATCTCCTCTTTCGTCTGCTGCCTGCATCTCCTGCTGCTGAATCTGCTGGTGCTGTGTATGCTACTGCATCTGCTGCAAGATCTTCTTCTTCTGCCTCTCATGCCACATCTCCCGCTGATGCATCTCCTGCTTCTCTATATCTTGCTCAATCTACTGCTGCTGCATCTCCAGTTGCATCTCCTGCTGCTGCATCTCTTGCATCTTTTGGTGCATCTGCGGTAGATTAATCTACTGCTGCATCTCCTGTTCCTTCATCTTCTGATTTTTTGATGTCCTTCTGCATCACCTGATGCTCCATCTGCTGCTGCTGCATACACTGCTGCATCTTCTGCTGCTGAATTCACTTCTGCTGCATCTGCTGCTGCATCACCTTCTACTGAATCCCCTGCTGCATCTCCTGCTGCTGCATCCACTGGTACATCTCCTAATGCTGCATCTCCTGCTGCTGCACCTCCTGATGCATCTCCTGCTCAATCTCCTCCTGCTGCTTCTCCTACTGCTTCATCTCCTGCATCTGCTGCTGCATGTGCTGCTGCGTCTCCTGCTTCTCTATGTCCTCCTCCTGGATCTACACCTGCATCTATTGATGCTGCATCCTCTGCTGAACCTCCTGCTGCTGCATCTCCTTCTGCAACTTCCTCTGATGCATCAGCAGATTCATCTGATGATGCATCTCCCCTGCTTCATCTCCTGATGCTGAATCTCCTGCTCTTGCATACCCTGCTGCATCTACAGCTGCTTCTAAGCCTACTTCATCTACTGCTGCTGCATTACCTGCTGCTCCTTCTGCTGCTGCATCTCCTCCTGAATTTCCTGCTGCTGCATCTCCTGCTGCTATATCTTTTGCTTATCAATCTCCTGCTGCTGAATCTCTTACGGAATCTGCTTCTGAATCTGCTCCTGCATCTACTGCAGCTGCATCTCCTGATGCTGTATCTGCTGCTACTGCATCTCCGAATGTATCTCCTGAAGCTTAATCTCCTGCTTTTGAATCTCCTGTTTTATCTCCTTCTGATGCCTATCTTCCTCTTGCATCTACTGCTGCTTCGTCTGCTTCTATATCTCTCGCTGCATTTCCTGCTGCTTCATCTCAGGATACATCTCCTCTTGTTCAGTCTCTTGCGGCATATCCTGCTGCTACATCTCCTGCTAATGCATCTCCTTCTACTGTATCTCCTTCTGCATCTCCTGCTGCATCTCTTGCAGATGCATCTCCTGCTCCATCTCTTGCGGCTGCATCTCCTGCTCCATATCCTTCTGTTGCATCGGCAGATTCATCTTATGATGGTGCTTTCTTGCTGGATCTCCTGCTTCTGCATCTCCTGCTGCTGCAAACTCTGCTACATCTCCTGCTGCTGCATTCCCAGCTGCATTTGCTTCTGCTCCATCTCTTGCGGCTGCAGCTGCTGATGCATTTCCTGATGCATATTCTACTGCTGCATCTCCTTCTACTGCAACTCCTGCTGCATCTCCTTTTGCTGCATTTCCTTCTGCTGCATTTCCTGCTCCTGCATCTGATACTTCATCTCCTGCTGCTGCATCTGCTGGTGCTACATCTCTTGCTGCACTGCTGCTGAATCTCCTGCTTCTGCATCTCATACCACATCTCCTGCTGCTGCATCACCTGCTTCTGCATATCTCGCTGCATCACCTGCTGCTGCATCACTTGCTGCATCACCTGCTGCCGAATCTCCTGCATCTTTTGCTGCATCTGCTGTAGATTCGCCTCCTCGTGCATCTCTTGATGCTGCATCTGCTGCTGCATCTCCTGCAGCTGCATTTCCTGTGCCATCTCCTACTGCTGAATCTCGTGCTGCTCCTTTCTCTGCTGCATCTACTGCTGCTGCATAGCCTGCTGCGCAATCTCCTAATGCATCTCCTCTTGCTTAGTCTCCTGATACTTCCTATCTTGCTTCATCTACTTTTGCTGCATATATTGCTGCTGCATCTACTGCTGCTTGGCATGCTGCTGTATCTCCTGCTCCATCTCCTGCTGGGGCATCTCCTGCTGCGTCTCCTTCTGCATCTCCTGCTGCTCCAGCTGCTGCATCTGCATCATCAGGATATTCTGAAGGAGATGCAGCAACAGGAGATGCAGCAGCAGGAGATGCAACCACAGCACTGCGGCAGCAGATTCAGCTGCAGGAGATGCAGCCGTAGGAGATGCAGCAGGATTTTCAGCAGGAGATAGAGCAGAAGGAGATGCAGCAGGAGATGCCGTAGCAGATGCAGCAGAAGGAAGTGTAGCAGCAGAAGATGTAGGAGGATATGCAGCAGCAGTAGATGAAACAGACCAGAAAGCAGCAGGATATGCAGAAGCAGGAGAATCAGCAGCAGGGGATGCAGCAGCAGATTCAGCAGCAAATTCAGCAGGAAATGTAGCAACAGTAGATGCAGAAGAAGGATATGTAGCAGGAGATGCATACGCAGGCAATGCGCCAGCAGAGGCAGCAGCAGAATATGCAGTGGGAGATATAGAAAAAAATGAGGAAGCAGGAGCAGCCCTATTTCTTGATGTCCTCCTGCATCTCCTGATGCTGCATCTGCTGCTTCATCTCCTGCTTCTGTATCTCCTGCTGCTACATCTCCTGATGCATCCTCTGCCCATGCATCTGTGGATGCATCTCCTCATGCATCATTTCACGTTGCATCTGCTGCTCCATACCCTACTGCATCTCTTTCTGCTCCATCTGGTGCATCTGCTGTTGCATATGCTGCTGCTTCATCTACTGCTGCATCTCCTGCTAAATCTCCTGCTGCTGCATCTCCTTCTGAAGTTTCTGCTGATTCTACCGCTGAATATGCATCCCCTGCTGCATCTCCTGCTGCTGCATCTCCTGCTTCATATCCTACTGCATCTCCTTCTGCACCATATCTTGATGCATTTCCTTCTGCGGGATCTCATGCTGCATCATCTGCTACTGCATCATCTGCTGCAGCATCTGCTGCCTCTGCAGCTACAGCTGCATCAATTCCTGCTGCATATTCTGCTGCATTTCCTGCTGCAGCTTAATCTGCTGCTCCATTTCCTGATGCTTCATGTACTGCTGCATCTCCTTAATATTCTGCTACATTTCCTGATGCTTCATGTACTGCTGCAACTCCTGCTACATCTGCTGCTGCTGCATCTCATTCCTCTTGAAGTCCTCCTGCATCTCCTGCTGCTGCATCTGCTGCTTCATCTCCTGCTGCTGTATAGCCTGCTGCTTCATCTCTTGCTGCATCTTCTGCTGAATCTCTTGCCTCTTCATCTCCTGCTGCTGCAAATCTTGATGAATCTGCTCCTGCCTCTGGTGCGTCTGCATCTTCTTTTCCTGCATCTCCTGCTGCTGCATCTCCAGCTGATTTCCTGCTGCATTTCCTTCTCTTGAATCTCCTGCTGCATATCCTGGTGCATCTCCTGCTGAATATGCATCTCCTGCTACATCTCATGCTGATACACCTCATGCAGCTGCATCTGCTGCTGCATATCCTGCTGCATCTGCTGTTGCCAAATATCTTGCTGTTGCATTTCCTACTGAATCTCCAGCAGCATCTCCATGCTGATGCAATTCCTGCTGCATCTCATCCTTCATCCTTTGCTGCTGCATCTGCTTCTGCTTCTGGTGATGCTACATCTCCAGCTCCGTCTGCTGCTTCATCTCCTGCTGTATCTCCTGCAGCATATGGTTCTGCATCTTCTGCTGCATATGGTTCTGCATCTTCTGCTGCATAAGTTGCTGCATCTGCTGCTGCTTCTGCTGCTGGTGCATCTCCTGCCTCATATCCTGCTGCTGTGTCTCCTGCGTATGTATGTTTTGCTGTATCTCCTGCTGATGCATGTCCTGCTGCATCTCCTGCTTCTGCATCTACTTCTGCATCTCCGGCTCCAGCATCTCCTGCTGCATCAATTGCTGCTGCATCTCTTATTCATCTCGTTCTGCATCATATACTACTGCATCTGGTGCTGCTGTACCTCCTCCTACTGCATCTCCTGTTTCATCTCATCCTGCTGCAACTCCTGCTGCATCTCCTGCTGCTGAATCTCGTGCTGCTGCATCTCCTGCTGCTGCATCTCCTTCTGCTACATCTTCTACTGCATCTCCTGCTACAGCATCTCCTGATACATCCCCTGCTGCTTCTTCTAATCCTGCTGCATCTCATGCAGCATCACCTGCTGCTATATCTCCTGTTGTTTCATATCCTGCTACTGCATCTCTTAATGAATCTCCTGCTGCTTCATCTCTTCATTTATGTCCTGCTGCTTCATCTCCTGTTACTGCATCTCATTTTGCTTTGTCTGCTGCTGCATCTCCTGCTCTATCTCATGATGCACCTTCTATTGAAGCATCTCCTGCATCATCTCCTTCTGCTGCATATCTTGCTGCTTCATCTCGTTCTGCATCTCCTGCTGCATCTCCTTCTGCATCACCTGCAGATGCATCTCCTGCTGTATCTCGTGCTCCTCCATATTCATCTGCATTTCCTGCTGCAGCTATTTATGAATCTCCTACTGCGGCATCTGCTGAATTTGCTGCTGCATCTGCTGCTGCTTCATCTACTGCTGCATCTCCTGCTAAATCTCCTGCTGCTGAATCTCCTTCTGATGTTCCTGCTGAATCTACTGCTGAATATGCAACCCCTGCTGCATCTCTTGCTGCTGCATCTCCTGCTTCATATCCTACTGCATCTCCTCCAGCAGAATATCTTGCTGAATTTCCTTTTGCTGCATCATTGCTGCTGCATCATCTGCTGCAGCATCTTCTGCTGCTAAATCTCCCACTGAAAGAGCATCTCATGATGCATCTGCTGCTGCATCTATTGATGCTGCATCTGCTGCCTCTGCAGTTGCAGCTGCATCAACTGCTGCTGCATCACCTGCTGAAATACATCCTGCTGCATATTCTGCTGCATTTCCTGATGCTGCATCTCATTAATCTACTGCTCCATTTCCTGCTGCTTCATGTACTGCTGCATCTCCTGCTACATTTGCTGCTTCTGCATCTCCTTCTAGTTGATGTCTTCCCGCATTTCCTGCTGCTGCATCTGCTCCTTCATCTCCTGCTGCTGTATAGCCTGCTTCTGCATCTCCTGCTGCTTCATCTCCTGCTCTTGCATTTCCTTTTGTTGAATCTCCTCCTGAATCTCTGGTGGCATCTCATGCTGCCACATATCCTGCTACATCTCCCGAGGTATCTCCTTCTGAATATGCATCTCCTGCTGCTTCTACTGCCGCTGAATCTCCTGCTGCTGCTTCTCCTTCTGCTGAATCTCCTGCTCCTGCGTCTGCTGCATCATCGCCTCTTTCTCCATAACCTGCTGTATCTCCAGTTGCTGCATCATATCATGCTGCTGCATATGTTGAAGAATCTCTTCCTACTGCATCTTCTGCTGAATCTTCATTTCCTGCTGCATCTGCTTCTGCATCTCCTGCTGCTGCTGCATCTCCTGCTGCTTCTCCTGCTGCTGCATCAGTTGCTGATGAATCTCCTGATGAATCTCCTGTGGCATCTAATGCTTCTACATATCATGCTGAATCTCCTAATGCATCTCCACCTGTTGCCACTCCTACTGCTGCGTTTACTTCTGCATCTCCTGCTGCACCTCCAGCTGCTGAATCTCCTTGTGCCGTGTCTGCTACTGAATATCCTTTATCTGCTGCTTAATCTCCTGCTGCTGAATCTCCTTCTATATCTCCTGCTGCATCTTCTGCTGAATCTTCCGCTGAATCTCCTGCTGCAGACTCTCCTACGGTGTTTCCTGCTGCAGAATCTCCTGCTACATTTCCTGCTGATGCATCTCCTGCTGAATCTCCTGCCTCTTCATCTCCTGGTGCTGCTTCTCCTGCATCTGCTGCGACTGCATCTTTTTCTTCTGAATCTCTTGCTGCTCTATTACCTTCTGCATCGACTCCTGCTGCATGTCCTGCAGCTGCATCGACTCCTGCTGCATCTGCTTCTGCATCTCGTGCTGATGCATCTCCTGCTAAATCTGCCTCTCCTGCTGCATCTGCTTCTGCATCTCTTGCTGATGCATCTCCTGCTCTTGCTCCTCCTCCTTCTGCTGAATTTCCTCCTCAATCTCCGGCGGCATCTCATGCTGCTACATATCCTGCTAAATCTCCTGACGTATCTCCTTCTATATATATGCTTCTCCTGCTGCTGAATCTCCTCCTGGTGAATCTGCTGCTGCTGCATTTCCTCCAGCTGCGTCTGCTGCTGCGTCTTCTGCATCATCTCCTCTTTATCCATAACCTCCTGTATCTCCATTTGCTGCATCATATCATGCTGCTGCATATGTTGAAGAATCTCTTCCTACTGCATCTTCTGCTGAATCTTCATTTCCTGCTGCATCTGCTTCTGCATCTCCTGCTGCTGCTGCATCTCCTGCTGCTTCTCCTGCGTCTTCTGCATCATCTCCTCTTTCTCCATAACCTCCTGTATCTCCATTTGCTGCATCATATCATGCTGCTGCATATGTTGAAGAATCTCTTCCTACTGCATCTTCTGCTGAATCTTCATTTCCTGCTGCATCTGCTTCTGCATCTCCTGCTGCTGCTGCATCTCCTGCTGCTTCTCCTGCTGCTGCATCAGTTGCTGCTGAATCTCCTGCGGCATCTCATGCTTCAATATATCATGGTGAATCTCCTGCTGCTGAATCTCCTGCTGCATCTGCTGCTGCTGCATCTCCTACAGCTACATCACCTTCTGCATGTGCTGCTGCAGCATCTCCTTCTGTTGCAACTCCTGTTGCTGCATCTGCTGGTGCTGCACCTGCTGCAACATATGCTTCTGCATCTTCTGCTGCTGCACCTCCTGCTGCATCTCCGTCTGAATCTTTTGGTGCAGCATTTCCTGCTGCTGCATATTCTGCTTCAACTCCTGCTGCTGCATTAAATTCTGCATCTATTCCTGTTGTATTTCCTGCTGCTGCATCTCCTGCTGCTGCATCTCCTGCTGCTGCATCTCCTGCTGCTGCATCTGCTGATACTGCATGTGCTGTTGCATCTCCTGCTGCATCACTTGGTGCTGCATCTTCTGGGGTTGCATCTCCTGCGGCATCACCTGCTCCTGTATCTCCTGCTGCTACATCTCCTGATGCATCCTCTGCTCATGCATCTGCGGATGCATCTCCTGATGCGTCATTACCCATTGCATCTGCTGCTCAATCCCCTGCTGAATCTCTTTCTGCTCCATCTGGTGCATCTGCAGTTGCATATGCTGCTGCTTCATCTACTGCTGCATCTCCTGCTAAATCTCCTGCTTCTGCATCTTCTTCTGAAGTTTCTGCTGAATCTACTGCAGAATATGCATCCCCTGCTGCATCTCCTGCTTCATATCCTACTGCATCTCCTCCTCCAGCATATCTTGCTGCATTTCCTTCTGCTTCATCTCCTGCTGTATCATCTACTGCAGCATCTTCTGCTGCTACATCTCCTACTGAATCAGCATCTCCTGATGCATCTGCTGCTGCATCAATTGCTGCTGCATCTGCTTCCTCTGCAGCTGCAGCTGCATCATCTGCTGATGCATCACCTGCTGCATTACCTCCTTCTGCATATTCTGCTGCATATCCTGCTGCTGCTTAATCTGCTGCTCATTTCCTGATACTTCATGTACTGCTGCATCTCCTTAATCTACTGCTCCATTTCCTGATGTTTCATGGACTACTGCATCTCCTGCTACATTTGCTGCTGCTGCATCTTTTTCTACTTGATGTCCTCCTGCATCTCCTACTGCTCCATCTGCTGCTTCATTTCCTGCTGCAACCTCTGCAGATGCATATGAGGAAGCATCTCCAGAATCATCTCTATTTCCTGCTGCATCTGCTGCTCAATCTTCTACGGATGCATCTAGTGCTTCTGCATTTCAACTGCATATCCTGTTGAAGGCATCTGCGGCTGCATCTCCTGCTGCTACATCTCCTGCTGAATCTCCTGCTGCACTTCCTGCTGTAACTGCTGATGCATATGTTACTATTTCATCTCCTGCTGCATCTCCTGCAGAATCTTCTTCTGCAGAATCTCCTCCAGCATCTCCTGCTACAATTCCTGCTGATGTATCTCCTGCTGCATCTCCTACTACATCCCCTGCTGCTGAATCTCCTTATATATCTCCTGCTGCATTTTCTACTGAATCTCCTGCTGCACAATCTCCTACGGAATTTTCTGCAGCAGAATCTGCTGATGCATTTCCTGCTGATGCATCTCCTGCTGAATCTCCTGATGCTCCATCTCCAGCTGCTGAATCTTTTGCCTCTTCATCTCCTGCTGCTGCAACTCCTGCTGAACCTGCTGCTGCATCTGGTTCACCTGCATCTTCTTTTCCTGCATCTCCTTCTGCGGCGTCTCCGGCTGATATCCCGCTGCATTTCCTTCTGTTGAATCTCCTGCTGCATATACAGGTGCATCTCCATGCTGATGCAATTACTGCTGCATCTCATTCTGCACCATTTGCTGCTGCATCTGCTGCTGCTTCTGCTGCTGGAGCATCTCCTGCCTCATATCCTGCTGATGTATGTTTTGCTGTATCTCCTGCTGATGCATGTCCTGCTGCATCTCTTGGTGCGATTCCTGCTTCACCTGCTGATGCATGTGCTGCTGCTCTATGTCCTGCTACATCTTGTCATCCTTCACATCCTGCTGCATCTTCTGCAGATTCTCTTCCTATTGCTTCTCCTGCTGAATCTGCATTTCCTGCTGCATCTGCTTCTGCTTCTCCTACTGATGCATCTCCTGCTGAATTAGCTGCGTCTGCATCTGCTTCTACATGTACGTTATAACTTTCTACGTTTGCTGCCTCATCTCCTCTTCCATCTGCTGATGCACCTCGTGCTGCTGCATCTCCTACTTCATCTTCAGCTGCTGCATCTGTGGCTTCATCACCTGATATGTCATCTCCTGCTGCATCTGCTGCAGTATTTCCTGCTGCAGTATCTGCTGATCCTGCATCTACTGCTGCATTTCCTGCTACATCTGCTGCTGCTCTACTGCTGCTTCATCTCCTGCCAAATCTCCTGCTACATATCTTGATGCTGCACCTCCTAATGCATCTCATGATAATGCTTCATCTCCTGCTATTGCATCTCCTGCTGCACCTACTAGTGCTGCATTACCTGCTGCATCTTCTGCTGCTGCATCTCCTGCTGATGGGTCTGATGCAGCATCTCTTGCTCTTGCATCTCCTGCTGCATGTCCTCCTGCTGCATTACCTGCTCTGTCTCCTCCTACTGCATCTCCTCCTGCTGCATATCCTGCTTCTCTATATACTGCTGCCTTTCCTGCTACTGCGTCTCCTGCTGGTGAATCTCTTTCTGTATCTCCGTCTGAAACTGCTCCTGCTCTTTTACCTTCTGCATCGACTCCTGCTGCATCTGCTTCTGCATCTCCTTCTTCTGAATCTCCTGCTAAATCTGCATCTCCTGCTGCTTCATCTCCTGCTCTTGCATCTCCTTCTGCTGAATCTCCTCCTGAATCTCAGGCGGCATCTCATGCTGCTACATATCCTGCTACATCTCCTGACGTATCTCCTTCTAAATATGCATCTCCTGCTGCTTCTTCTGCTGCAGAATTTCCTTCTGCTGAATCTCCTGCTGCTGCATCTCCTGCTGTTGAATCTCCTGCTGCTGCGTCTGCTGCATCATCTCCTCTTTCTCCATAACCTGCTGTATCTCCAGTTGCTGCATCATATCATGCTGCGGCATATGTTGAAGAATCTCTTCCTACTGCATCTTCTGCTGAATCTTCATTTTCTGCTGCATCTGCTTCTGCATCTCCTACAGCTGCATCACCTTTTGAATGTGCTGCTGCAGCATCTCCTTCTGCTGCATCTCCTGTTACTGCATCTGCTGGTGCTGCACTTTCTGCAACATCTGCTTCTGAATCCCCTGCTGCTGCATCTCCTGCTGCATATCCATCTGAATCTCTTGCTGCTGTATTTCCTGCTGATGTATATTCTGCTTCAACTCCTGCTGCTCCATTACCTTCTGCATCTATTCGTGTTGTATTTCTTGCTGCTGCATCACCTGCTCCTGTATCTCCTGCTGCTACATCTCCTGATCCATCCTCTGCTCATGCATCTGTGGATGCATCTCGTGATGCACAATTTCCCGTTGCATCTGCTGCTCCATCCCCTTCTGCATCTCTTTCTGCTCCATCTGGTGCATCTGCTGTTGCATATGCAGCTGCTTCATCTACTGCTGCATCTCCTGCTTTATCTCCAACTGCCGCATCAGTTGCTGCTGAATCTCCTGGGGCATCTCATGCTTCTACATATCATGCTGAATCTCCTGCAGCTGTACCTCCTCCTGCTGCATCTCCTCTTGCATGCCCTCCTTCTGCATCTCCCGCTTAATCTCCTCCTTCTGCATCTCCTGTACCATCTCCTCCTGCTGCATCTCCTGCAAAATCTCCTGCTTCATCTCCTGCTGCTGCATCTCCTGCTGCTGCATCTCCTTCTGCTACATCTCCTGCTACAGAATCTCCTACTGTATCTGCTGATTCTGCATCTCCTGATACATCTCCTGCTGCTTCGTCTCGTCCTGCTGCATCTCATGCTGCATCTCCTGCTGCTTTATCTCCTGCTGTTTCATATCCTGCCTCTGCATCTCCTAATGAATCTCCTGCTGCTTCATCTCTTGATCCATGTCCTGCTGCTGCATCTCCTGTTTCTGCATCTCCTTTTGCTTCATCTGCTGCTACATCTCCTGCTCTATCTCATGTTGCACCTTCTATTGAAGCATCTCCTGCGTCATCGCCTTCTGCTGCATATCTTGCTGCTTCATCTCTGTCTGCATCTCCTGCTGCATCTCCTTGAGCGTCACCTGCTGCATCTCCTTCTGCATCACCTGCAGATGCATCTCCTGCTGTATCTCCTGCTCCTCCATATACATCTGCATTTCCTGCTGCAGCTCTTTATCAATCTACTACTGCTGCATCTGCTGAAATTGCTCCTGCATCTGCTGCTGCTTCATCTACTGCTGCATCTCCAGATAGATCTCCTGCTGCTGCAGCTCCTGCTGTTGCAGCTCCTGCTGCATCTGATGCTACTTTCTCTCTTGCTGCATTTACTGCGGCTGCATCTCCTGCTATATTTCCTTCTGCTGCATCTTCTTCTATTACTCTGCACATCGTGCTGCTGCATCTCCTGCTTCTTCATCTCCTGCTTCTTCATCTCCTGCTGCTACATCTCCTAGTGCATATGATGCTGCTGCATCTCCTGTTACTTCTGCTGCTGCTGCATTCCCTGATTCTGCAACTCCTTCTGCATCTCCTGCTACGACATCTCCTGCTGCTGTTTTTCTGGCTGAATCTCCTGATGCTGCAACTGCTCCTGTATCTCCTCCTACTACATCCCCTGATGCTGCATTTCCTGCTACATCTCCTGATGCTGCAACTCCTTCTCCATCTCCTACTGCATCTCATTTCTTAATGCATGTCTTGCTGCATTTTCTGTTGAAATGTCTCCTGCTCTATCTCCTCCCTTATACCTTTCTACATTTGCCCCTCGTGCTGCTGCATCTCCTGCTTCATCTTCAATTGATGCATCTGTGGCTTCATCACATGATATGTCATCTCCTGCTGCATCCGCTTCAGTATTTCTGGATGGAGTATCTGCTGACCTAGAATCTACTGCTGCATCTGCTGCTGCATCTGCTGCTGCTCTGCTGCTGCTTCATCTCCTGCCAAAACTCCTGCTACATATCCTGCTGCTGCGTCTCTTAATGCATCTCATGGTAATGCTTCATCTCCTGTTGCTGCTTTTCCTGCTGCATCTTCTGCTGCTGCATCTCCTGCTGATGGGTCCGATGCTGCATCTCTTGCTCTTGCAACTCCTGCTGCATCTTTTGTTGCTGCATTACCTGCTCTATCTCCTCCTACTGCATCTCCTCCTGCTGCATATCCTGCTTCTCTATATACTGCTGCCTTTCCTGCTGCTGCATCTCCTGCTGCTGAATCTCTTTCTGCATCTCCTTCTGAATCTCCTGCTGCTCTATTACATTCTGCATTGACTCCAGCTGCAGGTCCTGCTAATGCATCTCCTGCTCTTGCACCCCCTTCTGCTGAATCTCCTCCTGAATCTCCGGTGGCATCTCATGCTGTAAACATATCCTGCTACATCTCCTGAGGTATCTCCTTCTGAATATGCATCTCCTTCTCCTTCTCTTGCTGCTGGATTTCCTGCTGTTGTGTCTGATACGGCTGAATCTCCTGCTGCTGCGTCTGCTGCATCATCTCCTCTTTCTCCAAGACCTGCTGTATCTCCTGTTGCTGCATCATATCATGCTGCTGCAGATGTTGAAGAATCTCTTCCTACTGCATCTTCTGCTGAATCTTCATTTCCTGCTGCATCTGCTTCTGCATCTCCTGCTGTTGCTGCATCTCCTGCAGCTTCTCCTTCTGAATATGCATCTCCTGATGCATCTACACCTGCTGCCACTCCTACTGCTGCGTTTGTTTCTGCATCTCCTACTACACCTCCTGCTGCTGAATCTCCTGATGCCTTGTCTGCTGCTGAATATCCTTTGTCTGCTGCTGCATCTCCTGTTGCTTCATCTGCTGGTGCTGCACCTGCTGCAACAACAGCTTCTGCATCTCCTGCTGCTGCACCTCCTGCTGCATCTCCGTCTTAATCTCCTGGTGCTGCATTTCCTGCTGATGCATATTCTGCTTCAACTCCTTCTGCTTCAACTCCTGCTGCTGAATCTCCTTCTGCTGCATCTCCTGCTTCATCTCCTGCTGCTGCATCTGCTGATACTGCATGTGCTGCTGCAGTTCCTGCTGTATCTCTTGGTGCTGCATCTTCTGCTGTTGCATCTCCTGCTTCATCTCATTATGACTTAACTGCCACTATTGAGGTGCTTTAGCGAAATCGAATAACGCCCACAGGGAAGATGCTAGCATGGAAAGCTGCTGCTTCTGAATGTCTTCTCTTACAGCGCTTTCACTGCAAAGCGAGACTTGTAAGAGGTTTGAGTATACGCTTGTGTACTTTAACCTCAGAACGGCTATTAAAGCGTCACTTGAAAATAGTAGAGTGTTCAGCACAAATACCGTAGGGAAGAAGCTAAGATGAAATACTGGCTCTCGTTAGAGTCTTCTCTGGAAACGCTTTCACTGCAAGCTGCAAAGCATGACTAACAGAACGTTTTAGTATAGGGTACTGAATTGTGACTTATGAAGGTGCTTTCTGATAAGTGAGTAACTGAGGCAGTGAAGATGCTAGCGTGGAATACTGCTGCTACTGAATGTCTTCTCTTAGAGCGCTTTCACTGCAAAGCAAAACTTGTAGAAGTTTCAGTCTAGGTTTGTACACCACAACATCAGAATGATTATTAAAGCATCACTTCAAAATCTTTAGTGCTTTCACTGCAAGGCAAGACTTGTTGAACTTTTAGTCTGGGCTTATGTACTGCAACATCAGAATGGCTATTAAAGCATCGCTTCAAAATAGCAGAGTGTTCAGCGCAAATACCGCAGGCAAGATGCTACGATCAAATATTGAAATTCATATAATTCTTCTCTGGATGCGCTTTCACTGCAAGGTAGGACTTGTAGAACTTTCAGTCTAGGCTCGTGTACTGCATCATCAGAATGGCTATTAAAGCGTCACTGCAAAATTTGAAGACGTTTAAAAAAAGTACTGCAAGGGCGCTGCTACGATCAAATGCTAGCTCTCGTTAGAATCTTCTCTTGAAGCGCTTTCACTGCAAGCTGCAAAGCACGTCTAACAAAACGTTTAATATTGATTACGGAATTGTGATTTAACTATTGAGGAGCTTTAGGAAAAGTGCTGCACATCTTGCTGCTTCTTCTCGTTCTGCATCTCCTGCTGCATCTCATTGAGCGTCACCTGCTGCATCACCTGCAGATTCATCTCCTGTTGTATCTCCTGCTCCTGCATTTCCTGCTGCAGCCCTTTATCAATCTACTACTGCTGCATCTGCTGAACTTGCTGCTGCATCTGCTGCTGCTTCATCTACTGCTGCATCTCCTGATAGATCTCCTGCTGCTGCATCTCCTGCTATATTTTCTTCTGCTGCATCTTCTTCACTTCATCTATTACTCTGCACATCGTGCTGCTGCATCTCCTCCTTCTGCATCTCCGGCTGAATTGCCTGTAGCATCTCCTGCTCCTTCAGCTCCTGCTGCTACATCTCCTAGTGCATATGATGCTGCTGCATCTCCTGTTACTTCTGCTGCTGCTGCATTCCCTGATTCTGCAACTCCTTCTCCATCTCCTGCTACGACATCCCCTGCTGCTGCATTTCTGGCTGAATCTCCTGATGCTGCAACTGCTTCTGCATCTCCTACTGCATCTCATTCCTTAATGCATGTCCTGCTGCATTTCCTGTTGAAACGTCTCCTGCTCTAGCTCCTCCGTTATACCTTTCTACATTTGCTGCCTCATTTCCTCATGCCCCTGCTGATGCCCCTCGTGCTGCTGCATCTCCTGCTTCATTTTCAACTGATGCATCTGTGGCTTCATCACATGATATGTCATCTCCTGCTTCATCCGCCTCAGTATTTCCTGACCTAGAATCTACTGCTGCATCTGCTGCTGCATCTGCTGCTGCTTCATCTCCTGCCAAAACTCCTGCTACATATCCTGCTGCTGTGTCTCTTAATGCATCTCATGGTAATGCTTCATCTCCTGTTGCTGCTTTTCTTGCTGCATCTTCTGCTGCTGCATCTCCTGCCGATGGGTCTGATGCCGCATCTCTTGCTCTTGCCTCTCCTGCAGCATCTCTTGCTGCTGCATTACCTGCTCTGTCTCCTCCTACTGCATGTCCTGCTGCTGCATATCCTGCTTCTCTTTATACTGCTGCCTTTCCTGCCGCTGCATCTCCTGCTGCTGAATCTCTTTCTGCATCTCCTTCTTCTGCATCGACGACGGCTGCATGTCCTGCTGATGAATCTCCTGCTCTTGCATCTCCTTCTGCTGAATCTCCTCCAGAATCTACCGCGGCATTCATGCTGTTACATATCCTGCTACATCTCCTGACGTATCACCTTCCGAATATGCATCTCCTTCTCCTTCTCTTGCTGCTGGATTTCCTGCTGTTGTGTCTGCTCCTGCTGAATCTCCTGCTGCTGAGTCTGCTGCATCATCTCCTCTTTCTCCATAACCTGCTGTATCTCCTGTTGCTGCAACATATCATGTAGCTGCATATGTTGAAGAATCTCTTCCTACAGCATCTTCTGTTGAATCTTCATTTCCTGCTGCATCTGCTTCTGCATCTCCTGCTGCTGCTGCATCTCCTGCTGCTTCGCCTTCTGAATATGCATCTCTAGATGCATCTCCACCCGCTGCCACTCCTACTGCTGTGTTTGCTTCTGCACCTCCTGCTGCTGAATATCCTTTGTCTACTACTGAATCTCCTGCTGCATCTGCTGCTGCTACATCTACAACTGCTGCATCACCTTCTGCATGTGCTGCTGCAGCATCTCCTTCTACTGCATCTCCTGTTGCTTCATCTGCTGTTGCTGCACCTGCTGCAACAACTGCTTCTGCATCTCCTGCTGCTGCACCTCCTGCTGCATCTCCGTCTTAATCTCATGGTGCTGCGTTTCCTGCTGATGCATATTCTGCTTCAACTCCTGCTGCTTCAACTCCTGCTGCTGAATCTCCTGCTGCTGCATCTGCTCTTCATCTCCTGCTGCTGAATCTGCTGATACTGCATGTGCTGCTGCAGTTCCTGCTGTATCTCTTGGTGCTGCATCTTCTGGTGTTGCATATCTTGCTTCATCTCATTATGACTTAACTGACACTATTGAGGTGCTTTAGGGAAATCGAGTAACGCCCACAGGGAAGAAGCTAGCATGGAGTGCTGCTGCTTCTGAATGTCTTCTCTTAAAGCGCTTTCACTGCAAAGCGAGACTTGTAAGAAGTTAGAGTATACGCTCGTGTACTTCAACTTCAGAACGGCTATTAAAGCATCACTTGAAAATAGCAGAGCGTTCAGCACAAATACCGCAGGGAAGAAGCTGCGATGAAATGCTGGCTCTCGTTCGAGTCTTCTCTGGAAACGCTTTCACTGCAAGCTGCAAAGCATGACTAACAGAACGTTTTAGTATAGGGTTCTGAATTGTGACTTATGCAGGTGTTTTCTGATAAGTGAGTAACTGACGCAGTGAAGATGCTAGCGTGGAATACTGCTGCTACTGAATGTCTTCTCTTAGAGCGCTTTCACTGCAAAGCAAAACTTGCAGAAGTTTCAGTCTGTGCTTATGTACTGCAACATCAAAATGGCTATTAAAGCGTCGCTTCAAAATATCAGAGTGTTCAGTGCAAATACAGCAGGGAAGATGCTACGATCAAATATTGAAATTCGTATAATTCTTCTCTGGATGCGCTTTCACTGCAAGATAAAACTGCGCTTTCAAAATCTTCAAGTGAAGCCTTACTAGCTTTGCTGATGATACAGTTCACTAGCCTAGACGGAAAGTTGGATAAATCTTGGTTTGCAGTGACTGCGCTCTAAGAGAAGACATTCAGAAGCAGAAGCATTCCATGCTAACATCTTCCCTGCTGGACGTATTCACTTTTCCTAAAGCACCTTATTAGGCGCTATTAAGTCTCTATTCATTTGACAACACAAGAACGTTGCGTTAGTGGTTCTCCGCATCTTGCAGAGAAAACGCTTCCGTAGAAGCCGCTAACGAAAGCCAGCTTTTGATGGTGTTAACCTTTCCTGTTTACTTGTGCTGAACGCTCTGAAATTTTGAAGTAACGCCTTCGTAGCCATTCTGGTCTTACAGTACACAAGGCTAGACTGAAAGTTCTACAAATCGTGCTCTGCAATGAAAGCTCTCTAAGAGAATACATCCACAAGCAGAAGCATTCCATGCTAGCATCTTCCCTGCTGGAGATATGAATTTGTACTACAACGCCGTAATAGACGGTGTTAAGTCCCTATTCACTAGCCTAGGCTAAAAAGTCCCTATTCAATAGCCTATGCTAATACTTTCGTGTTTGCAGCTTGCAGTGAAATCGCTTCCAGAGAAGATTCTAACGAGACCAACCATTTGATGCTAGCAACTTCCCGAGGGTAGTTCTGCTAAACGCTTTAAAATCTTCCGGTTAAGCTTTACTAGCCTTGCTGATGTTACCGTTCACTAGCCTAGACGGAAAGTTGGAGAAATCTTGGTTTGCAGTGATTGCGCTCTAAGAGAAGACATTCAGAAGCAGAAGCATTCCATGCTAACATCTTCCCTGCTGGAGATATTCTCTTTTCCTAAAGAGCGTTATTAGGCGTTATTAAGTCGCTAATAACTAGCCTCCGCGAAAACATTGCGTTTTTCGTGCTTTGCGGCTGGCAGTGACAGCGCTTCATGAAAGGATCCTAACGAGAGCCAAAATTTGATGGTAGCAGCTTCCCTGCGGTACTTGTGCTGAACGATCTCAAATCTTGAAATGAGGCTTTAATAGCCATTCTGATCTTACGGTTCATAAGCCTAGAGTGAAAGTACTACAAGTCGTCTTTTGCAGAAAAAGCGCTATAAGAGAAAACACTTATAGGCGGTGTAGTTTCGAGCCAGCATCTGCACTGCCTGTAATACTTACTTTTCCATAAGCGCGTTAACAGGCGCAGTTAAGTCACAATTCATTACCCTAAACTAAAATGTGTTAGTTGTGCTTCTCAGCTTGAAGCGAAAGAGCTATAAGAGAAGACTCTAACGAGAACCAGCATTTGATGGTAGAAGCTTCCCTGCGGTACTTGTGCTGAACGCTCTGAAATTTTGAAGCGACACTTTACTAGCTGATGATATACTTCAGAAGACTAGAATGAAAGTTCTAGAAGTCGTACGTTGCAGTGAAAGTGCTATAAGAGAAGACATTCAGAAGCAGCAGCATTCCATGCTAGCATCTTCCATACGGGCTTTACTCACTTTTCCTAAAGCTCCTCAATAGTTAAATCACAGTTCCGTAATCAATACTAAACGTTTTCTTAGACGTGCTTTGCAGCTTGCAGTGAAAGCGCTTCAAGAGAAGATTTTAACGAGAGCTAGCATTTGATCGTAGCAGCGCCCTTGCGGTACTTTCTCTAAACGTCTTCAAATTTTGCAGTTAATAGCCATTCTGATGATGCAGTACACGAGCCTAGACTGAAAGTTTTACAAGTCTTATCTTGCAGTGAAAGCGCATCCAGAGAAGAATTATACGAATTTCAATATTTGATCGTAGCATCTTCCCTGCTGTATTTGCACTGAACACTCTGATATTTTGAAGCGACGCTTTAATAGCCATTTTGATGTTGCAGTACATAAGCACAGACTGAAACTTCTGCAAGTTTTGCTTTGCAGTGAAAGCGCTCTAAGAGAAGAAGTAGCAGCAGTATTCCACGCTAGCATCTTCACTGCGTCAGTTACTCACTTATCAGAAAACACCTGCATAAGTCACAATTCAGAACCCTATACTAAAACGTTCTGTTAGTCATGCTTTGCAGCTTGCAGTGAAAGCGTTTCCAGAGAAGACTCGAACGAGAGCCAGCATTTCATCGCAGCTTCTTCCCTGCGGTATTTGTGCTGAACGCTCTGCTATTTTCAAGTGATGCTTTAATAGCCGTTCTGAAGTTGAAGTACACGAGCGTATACTCTAACTTCTTACAAGTCTCGCTTTGCAGTGAAAGCGCTTTAAGAGAAGACATTCAGAAGCAGCAGCACTCCATGCTAGCTTCTTCCCTGTGGGCGTTACTCGATTTCCCTAAAGCACCTCAATAGTGTCAGTTAAGTCATAATGAGATGAAGCAAGATATGCAACACCAGAAGATGCAGCACCAAGAGATACAGCAGGAACTGCAGCAGCACATGCAGTATCAGCAGATTCAGCAGCAGGAGATGAAGAGCAGATGCAGCAGCAGGAGATTCAGCAGCAGGAGTTGAAGCAGCAGGAGTTGAAGCAGAATATGCATCAGCAGGAAACGCAGCACCATGAGATTAAGACGGAGATGCAGCAGGAGGTGCAGCAGCAGGAGATGCAGAAGCAGTTGTTGCAGCAGGTGCAGCAACAGCAGATGAAGCAACAGGAGATGCAGTAGAAGGAGATGCTGCAGCAGCACATGCAGAAGGTGATGCAGCAGTTGTAGATGTAGCAGCAGCAGATGCAGCAGGAGATTCAGTAGTAGACAAAGGATATTCAGCAGCAGGAGGTGCAGAAGCAAACACAGCAGTAGGAGTGGCAGCGGGTGGAGATGCATCTAGAGATGCATATTCAGAAGGCGAAGCAGCAGGAGATGCAGCAGCAGCAGGAGATGCAGAAGCAGATGCAGCAGGAAATGAAGATTCAACAGAAGATGCTGTAGGAAGAGATTCTTCAACATATGCAGCTACATGATATGTTGCAGCAACAGGAGATACAGCAGGTTATGGAGAAAGAGGAGATGATGCAGCAGACTCAGCAGCAGGAGATTCAGCAGGAGCAGACACAACAGCAGGAAATCCAGCAGCAAGAGAAGGAGAAGGAGATGCATATTCGGAAGGTGATACGTCAGGAGATGTAGCAGGATATGTAACAGCATGAATGCCGCGGTAGATTCTGGAGGAGATTCAGCAGAGGAGATGCAAGAGCAGGAGATTCATCAGCAGGACATGCAGCCGTCGTCGATGCAGAAGAAGGAGATGCAGAAAGAGATTCAGCAGCAGGAGATGCAGCGGCAGGAAAGGCAGCAGTATAAAGAGAAGCAGGATATGCAGCAGCAGGACATGCAGTAGGAGGAGACAGAGCAGGTAATGCAGCAGCAAGAGATGCTGCAGGAGAGGCAAGAGCAAGAGATGTGGCATCAGACCCATCGGCAGGAGATGCAGCAGCAGAAGATGCAGCAAGAAAAGCAGCAACAGGAGATGAAGCATTACCATGAGATGCATTAAGAGACGCAGCAGCAGGATATGTAGCAGGAGTTTTGGCAGGAGATGAAGCAGCAGCAGATGCAGCAGCAGATGCAGCAGTAGATTCTAGGTCAGGAAATACTGAAGCGGATGAAGCAGGAGATGACATATCATGTGATGAAGCCACAGATGCATCAGTTGAAAATGAAGCAGGAGATGCAGCAGCACGAGGGGCATCAGCAGGGGCATGAGGAAATGAGGCAGCAAATGTAGAAAGGTATAACGGAGGAGCTAGAGCAGGAGACGTTTCAACAGGAAATGCAGCAGGACATGCATTAAGGAATGAGATGCAGTAGGAGATGCAGAAGCAGTTGCAGCATCAGGAGATTCAGCCAGAAATGCAGCAGCAGGGGATGTCGTAGCAGGAGATGGAGAAGGAGTTGCAGAATCAGGGAATGCAGCAGCAGCAGAAGTAACAGGAGATGCAGCAGCATCATATGCACTAGGAGATGTAGCAGCAGGAGCTGAAGGAGCAGGAGATGCTACAGGCAATTCAGCCGGAGATGCAGAAGGAGGAGATGCAGCAGCACGATGTGCAGAGTAATAGATGAAGTGAAGAAGATGCAGCAGAAGAAAATATAGCAGGAGATGCAGCAGCAGGAGATCTATCAGGAGATGCAGCAGTAGATGAAGCAGCAGCAGATGCAGCAGCAAGTTCAGCAGATGCAGCAGTAGTAGATTGATAAAGGGCTGCAGCAGGAAATGCAGGAGCAGGAGATACAACAGGAGATGAATCTGCAGGTGATGCAGCAGGTGACGCTCAATGAGATGCAGCAGGAGATGCAGAACGAGAAGAAGCAGCAAGATGTGCAGCACTTTTCCTAAAGCTCCTCAATAGTTAAATCACAATTCCGTAATCAATATTAAACGTTTTGTTAGACGTGCTTTGCAGCTTGCAGTGAAAGCGCTTCAAGAGAAGATTCTAACGAGAGCTAGCATTTGATCGTAGCAGCGCCCTTGCAGTACTTTTTTTAAACGTCTTCAAATTTTGCAGTGACGCTTTAATAGCCATTCTGATGATGCAGTACACGAGCCTAGACTGAAAGTTCTACAAGTCCTACCTTGCAGTGAAAGCGCATCCAGAGAAGAATTATATGAATTTCAATATTTGATCGTAGCATCTTGCCTGCGGTATTTGCGCTGAACACTCTGCTATTTTGAAGCGATGCTTTAATAGCCATTCTGATGTTGCAGTACATAAGCCCAGACTAAAAGTTCAACAAGTCTTGCCTTGCAGTGAAAGCACTAAAGATTTTGAAGTGATGCTTTAATAATCATTCTGATGTTGTGGTGTACAAACCTAGACTGAAACTTCTACAAGTTTTGCTTTGCAGTGAAAGCGCTCTAAGAGAAGACATTCAGTAGCAGCAGTATTCCACGCTAGCATCTTCACTGCCTCAGTTACTCACTTATCAGAAAGCACCTTCATAAGTCACAATTCAGTACCCTATACTAAAACGTTCTGTTAGTCATGCTTTGCAGCTTGCAGTGAAAGCGTTTCCAGAGAAGACTCTAACGAGAGCCAGTATTTCATCTTAGCTTCTTCCCTACGGTATTTGTGCTGAACACTCTACTATTTTCAAGTGACGCTTTAATAGCCGTTCTGAGGTTAAAGTACACAAGCGTATACTCAAACCTCTTACAAGTCTCGCTTTGCAGTGAAAGCGCTGTAAGAGAAGACATTCAGAAGCAGCAGCTTTCCATGCTAGCATCTTCCCTGTGGGCGTTATTCGATTTCGCTAAAGCACCTCAATAGTGGCAGTTAAGTCATAATGAGATGAAGCAGGAGATGCAACAGCAGAAGATGCAGCACCAAGAGATACAGCAGGAACTGCAGCAGCACATGCAGTATCAGCAGATGCAGCAGCAGGAGATGAAGCAGGAGATGCAGCAGAAGGAGATTCAGCAGCAGGAGTTGAAGCAGAAGGAGTTGAAGCAGAATATGCATCAGCAGGAAATGCAGCACCAGGAGATTAAGACGGAGATGCAGCAGGAGGTGCAGCAGCAGGAGATGCAGAAGCAGATGTTGCAGCAGGTGCAGCACCAGCAGATGAAGCAACAGGAGATGCAGCAGCAGACAAAGGATATTCAGCAGCAGACAAGGCATCAGGAGATTCAGCAGCAGGAGGTGTAGTAGGAGATGCAGAAACAAACGCAGCAGTAGGAGTGGCAGCAGGTGGAGATGCATCAGGAGATGCATATTCAGAAGGAGAAGCTGCAGGAGATGCAGCAACAGCAGGAGATGCAGAAGCAGATGCAGCAGGAAATGAAGATTCAGCAGAAGATGCAGTAGGAAGAGATTCTTCAACATCTGCAGCAGCATGATATGATGCAGCAACAGGAGATACAGCAGGTCTTGGAGAAAGAGGAGATGATGCAGCAGACGCAGCAGCAGGAGATTCAGCCGTATCAGACACAACAGCAGGAAATCCAGCAGCAAGAGAAGGAGAAGGAGATGCATATTCAGAAGGAGATACCTCAGGAGATGTAGCAGGATATGTTTACAGCATGAGATGCCACCGGAGATTCAGGAGGAGATTCAGCAGAAGGGGGTGCAAGAGCAGGAGATGAAGCAGCAGGACCTGCAGCTGGAGTCAATGCAGAATGTAATAGAGCAGCAGGAGATTCAGAAGGAGATGCAGAAAGAGATTCAGCAGCAGGAGATGCAGCAGCAGGAAAGGCAGCAGTATATAGAGAAGCAGGATATGCAGCAGGAGGAGATGCAGTAGGAGGAGATAGAGCAGGTAATGCAGCAACAAAAGATGCAGCAGGAGTTGCAAGAGCAAGAGATGCAGCATCGGACCCATCAGCAGGAGATGCAGCAGCAGAAGATGCAGCAGGAAAAGCAGCAACAGGAGATGAAGCATTACCATGAGATGCATTAAGAGACGCAGCAGCAGGATATGTAGCAGGAGTTTTGGCAGGAGATGAAGCAGCAGCAGAGCAGCAGCAGATGCAGCAGCAGATGCAGCAGTAGATTCTAGGTCAGCAGATACTCCATCCAGAAATACTGAAGCGGATGCAGCAGGAGATGACATATCATGTGATGAAGCCACAGATGCATCAATTGAAGATGAAGCAGGAGATGCAGCAGCACGAGGGGCAAATGTAGAAAGGTATAAGGGAGGAGATAGAGCAGGAGACATTTCAACAGAAAATGCAGCAAGACATGCATTAAGAAATGAGATGCAGTAGGAGATGGAGAAGGAGTTGCAGCATCAGGAGATGTAGCAGGAAATGCAGCATCAGGGGATGTAGTAGGAGGAGATACAGGAGCAGTTGCAGCATCAGGAGATTCAGCCAGAAAAACAGCAGCAGGAGATGTCGTAGCAGGAGATGCAGAAGGAGTTGCAGAATCAGGGAATGCAGCAGCAGCAGAAGTAACAGGAGATGCAGCAGCATCATATGCACTAGGAGATGTAGCAGCAGGAGATGAAGAAGCAGGAGATGAAGAAGCAGGAGATGCAGCAGCACGATGTGCAGAGTAATAGAAGAAGATGCAGCAGAAGGAAATATAGCAGGAGATGCAGCCGCAGTAAATGCAGCAAGAGAGAAAGTAGCATCAGATGCAGCAGGAGCTGCAACAGCAGGAGCTGCAGCAGCAGGAGATCTATCTGGAGATGCAGCAGTAGATGAAGCAGCAGCAGATGCAGGAGCAATTTCAGCAGATGCAGCAGTAGTAGATTGATAAAGAGCTGCAGCAGGAAATGCAGATGTATATGCAGGAGCACTAGATACAGCAGGAGATGCATCTGCAGGTGATGCAGAAGGAGATGCAGCAGGTGACGCTCAAGGAGATGCAGCAGGAGATGCAGACAGAGATGAAGCAGCAAGATATGCAGCAGAAGGCGATGACGCAGGAGATGCTTCAATAGAAGGTGCAACATGAGATAGAGCAGGAGATGTAGCAGCAGATGAAGCAAAAGGAGATGCAGAAACAGGAGATGCAGCAGCAGGACATGGATCAAGAGATGAAGCAGCAGGAGATTCATTAGGAGATGCAGAGGCAGGATATGAAACAGCAGGAGATAAAGCAGCAGGAGATGCAGCATGAGATGCAGCAGGACGAGACGAAGCAGCAGGGGATGTATCAGGAGATGCAGAATCAGCAGATACAGTAGGAGATTCTGTAGCAGGAGATGTAGCAGAAGGAGATGCAGCAGCAGGAGATGCAGCAGCAGGAGATGAAGCAGGAGATTTTGCAGGAGATGCAGCAGGAGGAGATGGTACAGGAGATGCAGAAGGAGGAGATTAAGCGGGAGATGCAGAAGGAGGGCATGCAAGAGGAGATGCAGCAGGAGGAGGTACAGCTGCAGGAGATTCAGCATGATATGTAGAAGCATGAGATGCCCCAGGAGATTCAGCAGCAACTGATGCGGCAGTTGGAGATAAAGCAGGAGATGCAGCAGTAGATGAAGCAGCTGCATATGCAACAGCAGATGCACCAGATGGAGCAGAAAGAGATGCAGAAGGGGATGGAGCAGCAGATGCAACGGGAAATTGTGCATCACGAGATGCATCCACAGATGCATGAGCAGAGGATGGATCAGGAGATGTAGCAGCAGGAGATACAGGAGCAGGTGATGCAGCAGCAAGAAATACAACACGAATAGATGCAGAAGGTAATGGAGCAGCAGGAGTTGAAGCAGAATATACATCAGCAGGAAATACAGCAGCAAGAGATTCAGATGGATATGCAGCAGGAGATGCAGCAGCAGGGGATTCAGAAGCAGATGTTGCAGAAAGTGCAGCACCAGCAGATGCAGTAACAGGAGATGCAGCAGAAGGAGATGCTGCAGCAGCACATTCAAAAGGTGATGCAGCTGTAGGAGATGCAGAAGCAGATGCAGCAGAAAATGAAGATTCAGCAGAAGATGCAGTAGGAAGAGATTCTTCAACATATGCCGCAGCATGATATGATGCAGCAACTGGAGATACAGCAGGTTATGGAGAAAGAGGAGATGATGCAGCAGACGCAGCAGCAGGAGATTCAACAGCAGGAGATGCAGCAGCAGGAGATTCAGCAGAAGGAAATTCTGCAGCAGAAGAAGCAGCAGGAGATGCATATTTAGAAGGAGATACGTCAGGAGATGTAGCAGGATATGTAGCAGCAGCATGAGATGCCGCCAGAGATTCAGCAGAAGGAGATGCAAAAGCAGGAGATGCAGATTTAGCAGGAGATTCAGAAGAAGGAGATGCAGAAGCAGATGCAGCAGGAGTCGATGCAGCAGCAGGACATGCAGCAGGAGTCGATGCAGAAGGTAACAGAGCAGTTTCAGAAGAAGGAGATACAGAAAGAGATTCACCAGCAGGAGACGCAGTAGCAGGAAAGGCAGCAGTATATAGAGAAGCAGGATATGCAGCAGGAGGAGATGCAGTAGGAGGAGATAGAGCAGGTAATGCAGCAGGAGGACATGCAGCAGGAGATGCAAGAGCAAGAGATGCTGCATCAGACCCATCAGCAGGAGATGCAGCAGCAGAAGATGCAGCAGGAAATGCAGCACTAGTAGGTGCAGCAGGAGATGCAATAGCAGGAGATGAAGCATTATCATGAGATGCATTAGGAGGTGCAGCATCAAGATATGTAGCAGGAGATTTGGCAGGAGATGAAGCAGCAGTAGAGCAGCAGCAGATGTAGCAGGAAATGCAGCAGTAGATGCAGGATCAGCAGATACTGCAGCAGGAAATACTGCAGCAGATGCAGCAGGAGATGACATATCAGGTGATGAAGCCACAGATGCAGCAGCTGAAGATGAAGTAGGAGATGCAGCAGCACGAGGTGCATCAGCAGATGGAAGAGGAGATGAGGCAGCAAACGTAGAAAGTTATAACGTACATGTAGAAGCAGATGCAGACGCAGCTAATTCAGCAGGAGATGCATCAGTAGGAGAAGCAGAAGCAGATGCAGCAGGAAATGCAGATTCAGCAGGAGAAGCAATAGGAAGAGAATCTTCAGCAGATGCAGCAGGATGTGAAGGATGACAAGATGTAGCAGGACATAGAGCAGCAGCACATGCATCAGCAGGTGAAGCAGGAATCGCACCAAGAGATGCAGCAGGACATGCATCAGCAGGAGATACAGCAAAACATACATCAGCAGGATATGAGGCAGGAGATGCTCCAGCAGCAGAAGCAGCAGCAGATGCAGCAGCAAATGGTGCAGAATGAGATGCAGCAGTAATTGCATCAGCATGGAGATGCACCTGTATATGCAGCAGGAGATTCAACAGAAGGAAATGCAGCGGGATATCAGCCGGAGACGCCGCAGAAGGAGATGCAGGAAAAGAAGATGCAGGTGAACCAGATGCAGCAGCAGGTTCAGCAGGAGTTGCAGCAGCAGGAGATGAAGAGGCAAAAGATTCAGCAGCAGGAGATGGAGCATCAGGAGATTCAGCAGGAGATGCATCAGCAGGAAATGCATCAGCAGATTCTGCTGCAGAAAATTCCGTAGGAGATTGTGCAGCAGGAGATTCAGTAGAAAATGCAGCAGGAGATATATAAGGAGATTCAGCAGCAGGGGATGTAGTAGGAGATGCAGCAGGAGATACATCAGCAGGAATTGTAGCAGGAGATGCTGGAGGAGATTCTGCAGAAGAAGATTCTGCAGGAGATGCAGCAGGAGATGAAATAGTAACATATGCATCAGCAGTTACAGCAGGAAGTGCAGCAGGAGATTCAGCAGGAGATGTAGCAGCAGGAGATGCAGCCGCAGATGCCTTCAACAGGATATGCAGTTGAAATGCAGAAGCACTAGATGCATCCGTAGAAGATTGAGCAGCAGATGCAGCAGGAAATAGAGATGATTCTGGAGATGCTTCCTCATATGCATCCGCAGAGGTTGCAGCAGGAAATGAAGCAGCAGATGGAGCAGTAGGAGATGCAGGAGGACATCAAGTAGAAAATGATGCAGCAGCAGCAAATGTAGCAGGAGATGCAGTAGTCCATGAAACATCAGGAAATGGAGCAGTAGATTAAGGAGATGCAGCAGTACCTGAAGTATCAGGAAATGAGCAGCAGATTAAGCAGCAGCAGGATATGCAGCAGAATATGCAGAAGGAGGTAATGCAGCAGGTGATGCATCAGCAGATGATGCAGCTGCAGCTGCAGAGGCAGCAGATGCAGCAGCAATACGTGCAGCAGCAGATGCATCAGGAGATGCTGATTCAGTAGGAGATGTAGCAGCAGAAGATGCTGCAGTAGATGATACAGCAGGAGATGAAGCAGAAGGAAATGCAGCAAGATATGCTGCAGGAGGAGATGCAGTAGGATATGAAGCAGGAGATGCAGCAGGGGATGCATATTCTGCAGTAGATTCAGCAGAAACTTCAGAAGAAGATGCAGAAGCAGGAGATTTAGCAGGAGATGCAGCAGTAGATGAAGCAGCAGCATATGCAACTGCAGATGCACCAGATGGAGCAGAAAGAGATTCAGCAGGGGATTGAGCAGCAGATGCAATGGGTAATGACGCATCAGGAGATGCATCCGCAGATGCATGAGCAGAGGATGCATCAGGAGATGTAGCAGCAGGAGATACAGGAGCAGGTGATGCCGCAGGAGATGCAACCCCAGAAGATGCAGCACCAAGTGATGCAGCAGGAGATGCAACAGCACATGCAGTATCAGCAGATGCAGCAGCAGGAGATGCAGCAGCAGGAGATGCAGCAGCAGGAGATGCAGCAGCAGGAAATACAACAGGAATAGATGCAGAATTTAATGCAGCAGCAGGAGTTGAAGCAGAATATGCAGCAGCAGGAAATGCTGCACCAAAAGATTCAGACGGAGATGCAGCAGGAGGTGCAGCAGCAGAAGATGCAGAAGCATATGTTGCAGCAGGTGCAGCACCAGCAGATGCAGCAACAGGAGTTGCAACAGAAGGAGATGCTGCAGCAGCACGTGCAGAAGGTGATGTAGCTGTAGGAGATGCAGCAGCAGCAGATGCAGCAGGAGATTCAGCAGCAGGAGATTCACCATGATATATAGAAGCATGAGATGCCGCAGGAGATTCAGCAGCAACTGATGCAGCAGCAGGAGAAGCAGCAGGAGATGCAGCAGCAGCAGGAGATGCAGAAGCAGATGCAGCAGGAAATGAAGATTCAGCAGAAGATGCAGTAGGAAGAGATTCTTCAACATATGCAGCAGCATGATATGATGCAGCAAATGGAGATACAGGAGGTTATGGAGAAAGAGGAGATGATGCAGAAGACGCAGGAGAAGCAGCAGGAGATGCAGCAGCAGCAGGAGATGCAGAAGCAGATGCAGCAGGAAATGAAGATTCAGCAGAAGATGCAGTAGGAAGAGATTCTTCAACATATGCAGCAGCATGATATGATGCAGCAAATGGAGATACAGGAGGTTATGGAGAAAGAGGAGATGATGCAGAAGACGCAGCAGCAGACGCAGCTGGAGGAAATGCAGCAGCAGCAGATTCACCAGGAGGAGATTCAGCAGCAGGAGAAGCATATATATAGAAGGAGATACGTCAGGAGATTTAGCAGGATATGTAGCAGCATGAGATGCCGCCGGAGATTGAGGAGGAAATTCAGCAGAAGGAGGAGGAGCAAGAGCAGGAGATGCATCAGCAAGAGATGCAGAAGCAGATGCAGCAGGAGAGGCAGATTTAGCAGGAGATGCATCAGCACGAGATGCAGAAGCAGATGCAGCAGGAGTCGATGCAGCTGCAGGACATGCAGCAGGAGTCGATGCAGAAGGTAATAGAGCAGCAAGAGATTCAGAAGAAAAAGATGCAGTCGCAGCAGATGCAGGAGAAGCAGCACCAGGAGATGAAGAGGCAGGAGATTCAGCAGGAGATGCATCAGCAGGAAATGTAGCAGGAGATTCTGCAGCAGGAAACACCGTAGGAGAGTCTGCAGCAGGAGATTCAGCGGAAGATTCAGCAGAAGATGCAGCAGGAGATATAGAAGGAGATTCAGCAGCAGGAGATTAAGCAGCAGATAAAGGATATTCAGTAGCAGACACGGCACAAGGAGATTCAGCAGCTGGAGGTGCAGCAGGAGATGCAGAAGTAAACGCAGCAGTAGGAGTGGCAACAGGTGGAGATGCATTAGGAGATTCAGCATGATATGTAGAAGCATTAGATGCCACAGGAGATTCATCAGGAGATTCATCAGCAACTGATGCAGCAGCAGGAGAAGCAGCAGGAGATGCAGCAGCAGCAGGAGATGCAGAAGCAGATGCAGCAGGAAATGAAGATTCAGCAGAAGATGCAGTAGGAAGAGATTCTTCAACATATGCAGCAGCATGATATGATGCAGCAACTGGAGATACAGCAGGTTATGGAGAAAGAGGCGATGATGCAGCAGACGCAGGAGCAGGAGATTCAGCAGAAGGAGAAGCAGCAGCAGGAGATTCAGCGGCAGTAGAAGCAGCAGGAGATGCATATTCAGAAGGAGATACCTCGGGAGATGTAGCAGGATATGTGGCAGCATGAGATGCCACCAGAGATTCAGGAGGAGATTCAACAAAAGGAGATGCAAGAGCAGGAGATGAAGCAGCAGGAGATGCAGAAGCAGGCTATACAGCAGCAGGAGATGAAGGAGCAGATGCAGCAGCAGGAAATGCGGGAAGACATCAACTAGAAGGAGATGCAGAAGCAGCAAATGTAGCAGGAGATGCAGCAGTACATGAAGCAGCAGGAAATGGAGCAGTAGATTAATGAGATGCAGCATCAGGAAATGCAGCAGAATATGCAGCAGGATGTATTTCAGCAGGTGATGCAGCAGCAGTTGATGCAGCTGCAACTGCAGAGGCAGCAGATGCAGCATCAATAGATGCAGCAGCAGATGCATCATGAGATGCTCTTTCAGTGGGAGATTTAGCAGCAGAAGATGCTGCAGCAGATGAGGCAGCAGCAATGATGCAGCAAAAGGAAATTCAGCAAGATATTCTGCTGGAGGAGATGCAGTAGGATATGAAGCAGGAGATGCAGCAGCAAGAGATGCAGCAGGGGTTGCATATTCAGCAGTAGATTCAGCAGGAACATCAGAAGAAGATGCATCAGCAGGAGATTTAGCAGGAGATGCAGCAGTAGATGAAGCAGCAGCAGATGCAGCAGCAAATTCAGCAGATGCCGCAGTAGGAGATTCATAAATAGCTGCAGCAGGAAATGCAGATGAATATGGAGGAGCACGAGATACAGCAGGAGATGCATCTGCAGGTGATGCAGAAGGAGATGCAGCAGGAGATGCAGAACGAGATGAAGCAGCAAGATATGCAGCAGAAGGAGATGATGCAGGAGATGCTTCAATAGAAGGTGCATCATGAGATAGAGCAGGAGATGCAGCAGCAGACAAAGCAAAATGAGATGCAGTAACAGGAGATGAAGCAGCAGGACATAAATGAAGAGATGAAGCAGCAGGAGATTCATTAAGAGATGCAGTAGCAGGATATGAAACAACAGGAGATATAGCAGCAGGTGATGCTGCATGAGATGCAGCAGGATTAGAAGAAGCAGCAGGGGATGTATCAGGAGATGCTGTAGCAGGAGATGCAGTAGAAGATGTAGCAGAAGGAGATGCAGCAGCAGGAGATGCAGCAGCACGAGATTCAGCAGCAGGAGATGCAGCAGGAGTTGCAGCAGGATGAGATGAAACAGGAGATGCAGTAGGAGGAGGTACAGCAGCACCAGATGCAGTAGTATATGATGCAGAACGAGATGAATAAGAGATGCAGCAGCAATTGATGCAGCAGGAGATGCTGGAGCCGGAGATGCAGAAGTAGATGCAGAAGCAGGAGATGCAGCAGGACATGCATCAGCAGGAGATACAGCAAAACATACATACGCAGGAGACACAGCAGCAGGATATGAGGCAGGAGATGCACCAGCAGCAGAAGCAGCAGCAGATGCAGCAACTTATGCAGCAGAAGATGCAGAACCATATGCAGCAGAAGATGCAGAACCATATGCTGCAGGAGATACAGCAGGAGATGAAGCAGCAGACGGAGCTGGAGATGTAGCATCACCAGAAGCAGAAGCAGATGCAGCAGCAAAGGATGAAGGATGAGATGCAGCAGGAATTGCATCAGCATGGAGATGCTGCTGGAGATTCAGTAGGAAATGCAACAGCAAGATATTTGGCAACAGCAGATGCAGCAGGATATGCAGCAGCAGATGCAGATGCATGAGGTGTATCAGCATGAGATGTAGCAGGAGATGCATATTCAGCAGGAGATGCACCAGGATATGCAGCAGGAGATTCAAGAGAAGGAAATGCAGCAGGAAATCAGCTGGAGATGCAGCAGCAGGAGATGCAGGAAAAGAAGATGCAGACGCACCAGAGGCAGGAGCAGATTCATCAAGATTTGCAGCAGCAGGAGATGAAGAGGCAAGAGATTCAGCAGAAGATGCAGCAAGAGATGAAGCAGCAGGCTATACAGCAGCAGGAGATGAAGCAGCAGATGCAGCAGCAGGAGATGCAGGAGGACTTCAAGAGGAATGAGATGCAGCAGCAGCAGATGTAGCAGGAGTTGCAGCAGTACATGAAGCATCAGGAAATGTAGCAGAATATTAAGGAGATGCAGCAGTACATGAAGCATCAGGAAATGGAGCAGCAGATTAAGCTGCAGCAGGAAATGCAGCAGAATATGCAGCAGGAATTGATGCAGCTGTAGCTGCAGAGGCAGCAGATGCGGCAGCAATAGATGCAGCAGCAGATGATGCAGCATGAGATCCCGCAGAAGGAAATGCATCAAGATATGGTGCAGAAGGAGATGCAGTAGGATATGAAGCAGGAGATGCAGCAGCAGGAGATGCAGCAGGGGATGCATATTCAGCGGTAGAATCAGCAGAAACTTCAGAAGGAGATGCAGCAGCAGGAGATTTAGCAGGAGATGCAGCAGTAGATGAAGCAGCAGCATATGCAACAGCAGATGCACCAGATGGAGCAGAAAGAGATGCAGTAGGGTATGGAGCAGCAGATGCAACGTGAAATGATGCATGAGGAGATGCATCCACAGATGCATGGGCAGAGGATGCATCAGGAGATGTAGCAGCAGGAGATACAGAAGCAGGAGATGAAGCAGCAGATGCAGCATCAGGAGATGCAGGAGGACATCAAGAAATAGGGCTGCTCCTGCTTCCTCATTTTTTTCTATATCTCCCACTGCATATTCTGCTGCTGCCTCTGCTGGCGCATTGCCTGCGTATGCATCTCCTGCTACATATCCTTCTTCTGCATCTACTGTTGCTACATTTCCTGCTGAATTTGCTGCTGAATCTGCTGCTGCATCCCCTGCTGCTGATTCTCCTGCTTCTGCATATCCTGCTGCTTTCTGGTCTGTTTCATCTACTGCTGCTGCATATCCTCCTACATCTTCTGCTGCTACACTTCCTTCTGCTGCATCTGCTACGGCATCTCCTGCTGCATCTCCTTCTGCTCTATCTCCTGCTGAAAATCCTGCTGCATCTCCTACGGCTGCATCTCCTGCAGCTGAATCTGCTGCCGCAGTGCTGTGGTTGCATCTCCTGCTGCTGCATCTCCTGTTGCTGCATCTCCTTCAGAATATCCTGATGATGCAGATGCAGCAGCTGGAGCAGCAGGAGATGCAGAAGGAGACGCAGCAGGAGATGCCCCAGCAGGAGATGGAGCAGGAGATACAGCAGCAGGACAAGCAGCAGTAGATGCAGCAGCAATATATGCAGCAAAAGTAGATGAAGCAAGATAGGAAGTATCAGGAGACTAAGCAAGAGGAGATGCATTAGGAGATTGCGCAGCAGGCTATGCAGCAGCAGTAGATGCAGCAGAGAAAGGAGCAGCACGAGATTCAGCAGTAGGAGATGGCACAGGAAATGCAGCTGCAGGAGATGCAGCAGCAGATGCAGCATCAAGAGATGCACGAGGAGGCGAATCTACAGCAGATGCAGCAAAAGATGCAGGAGATTCGGCAGCAGGTGATGCAGCAAGTGATGCAGCAGCAGGTGATGCAGCGAGATATGCAGAAGCAGGTGATGCAGCAGCAGGAGATGTGGTATGAGATGCAGAAGCAGGAGATTCAGCAGCAGTGCAGCAAGAGATGTAGCACCAGCAGATGCAGCAGCAGGAGATGAAGTATCAGATGCAGGAGCAGGAAATGCAGCAGAAGGAAATGCAGCAAAAGGAGATGCAGCAGGAGTTGCAGTAGAAGGAGATGCAGCAGTAGAATATGCATCAGGAAATGCATCAGCAGCTGCAGCCGCAAGAGATGGAGCAGAAGCAAATGCAGCTGGGAATGCAGCAGCAGGAGATGTAGCAGAGTTTGCAGCAGCAGGAGATGCAGAAGCAGGAGATCCAGCAAGAAAGCACCATCATAAGATGAATCTGCCGATGCAACAGAAGGATATGGAGCAGGAGATGCAGCCGCAAGAGATGGAGCAGGAGATGCATCTGCAAGAGATGCAGCAGGAGATGCAGAAGGAGATACAGTAGAAGGAGATGCATTAGCAGGAGATGTAGCAGCAGGATATGCCGCAAGAGACTGAACAAGAGGAGATGTATCCTGAGATGAAGCAGCAGGAAATGCAGCGAGAGATATAGAAGCAGACGAAGCAGCAGTAGATGCAAGAGGAAGATAGGCATCAGAAGGAGATAAAACAGGAGATTCAAAAGCAGGAGATTAAGCTTCAGGAGATACATTCGGAGATGCAGTAGCAGCAGATACAGCATCAGGAGATGCAGCTGCAGTAGATGCAGGAGCAGATTCAGAAGCAGATTCCGTAAGAGATTCAGCAGCAGGAGATTGATAAGCAAAAGATATAGCAGCAGGAGATGCAGCAGCAGGAAATTCAGGAGGAGATGCAGCAGCAGAAGGAGCAGCAGGTAATGCAGCAGCAGTAGATGAAGTAGGCTTAGAAGCAGCTGTAGATGCAGCAGGGTATGCAAGAGCAGGAGATTCAGCATCAGGAGATGAAGCAGGGGAGATGCATCCTGAGATGAATCTGCTGATGCATCAGAGGAAGTTGCAGAAGGAGATGCAGCAGCAGGAGGTTCAGCAGAGGATGCAGCATCAATAGATGCAGGTGTAGATCCAGGAGGAGGACATAGAGAAGCAGGAGACGCAGCAGCACATGCAGCAGCAGATGCAGGAGATGAAGCAGTAGGAGAAGCAGCAGGAGGAGATTGAGCAGGAGATGCATCAGGAGGTGCAGCAGCAGGAGATGCAGCATTAGGAGATGTACCAGTGGATGCAGCAGCAGGAGATGCAGCAGGGGATTCAGTAGAAGGTGATGCAGCAGCAGATGCAGCAGAAGTGAATTCAGCAGCAGAAGATGCAGCAGTGTATGCAGCAGCAGCAGATGGAGCATCAGGTGATGCAGAAGGACATCAAAAAATCAGAAGATGAAGGAACAGGAGATGCAGCAGTAGATTAATCTACCGCAGATGCACCAAAAGATGCAAGAGATGCAGCAGCAGGAGATGCAACTGGAGATGCAGCAGCAGTAGATTGAGCAAGATATAGAGAAGCAGGAGATGCATCAGCGGGAGATGTGGCATGAGAGGCAGAAGAAGAAGATCCTGCAGCAGATGCAGTAGCATACACAGCACCAGCAGATTCAGCAGCAGGAGATGCAGGCAGCAGACGAAAGAGGAGATGCAGATTCAGCAGCAGATGAAGTAACAGTAGATGCAGCAGCAGATGAAGTAGCAGGAGTTGCAGCAGCAGATGCAATAGCAGGAGATGCAGCAATATGTGAAGCAGCACCAGATGCAGCAGCATATGTTGAAGATGTAGTAGGAGGAGATTAAGCAGGAGATCCAGCAGGAAGAGATGCAGCAGGATATGCAGAAAAAGATAATGCAGAAAGAGATGCATCAGGAAATACAGCAGCAGGATATGCATCATCAGGAAATGCAGCAGAACATGCACTAGCAGATGATGCAGCAGGAGATGCAGCCGGAGACATAGAAGGAGATTCAGCAGCAGGGGATGTAGTAGGAGATGCAGCAGGAGTTACATCAGCAGGAATTATAGCAGGAGATGCAGCAGGAGATTCTGCAGAAGAAGATTCAGCAGGAGATGCAGCAGGAGATGAAATAGCAACATAGGTATCAGCAGTTACTGCAGGAAGTGCAGCAGGAGATTCAGCAGGAGATGTAGCAGCACGAGATGCAGCCGCAGATGCCTTCAACAGGATTTGCAGCTGTAATGCAGAAGCAATAGATGCATCCGTAGAAGATTGAGCAGCAGATGCAGAAGGAAAAAGAGATGATTCTGGAGATGCATCCTCAGATGCATCCGCAGAAGATGCAGCAGGAGATGAAGCAGCAGATGCAGCAGCAGGAGATGCAGGAGGTCATCAAGTAGAAGGAGATGCAGCAGCAGCAAATGTAGCAGCAGATGCAGCAGTCCATGAAGCAGCAGGCTATACAGCAGCTGGAGATGAAGCAGCAGATGCAGCAGCAGGAGATGCAGGAGTACATCAAGTAGAAGGAGATGCAGCAGCAGCAAGTGTAGCGGGATATGCAGCAGTACATGAAGCAGCAGGAAATGGAGCAGCAGATTAAGCAGCAGCAGAAAATGCAGCAGAATATGCAGCAGGAGGTAATGCAGCAGCAGGTGATGCAGCTGCAGCTGCAGAGGCAGCAGATGCAGCAGTAATAGATGCAGTAGCAGATGCATCAGGAGATGCAGATTCAGTAGGAGATGTAGCAGCAGAAGTTGATGCAGCAGATGATGCAGCAGGAGATGCAGCTGGAGATGTAGCAAGAGGATATGCACCATGATATACAGCAGCAGGAGATGCAACAAAATTCTGAAACAGGAGGAGATGCATTAGGAGACGCAGCAGAGGAGCTGCAGCAGAATCTACTGCTACATCTCCTGCTGCTGCCTCTCCTCCTACTAAATATCCTCCTGCTAAAGCTCCTCCTGCATCAGCTGATGCATTTCCTGCATCTCCTGCGGCTGCATCTGCTGGTGCATCTCCTGCTTTTCTATCTTCTGCTGCATCTCCTGCTGAATCACATGGTGCCTCTCCTGCTGCCGCATCTCCTGCTTCTGCATATCCTTTTGCATGTCTTGCTGCCACATCTCCTGCTTCTGCCTCTCCTACTCCTGCATCTCTGCTGCTGAATCTCCTGCTCCTGCATTTCTTGCTCCTGCTTCTCCTGATTCATCTGCTGCTGCATCTACTGCAGCATCTTCTATTGCTTCAACTCCAGACGCTGCATCTCCTTCTGCATCTCCTGCTGCTGCATCTCCTGCTGCTGCATCTCCTGCTGCAGAATCTCCGGCTGCATCTTCTGCTTCTGCATCTCCTGCTACTGAGTCTGCTGCATCATCTCCTCCTGCCTCTTCTCCTACAGCATCTCCTTCTGTGTCTCGTGCTACATCTCATGAAGCTGTACCTGCTGAAGCATCTCTTCCTGCTGCATCTCCTGATGAATAGGCATCTATTGATGCATCTGCTGCTGCTTCATCTCCTGCTGCTGCAGCTCCTACTGAATCTGCTGTAGAATATCTTCCTGCATCTGCAGCGGCTGCATCTCCTGCTGCTGCATCATCTACTGATGCATCTCCAGCGTAAGCTCCTGCTGCTGCATCTCTTGCTTCTGCATCATCTCCTGCTGCATCTCCTCATTCATCTCCTACTGCTGCATCTGCTGCTGCTTCATATACTGCTTCATCTCCTACTACTGCATCTCCTTCTGCTTCTCATTCTGCATCTCCTGATGCTACAGCTCCATCTGCATCATCTCCTACTGCATCTCCTGCTGCTGAATCTCCTGCTGCATCTCCTGATTCATCTCCTACTGCTGCATCTGCAGTATTTTCTGCTGCTCCTGCTACTCCTTCATATACTGCTTCATCTCCTACTACTGCATCTCCTGCTGCATCTCCTGCTGCTGCATCTCCTGCTGCATCTCCTGCTGAGTCTAATCCTACCACATCTCCTGCTGCATCTCCTGCTGCTGCATAAACTACTACATCTCCTCTTACTGCATCTCCTGCCGCTGCATTTACTGATGCATCTCCTGATGCTGCATCTCCACCTGCTGCATCTCCACCTGCTGCTGAACTCCCGCTGCTGCATCTTCTGCTGATGCATAACCTGCTGCATCTCTGACTGCTGCATCTCCTTGATGCATAACCTGCTGCATCTCTGACTGCTGCATCTCCTTGATGCATCTCCTGCCTCATATCCTGCTGCTGTAACTCCTGCTGATGCATGTCCTGCTGCATCTCCTGTTTCTGCATCTCCTTCTGCTTCATCTGCTGCTACATCTCCTGCTCTATCTAATGTTGCACCTTCTATTGAATCATCTCCTGCGTCATCTGCTTCTGCTGCATATCTTGCTGCTTCATCTCGTTCTGCATCTCCTGATGCATCTCCTTAAGCGTCACCTGCTGCATCTCCTTCTGCATCACCTGCAGATGCATCTCCTGCTGTATATCCTGCTCCTGCATATTCAGCTGCATTTCCTGCTGCAGCTATTTATGTATCTACTACTGCGGCATCTGCTGAATTTGCTGCTGCATCTGCTGCTGCTTCATCTACTGCTGCATCTCCTGCTTAATCTCCTGCTGCTGAATCTCCTTCTGATGTTCCTGCTGAATCTACTGCTGAATATGCATACCCTTCAGCATCTCTTGCTGCTGCATCTCCTGCTTCATATCCTACTGCATCTCCTCCTGCAGCATATTTTGCTGCATTTCCTTCTGATGCATCTGTTGCTGCCTCATCTGCTGCAGCATCTTCTACTGAAAGAGCATCTCATGATGCATCTGCTGCTGCATCTATAGCTGCTGCATCTGCTGCCTCTGCAGCTGCAGCTGCATCACATGCTGCTGCATCACCTGCTGCATGACATCCTGCTGCATATTCTGCTGCTCTATTTCCTGCTGCTTCATGTACTGCTGCATCTCCAGCTACATTTGCTGCTTTTGCATCTCCTTCTACTTGATGTCTTCCTGCATTTCCTGCTGCTGCATCTGCTGCTTCATCTCCTGCTGCTGTATAGCCTGCTTCTGCATCTCCTGCTGCTTCATCTCCTGCTCTTGCATCTCCTTCTGCTGAATCTCCCCCTGAATCTCTGGTGGCATCTCATGCTGCTACATATCCTGCTACATCTCCTGACGTATCTCGTTCTGAATATGCATCTTCTGCTGCTGAATTTTCTGCTGCTGAATCTCCTGCTGCTGCATCATCTCCTCTTTCTCCATAATGTGCTGTATCTCCAGTTGCTGCATCATATCATGCTGCTGCATATCTATGCATATCTCCTAATTCGGCATCTCCTGCTGCTGCATTTCCTTCTGCATCTCCATCTTAATCTCTTGGTGCTGCATTTCCTGCTGATGCATATTTTGCTTCAAATCCTGCTGCTGCATTACCTTCTGCATCTATTCCTGCTGTATTTCCGGCTGCTGCATCTGCTGATACTGCATGTGCTGCTGCATCTCCTGCTGCATCTCTTGGTGCTGCATCTTCTGGTGTTGCATCTCCTGCTGCATCTCTTCCTGCGGCATCCTTTATGTCCTGCTGCTACATCTCCTGATGCATCCTCTGCTCATGCATCTGCGGATGCATCTCCTGATGCACCATTTCTTGTTGCATTTGCTGCTCCATCCCCTGCTGCATCTCTTTCTGCTCTATCTCGTGCATCTGCTTTTGCATATGCTGCTGCTTCATCTACTGCCTCATCTCATGTTAAATCTGCTGCTTCATCTCCTTCTGAAGTTTCTGTTGCATCCCCAGCTGCATCTACTGCTGCTGCATCTCCTGCTTTATATCCTACTGCATCTCCTCCTGCAGCATATCTTGCTGCATTTCCTTCTGCTTCATCTCTTGCTGCATCATCTGCTGCAGCAACTTCTGCTACTACATCTCCTACTGAATCTGCATCTCACGATGCATCTGCTGCTGCATATATTGCTGCTACATCTGCTGCCTGTGCAACTGCAGTTGCATCACCTGATGCTGCATATTCTGCTGCATTACCTCCTGCAGCTTAATCTGCTGCACCATTTTCTGATGCTTCATGTACTGCTGCATCTCCTTAATCTGCTGCTCCATTTCCTGATGCTTCATGTACTGCTGCATCTCCTCTTACACTTGCTGCTGCTGCATCTCCTTCTACTTGATGTCCTCCTGCATCTCTTGCAGCTGCATCTGCTGCTTCATGTTCTGCTGCTGTATAGCTTGCTGATTCATCTCCTGCTGCAATAACTGTGGATGCATCTGCGGATGCATCTGCAGAAGCATCTCCTTTTCCTGCTGCATCTGATGCTCAATCTTTTACGGATGCATCTATTGCTTCTGCATTTCAGCTGCATATCCTGTTGAAGGCATCTGCGGCTGCATCTCGTGCTGCTACATCTCCTGCTGAATCTCCTGCTGCACTTCCTGCTGTAACTGCTGTTGCCTATGTTGCTATTTCATCTCCTGCTGCATCTCCTGCTGAATCTTCTTCTGCAGAATCTCCTGCTTCATCTCCTACTACATCTGCTGGTAGTGCATCTTATCCTGCCGCATCTCCAGCTCCATTTTATTTTGCATCTCCTTCTGCTGATGCATAACCTGCTGCATCTCTGACTGCTGCATCTCCTGCTACTGAATCTCCTGCTGCTGAATCTGCTGGTGCTGCATATGCTACTGCATCTGCTGCAGGATCTTCTTCTTCTGCCTCTCATGCCACATCTCCCGCTGATGCATCTCCTGCTTCTGTATATCTTGCTCAATCTACTGCTGCTCTAACTCCAGCTGCATCTCCTGCTGCTGCATCTCT
Organism: Clamator glandarius; assembly: GCA_033459285.1. Lineage (NCBI taxonomy): Eukaryota > Metazoa > Chordata > Aves > Cuculiformes > Cuculidae > Clamator > Clamator glandarius. Next base: position 90,609 of record JAUNZM010001634.1, read on the forward strand.
TGCATCTTTTGGTGCATCTGCGGTAGATTAATCTACTGCTGCATCTCCTGTTCCTTCATCTTCTGATTTTTATGTCCTCCTGCATCACCTGATGCTCCATCTGCTGTTGCTGCATACACTGCTGCATCTTCTGCTGCTGAATTCACTTCTGATGCATCTGCTGCTGCATCACTTTTCTACTGAATCCCCTGCTGCATCTCCTGCTGCTGCACCTCCTGATGCATCTCCTGCTCAATCTCCTCCTGCTGCTTCTCCTACTGCTTCATCTCCTGCATCTGCTGCTGCATGTGCTGCTGCATCTCCTGCTTCTCTATGTCCTCCTCCTGGATCTACACCTGCATCTATTGATGCTGCATCCTCTGCTGAACCTCCTGCTGCTGCATCTCCTTCTGCAACTTCCTCTGATGCATCAGCAGATTCATCTCATGATGCATCTCCCCTGCTTCATCTCCTGATGCTGAATCTCCTGCTCTTGCATACCCTGCTGCATCTACAGCTGCTTCTAAGCCTACTTCATCTACTGCTGCTGCATTACCTGCTGCTTCTGCTGCTGCATCTCCTCCTGAATTTCCTGCTGCTGCATCTCTTATGGAATCTGCTTCTGAATCTGCTCCTGCCTCTACTGCAGCTGCATCTCCTGATGCTGTATCTGCTGCTACTGCATCTCCTAATGTATCTCCTGTAGCTTAATCTCCTGCTTTTGAATCTCCTGTTTTATCTCCTTCTGATGCCTATCTTGCTGCTGCATCTCCTGCTGCATCTGCTGCTGAATCTCCTGATTCTGCATCTCATACCACATCTCCTGCTGCTGCATCTCCTGCTTCTGCATATCTCGCTGCATCTCCTGCTGCTGCATCACATGCTGCATCTGCTGCTGCATCTATTGCTGCTACATCTGCTGCCTCTGCAGCTGCAGCTGCATCACCTGATGCTGCATCACCTGCTGTATGACCTCCTGCTGCTTAATCTGCTGCTCCATTTCCTGATTCTTCATGTACTGCTGCATCTCCTGCTACTCTTGCTGCTGCGGCATCTCCTTCTACTTGATGTCCTCCTGCATCTTTTACTGCTGCATCTGCTGCAGCATCTCCTGTTGCAGTATAGCCTGCTGCTTCATCTTCTGCTGCATCCTCTGTGGATGCATCTGCAGATGCATCTGTAGAAGCATCTCCTTTTCCTGCTGCATCTGATGCTCAATCTTCTACAGATGCACCTAGTGCTTCTGCATTTCAGCTGCATATCCTGTTGAAAGCATCTGTGCCTGCATCTCCTGCTGAATCTCCTGCTGCACTTCCTGCAGTAACTGCTGATGCCTATGTTGCTATTTCATCTCCTGCTGCATCTCCTGCTGAATCTTCTTCTGCAGAATCTCCTCCAGCATCTCCTGATAAAATTCCTGCTGATGTATCTCCTGCTGCATCTCCTACTGCATTCCCTGCTGCTGAATCTCCTTCTATATCTCCTACTGCATCTCCTGCTGCATTTTCTACTGAACCTACTGCTGCAGAATCTCCTACGGAATTTCCTGTTGCAGAATCTGCTGATGCATTTCCTGCTGATGCATCTCCTTCTCAATCTCCTGATGCTACATATCCTGCTGCTGAATTTCCTGCTGCTGCAACTCCTGCTGAATCTGCTGCTGCCTCTGGTGCAGCTGCATCTTCTTTTCCTGCATATCCTGCTGCTGCATCTCCGGCTGCTTCATCTCGTTCTGCTACATCTCCTTCTGCATCTCCTGCTACTGCATCTCCTGCTCTATCTGCTGAATTTGCTGCTGCATCTGCTGCTGCTTCATCTACTGCTGCATCTCCTGATAGGTCTCCTGCTGCTGCATCTGCTGTTGCATCCTCTTCCACTGCATCTGCTGCTGCATCAGCTGCTACTTTCTCTCTTGATGCATTTACTGCGGCTGCATCTCCTGCTATATTTCTTTCTGCTCCATATTCTTAACTTCATCTACTACTCTGCACTTCCTGCTGCTGCATCTCCTCCTTCTGCATCTCCGACTGAATCGCCTGTAGCATCTCCTGCTTCTTCATCTCCTGCTGCTACATCTCCTAGTACATATGATGCTGCTGCATCTCCTGTTACTTCTGCTGCTGCTGCATTCCCTGCTGCATCTCCTGATGCTGCAGCTCCTTCTGCATCTCCTTCTGTGTCTCCTGCTACTACATCCCCTACTGATGCATTTCCTGCTGAATCTCCTGATGCTGCATCTCCTTATGCATCTTCTGCTGATTCATCTCCTGCAGAATTTGCTGTTGCTGCATCTCCTGTTGAATCTGCTTCTGATGCTTCTGCGGCTACATCTCTGCTGCTGCATCTCTTGCTGCATTGCCTGCTTCATCTGCTGATGCATCTGCTGCTGCTCTATGTCCTGCTACATCTCGTCATCCTATCTCCTGCTACATATCCTGCTGCTGCACCACCTAATGCATCTCATGATAATTCTTCATCTCCTCCTACTGCATTTTCTCCTGCTGCATATCCTGCTTCTGTATATACTGCTGCCTTTCCTGCTGCTGCATCTCCTTCTTCTGAATCTCCTGCTGCTCTATTACCTTCTGCATCGACTCCTGCTGAATGTCCTGCTGCTGCATCGACTCCTGTTGCATCTTCTTCTGCATTTTTTGCTGATGCATCTTTTGCTAAATCTGTATCTCCTGCTGCATCTGCTTCTGCATCTCCTGCTGATGCATCTCCTGCTCTTGCATCTCCTTCTGCTGAATCTCCTCCTCAATCTCCGGCGGCATCTCATGCTGCTACATATCCTGCTACATCTCCTGACATATCTCCTTCTGAATCTGCATCTCCTGCTGCTTCTTTTGCAGTACAATCTCCTGCTTCTTAATCTCCTGCTGCTGAATTTCCTGCTGCTGCGTCTGCTGCATCATCTCCTCTTTCTCCATAACCTTCTGTATCTCCAGGTGCTGCATCTTATCATACTGCTGCATATGCTGAAGAATCTCTTCCTACTGCATCTTCTGCTGAATCTTCATTTCCTGCTGCATCTGCTTCTGCATCACCTGCTGCTGCAGAGTCTCCTGCTGCTTCTCCTGCTGCTGCATCAGTTGCTGCTGAATCTCCTGATGAATCTCCTGTGGCATCTAATGCTTCTACATATCATGCTGAATCTCCTAATGCATCTCCACCTGCTGCCACTCCTACTGCTACGGTTGCTTCTGCATCTCCTGCTGCACCTCCAGCTGCTGAATCTCCTGATGCCGTGTCTGCTACTGAATATCCTTTATCTGCTGCTTAATCTCCTGCTGAATATGCTGCTGCTGCATCTCCTACAGCTGCATCACCTTTTGCATGAGCTGTTGCAGCATCTCCTTCTGCTGCATCTCCTGTTGCTGAATCTGCTGGTGCTGAACCTGCTGCAACATCTGCTTCTGCATCTCCTGCTGCTGCACCTCCTGCTGCATCTTCGTCTGAATCTTTTGGTGCTGCATTTCCTACTGATTTCCTGCTGCAAAACTGCTGATGCATTTCCTGCTGATTCATCTCCTGCTGAATCTCCTGCCTCTTCATCTCCTTCTGCTGAATCTCCTGCCTCTTCATCTCCTGCTGCTGAAACGCCTGCTGAATCTGCTGCTGCCTCTGGTCCGGCTGCATCTCCTTTTTTTGCATCTCCTGCTGCTGCTGATTGCCTGCTGCATTTCCTTCTGTTGAATCTCCTGCTGCATATCCTTGTGCATCACCTGCTGAATAGGCATCTCCTGCTACATCTCCTGCTGATACATCTCATGCAGCTGCAGCTGCTGCTGGATTTCTTCCTGCTGGATCTCCTCATACTACATCTTCAGCATATGCTGCTGCATCTAGTGCTGCTACACATATTGCTGCATCTCCTGCTATTGCATCTGCTGCTGCAACTCCTGCTTCTTCATCTGCTGCTGCATCTCCTGTTACTTCATCTGCTGCTGAATCTGCATCTCCTCTTTCGTCTGCTGCCTGCATCTCCTGCTGATGCATCTCCTCTTGCTGCATCTTCTGCTGCATTTCTGGCTACTGCATCTCCTTAATCTGCTGCTGCATCTGCAGCTCATTCATGTACTGCTGCATCTTCTGCTACAATTCCTGCTGCTACATCTTCTGCCACTTGGTGTCCTCCAGCATCTACTGCTGCTGCATCCTCTGCTCATGCATCTGTGGATGAATCTGCAGATGTATCTCCATTTCCTGCTGCATCTGCTGCTAAATCTTCTACGGATGCATCTAGTGCTTCTGCATTTCAGCCGCATATCCTGTTGAAGGCATCTCCTGCTGAATCTCCTGCTGCACTTCCTGCTGTAACAGCTGATGCATATGTTGCTATTTCATCTCCTGCTGCATCTCCTGCTGAATCTTCTTCTGCAGAATCTTCTCCAGCATCTGCTGCTATAATTCCTGCTGATGTAACTCCTGCTGCATCTCCTACTACATCCCCTGCTGCTGAATCTTCTTCTATATCTCCTGCTGCATTTTCTACTGAATCTCCTGCTGCACAATCTCCTACGGAATTTCCTGCTGCAGAATCTGCTGATGCATTTCCTGCTGACGCATCTCCTGCTGAATCTCCTGATGCTGAATCTCATACTGCTGAATCTCCTGCCTCTTCATCTCCTGCTGCTGCAAGTCCCGCTGAATCTGCTGCTGCCTCTTGATCGCCGGCATCTTCTTTTCCTGAATCTCCTGCTGCTGCATCTCCGGCAGATTTCCTGCTGCATTTCCTTCTCTTGAATCTCCTGCTGCATATCCTGCTGCATCTGCTGTTACCAAATCTCCTGCTGTTGCATATCCTACTGAATGTCCAGCAGCATCTCCATGCTGATGCAATTCTTGCTGCATCTCATCCTGCACCCTTTGCTGCTGCATCTGCTGCTGCTTCTGCTTCTGGTGCACCTTCTGCCTCATATCCTGCTGCTGTGTCTCCTGCTGATGTATGTTTTGCTGCACCTCCTGCTGCTGCATCTCCTCCTTCTGCATCTACGGCTGAATCGCCTGTAGCAGCTCCTGCTTCTTCATCTCCTGCTGCTACATCTCCTAGTGCATATGATGCTGCTGCATCTCCTCTTACTTCTGCTGCTGCTGCATTCCCTGCTGCAACTCCTGGTGCTGCATCATCCTGGTCCTGCTCGTCATCCTTCACATCCTGCTGCATCTTCTGCAGATTCTCTTCCTATTGCTTCTCCTGCTGAATCTGCATTTCCTGCTGCATCTGCTTCTGCTTCTCCTACTGATGCATCTCCTGCTGCTTCTGCATCTGCTTCTACATGTAGGTTATAACTTTCTACGTTTGCTGCCTCATCTCCTCGTCCATCTGCTGATGCACCTCCTGCTGCTGCATTTCCTGCTTCATCTTCAGCTGCTGCATCTGTGGCTTCATCACCTCATATGTCATCTCCTGCTGCATCTGCTGCAGTATTTCCTGATGGAGTATCTGCTGATCCTGCATCTCCTGCTGCATCTGCTGCTGCTCTGCTGCTGTTTCATCTCCTGCCAAGTCTCCTGCTACATATCTTGCTGCTGCAACTCCTAATGCATCTCATGATAATGCTTCATCTCCTGCTATTGCATCTCCTGCTGCAACTACTGCTGTTGCATTTCCTGCTGCATCTTCTGCTGCTGCATCTCCTGCTGATGGGTCTGATGCAGCATCTCTTGCTCTTGCATCTCCTGCTGCATGTCCTCCTGCTGCACTACCGGCTCTATCTCCTCCTACTGCATCTCCTCCTGCTGCATATCCTGCTTCTCTATATACTGCTGCCTTTCCTGCTACTGCATCTCCTGCTGGTGAATCTCTTACTGTATCTCCTTCTTCTGAAACTGCTCTGTTACCTTCTGCATCGACTCCTGCTGCATGTCCTGCTGCTGCATCGACTCCTGCTGCATCTGCTTCTGCATCTCCTTCTTCTGAATCTCCTGCTAAATCTGCATCTCCTGCTTTTGCATCTCCTTCTGCTGAATCTCTGGCGGCATCTCATGCTGCTACATATCCTGCTACATCTCCTGACGTATCTCCTTCTAAATATGCATCTCCTGCTGCTTCTCCTGCTGCAGAATTTCCTTCTGCTGAATCTCCTGCTGCTGCATCTCCTGCTGTTGAATCTCCTGCTGCTGCATCTGCTGCATCATCTCCTCTTTCTCCATGACCTGCTGTATCTCCAGTTACTGCAACATATCATGTAGCTGCAAAAGTTGAAGAATCTCTTCCTACTGCATCTTCTGCTGAATCTTCATTTCCTGCTGCATCTTCTTCTGCATCTCCTGCTGCTGCTGCATCTCCTGCTGCTTCTCCTGCTGCTGCATCAGTTGCTGCTGAATCTCCTGATGAATCTCCTGCGGCATCTCATGCTTCTACATATCATGCTGAATCTCCTGCTGATGAACCTCCTGATGCCTCTGCTGCTGCTGCATCTCCTACTGCTGCATCACCTTCTGCATGTGCTGCTGCAAGCATATCCTTCTGCTGCATCTCCTGCTGCTGCACCTCCTGCTGCATCTCCATCTGAATCTCTTGTTACAGCATTTCCTGCTGATGCATATTCTGCTTCAAATCCTGCTGCTGCATATTCTGCTTCAACTCCTGCTGCTGCATTACCTTCTGCATCTATTCCTGTTGTAGTTCCTGCTGCTGCATCTCCTTCTGCTGCATCTGCTGCTTCATCTCCTACTGCTGCATCTGCTGATATTGCATGTGCTGCTGCATCTCTTGGTGCTGCATCTTCTGGTGTTGCATCTCCTGCTGCATCCCCTGCGGCATCACCTGCTCCTGTATCTCCTGCTGCTACATCTCCTGCTGCATCCTCTGCTCATGCATTTGCAGATACATCTCCTGAAGCACCATTTCCCGTTGCATCTGCTGCTCCATCCCCTTCTGCATCTCTTTCTGCTCCATCTGGTGCATCTGCTGTTGCATATGCTGCTGCTTCATCTACTGCTGCATCTCCTGCTTCATCTCCATCTGCTTCATCAGTTGCTGCTGAATCTCCTGATGAATCTCCTGGGGCATCTCATACTTCTACATATCATGCTGAATGTATTGCTGCTGAATCTCCTGATGCCTCAGCTGCTGCTGCATCTCCTACAGCTGCATCACCTTCTGCATGTGCTGCTGCAGCATCTCCTTCTGCTGCATCTCCTGTTGCTGCATCTGCTGGTGCTGCACCTGCTGCAACATCTGCTTCTGCATCTCCTGCTGCTGCATCTCCGTCTGAATCTCTTGGTGCTGCATTTCCTGCTGATGCATATTCTGCTTCAACTCCTGCTGCTGCACCACCTTCTGCATCTATTCCTCTTCTATTTCCTGCTTCTGCATCTCCTGCTGCTGCATCTCCGTCTGAATCTCTTGGTGCTGCATCTCCTGCTGATGCATGTCCTGCTGCATCTCCTGCTTCTGCAACTACTTCTTCTGCATCTCCGGCTCCAGCCTCTCCTTCGGAATCAATTGCTGCTGCATCCCTTATTCATCTCCTACTGCTGCATATACTGCTGCATCTGGTGCTGCTGTACCTCCTCCTGCTGCATTTCCTCTTGCATACCCTCCTGCTGCATCTCCCGCTGAATCTCCTCCTTCTGCATCTCCTGTCCCATCTCCTCCTGCTGCATCTCCTGTGGAATCTCCCGCTTCATCTCCTGCTGCTGCATCTCCTTCTGCTACATCTCCTTCTGCATCTCCTACTACAGCATCTCCTGCTGTATCTGCTGCTTCTGCATCTCTTGATACATCCCCTGCTGCTTCGTCTCATCCTGCTGCATCTCATGCTGCTATATCTCCTGCTGTTTCATATCCTGCTACTGCATCTCCTAATGAATCTCCTGCTGCTTCATCTCTTGATCCATATCCTGCTACAGCATCTCCTCTTTCTGCATCTCCTTCTGCTTCATCTGCTGCTACATCTCCTGCTCTATCTCATGTTGCACCTTCTATTGAAGCACCTCCTGCGTCATCGCCTTCTGCTGCACATCTTGCTGCTTCATCTCGTTCTGCATCTCCTGATGCATCTCCTTGAGCGTCACCTGCTGCATCTCCTTCTGCATCACCTGCAGATGCATCTCCTGCTGTATCTCCTGCTCCTTCATATTCAGCTGCATTTCCTGCTGCAGCTCTTTATCAATCTACTACTGCTGCATCTGCTGAAATTGCTCCTGCATCTGCTGCTGCTTAATCTACTGCTGCATCTCCAGATAGATCTCCTGCTGCTGCATCTCCTGCTGCTGCAGCTCCTGCTGTTGCAGCTCCTGCTGCATCTGATGCTACTTTCTCTCTTGCTGCATTTACTGCGGCTGCATCTCCTGCTATATTTCCTTCTGCTGCATCTTCTTCACTTCATCTATTACTCTGCACCTCCTGCTGCTGCATCTCCTCCTCCTGCATCTCCGGCTGAATCGCCTGTAGCATCTCCTGCTCCTTCAGCTCCTGCTGCTACATCTCCTAGTGCATATGATGCTGCTGCATCTCCTCTTACTTCTGCTGCTGCTGCATTCCCTGATTCTGCAACTCCTTCTCCATCTCCTGCTACGACATCCCCTGCTGCTGCATTTCCGGCTGAATCTTCTGATGCTGCAACTGCTCCTGCATCTCCTTCTACTACATCCCTTGATGCTGCATTTCCTGCTACATCTCCTGATGCTGCAACTCCTTCTCCATCTCCTACTGCATCTCATTTCTTAATGCATGTCCTGCTGCATTTCCTGTTGATATGTCTCCTGCTCTATCTCCTCCGTTATACCTTTCTACATTTGCTGCCTCATTTCCTCATGCAGCTGCTGATGCCCCTCGTGCTGCTGCATCTCCTGCTTCATTTTCAACTGATGCATCTGTGGCTTCATCACATGATATATCATCTCCTGCTGCATCCCCTTCAGTATTTCCTGATGGAGTATCTGCTGACCTAGAATCTACTGCTGCATTTCCTGCTGCATCTGCTGCTGCTTCATCTCCTGCCAAAACTCCTGCCACATATCCTGCTGCTGCATCTCTTAATGCAGCTCATGGTAATGCTTCATCTCCTGTTGCTGCTTTTCTTGCTGCATCTTCTGCTGCTGCATCTCCTGCTGATGGGTCTGATGCTGCTTCTCTTGCTCTTGCATCTCCTGCTGCATCTCTTGTTGCTGCATTACCTGCTCTATCTCCTCCTACTGCATTTTCTGCTGCTGCATATCCTGCTTCTGTATATACTGCTGCCTTTCCTGTTGCTGCATCTCCTCCTGCTGCATCTCTTTCTGCATCTCCTTCTTCCGAATCTCCTGCTACTGTATTACCTTCTGCATCGACTTTGGCTGCATGTCCTGCTGATGCATCTCCTGCTCTTGCATCTCCTTCTGCTGCATCTCCTGTTGCTTCATCTGCTGGTGCTGCACCTGCTGCAACATCTGCTTATGCATCTCCAGCTGCTGCATCTTCTGCTACATCTCCGTCTTAATCTCATGGTGCTGCATTTCCTGCTGATACATATTCTGCTTCTACTCCTGCTGCTTCAACTCCTGCTGCTGAATCTCCTTCTGCTGCTTCTGCTGCTTCATCTCCTGCTGCTGCATCTGCTGATACTGCATGTGCTGCTGCACCTCCTGCTACATCTCTTGGTGCTGCATCTGCTGATACTGCATGTGCTGCTGCACCTCCTGCTGCATCTCTTGGTGCTGCATCTTCTGCTGTTGCATCTACTGCTTCATCTCATTTTGACTTAACTGACACTATTGAGGTGCTTTAGGGAAATCGAATAATGCCCACAGGGAAGATGCTAGCATGGATCTGCTGCTGATTCTGAATGTCTTCTCTTAAAGCGCTTTCACTGCAAAGCGAGACTTGTAAGAGGTTTGAGTATACGCTTGTGTACTTTAACATCAGAACGGCTATTAAAGCGTCACTTGAAAATAGTAGAGTGTTCAGCACAAATACCGTAGGGAAGAAGCTAAGATGAAATACTGGCTCTCGTTAGAGTCTTCTCTGGAAACGCTTTCACTGCAAGCTGCAAAGCATGACTAACAGAACGTTTTAGTATAGGATTCTGAATTGTGACTTATGAAGGTGCTTTCTAATAAGTGAGTAACTGAGGCAGTGAAGATGCTAGCGTGGAATACTGCTGCTACTGAATGTTTTCTCTTAGAGCGCTTTCACTGCAAAGCAAAACTTGTAGAAGTTTCAGTCTAGGTTTGTACACCACAACATCAGAATGATTATTAAAGCATCACTTCAAAATCTTTAGTGCTTTCACTGCAAGGCAAGACTTGTTGAACTTTTAGTCTGGGCTTATGTACCGCAACATCAGAATGGCTATTAAAGCGTCGCTTCAAAATAGCAGAGTGTTCAGCGCAAATACCGCAGGCAAGATGCTACGATCAAATATTGAAATTCGTATAATTCTTCTCTGGATGTGCTTTCACTGCAAGGCAAGACTTGTAGAACTTTCAGTCTAGGCTCGTGTACTGCATCATCAGAATGGCTATTAAAGCGTCACTGCAAAATTTGAAGACGTTTAGAAAAAGTACCGCAAGGGCGCTGCTACGATCAAATGCTAGCTCTCGTTAGAATCTTCTCTTGAAGCGCTTTCACTGCAAGCTGCAAAGCACATCTAAGAAAACGTTTAGTATTCATTACGGAATTGTGATTTAACTATTGAGGAGCTTTAGGAAAAGTGAGTAAAGCCCGTATGGAAGGTGCAAGCATGGAATGCTGCTGCTTCTGAATGTCTTCTCTTATAGCGCTTTCACTGCAAAGAAAGACTTGTAGAACTTTCAGTCTAGGCTCGTGTCCTGTAACATCAGAATGGGTATTAAAGCGTCACTTCAAAATTTCAAATCGTTCAGCACAAGTACGGCAGGGAAGCTGCTACGATTACATGCTGGCTCTCGTTAGTCTTCTCTGGAAGCGCTTTCACTGCAAGCTGCAAAGCACGACTAACACAAAATTTTAGTATAGGGTACAGAACAGTTACTTTACTTCGCCGAATAACACGCTTTCGGAACAGTGAACATCGGCTGCAGGGAAGATGGTAGTATGGAATGCTGCTGCTTCTGAATGTCTTCTCTTATAGCACTTTCACTGCAAAGCACGACTTCTAGAACTTTCATTCTAGTCTTCTGAAGTATATTATCAGCTAGTACAGTGTCACTTCAAAATTTCAGAGCGTTCAGCACAAGTACCGCAGGGAAGCTTCTACCATCAAATGCTGGTTCTCGTTAGAGTCTTCTCTTATAGCGCTTTCGCTGCAGGCTGTGAAGCACGGCTAACACATTTTAGTTTAGGGTAATGAATTGTGACTTAACTGCGCCTGTTAACGTGCTTATGGAAAAGTAAGTATTTCAGGCAGTGCAGATGCTGGCCTGAAACTACACCGCTTATTAATGTTTTCTCTTATAGCGCTGTTACTGCAAAAGACGACTTGTAGAACTTTCACTCTAGGCTTATGAGCTGTAAGATCAGAATGGCTATTAAAGCCTCATTTCAAGAGTTGAGATCATTCAGCACAAGTACCGCAGGGAAGCTGCTACCATCAAATTTTGGCTCTCGTTAGGATCCTTTCATGAAGCGCTGTCACTGCCAGCCGCAAAGCACGAAAAACGCAATGTTTTTGCGTAGGCTTTAGTCGTGATTGCAACTTGCAGTGAAAGCCTTTCCAGGAAGACTCTAACGTGAGCCAGTATTGGATTGTAGCAGCTTTCCTGCGGTACTTATGCCGAATGCTCTGAAATTATGTCGTGACGCCTTCATAGCTATTTTGATGTTACCATTCACAAACCGAGAATGAAAGTTCTACAAGTCTCCCTTTCCAGTGAAACCGCTATAAGAGAAGACATTAAGAAGCAGTAGCATTCCATGCTAGCATCTTCACTGTGGGCATTATTCGATTTCCCTAAAGCACCTCAATAGTGTCAGTTAAGTCATCTTAGCAGACAGGATATTCAGCAGCAGACATGGCATCAGGAGATTCAGCAGCAGGAGCTGCACCAGGAGATGCAGAAGCAAACGCTGCAGTAGGAGTGGCAGCAGGTGGAGATGCATCAGGAGATGCATATTCAGAAGGAGAAGCAGCAGGAGATACAGCAGCAGGAGATGCAGAATCAGATGCAGCAGGAAATGAAGATTCAGTAGAAGATGCAGTAGGAAGAGATTCTTCAGCATATGCAGCAGCATGATATGATGCAGCAACAGGAGATACAGCAGGTTATGGAGAAAGAGGGTATGATGCAGCAGACTCAGCAGCCGGAGATTCAGCAGCAGGAGATGCATATTCAGAAGGAAATACGTCAGGAGATGTAGAAGGATATGAAGCAGCATGAGATGCCTCCGCAGATTCAGGAGGAGATTCAGCAGAAGGAGATGCAAGAGCAGGAGATGCATCAGCAGGAGATGCAGCAGGAGATTCAGCAGGACATGCAGCAGGAGGAGATGGGACAGGAGATGCAGTAGGAAGAGATTCAGCAGGAGATGCTGTAGCAGGAGATGCAGAAGGAGATGTAGCAGAAGGAGATGCAGCAGCAGGAGATGCAGCAGGAGATGCAGCAGGAGATATAGAAGGAGATTCAGCAGCAGGGGATGTAGTAGGAGATGCAGCAGGAGATACATCAGCAGGAATTGTAGCAGGAGATGCTGGAGGAGATTCTGCAGAGGAAGATTCAGCAGGAGGTGCAGCACAAGATGAAATAGCAGCATATGCACGTCAAGTACAAGGAGATGCAGCAGCAGCAAATGTAGCAGGAGATGCAGCAGTACATGAAGCATCAGGAAATGGAGCAGCACATTAAGGAGCAGCAGGAAATGCAGCAGAATATACAGCAGGAGGTAATGCAGCAGGTGATGCAGCATCAGGTGATGCAGCTGCAGAGGCAGAAGATGCAGCAACAGATGCAGCAGCAGATCCATCATGAGATGCTCTTTCAGTGGGAGATGTAGCAGCAGAAGATGCTGCAGCAGATGATGCAGCAGGAGATGAAGTAGCAACATAGGCATCAGCAGTTACAGCAGGAAGTGCAGCAGGAGATTCAGCAGGAGATGTAGCAGCAGGAGATGCAGCCGCAGATGCCTTCAACAGGTTATGCAGCTGAAATGCAGAAGCACCAGATTCATCCGTAGAAGACTGAGCAGCAGATGCATCAGGAAATGGAGAAACTTCTGCAGATGCATCCGCAGAGAATGCAGCAGGTGATGAAGCATCAGGCTATAGAGCAGCAGGAGATGAAGCAGCAGATGCAGCAGCAGGAAACGCAGGAAGACATCAAGTAGAAGGAGACGCAGCAGCAGCAAATGTAGCAGGAGATGCAGCAGTACATGAAGCAGCAGGAAATGGAGCAACAGATTAAGGAGATGCAGCATCAGGAATTGCAGCAAAATATGCAGCAGGAGGTAATGCAGCAGGTGATGAAGCAGCAGGTGATGCAGCTGCAGAGACAGCAGATGCAGCAGCAGTAGATGCAGCAGCAGATGCATCAGGAGATGCAGATTCAGTAGGAGATGTAGCAGCAGAAGATGCTGCAGCAGATGATGCAGCAGGAGATGCAGCAGAAGGAAATGCAGCAAGATATGCTGCAGGAGGAGATGCAGCAGGATACGAAGCAGGAGATGCAGAAGCAAGACATGCAGCAGGGGATGCATATTCAGCAGTAGATTCAGTAGGAACATCAGAAGAAGATGCAGCAGCTGGAGATTTAGCAGGAGATGCAGATGTAGATGAAGCAGGAACATATGCAACAGCAGATGCACCAGATGGAGCATAAAGAGATGCAGCACGGGATGGAGCAGCAGATGCAACGGGAAATGGTGCTTCAGGAGATGTATTGGCAGATGCAAGAGCAGAAGATGCATCAGGAGATGTAGCAGCAGAAGATACAGGAGCAGGTGATGCCGCAGGAGATGCAGCAGGAGATGCAACACCAGAAGATGCAGCACCAAGAGATGCAGCAGGAGATGCAACAGCACATGCAGTATCAGCAGATGCAGCAGTAGGAGATGAAGCAAGAGATGCATCACCAGGAGATGCAGCAGCCAAAAATACAACAGGAATAGATGCAGAAGGTAATGCAGCAGCAGGATTTGAAGCAGAATATGCATCAGCAGGAAATGCAGCACCTAGAGATTCAGACGGAGATGCAGCAGCAGGAGATGCAGAAGCAGAAGATGAAGCAGTAGATGCAGCAGCAGATGCAGCAACAGGAGATGCAGCAGAAGGAGTTGCAGCAGAAGGAGATGCTGCAGCAGCACATGCAGAAGGTGATGCAGCAGTAGGAGATGCAGCAGCAGCAGATGCAGCAGGAGATTCAGCAGCAGGAGATTCAGCATGATATGTAGAAACATGACATGCCGCAGGAGATTCAGCAGGAGATTCAGCAGCAACTGATGCAGCAGCAGGAGATGCAGAAGAAGATGCAGCAGGAAATGAAGATTCATCAGAAGATGCAGTAGGAAGAGATTCTTCAAGATATGCAGCAGCATGATAAGATGCAGCAACAGGAGATACAGCAGGTTATGGAGAAAGATGAGATGATGCAGCAGACGCAGCAGCAGGAGATTCTGCAGCAGGAGATGCAGCAGCAGGAGATTCAGCAGCAGGAGAAGCAGCAGGAGATGCATATTCAGAAGGAGATACCTCAGGAGATGTAGCAGGATATGTAGCAGCATGAGATGCTGCCGGAGATTCAGGAGGAGATTCAGCAGAAGGAGATGCAAGAGCAGGAGATGCAGAGGCAGATGCAGCAGGAGTCGATGCAGCAGCAAGACATGCAGCAGGAGTGATGCAGAAGGTGATAGAGCAGCAGGAGATTCAGAAGAAGGAGATGCAGAAAGAGATTCAGCAGCAGGAGATGCAGCAGCAGCAAAGGCAGCAGTATGTAGAGAAGCAGGATATGCAGCAGGTGGAGATGCAGTAGGAGGAGATAGAGCAGGTAATGCAGCAGCAGGAGATGCAGCAGGAGATGCAAGAGCAAGAGATGCTGCATCAGACCCATCAGCATTAGATGCAGCAGCAGTAAATGCAGCAGGAGATGAGGCAGCAGGAGATGAAGCATTATTATGAGATGCATTAGGAGTTGCAGCAGCAGGATATGTAGCAGGAGATTTGGCAGGAGATGAAGCAGCAGCAGAGCAGCAGCAGATCACAAAATCACAGAATAACCAGGTGGGAAGAGTCCCACTGGATCGTCTAGTCCAACCATTCCCACCAATCCCTAAATCATGCTCCTAAGCACCTCGTCTACCCTAACCTTAAACACCTCCAGGGACGGTGACTCAACCACCTCCCTTGGCAGACCGTTCCAATGCCTAACCACCCTCTCCGTGAAGAACTTTTTCCTAATCTCAAGCCTAAATCTCCCCTGGCGGAATTTGAGGCCATTCCCTCTCGTCCTGTCCCCTGTCACTCGGGAGAAGAGGCCAGCACCGTCCTCTCCACAACCTCCCCTCAGTTAGTTGTAGAGAGTAATAAGGTCTCCTCTCAGCCTCCTCTTCTCCATGCTGAACAAACCCAGCTCTCTCAGCCGCTCCTCATAAGATTTGTTTTGCAGGAAATGCAGCAGTAGATGCAGGATCAGCAGATACTGCAGCAGGAAATACTGCAGCAGATGCAGCAGGAGATGACATATCAGGTAATGAAGCCACAGATGCAGCAGCTGAAGATGAAGCAGGAGATGCAGCAGCAGGAGGTGCATCAGCAGATGCACCAGGAGATGTGGCAGCAAATGTAGAAAGTTATAACATACATGTAGAAGCAGATGCAGAAGCAGCTAATTCAGCAGGAGATGCAGCAGCAGATCTATCAGGAGATGCAGCAGTAGATGAAGCAGCAGCAGATGCAGAAGCAAATTCAGCAGATGCAGCAGTAGTGGATTCATAAAGAGCTGCAGCAGGAAATGCAGATGAATATGGAGGAGCAGGAGATGCATCTGCAGGTGATGCAGAAGGAGATGCAGCAGATGACGCTCAAGGAGATGCAGCGGAAGATGCAGAACGAGATGAAGCAGCAAGATATGCAGCAGAAGGAGATGACAAAGGAGATGCTTCAATAGAAAGTGCAACATGAGATACAGCAGGAGATGCAGCAGCAGACGAAGCAAAAGGAGATGCAGAAACAGGAGATGCAGCAGCAGGACATGGATCAGGAGATGAAGCAGCAGAAGATTCATTAAGAGATACAGTAGCAGGATATGAAACAGCAGGAGATATAGCAGCAGGAGATGCAGCATGAGATTCAGCAGGATGAGATGAAGCAGCAGGGGATGTATCAGGAGATGCAGAAGCAGAAGATATAGCAGGAGATGCTGTAGCAGGAGATGCAGAAGGAGATGTAGCAAAAGGAAATGCAGCAGCAGAAGATGCAGCAGGAGGAGATGGAACAGGAGATGCAGTAGGAGGAGATTCAGCAGGAGATGAAGCAAGAGGAGATGCAACATGAAATGCAGCAGGAGGAGGTACAGCAGCACCAGATGCAGCAGTATATGCAGCAGAAAGACATGAATAAGAGATGCAACAGGAGATGCTCAAGCCGGAGATGCAGAAATAGATGAAGAAGCAGGAGATGCAGCAGGACATGCATCAGCAGGAGATACAGCAATACATACATCAGCAGGAGAAACAGCAGTAGGATATGTAGCAGGAGATGCACCAGCAGCAGAAGCAGCAGCAGATGCAGCAACTTATGCAGCAGAACATGCAGAACCATATGCAGCAGGAGATACAGCAGCAGATGAAGCAGCAGTTGCATCTGGAAATGTAGCATCACCAGAAGCATCAGCAGATGCAGCAGCAAAGGAAGAAGGATGAGATGCAGCAAGAATTCAATCAGCAGGAGAAGCCGAGGGAAATTCAGTAGGTTATGCAACAGCAAGCGATTTGGCAGCAGCAGATGCAGCACTATATGCAGCAGCAGATGCAACTGCATGAGGTGTATCAGCAGGAGATGTAGCAGGAGATGCATATTCAGCAGGTGATGCACCAGGATATGCAGCAGGAGATTCAGGAGAAGGAAATGTAGCAGGAAATCAGCCGGAGATACAGCAGCAGGAGTTTCAGCAAAAGAAGATGCAGCCGCACCAAAGGCAGCAGCAGATTCAGTAGGAGTTGCAGCAGCAGGACATGAAGAGGCAAGAGATTCAGCAGGAGGAGATGCAGCATCAGGAGATGCATCAGCAGATTCTGCAGCAGAAAATTCCGTGTGAGATTCTGCAGCAGGAGATTCAGTAGAAAAGGCAGCAGGAGATGCAGCAGGAGATATAAAGGAGATTCAGCAGCAGGGGATGTAGTAGGAGATGCATCAGGAGATACATCAGCAGGAATTGTAGCAGGAGATGCAGCAGGAGATTCTGCTGAAGAAGATTCAGCAGGAGATGCAGCAGGAGATGAAATAGCAAAATAGGCATCAGCAGTTACAGCAGGAAGTGCAGCAGGAGATTCAGCAGGAGATGTAGCAGCAGGAGATGTAGCAGCAGGAGATGCAGCCGCAGATGCCTTCAACAGGTTATGCAACTGAAATGCAGAAGCACTAGATTCATCCGTAGAAGACTGAGCAGCAGATGCATCAGGAAATGGAGAAACTTCTGCAGATGCATCCGCAGAGAATGCAGCAGGTGATGAAGCATCAGGCTATAGAGCAGCAGGAGATGAAGCAGCAGATGCATCAGGAGATGCAGATTCAGTAGGAGATGTAGCAGCAGAAGATGCTGCAGCAGATGATGCAGCAGGATATGCAGCAGAAGGAAATGCAGCAAGATATGCTGCAGGAGGAGATGCAGCAGGATACGAAGCAGGAGATGCAGAAGCAAGACATGCAGCAGGGGATGCATATTCAGCAGTAGATTCAGCAGGAACATCAGAAGAAGATGCAGCAGCTGGAGATTTAGCAGGAGATGCAGAAGTAGATGAAACAGGAGCATATGCAACAGCGGATGAACCAGATGGAGCAGAAAGAGATGCAGAAGGGGATGGAGCAGCAGATGCAACGGGAAATGGTGCTTCAGGAGATGTATCTGCAAATGCATGAGCAGAGGATGCATCAGGAGATGTAGCAGCAGGAGATACAGGAGCAGGTGATGCCGCAGGGGATGCAGCAGGAGATGCAACACCAGAAGATGCAGCACCGAGAGATGCAGCAGCACATGCAATATCAGCAGATGCAGCAGTAGGAGATGAAGCAGCAGATGCAGCAGAAGGAGATGCAGGAGCCAAAAATACAACAGGAATAGATGCAGAAGGTAATGCAGCAGCAGGAGTTGAAGCAGAATATGCATCAGCAGGAAATGCAGCACCTAGAGATTCAGATGGAAATGCAGCACGAGATGCAGCAGCAGGAGATGAAGCAGCAGGTGCAGCAGCAGGAAATGCAGCAGCAGATGCAGCAACAAGAGATGCAGCAGAAGGAGATGCTTGCAGCAGGACATGCAGAAGGTGATGCAGCATTAGGAGATGCAGCAGCAGCAGATGCAGCAGGAGATTCAGCAGCAGGAGATTCAGCGTGATATGTAGAAGCATTAGATGCCGTAGGAGATTCATCAGGAGATTCAGCAGCAACTGATGCAGCAGCAGGAGAAGCAGCAGGAGACCCAGCAGCAGCAGGAGATGCAGAAGCAGATGCAGCAGGAAATGAAGATTCAGCAGAAGATGCAGTAGGAAGAGATTCTTCAAGATATGCAGCTGCATGATATGATGCAGCAACAGGAGATACAGCAGGTTATGGAGAAAGAGGAGATGATGCAGCTGACGCAGCAGCAGGAGATTCAGCAGCAGGAGATGCAGCATGAAATCGAGCAGCAGTAGGTGCAGTAGGAGATGCAGCAACAGGAGTTGAAGCATTATCATGAGATGCATTAAGAGGTGCAGCAGCAGGATATGTAGCAGGAGATTTGGCAGGAGATGAAGCAGTAGCAGAGCAGCAGCAGATGCAGCAGGAAATGCAACAGCAGACGCAGAAGCAGGAGATGCTGCAGCAGGAAATACTGTAACACATGCAGCAGGAGATGACATATCATGTGATGAAGCCACAGATGCATCAGTTGAAGATGAAGCAGGAGATGCAGCAGCAGCAGGTGCATCAGCAAATACATCAGGAGATGCATCTGCAAAAGAAGAAAGTTATAACGTACATGTAGAAGCAGATGCAGCAGCAGCTAATACGGCAGGAGATGCAACAAGAGGAGATGCATCTGCAGGTGATGCAGAAGGAGATACAGTAGGTGACGCTCAAGGAGATGCAGCAGGAGATGCAGAACGAGATGCAGCAGCAGGATATGCAGCAGAAGGAGATGACACAGGAGATGCTTCAGTAGAAGGTGCAACATGAGATACAGCAGATAAAGATGCAGCAGCAGACGAAGCAGAAGGAGATGCAGAAACAGGAGATGCAGCAGCAAGACATGGATCAAGAGATGCAGCAGCAGGAGATGAAGCTTCTGGAAATTAATTAGGAGATGCAGTAGCAGGATATGAAGCAGCAGGAGATATAGGAGCAGGACATGCAGCATGTGATGCAGCAGGGTGAGATGAAGCAGCAGGGGATGTATCAGGAGTTGCAGAAGCAGCAGATACAGCCGGAGATGCCATAGCAGGAGATGCAAAAGGAGATGATGCAGCAGCAGGAAGAGATTAAGCAGGAGATGCAGCGGGAGGAGGTGGAACAGGAGATGAAGCAGGAGGAGGTACAACAGCAGCAGATGCAGCAGTAGATGCAGCAGAAGGAGATGCATAAGAGATGCAGCAGCAATTGATGAAGCAGGAGATGCTGGAGCCAGAGATGCCGAAAAAGTAGATGCAGAAGAAGTAGATGCAGAAGCAGGAGATGCAGGAGTAGATGCATCAGCAGGAGATGCAGCAAAACACACATCAGCAGGAGACACAGCAGCAGCATATGAGGCAGGAGATGCACCAGCCGGAAATGCAGCAGGAGATGCTTCAGGAGATTAAACAGGAGATGCTGCAGCAGGTGATGCAGCAGCAGATGCAGCAGCAGGAAATTTTGCAGGGCTTGCAGCAGTAGGTGAAGCAGCACTAGATGAAGCAGCATATGCTGCAGATGCAGCAGAAGGGGATGCAGCAGCGGATGCAGCAGGAAGAGATGGAGCAGGAGATAGATCAGCAGCAGATGCACCAGCAGAGGCAGCAGCAGAGATGCAGCAGGACATAGATAAAAGTATGAGGCAGCAGGAAATGTAGGAGATGCAGCAGTAGATGAAGAAGCAGTAGATGCAGCAGCCATTGCAGCAGGAAATGCAGAAGGAGATGCAGCAGCAGGAAATGCAGCAGCAGGAGGTGCAGCTGCAAATGCATTCAGCAGCATATGCAGTAGGAGATGCAGCAGCAGGTGATTCAGTGGCAGGAGATTCAGCAGCAGTAGATGCATCCGCAGATGCATCAGCAGAGCATGTAGCAGGAGATACGGCAGCAGGAGATGCAGGAGTACATGAAATAGCAGCAGATACAAGGGCAGATTCAGGAAACGCAGCAGCAGGAGATGCAGCAGGAGATGCGGCAGGAGAAGAAGTAGAAATGTAGATACAAGTGCAGCAGGAGGTGCAGCAGCAGGAGATGTAGCAGGAGATGCAGCAGTACATGAAGTAGCAGCAGATACAACAGCAGATTAAGGAGATGTAGCAGAGTAGATGCAGCAGGATATGAAACTGCAGAAGATACAGAAGGAGATGCAGCAGCAGAAGATGAAGCTGGAGATGCAGCAGGAGATGCAGCAGCAGGTGCAGCAAGGAGATGTAGCAACACCAGAAGCAGCAGCAGATGCAGCAGCAGGTGATGCAGGATGAGATGCAGCAGGAACTGCAGCAGCAGGAGATGCTGCAGGAGATACAGCAGGATATGCCGCAGCAGCATGAGGTGCATAGCAGGAGATGCAGCATGAGATGAAGAAGCAGGAATGCAGAAGGAGATGTAGCAACGGAGATGCAGAAGGAGATGCAGTAGCAGGAGATGCAGTAGAAGAAGATGCAGCCGCAGCAGATGCAGGAGAAGCAGCAGCAGGAGATGAAGAGGCATGAGATTCAGCAGGAGATGCATCAGCAGGAAATGTAGCAGGAGATTCTGCAGCAGGAAACACCGTATTAGAGTCTGCAGCAGGAGATTCAGCGGAAGATTCAGCAGAAGTTGCAGCAGGAGATTCAGCAGCAGGAGATGTAGTAGGAGATACAGCAGCAGATACATCAGCAGGAGTGGCAAGAGAAGATTCTGCAGAAGAAGATTCAGTAGGAGATGCAGCAGGAGATGAAATAGCAACATATGCATCAAAAGTTACAGCAGGAAGGGAAACAGGAGACTCAGCAGGTGATGTAGCAGCAGGAGATGCAGCCGCAGATGCCTTCAGGAGGAAATGCAGAAGCACTAGATGCATCAGTAGAATATTGAGCCGGAGATGCAGAATGAGGAGATGCAGCAGCAGGAAGTGCAGAGTAATAGATGAAGTGAAGAAGATGCAGCAGAAGGAAATATAGAAGGAGATGCAGCCGCAGTAAATGCAGCAAGAGAGAAAGTAGCATCAGATGCAGCAGGAGCTGCAACAGCAGGAGCTGCAGCAGCAGGAGATGCAGCAGCAGGAGATCTATCTGGAGATGCAGCAGTAGATTAAGCAGCAGCAGATGCAGGAGCAATTTCAGCAGATGCAGCAGTAGTAGATTGATAAAGAGCTGCAGCAGGAAATGCAGCTGAATATGAAGGAGCAGGAGATACAGCAGGAGATGCATCTGCAGGTGATGCAGAAGGAGATGCAGCAGGTGACGCTCAAGGAGATGCATCAGGAGATGCAGAACGAGATGAAGCAGCAAGATGTGCAGCAGAAGGCGATGACGCAGGAGGTGCTTCAATAGAAGGTGCAACATGAGATAGAGCAGGAGATGTAGCAGCAGATGAAGCAGAAGGAGATGCAGAAAGAGGAGATGCTGTAGCAGGATATGGATCAAGAGATGAAGCAGCAGGAGATTCATTAGGAGATGCAGTAGCAGGATATGAAACAGCAGGAGATATAGCAGCATGAGATGCAGCAGGATGAGACGAAGCAGCAGGGGATGTATCAAGAGATGCAGAAGCAGCAGATACAGCAGGAGATGCTGTAGTAGGAGATGCAGAAGGAGATGTAGCAGAAGGAGATGCAGCAGCAGGAGATGAAGCGGGAGATTCCACAGGAGATGCAGCAGGAGGAGATGGGACAGGAGATGCAGAAGGAGGAGATTCAGCGGGAGATGCAGCAGGAGGGTATGCAAGAGGAAATGCAGCAGGAGGAGGTACAGCAGCACCAGATGCAGCAGTATATGCAGCAGTAGGAGATGAATAAGGGATGCAGCAGCAATTGATTCCGAAGGAGAGGCTGGAGCCGGAGATGCAGAAGAAGTAGTTGCAGAAGCAGGAGATGCAGCAGGACATGCATCAGCAGGAGATGCAGCAGCAGGAGATGCAGAAGCAGGAAATACAAGAGGAATAGATGCAGAAGGTGGTGCAGCAGCAGGAGTTGAAGCAGAATATGCATCAGCAGGAAATGCAGCACCAAGAGATTCAGACGGAGATGCAGCAGCAGGAGATGCAGAAGCAGATGTTGCAGCAGGTGCAGCACCAGCAGATGCAGCAACAGGAGATGCAGCAGAAGGAGATGCTGCAGCAGCACATGCAGAAGGTGATGCAGCTGTAGGAGATGCAGCAGCAGCTGAGGCATCAGGAGATTCAGCAGCAATACATTCAGCATGATATGTAGAAGTATGAGATGCCCCAGGAGATTCATCAGGAGATTCAGCAGCAACTGATGAAGCAGATGGAGATGAAGCAGGAGATGCAGCAGTAGATGAAGCAGCAGCATATGCAACAGCAGATGCACCAGATGGAGCAGAAAGAGATGCAGAAGGGGATGGAGCAGCAGATGCAACGGGAAATGGTGCTTCAGGAGATGTATCTGCAAATGCATGAGCAGAGGATGCAGCAGGAGATGTAGCAGCAGGAGATACAGGAGCAGGTGATGCCGCAGGGGATGCAGCAGGAGATGCAACACCAGAAGATGCAGCACCAAGAGATGCAGCAGCACATGCAATATCAGCAGATGCAGCAGTAGGAGATGAAGCAGCAGATGCAGCAGAAGGAGATGCAGCAGCAGGAACTACAACAGGAATAGATGCAGAAGGTAATGCAGCAGCAGGAGTTGAAGCAGAATATGCAGCAGCAGGATTTGAAGCAGAATATGCATCAGCAGGAAATGCTGTAACAAGAGATTCAGATGGAGATGCAGCAGGAGGTGCAGCAGCAGGAGATGCAGCAGAAGGATATGCTTGCAGCAGCACATGCAGAAGGTGATGCAGCAGTAGGAGATGCAGCAGCAGCAGAGGCATCAGGAGGTTCATAAGCAGGAGATTCAGCATGATATGTAGAAGCATGAGATGCCGCAGGAGATTCATCAGGAGATTCAGCAGCAACTGATGCAGCAGCAGGAGAAGCAGCAGGAGATGCAGCAGCAGCAGGAGATGCAGAAGAAGATGCAGCAGGAAATGAAGATTCAGCAGAAGATGCAGTAGGAAGAGATTCTTCAACTTTTGCAGCTACATGATATGTTGCAGTAACTGGAGATACAGCAGGTCATGGAGAAAGAGGAGATGATGCAGCAGATGCAGCAGCAGGAGATTCAACAGCAGGAGATGCAGCAGCAGGAGATTCAGCAGAAGGAAATTCTGCAGCAGGAGAAGCAGCAGGAGATGCATATTTAGAAGGAGATACGTCAGGAGATGTAGCAGGATATGTAGCAGCATGAGATGCCGCCAGAGATTCAGCAGAAGGAGATGCAAAAGCAGGAGATGCAGATTTAGCAGGAGATTCAGAAGAAGGAGATGCAGAAGCAGATGCAGCAGGAGTCGATGCAGCAGCAGGACATGCAGCAGGAGTCGATGCAGAAGGTAACAGAGCAGTTTCAGAAGAAGGAGATACAGTAAGAGATTCACCAGCAGGAGATGCAGTAGCAGGAAAGGCAGCAGTATATAGAGAAGCAGGATATGCAGCAGGAGGAGATGCAGTAGGAGGAGATAGAGCCGGTAGTGCAGCAGGAGGACATGCAGCAGGAGATGCAAGAGCAAGAGATGCTGCATCAGACCCATCAGCAGGAGATGCAGCAGCAGAAGATGCAGCAGGAAATGCAGCACTAGTAGGTGCAGCAGGAGATGCAATAGCAGGAGATGAAGCATTATCATGAGATGCATTAGGAGGTGCAGCATCAAGATATGTAGCAGGAGATTTGGCAGGAGATGAAGCAGCAGTAGAGCAGCAGCAGATGTAGCAGGAAATGCAGCAGTAGATGCAGGATCAGCAGATACTGCAGCAGGAAATACTGCAGCAGATGCAGCAGGAGATGACATATCAGGTGATGAAGCCACAGATGCAGCAGCTGAAGATGAAGTAGGAGATGCAGCAGCACGAGGTGCATCAGCAGATGGAAGAGGAGATGAGGCAGCAAACGTAGAAAGTTATAACGTACATGTAGAAGCAGATGCAGACGCAGCTAATTCAGCAGGAGATGCATCAGTAGGAGAAGCAGAAGCAGATGCAGCAGGAAATGCAGATTCAGCAGGAGAAGCAATAGGAAGAGAATCTTCAGCAGATGCAGCAGGATGTGAAGGATGACAAGATGTAGCAGGACATAGAGCAGCAGCACATGCATCAGCAGGTGAAGCAGGAATCGCACCAAGAGATGCAGCAGGACATGCATCAGCAGGAGATACAGCAAAACATACATCAGCAGGATATGAGGCAGGAGATGCTCCAGCAGCAGAAGCAGCAGCAGATGCAGCAGCAAATGGTGCAGAATGAGATGCAGCAGTAATTGCATCAGCATGGAGATGCACCTGTATATGCAGCAGGAGATTCAACAGAAGGAAATGCAGCGGGATATCAGCCGGAGACGCCGCAGAAGGAGATGCAGGAAAAGAAGATGCAGGTGAACCAGATGCAGCAGCAGGTTCAGCAGGAGTTGCAGCAGCAGGAGATGAAGAGGCAAAAGATTCAGCAGCAGGAGATGGAGCATCAGGAGATTCAGCAGGAGATGCATCAGCAGGAAATGCATCAGCAGATTCTGCTGCAGAAAATTCCGTAGGAGATTGTGCAGCAGGAGATTCAGTAGAAAATGCAGCAGGAGATATATAAGGAGATTCAGCAGCAGGGGATGTAGTAGGAGATGCAGCAGGAGATACATCAGCAGGAATTGTAGCAGGAGATGCTGGAGGAGATTCTGCAGAAGAAGATTCTGCAGGAGATGCAGCAGGAGATGAAATAGTAACATATGCATCAGCAGTTACAGCAGGAAGTGCAGCAGGAGATTCAGCAGGAGATGTAGCAGCAGGAGATGCAGCCGCAGATGCCTTCAACAGGATATGCAGTTGAAATGCAGAAGCACTAGATGCATCCGTAGAAGATTGAGCAGCAGATGCAGCAGGAAATAGAGATGATTCTGGAGATGCTTCCTCATATGCATCCGCAGAGGTTGCAGCAGGAAATGAAGCAGCAGATGGAGCAGTAGGAGATGCAGGAGGACATCAAGTAGAAAAAGATGCAGCAGCAGCAAATGTAGCAGGAGATGCAGTAGTCCATGAAACATCAGGAAATGGAGCAGTAGATTAAGGAGATGCAGCAGTACATGAAGTATCAGGAAATGAGCAGCAGATTAAGCAGCAGCAGGATATGCAGCAGAATATGCAGAAGGAGGTAATGCAGCAGGTGATGCATTAGCAGATGATGCAGCTGCAGCTGCAGAGGAAGCAGATGCAGCAGCAATTGATGCAGCAGCAGATGCATCAGGAGATGCTGATTCAGTAGGAGATGTAGCAGCAGAAGATGCTGCAGTAGATGATACAGCAGGAGATGAAGCAGAAGGAAATGCAGCAAGATATGCTGGAGGAGGAGATGCAGTAGGATATGAAGCAGGAGATGCAGCAGGGGATGCATATTCTGCAGTAGATTCAGCAGAAACTTCAGAAGAAGATGCAGAAGCAGGAGATTTAGCAGGAGATGCAGCAGTAGATGAAGCAGCAGCATATGCAACTGCAGATGCACCAGATGGAGCAGAAAGAGATTCAGCAGGGGATTGAGCAGCAGATGCAATGGGTAATGACGCATCAGGAGATGCATCCGCAGATGCATGAGCAGAGGATGCATCAGGAGATGTAGCAGCAGGAGATACAGGAGCAGGTGATGCCGCAGGAGATGCAACCCCAGAAGATGCAGCACCAAGTGATGCAGCAGGAGATGCAACAGCACATGCAGTATCAGCAGATGCAGCAGCAGGAGATGCAGCAGCAGGAGATGCAGCAGCAGGAGATGCAGCAGCAGGAAATACAACAGGAATAGATGCAGAATTTAATGCAGCAGCAGGAGTTGAAGCAGAATATGCAGCAGCAGGAAATGCTGCACCAAAAGATTCAGACGGAGATGCAGCAGGAGGTGCAGCAGCAGAAGATGCAGAAGCATATGTTGCAGCAGGTGCAGCACCAGCAGATGCAGCAACAGGAGTTGCAACAGAAGGAGATGCTGCAGCAGCACATGCAGAAGGTGATGTAGCTGTAGGAGATGCAGCAGCAGCAGATGCAGCAGGAGATTCAGCAGCAGGAGATTCACCATGATATATAGAAGCATGAGATGCCGCAGGAGATTCAGCAGCAACTGATGCAGCAGCAGGAGAAGCAGCAGGAGATGCAGCAGCAGCAGGAGATGCAGAAGCAGATGCAGCAGGAAATGAAGATTCAGCAGAAGATGCAGTAGGAAGAGATTCTTCAACATATGCAGCAGCATGATATGATGCAGCAAATGGAGATACAGGAGGTTATGGAGAAAGAGGAGATGATGCAGAAGACGCAGGAGAAGCAGCAGGAGATGCAGCAGCAGCAGGAGATGCAGAAGCAGATGCAGCAGGAAATGAAGATTCAGCAGAAGATGCAGTAGGAAGAGATTCTTCAACATATGCAGCAGCATGATATGATGCAGCAAATGGAGATACAGGAGGTTATGGAGAAAGAGGAGATGATGCAGAAGACGCAGCAGCAGACGCAGCTGGAGGAAATGCAGCAGCAGCAGATTCACCAGGAGGAGATTCAGCAGCAGGAGAAGCATATATATAGAAGGAGATACGTCAGGAGATTTAGCAGGATATGTAGCAGCATGAGATGCCGCCGGAGATTGAGGAGGAAATTCAGCAGAAGGAGATGCAAGAGCAGGAGATGCATCAGCAAGAGATGCAGAAGCAGATGCAGCAGGAGAGGCAGATTTAGCAGGAGATGCATCAGCACGAGATGCAGAAGCAGATGCAGCAGGAGTCGATGCAGCTGCAGGACATGCAGCAGGAGTCGATGCAGAAGGTAATAGAGCAGCAAGAGATTCAGAAGAAAAAGATGCAGTCGCAGCAGATGCAGGAGAAGCAGCACCAGGAGATGAAGAGGCAGGAGATTCAGCAGGAGATGCATCAGCAGGAAATGTAGCAGGAGATTCTGCAGCAGGAAACACCGTAGGAGAGTCTGCAGCAGGAGATTCAGCGGAAGATTCAGCAGAAGATGCAGCAGGAGATATAGAAGGAGATTCAGCAGCAGGAGATTAAGCAGCAGATAAAGGATATTCAGTAGCAGACACGGCACAAGGAGATTCAGCAGCTGGAGGTGCAGCAGGAGATGCAGAAGTAAACGCAGCAGTAGGAGTGGCAACAGGTGGAGATGCATTAGGAGATTCAGCATGATATGTAGAAGCATTAGATGCCACAGGAGATTCATCAGGAGATTCATCAGCAACTGATGCAGCAGCAGGAGAAGCAGCAGGAGATGCAGCAGCAGCAGGAGATGCAGAAGCAGATGCAGCAGGAAATGAAGATTCAGCAGAAGATGCAGTAGGAAGAGATTCTTCAACATATGCAGCAGCATGATATGATGCAGCAACTGGAGATACAGCAGGTTATGGAGAAAGAGGCGATGATGCAGCAGACGCAGGAGCAGGAGATTCAGCAGAAGGAGAAGCAGCAGCAGGAGATTCAGCGGCAGTAGAAGCAGCAGGAGATGCATATTCAGAAGGAGATACCTCGGGAGATGTAGCAGGATATGTGGCAGCATGAGATGCCACCAGAGATTCAGGAGGAGATTCAACAAAAGGAGATGCAAGAGCAGGAGATGAAGCAGCAGGAGATGCAGAAGCAGGCTATACAGCAGCAGGAGATGAAGGAGCAGATGCAGCAGCAGGAAATGCGGGAAGACATCAACTAGAAGGAGATGCAGAAGCAGCAAATGTAGCAGGAGATGCAGCAGTACATGAAGCAGCAGGAAATGGAGCAGTAGATTAATGAGATGCAGCATCAGGAAATGCAGCAGAATATGCAGCAGGATGTATTTCAGCAGGTGATGCAGCAGCAGTTGATGCAGCTGCAACTGCAGAGGCAGCAGATGCAGCATCAATAGATGCAGCAGCAGATGCATCATGAGATGCTCTTTCAGTGGGAGATTTAGCAGCAGAAGATGCTGCAGCAGATGAGGCAGCAGCAATGATGCAGCAAAAGGAAATTCAGCAAGATATTCTGCTGGAGGAGATGCAGTAGGATATGAAGCAGGAGATGCAGCAGCAAGAGATGCAGCAGGGGTTGCATATTCAGCAGTAGATTCAGCAGGAACATCAGAAGAAGATGCATCAGCAGGAGATTTAGCAGGAGATGCAGCAGTAGATGAAGCAGCAGCAGATGCAGCAGCAAATTCAGCAGATGCCGCAGTAGGAGATTCATAAATAGCTGCAGCAGGAAATGCAGATGAATATGGAGGAGCACGAGATACAGCAGGAGATGCATCTGCAGGTGATGCAGAAGGAGATGCAGCAGGAGATGCAGAACGAGATGAAGCAGCAAGATATGCAGCAGAAGGAGATGATGCAGGAGATGCTTCAATAGAAGGTGCATCATGAGATAGAGCAGGAGATGCAGCAGCAGACAAAGCAAAATGAGATGCAGTAACAGGAGATGAAGCAGCAGGACATAAATGAAGAGATGAAGCAGCAGGAGATTCATTAAGAGATGCAGTAGCAGGATATGAAACAACAGGAGATATAGCAGCAGGTGATGCTGCATGAGATGCAGCAGGATTAGAAGAAGCAGCAGGGGATGTATCAGGAGATGCTGTAGCAGGAGATGCAGTAGAAGATGTAGCAGAAGGAGATGCAGCAGCAGGAGATGCAGCAGCACGAGATTCAGCAGCAGGAGATGCAGCAGGAGTTGCAGCAGGATGAGATGAAACAGGAGATGCAGTAGGAGGAGGTACAGCAGCACCAGATGCAGTAGTATATGATGCAGAACGAGATGAATAAGAGATGCAGCAGCAATTGATGCAGCAGGAGATGCTGGAGCCGGAGATGCAGAAGTAGATGCAGAAGCAGGAGATGCAGCAGGACATGCATCAGCAGGAGATACAGCAAAACATACATACGCAGGAGACACAGCAGCAGGATATGAGGCAGGAGATGCACCAGCAGCAGAAGCAGCAGCAGATGCAGCAACTTATGCAGCAGAAGATGCAGAACCATATGCAGCAGAAGATGCAGAACCATATGCTGCAGGAGATACAGCAGGAGATGAAGCAGCAGACGGAGCTGGAGATGTAGCATCACCAGAAGCAGAAGCAGATGCAGCAGCAAAGGATGAAGGATGAGATGCAGCAGGAATTGCATCAGCATGGAGATGCTGCTGGAGATTCAGTAGGAAATGCAACAGCAAGATATTTGGCAACAGCAGATGCAGCAGGATATGCAGCAGCAGATGCAGATGCATGAGGTGTATCAGCATGAGATGTAGCAGGAGATGCATATTCAGCAGGAGATGCACCAGGATATGCAGCAGGAGATTCAAGAGAAGGAAATGCAGCAGGAAATCAGCTGGAGATGCAGCAGCAGGAGATGCAGGAAAAGAAGATGCAGACGCACCAGAGGCAGGAGCAGATTCATCAAGATTTGCAGCAGCAGGAGATGAAGAGGCAAGAGATTCAGCAGAAGATGCAGCAAGAGATGAAGCAGCAGGCTATACAGCAGCAGGAGATGAAGCAGCAGATGCAGCAGCAGGAGATGCAGGAGGACTTCAAGAGGAATGAGATGCAGCAGCAGCAGATGTAGCAGGAGTTGCAGCAGTACATGAAGCATCAGGAAATGTAGCAGAATATTAAGGAGATGCAGCAGTACATGAAGCATCAGGAAATGGAGCAGCAGATTAAGCTGCAGCAGGAAATGCAGCAGAATATGCAGCAGGAATTGATGCAGCTGTAGCTGCAGAGGCAGCAGATGCGGCAGCAATAGATGCAGCAGCAGATGATGCAGCATGAGATCCCGCAGAAGGAAATGCATCAAGATATGGTGCAGAAGGAGATGCAGTAGGATATGAAGCAGGAGATGCAGCAGCAGGAGATGCAGCAGGGGATGCATATTCAGCGGTAGAATCAGCAGAAACTTCAGAAGGAGATGCAGCAGCAGGAGATTTAGCAGGAGATGCAGCAGTAGATGAAGCAGCAGCATATGCAACAGCAGATGCACCAGATGGAGCAGAAAGAGATGCAGTAGGGTATGGAGCAGCAGATGCAACGTGAAATGATGCATGAGGAGATGCATCCACAGATGCATGGGCAGAGGATGCATCAGGAGATGTAGCAGCAGGAGATACAGAAGCAGGAGATGAAGCAGCAGATGCAGCATCAGGAGATGCAGGAGGACATCAAGAAATAGGGCTGCTCCTGCTTCCTCATTTTTTTCTATATCTCCCACTGCATATTCTGCTGCTGCCTCTGCTGGCGCATTGCCTGCGTATGCATCTCCTGCTACATATCCTTCTTCTGCATCTACTGTTGCTACATTTCCTGCTGAATTTGCTGCTGAATCTGCTGCTGCATCCCCTGCTGCTGATTCTCCTGCTTCTGCATATCCTGCTGCTTTCTGGTCTGTTTCATCTACTGCTGCTGCATATCCTCCTACATCTTCTGCTGCTACACTTCCTTCTGCTGCATCTGCTACGGCATCTCCTGCTGCATCTCCTTCTGCTCTATCTCCTGCTGAAAATCCTGCTGCATCTCCTACGGCTGCATCTCCTGCAGCTGAATCTGCTGCCGCAGTGCTGTGGTTGCATCTCCTGCTGCTGCGTCTCCTGTTGCTGCATCTCCTTCAGAATATCCTGATGATGCAGATGCAGCAGCTGGAGCAGCAGGAGATGCAGAAGGAGACGCAGCAGGAGATGCCCCAGCAGGAGATGGAGCAGGAGATACAGCAGCAGGACAAGCAGCAGTAGATGCAGCAGCAATATATGCAGCAAAAGTAGATGAAGCAAGATAGGAAGTATCAGGAGACTAAGCAAGAGGAGATGCATTAGGAGATTGCGCAGCAGGCTATGCAGCAGCAGTAGATGCAGCAGAGAAAGGAGCAGCACGAGATTCAGCAGTAGGAGATGGCACAGGAAATGCAGCTGCAGGAGATGCAGCAGCAGATGCAGCATCAAGAGATGCACGAGGAGGCGAATCTACAGCAGATGCAGCAAAAGATGCAGGAGATTCGGCAGCAGGTGATGCAGCAAGTGATGCAGCAGCAGGTGATGCAGCGAGATATGCAGAAGCAGGTGATGCAGCAGCAGGAGATGTGGTATGAGATGCAGAAGCAGGAGATTCAGCAGCAGTGCAGCAAGAGATGTAGCACCAGCAGATGCAGCAGCAGGAGATGAAGTATCAGATGCAGGAGCAGGAAATGCAGCAGAAGGAAATGCAGCAAAAGGAGATGCAGCAGGAGTTGCAGTAGAAGGAGATGCAGCAGTAGAATATGCATCAGGAAATGCATCAGCAGCTGCAGCCGCAAGAGATGGAGCAGAAGCAAATGCAGCTGGGAATGCAGCAGCAGGAGATGTAGCAGAGTTTGCAGCAGCAGGAGATGCAGAAGCAGGAGATCCAGCAAGAAAGCACCATCATAAGATGAATCTGCCGATGCAACAGAAGGATATGGAGCAGGAGATGCAGCCGCAAGAGATGGAGCAGGAGATGCATCTGCAAGAGATGCAGCAGGAGATGCAGAAGGAGATACAGTAGAAGGAGATGCATTAGCAGGAGATGTAGCAGCAGGATATGCCGCAAGAGACTGAACAAGAGGAGATGTATCCTGAGATGAAGCAGCAGGAAATGCAGCGAGAGATATAGAAGCAGACGAAGCAGCAGTAGATGCAAGAGGAAGATAGGCATCAGAAGGAGATAAAACAGGAGATTCAAAAGCAGGAGATTAAGCTTCAGGAGATACATTCGGAGATGCAGTAGCAGCAGATACAGCATCAGGAGATGCAGCTGCAGTAGATGCAGGAGCAGATTCAGAAGCAGATTCCGTAAGAGATT
Organism: Clamator glandarius; assembly: GCA_033459285.1. NCBI lineage: Eukaryota > Metazoa > Chordata > Aves > Cuculiformes > Cuculidae > Clamator > Clamator glandarius. The sequence continues at coordinate 122,898 of JAUNZM010001634.1, forward strand.
CAGCAGCAGGAGATTGATAAGCAAAAGATATAGCAGCAGGAGATGCAGCAGCAGGAAATTCAGGAGGAGATGCAGCAGCAGAAGGAGCAGCAGGTAATGCAGCAGCAGTAGATGAAGTAGGCTTAGAAGCAGCTGTAGATGCAGCAGGGTATGCAAGAGCAGGAGATTCAGCATCAGGAGATGAAGCAGGGGAGATGCATCCTGAGATGAATCTGCTGATGCATCAGAGGAAGTTGCAGAAGGAGATGCAGCAGCAGGAGGTTCAGCAGAGGATGCAGCATCAATAGATGCAGGTGTAGATCCAGGAGGAGGACATAGAGAAGCAGGAGACGCAGCAGCACATGCAGCAGCAGATGCAGGAGATGAAGCAGTAGGAGAAGCAGCAGGAGGAGATTGAGCAGGAGATGCATCAGGAGGTGCAGCAGCAGGAGATGCAGCATTAGGAGATGTACCAGTGGATGCAGCAGCAGGAGATGCAGCAGGGGATTCAGTAGAAGGTGATGCAGCAGCAGATGCAGCAGAAGTGAATTCAGCAGCAGTAGTTGCAGCAGGAGATGCAATAGCAGGAGATGAAGCATTATCATGAGATGCATTAGGAGTTGCAGCAGCAAGATATGTAGCAGGAGACTTGGCAGGAGATGAAACAGCAGCAGAGCAGCAGCAGATGCAGCAGGAGATGCAGGATCAGCAGATACTCCATCAGGAAATACTGCAGCAGATGCAGCAGGAGATGACATATGAGGTGATGAAGCCACAGATGCAGCAGCTGAAGATGAAGCAGGAAATGCAGCAGCAGGAGGTGCATCAGCAGATGGACGAGGAGATGAGGCAGCAAACGTAGAAAGTGAAAACCTACATGTAGAAGCAGATGCAGAAGCAGCAGGAGATGCATCAGTAGGAGATGCAGAAGCAGATGCAGCAGGAAATGCAGATTCAGCAGGAGAAGCAATAGGAAGAGAATCTGCAGAAGATGCAGCAGGATGTGAAGGATGACGAGCAGGACCAGGATGATGCAGCACCAGGAGTTGCAGCAGGGAATGCAGCAGCAGCAGAAGTAAGAGGAGATGCAGCAGCATCATATGCACTAGGAGATGTAGCAGCAGGAGATGAAGAAGCAGGAGCTGCTACAGGCGATTCAGCCGTAGATGCAGAAGGAGGAGATGCAGCAGCAGGAGGTGCAGCAAAACATACATCAGCAGGAGACACAGCAGCAGGATATGAGGCAGAAGGTGCAGCAGAAGCAGCAGCAGATGCAGCAGCAAAGGGTGCAGGATGAGATGCAGCAAGAATTGCATCAGCATGGAGATGCTGCTGGACATTCAGTAGGATATGCAACAGCAGGAGATTTGGTAACAGCAGATGCAGCAGGATATGCAGCAGGAGATTCAAGAGAAGGAAATGCAGCAGGAAATCTGCCGGAGATGCAGCAGCAGGAGATTCAGGAAAAGAAGATGCCGGCGATCAAGAGGCAGCAGCAGATTCAGCGGGAGTTGCAGCAGCAGGAGATGAAGAGGCAGGAGATTCAGCAGTAGGAGATTCAGCATCAGGAGATTCAGCAGGAGATGCGTCAGCAGGAAATGCATCAGCAGATTCTGCAGCAGGAAATTCCGTAGGAGATTGTGCAGCAGGAGATTCAGTAGAAAATGCAGCAGGAGATATAGAAGAAGATTCAGCAGCAGGGGATGCTGTAGGAGATGCAGCAGGAGTTACATCAGCAGGAATTATAGCAGCAGATGCTGGAGAAGATTCTGCAGAAGAAGATTCAGCAGGAGATGCAGCAGGAGATGAAATAGCAACATATGCATCAGCTGTTACAGCAGGAAGTGCAGCAGGAGATTCAGCAGGAGATGCCTTCAACAGGATATGCAGCTGAAATGCAGAAGCACTAGATGCATCCGTAGAAGATTTAGCAGCAGATGCAGCAGGAAATGGAGATACATCTGCAGATTCATCCACAGATGCATGAGCAGAGGATGCAGCAGCAGTAGATGCTGGAGGACACCAAGTGGCAGAAGATGTAGCAGCAGGAATTGTAGCAGAAGATGCAGCAGTACATGAATGAGCTGCAGATGCAGCAGCAGATTAAGGAGACGCAGTAGCCAGAAATGCAGCAGAAGATGCAGCAAGAGGAGATGCATCAGCAGGAGATGCAGGCAGCAGACGAAAGAGGAGATGCAGATTCAGCAGCAGATGAAGTAACAGGAGATGCAGCAGCAGATGAAGAAGCAGGAGTTGCAGCAGCAGATGCAATAGCAGGAGATGCAGCAATATGTGAAGCAGCACCAGTTGCAGCAGCATATGCTGAAGATGTAGTAGGAGGAGATTAAGCAGGAGATCCAGCAGGAAGAGATGCAGCAGGATATGCAGAAAAGATAAAGCAGAAAGAGATGCATCAGGAAATACAGCAGCAGGATATGCATCAGCAGGAAATGTAGCAGAACATTCACTAGCAGAAGATGCAGCAGGAGATGCAGCCGGAGATATAGAAGGAGATTCAGCAGCAAGGGATCTAGTAGGAGATGCAGCAGGAGATACATCAGCAGAAATTGTAGCAGGAGATGCTGGAGGAGATTCTGCAGAAGATAATTCAGCAGGAGATGCAGCACAAGATGAAATAGCAAAATATGCATCAGCAGTTACAGCAGGAAGTGCAGCAGGAGATTCAGCAAGAGATGGAGTTGTAGCAGCAGGAGATGCAGCCGCAGATGCCTTCAGGAGGAAATGCAGAAGCACTAGATGCATCCGTAGAAGATTTAGCAGCAGATGCAGCAGGAAATGGAGATACTTCTGCAGATGCATCCGTAGATGCATGAGCAGAGGATGCAGCAGCAGGAGATGCTGGAGGACATCGAGTGGCAGGAGGTGTAGCAACAGGAATTGTAGCAGGAGATGCAGCAGTACATGAATCAGCAGCAGATGCAGCAGCAGATTAAGGAGATGCAGTAGACGGAAATGCAGCAGCCGGAAATGCAGCAGAAGATGCAGCAGCAGGAGATGCTGGAGGACATGAAGTGGCAGGAGATGTAGCAGCATTAACTGTAGCAGGAGATGCAGCAGTACATGAATCAGCAGCAGATAAAGCAGCAGATTAAGGAGATGCAGTAGCCAGAAATTCAGCAGAAGATGCAGCAGCAGATTATGCATCAGCAGGAGATGCAGCTGCAGCTGCAGAGGCAGCAGATGCAGCAGCAATAGATGCAGCAGCAGATGCATCAGCAGATGCAGATTCAGTAGGAGATGCAGCAGCAGAATATGCTGCTGCAGATGACACAGCAGGAGATGCCGCAGAAGGAGATGCAGCAGGACATGCAGCAGAAGGAAATGCAGCAAGATATGCTGCAGGAGGAGATTGCAGCAGGTAATGCAGCAGCAGTAGATTCAGCATCACATTCAGAAGGAGATGCAGCAGCAGGAGATATAGCAGAAGGCGATTCTTCAGCAGGAGATACAGAAGCAGGAGATGAAGCCACAAAAGATGCAGCAGAGGATGCAGAAGGAAATGCAGCAGAATATACCTCAAGAGATGCAGAAGAAGGAGATGCAAGAGTAGATGCTGCAGAAGGAGTTGTAGCAGGAGATGCATCAGCAGGAGATGCATCAGCAGGAGATGCAGGCAGCAGACGAAAGAGGAGATGTAGATTCAGCAGCAGATGAAGTAGCAGGAGTTGCAGCAGCAGATGTAATAGCAGGAGATGCAGCAATAGGTGAAACAGCACCAGATGCAGCAGCATATGCTGAAGATGTAGTAGGAGATTAAGCGGGAGATCCAGCAGGAAGAAATGTTGCAGGATATGCAGAAAAAGATAAAGCAGAAAGAGATGCATCAGGAAATACAGCAGCAGGATATGCATCAGCAGGAAATGCAGCAGAACATGCACTAGCAGAAGATGCAGCAGGAGATTCTGCAGAGATGTAGCAATAGGATATGCACCATGAGATACAGCAGCAGGAGATGCAACAAAAGATGAAACAGGAGGAGATGCAGTAGGAGAGGCAGCAGAAGAGATGCAGCAGAATCTAATGCTGCATCTCCTGCTGCTGCCTCTCCTGCTGCTGCCTCTCTTCCTGCTAAATCTCCTCCTGTATCAGCTGATGCATTTCCTGCATCTCCTGCGGCTGCACCTTCTGCTTGTGCATCTCCTGCTACTGGGTCTGCTGCATCATCTCCTCCTGCCTCTTCTCCTACAGCATCTCCTTCTGTATCTCGTGCTACATCACATGAATCTGTACCTGCTAAAGCATCTCATCCTGCTGCATCTCCTGATGAATATGCATCTATTGATGCATCTGCAGCAGCTGCATCTCCTGCTGCTGCATCATCTACTGATGCATGTCCTGCGTAATCCCCTGCTGCTGCATCCCTTGCTTCTGCATCATCTCCTGCTGAATATCCTGATTCATCTCCTACAGGTGTATCTGCAGTATTTTCTGCTGCATCTGCTGCTGCTTCATATACTGCTTCATCTCCTACTACTGCATCTCTTGCTGCATCTCCTGCTGCATCTCCTGCTGCTGCAGCTCCATCTGCATCATCTCCTGCTGCATCTCCACGTGCTGAATATCCTGCTGCATCTCCTGCTGAATCTAATCCTACCACATCTCCTGCTGCATCTCCTGCTGCTGCATAATCTGCTGCGTCTCCTCCTGCTGCATATCCTGCCGCTGCATTTACTGATACATCTCCTGATGCTGCATCTCCACATGCTGCATCTCCTGCTGCTGAATCTCCTGCTGCTGCATCTGCTGGTGCTGTGTATGATACTGCATCTGCTGCAGGATCTTCTTCTTCTGCCTCTCATGCCACATCTCCCGCTGATGCATCTCCTGCTTCTCTATATCTTGCTCAATCTACTGCTGCTGCATCTCCAGCTGCATCTTATGCTGCTGCATCTCTTGCATCTTTTGGTGCATTTGCTGTAGATTAATCTACTGCTGCATCTCCTGTTGCTTCACCTTCTGATTTTTTGATGTCCTTCTGCATCACCTGATGCTCCATCTGCTGCTGGTGCATACACTGCTGCATCTTCTGCTGCTGAATTCACTTCTGCTGCATCTGCTGCTGAATTCACTTCTGCTGCATCTGCTGCTGCATCACCTTCTACTGAATCCCCTGCTGCATCTCCTGCTGCTGCATCCACTGGTGCATCTCCTAATGCTGCATCTCCTGCTGCTGCACCTCCTGATGCATCTTCTGCTGAATCTCCTCCTTCTGAAACTCCTGCTGCTTCATCTCCTGCATCTGCTGCTGCATGTGCTGCTGTGTCTCCTGCTTCTCTATGTCCTCCTCCTGGATCTCCACCTGCATCTATTGCTGCTGCATCCTCTGCTTAACCTCCTGCTGCTGCGCCTCCTTCTGTACTTCCTCTGATGCATCAGCAGATTCATCTCATGATGCATCTCCCCTGCTTCATCTTCTGATGCTGCATCTCTTACGGAATCTGCTTCTGAATCTACTCCTGCATCTACTGCGGCTGCATCTCCTGATGCTGTATCTGCTGCTACTGCATCTCCTAATGCATCTCCTGTAGCTTAATCTCCTGCTTTTGCATCTCCTGCTTTATCTCCTTCTGATGCCTATCTTGCTGCTGCATCACCTGCTGCTTCGTCTGCTTCTACATCTCCCGCTGCATTTCCTGCTGCTGCATCTCAGGATACATCTCCTCTTGCTCAGTCTCTTGCTGCATATCCTGCTTCTACATCTCCTGCTAGTGCATCTCCTTCTGCATCTGCTGCTGCATCTCTTGCGGCTGCATCTCCTGCTCCATATCCTTCTGTTGCATCTGCGGATTCATCTTATGATGGTGCTTTCTTGCTGGATCTCCTGCTTCTGCATCTCCTGCTGCTGCAAACTCTGCTGCATCTCCTGCTGCTGCATTTCCAGCTGTAGCTGCTGCTGCTTTATCTCCTGCGGCTGCTGATGCATTTCCTGATGCACTTTGTACTGCTGCATTTCCTTCTGCTGCAACTCCTGCTGCCTCCCCTCTTGCTGCATTTCCTACTGCTGCATTTGCTGCTCCTGCATCTAATACTTCATCTCCTGCTGCTGCATCTGCAGGTGCTGCATCTCCTGCTGATGGATGTCCTCGTGCATCTCCTGATGCTGCATCTGCTGCTGAATCTCCTGCATCTGCATCTCCTGTGCCATCTCCTACTGCTGAATCTCGTGCCACTATGTTCTCTGCTGCATCTACTGCTGCTGCATAGCCTGCTGCACAATCTCCTAATGCATCTCCTCTTGCTTAGTCTCCTCATGCTTCCTATCTTGCTTCATCTCCTTTTGCTGCATATATTCACAGAATCACAGAATCACAGAATGACCAGGTTGGAAGAGACCCACTGGATCGTCGAGTCCAACCATTCCCACCATTCCCTAAATCATGCTCCTAAGCACCTCATCTACCCTAACCTTAAACACCTCCAGGGACGGTGACTCAACCACCTGCCTTGGCAGACTGTTCCAATCCCTAACCACCCTCTCTGTGAAGAACTTCTTCCTAATCTCAAGCCTAAATCTCCCCTGGCGGAGCTTGAGGCCATACCCTCTCGTCCTGTCCCCTGTCACTTGGGAGAAGAGGAGAGCTCCCTCCTCTCCACAACCTCCCTTCAGGTAGTTGTAGAGAGTAATGAGGTCTCCCCTCAGCCTCCTCTTCTCCCGGCTAAACAACCCCAGCTCTCTTAGCCGCTCCTCGTAAGATTTGTTCTCCAGCCCCTTCACCAGCTTTGTTGCCCTTTCTGGACTCGCTCCAGAGCCTCAGCATCCTTCTTGTGGTGAGGGGGATATTGCTGCTGCATCTACTGCTGCTTGTCTTGCTGCTGTATCTCCTGCTCCATCTCCTGCTGGGGCATCTCCTGCTGCACCTCCTTCTGCATCTCCTGCTGCTCCAGCTGCTGCATCTGCATCATCAGGTTATTCTGAAGGAGATGCAGCAACAGGAGATGCAGCAGCAGGAGATGCAACCACAGCACTGTGGCAGCAGATTCAGCTGCAGGAGATGCAGCCGTAGGAGATGCAGCAGGATTTTCAGCAGGAGAGTAGAGCAGAAGGAGATGCAGCAGGAGATGCCGTAGCAGATGCCGCAGAAGGAAGTGTAGCAGCAGAAGATGTAGGAGGATATGCAGCAGCAGTAGATGAAACAGACCATAAAGCAGCAGAGCAGGAGCAGAAGCAGGAGAATCAGCAGCAGGGGATGCAGCACCAGATTCAGCAGCACTTTCAGCAGGAAATGTAGCCCGAGTAGATGCAGAATCAGGAGATGCAGCAGAAGATGCATCAGCATGAGATGAATCAGAAGATACGGAATCAGGATATGTAGCAGGAGATGCATCAGCAGGAAATGCACCAGCACAGGCAGCAGCAGAAGTTGCAGCGGGAGATATAGAAAAAAATGAGGAAGCAGGAGGAGCCCCTATTACTTGAATCCCTCCTGCATTTACTGATGCTGCATTTTCTGCAGCATCACCTTCTCCTGTATCTCCTGCTGCTACATCTCCTGATGTAGCCTCTGCTCATGCATCTGCGGATGCATCTCCTGATGCACCATTTCCCCTTGCATCTGCTGCTCCATCCCCTGCTGCATCTCTTTCTGCTCCATCTGGTGCATCTGCTGTTGCATATGCAGCTGCTTCATCTACTACTGCACCTCCTGCTAAATCTCCTGCTGCTGCATCTCCTTCTGAAATTTCTGCTGAATCACCTGCTGAATATGCATCCCCTGCTGCATCTCCTGCTGTTGCATCTCCTGCTTCATATCCTACCGCATCTCCTTCTGCAGCATATCTTGCTGCATTTCCTTCTGCTGCATCACCTGCTGCATCATCTGCTGAAGCATCTTCTGCTGCATCATCTCCTACTGAATCTGCATCTCCTGATGCTTCTGCTGCTGCATCTATTGCTGCTGCATCTGCTGCCTCTGCAGCTACCCCTGCATCACATCCTTCTGCATATTCTGCTGCATTTCCTGCTGCTGAATAATCTGCTGCTCCATTTCCTGATCCTTCATGTACTGCTGCATCTCCTGCTATATTTGCTGCTGCTGCTACATCTTCTTCTACTTGATGTCCTCCTGCATCTCCTGCTGCTGCATCTGCGGAAGCATCTGCAGAAGCATCTCCATTTCCTGCTGCATCTGCTGCTCAGTCTTCTACGGATGCATATAGTGCTTCTGCATTTCAGCGGCATATCCTGTTGAAGGCATCTGCGGCTGCATCTCCTGCTGCTACATCTCCTGCTGCACTTCCTGCTGTAACTGCTGATGCCTATGTTGCTATTTCATCTTGTGCTGCATCTCCTGCTGAATTATCTTCTGCAGAATCTCCTACAACATCTCTTGCTACAATTCCTGCTGATGTATCTCCTGCTGCATCTCCTACTACATCCCCTGCTGCTGAATCTCCTTCTGTATCTCCGGCTGCATGTCTTGCTGCATTTTCTACTGAATCTCCTACTGCAGAATCTCTTACGGAATTTCCTGCTGCACAATCTGCTGCTGCATTTCCTGCTGATGCATCTCCTGCTGCTGCATCTCCTTCTGCTTCATCTCCTTCTGCATCTCCTTCTGCAGCATTTCCTGCTGTATCTTCTGCTTCTGCATCTCCTGATACATCCCCTGCTGCTTCATCTCATCCTGCTTCATCTCAGGCTGCATCTCCTGATGCTATATCTCCTGCTGTTTCATATCCTGCTACTGCATCTCCAAATGAATCTCCTGCTGTTTCATCTCTTGATCCATGTCCTGCTGCTGCATCTCCTGTTTCTGCATCTCCTTTTGCTTTGTTTGCTGCTGCATCTCTTGCTGTATCTCATGTTGCACCTTCTATTGAAGCATCTCCTTCGTCATCTCCTTCTGCTGCATATCTTGCTGCTTCATCTCCTTGAGCGTCACCTGCTGCATCTCCTTGAGCGTCACCTGCAGATTCATCTCCTGTAGCATCTCCGGCTCCTGCATATTCATCTGCATTTCCTGCTGCAGCTCTTTATAAATCTACTACTGCTGCATCTGCTGAATTTGCTGCTGCATCTGCGGCTGCTTCATCTACTGCTGCATCTCCTGCTAAATCTCCAGCTGCTGCATCTTCTTCTGATGTTCCTGCTGAATCTACTGCTGAATATGCATCCCCTGCTGCATGTCTTGCTTCTGCATCTCCTGCTTCATATCCTGCTGCATCTCCTCTTGCAGCATATGTTGCTGCATTTCCTTCTGCTGCATCTCCTGCTGCATCATCTGCTGCAGCATCTTCTGCTGCTACATCTCCTACTGAATCTACATCTCCTGATGCATCTGCTGCTGCATCTACTGCTGCTGCATCTGCTGTCTCTGCAGCTGCAGCTGCATCACCTGCTGCTTCATCACCTACTGCATTACGTACTGCTGCATATTTTGCTGCAATTCCTGATGCTGCATCTCCTTAATCTGTTGCTCCATTTCCTGCTGCTTCATGTACTGCTGCATCTCCTGCTACATTTGCTGCTGCTGCATCTCCTTCTACTTGATGTCTTCCTGAGTTTCCTGCTGCTGCATCTGCTGCTTCATCTCCTGCTGCTGTATAGCCTGCTTCTGCATCTCCTGCTGCTTCATCTCCTGGTCTTGCATCTCCTTCTGTTGAATCTCCTCCTGAATCTCTGGTGGCATCTCATGCTGCTGCATATCCTGCTACATCTCCTGACGTATCTCCTTCTGAATATTCATCTCCTGTTGCTTCTCCTGCTGCTGAATCTCCTGCTGCTGCGTCTGCTGCATTATCTCCTCTTTCTTCATAACCTGCTTGTATCTCCTGTTGCCGCATCATATCATGCTGCTGCATATCTTGAAGAATCTCTTCCTACTGCATCTTCTGATGAATCTTCATTTCCTGCTGCATCTGCTTCTGCATCTCCTGCTGCTGCTGCATCTCCTGCTGCTGCACCTCCTGCTGCTGCATCAGTTGCTGCTGAATCTCCTGATGAATCTCCTACGGCATCTCATGCTTCTACATATCACGCTGAATCTCCTGCTGCTGAATCTCCTGCTGCATCTCCTGCTGCTGCATCTCCTACTGCTGCATTACCTTATACATGTGCTGTTGCAGCATCTCCTTCTGCTGCATCTCCTATTGCTGCATCTGCTGGTGCCGCACCTGCTGCAACATCTGCTTCTGCATCTCCTGCTGCTGCATCTCCATCTGAATCTTTTGGTGCTGCATTTCCTTCTGATGCATATTCTGCTTCAACTCCTGCTGCTGCATTACCTTCTGCTGCGTTTTCTACCGAATCTCCTGCTGCAGAATCTCCTACGGGATTTCCTGCTGCACAATCTGCTGATGCATTTCCTGCTGATGCATCTCCTGCTGAATCTCCCGATGCTGCATCTCCTTCTCCTGAATCTCCTGCTGCTGCATCTTCTGCATCATCTCCTCTTACTCCATAAGCTGCTGTATCTCATGTTGCTGCATCATATCATGCTGCTGCATATCTTGAAGAATCTCTTCCTACTGCATCTTCTGCTGAATCTTCATTTCCTGCTGCATCTGCTTCTGCATCTCATTCTGCTGCTGCATCTCTTGCTGCATCTCCTGCTGCTGCATCAGTTGCTGCTGAATCTCCTGATCAATCTCCTGTGGCATCTCATGCTTCTACATATAATGCTGAATCTCCTGCTGCATCTCCTTCTGAATATGCATCTCCTGATGCATCTCAACCTGATGCCACTCCTACTGCTTTGTTTGCTTCTGCATCTCCTGTTGCATCTCCTGCTGCTGAATCTTCTGCTGCAACATCTGCTTCTGCATCTCCTGCTGCTGCACCTCCTGCTGCATCTCCGTCTGAATCTCTTGGTGCTGCATTTCCTGCTGATGCATATTCTGCTTCAAATCCTGCTGCTTCAGCTCCTGCTGCTGCATCTCCTGCTGCTGCATCTGCTGCTGCATCTCCACCTGCTCTATCTGATGCTTCGTCTCCTGCTGCATTTCCTGTTGCTGAATCGCCTTCTGCATCTCCTACTGCTGTGCCTGCTGCTGCATAACCTGCTGAATCATCTGCTGCTGGATCTGCTGCGACTGCATTTCGTGCTACTTCATCTCCTGCTCTTGCATCTCGATCTGCTGTATCTCCTCCTATATCTCCCACGGCATCTCATGCTGCTACATATCCCACTACATCTCCCTAAGAATACGCATCTCCTGATGCATCTCCTGCTACTACATCTCCTGATGCATCTCCTGCTGAATATGTATATCCTGCTGCATCTCCTGCTGCTGCATCCGCTCTTGCTCTGTCTTCTTCTCTATCTCTTGCTTCATCTGCTGCTGCATCTCCTGCTGCATCTGCTTCTGCTGAATGTCCTGTTACTGCATCTCCTTCTGCATCTGCAGCGGCATCTCCTTCTGCATCTGCTGGTGCTGTATCTCCTGCTGCATCTCCTGCAGCTGCATTTCCTCCTGCTAAATCTCCTCCTGAAGCTCCTGCCACCTCTCCTGCTTCATCTGCTGCTGCTATATCTCCTCCTACTGAATCTCCTGCTGCATTTCCTGCTGCTGAATTTCCTGCTGCTGCATCTCCTCCTTCATCTCCTGCTGCATTTCTTGGTGCTACATATCCTGCTGCTGCAACTCCTGCTGCATCTCCTGCTGAATCTCCTGCTATAGTATCTCCTGCTGCATCTCCTGTGGAAACGCCTGCTCTAGAATCTCCTGCTGCATAACCTCCTGCTAAGTCTCCCGCTGCTGCGTCTCCTCCTGATACATCTGCTGCAGCATCTTCTGCTGCTACATCACCTGCTGCTCATCTCCTGCTGCTACATCTCCTTCTGCTGCATCTTATGCTGCTGAATCTCATGCTGAAACTCCTGCTGCATCTCCTGCTACTGCATCCTCTGCTTCTTTATATACTGCTGCATCTCCTGCTGCTGTATTACCTGCTGCATCACCTCCTGCTGTGTCTCCTGGTGCTGCATCTCCTCCTGCTTCTCCTGCTGCATCTGCTTCTACATCTGCTGATGCATCTCCTACTGCTGCATCTCCTTCTGATTCATCTCCTGCTTCATTTACTTCTCCTGCATATCCTGAATATATTTCCTGCTGCATCTTCTACAGTATTTCTTGCTACATCATCTGCCTCACCTCCTCTTGCATCTCCTGCTGCGTCTGCTGATGCATCTCGTTCTGCTGCATCTCCTGCTTCATCTTCAGCTGATGCATCTGTAGCTTCATCTCCTGATATTTCATCTCCTTCTGCATCTGCTGGGCATCTCCTGCTGCTGCATCTCCTGCTGCATTTCCTGCTGCATCTGCTGCTGCTCTCCTGCTGCTTCATCTACTGCTGAATCTCCAGCTACATATCCTGCTGCTGCATTTCCTGCTGTACCTCATACTGATTCTCCTGTTCATGCATATCCTCCTGCACCTCCTGCTGCTGCACATCCTCCTGCTGCATCCTCTAATGCATCCTATGATAATGCTACATCTCTTGCTACTGCATCTCCTGCTGCAATTCCTGCTGCTCTATATCTTGCTGCATCTTCTGCTGCTGCATCTCCCGCTGCTGTATCTGCTGCTACTGCATGTCTTGCTGCATCTCTTCCTGATGCTTCTCCTGCTGCATATCCCTCTGCATTTGCTGCTGCATCTCCTCCTCATGCATCTTCTGTTGCATCTCCTACTGCGCCTTCTCCTGCTGCACCTATTTCTGCCCATCTCCTGCTGCATCTCCTGCTCCTGCACGTCCTACTGTGATTCTCCTGCCGCTCCTTCTGCTGATGAATCTCCTGCTGAATCTGCATCTACTGCTGCATCTCCTGCCGCTGCATCTCCTGCTGCTTCATCTCTTTTCTCTGCATCTCCTGCTGTATCTCCTGCCGCATCTCCTGCCGCCGAATCCCCTGCTGTATCTACTACCGATGCATCTCCTGCTCCTGTTTCTACTTCTGCATCGCCTGCTGCATCTTCTGCGTCTGCATCTCCTCCTTCTGTTTCTGCTGCATCATCATCTCCTGCCTCGCCTCCTACTGCATCTCCTGCTCAATCTCCTGCTCATCTCCTGCTGCTGTATCAGCCGAAGCATCTTTTCCTGCTGCATCTACTGCTTAATCTGCATCTCTTACTGCATCTGCTTCTCTATTTCATTTTGCTGCATTTCCTGCAGAATTTGTTGCTGAATCTGTTGCTGCATCCCCTGCTGTTGCATCTCCTGCTTTATCTACTGCTGCATATGCTGCTACTGCATCTCCTGATGAATCTGCTGCTGGATCTTTTGTGGTGGCATCTCCTGCTCTTGCATCTCCTGCTGCTGAATCTCCACCTGAATCTCCTGCGACATCTCATGCTGCTACATAACCTGTTACATCTCCTGATGCATCTCCTTCTGAATAGTCATCTCCTGATGCATCTCCTCTTGATGCATCTGCTGCAGCATCTCCTGCTGCATCTCCTGCTACTTCATCTCCTGCTGCAGTGTCTAACGCTCTATCTCCTGCTACATCTGCTGCTGCTGCATCTCCCACTACATCTTCTGCTGCTGCATCTTCTGCTTCATCTCCAGCTGCTGCATCTCCTGCTGCATCTCCTGCCGAATCAAATCCTACCACAACTCCTGCTGATGCATCTCCTCCTACTGCATCTCCGACTGCTGCATCTCCTGCATCTGCTGCTGCAGCACCTCCTACGGAATCCCCTCCTCAATTGCTGATGCATCTCCTGATGCTGCATCTCCACCTGCTGCATCTCCTGCTGCTGAATCTTCTGCTGCTGAATCTCCTGCTAATGCTTAACCTGCTGCATCTCTGACTGCCGCATCTCCTGCTGCTGAATCTCCTGCTGATGCATCTGCTGTTTCATCTCCTGCTGCTGCATCTGCTGGTGCTGTATATGCTACTGCATCTGCTGCAGGATCTCCTTCTTCTGCCTCTCATGCCACATCTCCCACTGATGCATCACCTGCTTCTGTATATCTTGCTCAATTTACTTCTGCTGCATCTCCAGCTGCATCTCCTGCTGCTGCATCTCTTGCGACTTTTGGTGCATCTGCTGTAGATTAATCTACTGCTGCATCTCCTGTTATTTCACCTTCTGATTTTTGATGTCCTCATGCATCACCTGGTTGCTTTATCTACTGCTGCATATGCTGCTACTGCATCTCCTGATGAATCTGCTGCTGGATCTTTTGTGGTGGCATCTCCTGCTCTTGCATCTCCTGCTGCTGAATCTCCGCCTGAATCTCCTGCGACATCTCATGTCATGAATGTGCTGCTGAATATGCTGCTGCATCTCCTGCTGCACTGCCTGCTGAATATGCATCTTCTGCTGCTGTATCCCCTACTTCTGCATCCTCTCTTATATCTACTACTGCTGCATGTCCTGTTACATCTTCTGCTTCTGAATTTACTTCTGCTGCATCTGCTACTGCACCTGCTGCTACTGAATCCCTTGCTGCATTTCATGCTGCTGCACCTCCTGCTGCTGCATCTCCTGCTGCCATTTCCTGCTGCATCACCTGCTACTGAATCCCCTGCTGCACCTCCTAATACTTCATCTCCTGATGCTTGCATCTCTTGATGCATCTCCTGATGCATCTCCTGCCGAATCTCCTCCTGCTTCTCCTGCTGCTTCATCTCCTGCATCTGCTGCTGCATCTACTGCTACATCTCCTGCTGCTCTATCTCCTTCTCCTGGATCTCCTCCTACATCTATTGCTGCTGCATCCTCTGCTGAACCTCCTGCTGCTGCACCTCCGTCGGCGACTACCTCTGATGCATCAGCGGATTCATCTGATGTTGCATCTCCACTGCTTCATCTCCTGCTGCTGAATCTCCTGCTCTTGCATACCCTGCTGCATCTACTGCTGCTTCTAAGCCTACTTCATCTACGGCTGCTGCATTACCTGCTGCTTCTGCTGCTGCTACGTCTCCTCCTCAATTTCCAGCTACTGCATCTCCTGGTGCTATATTTTGCTTATCAATCTCCTGCTGCTGTATCTCTTACGGAATCTGCTTCGGAATCTGCTGCTGCATCTGCTGCGGCTGCATCTCCTGATGATGCATCTCCTGCTGCTGCATCTCAGGGTACATCTCCTCTCGCTCAATCTCCTGCTGCACATCCTGCTGCTACATCTCCTGCTACTGCAGCTCCTATTGCGTCTCCTGCTGCATCTCCTGCTACATCTCTTGCAGCTGCATCTCCTTGTCTATCTCCTGCTGCTGAATCTTCTCCTAATCGATCTCCTTAAGAATCTCTTTCTGCTGCATCTTCCACGTTTCTCTTCTTGCTGCATTTCCTGCTGCTTCACATACTGCTGCATCTCCTACTACATATCCTGCTGCTGCATCTGCTGCTGCTGCTATATCTCTTGCTGCATCTACTGGGGCTACATCTCCTGCTGCATCTCCTTCTGCTGCTTCTCATTCTCTGCATCTTCTTCTCTGCATCTCCTGATACTGCTTCAAACGCTGTTGCAACTCCTACTGCTTCACCTCCTGCTGCATCTGCGACTGCAAATCTTGCTGCTGCAAATCTTGCTGCTGCATCTCCTGCTCCATATCCTTCTGATACATCTGCGGATTCATCTTATGATGGTGCTTTCTTGCTGGATCTCCTGCTTCTCCATCTCCTGCTGCTGCAAAATCTGCTGCATCTCCTGCTGCTGCCTTTCCAGCTGCAGCTGCTGCTGCTGCATCTACTGCTGCATCGCTTCCTACCGAATCTCCTGAATCTTTTGCTGTATCTGCTCTAGATTCGCCTCCTGGTGCATCTCCTGCTGCTGCATCTCCTGCTGATGGATGTCCTCGTGCATCTCATGATGCTGCATCTGCTGCTGCATCTCCTGCAGCTGCATCTCCTGTGCCATCTCCTACTGCTGAATCTCGTGCCGCTATGTTCTCTGCTGCATCTACTGCTGCTGCATAGCCTGCTGCGCAATCTCCTAATGCATCTCCTCTTGCTTAGTCTCCTGAAGTTTCCTATCCTGCTTCATCTCCTTTTGCTGCATATATTGCTGCTGCATCTACTGCTGCTTGTCCTGCTGCTGTATCTCCTGCTCCATCTCCTGCTGGGGCATCTCCTGCTGCGTCTCCTTCTGCATCTCCTGCTGCTCCAGCAGCTGCATCTGCATCATCAAGATATTCTGAAGGAGATGCAGCAATAGGAGATGCAGCAGCAGGAGATGCAATCACAGCACTGCGGCAGCAGATTCAGCTGCAGGAGATGCAGCAGGATTTTCAGCAGGAGATACAGCAGAAGGAGATGCAGCAGGAAATGCAACAGGAGGACATGCAGCAGTAGGAGATTCAGCAATAGATGCAGCAGCAGAAGATGTAGCAGGATATGCAGCAGAAGTAGATGAAACAGACGATAAAGCAGCAGGTTATGCAGCAGCAGAGGAAGCAGCAGCAGGGGCTGCAGCAGCAGGAGGTGCATCAGCAGGAGATTCAGCAGGAGATGCAGCAGCAAAAATGCAGCAGTCACTTTTCCTAAAGCTCGTTATTAGTCGCTGTTATGTCACTATTCTTTAACCTACACTTAAACGCATTGTTAATCGTGTTTTGCACCTCTCAGTGATAGCGCTTCCAGAGAAGATTCTAACGAGAGACACCATTTGATGCTAGCAACTTCCCAGGGGTATTTCTGTTCAACGCTTTCAAAATCTTCAAGTGAAGCCTTACTAGCTTTACTGATGTTACAGTTCACTAGCCTAGACGGAGAGTTCGATAAATCTTGGTTTGCAGTGTTTGCAATCTAAGAAAAGACATTCAGAAGCAGAAGCAGTCCATGCTAACATCTTCCCTGCTGGAGATATTCCCTTTTCCTAAAGCGCCTTATTAGGCGCTATTAAGTCTCTATTCATTTGCCAACACAAGAAGGTTGTGTTAGTCGTTCTCTGCATCTTGCAGAGAAACCACTTCCATAGAAGACACTAACGAAAGCCAGCTTTTGATGGTAACAACTTTCCTGTGTTACTTGTGCCGAACGCTCTGAAATTTTGAAGTAACGCCTTCGTAGCCATTCTGGTCTTACAGTACACAAGACTAGACTGAAAGTTCTACAAGTCGTGCTCTGCAATGAAAGCTCTCTAAGAGAATGCATCCACAAGCAGAATCATTCCATGCTAACATCTTCCCTGCTGGAGATATTCACTTTTCCTAAAAAGCGTTATTAGGCGTTATTAAGTCGCTAATAACTAGCCTCCGCGAAAACGTTGCGTTTTTCGTGCTTTGCAGCTGGCAGTGACAGCGCTTCATGAAAGGATCCTAACGAGAGCCAAAATTTGATGGTAGCAGCTTCCCTGCGGTACTTGTGCTGAACGATCTCAAATCTTGAAATGAGGCTTTAATAGCCATTCTGATCTTACGGTTCATAAGCCTAGAGTGAAACTTCTACAAGTCGTCTTTTGCAGTAACAGCGCTATAAGAGAAAACATTAATAAGCGGTGTAGTTTCAGGCCAGCATCTGCAATGCCTGAAATACTTACTTTTCCATAAGCGCGTTAACAGGCGCAGTTAAGTCACAATTCATTACCCTAAACTAAAATGTGTTAGTCGTGCTTCACAGCTTGCAGTGAAAGCGCTATAAGAGAAGACTCTAACGAGAACCAGCATTTCATGGTAGAAGTTTCACTTGCGGTACTTGTGCTGAACGCTCTGAAATTTTGAAGTGACACTGTACTAGCTGATGATATACTTCAGAAGACTAGAATGAAACTTCTAGAAGTCGTACTTTGCAGTGAAAGTGCTATAAGAGAAGACATTCAGAAGCAGCAGCATTCCATGCTACCACCTTCCCTGCAGTCGATGTACACTATTCCTAAAGCGTGTTATTCGGCGAAGTAAAGTAACTGTTCTGTACCCTATTCAAAACTGTGTTAGTCGTACTTTGCAGGAGATGCATCAGCAGGAGATGCAGAAGCAGATGCAGCAGGAGGAGATGCAGCAGCAGGAGATGAAGCAGGAGTCGATGCAGAAGGTAATAGAGCAGCAGGAGATGCAGAAAGGGATTCAGGAGCAGGAGATGCAGCAGCAGGAAAGGCAGCACTATATACAGAAGCAGGATATGCAGCAGGAGGAGATGCAGTATGAGGAGAAAGACCACGTAATGCAGCAGCAGGAGATACAGCAGGAGATGCAGGAGCAAGAGATGCAGCATCAGACCAATCAGCAGGAGATGCAGCAGCAGAAGATGCAGCAGGAAATGCAGCAGCAGGAGATGAAGCATTATCATGAGATGCATTAAGAGGTGTAGCAGCAGGATATGTAGCAGGAGATTTGGAATGAGATGAAGCAGCAGCAGAGCAAATGCAGATGCAGTAGGAAATGCAGCAGTAGATGCAGGATCAGCAGGTACTGCATCAGGTAACACTGCAGCAGATGCAGCAGGACATGACATATCAGGTGATAAAGCCACAGATGCATCAGTTGAAGGTGAAGCAGGAGATGCAGGAGCAAGAGGTTCATCAGGAGATGCATGAGGAAATGAGGCAGCAAATGTAGAAAGGTATAACGGAGGAGATGCATCAAGAAATGAGATGCAGAAGGAGTTGCAGCATCAGGAGATGCAGCAGGAAATGCAGCATAAGGGGATGTAGTAGCAGGAGATGCAGGAGTTGCAGGATCAGGAGATGCAGAAGGGAATGCAGCAGCAGCAGATTCTGCATGAGAAGCAGCAGCATCATATGCACTAGGAGATGTAGCAGCAAGAGATGAAGAAGCAGGAGATGCTACAGGCGATTCAGAAGGAGATGCAGAAGGAGGAGATGCAGCAGCAGGAGGTGCAGAGTAGTAGATGAAGTGAAGAATATGCAGCAGAAGGAAATATAGCAGGAGATTCATCGGCAGTACCTGCAGCAGGAGAGAAAGCAGCATCAGACGCAGCAGCAGGTGCAGCAGCAGGAGATGCAGCAGCAGGAGATCTATCAGGAGATGCAGCAGTAGATGAAGCAGCAGCAGATGCAGCAGCAAATTCAGCAGATGCAGCAATAGCAGAATCATAAAGAGCTGCAGCAGGAAATGCAGATGAATATGCAGGAGCAGGAGATGCATCTGCAGGTGATGCAGAAGGAGATGCAGCAGGTGACGCTCAAGGAGATCCATCAGGAGATGCAGAACGAGATGAAGCAGCAAGATATTCAGCAAAAGGAGATGACACAGGAGATGCTTCAATAGAAGGTGCAACATGAGATACAGCAGGAGATGTAGCAGCAGACATAGCAAAAGGAGATGCAGAAAGAGGAGATGCAGCAGCAGGACATGGATCAAGAGATGAAGCAGCAGGAGATTCGTTAGGAGATGCAGTAGCAGGATATAAAACAGCAGGAGCTAAAGCGGCAGGAGATGCAGCATGAGATGCAGCAGGATGAGATGAAGCAGCCAGGGGATGTATTAGGAGATGCAGAAGCAGAAGATAAAGCAGGAAATGCTGTAGCAGGAGATGCAGAAGGAGATGTAGCAGCAGGAGATGCAGCAGCAGGAGATGCAGCAGAAGATTCAGCAGGAGATTCAGCAGGAGGAGATGAAACAGGAAATACAGTAGGAGTAGGTACAGCAGCACCAGATGCAGCAGTGTATGCAGCAGAAGAGATGAATAAGAGATGCAACAGCAATTGATGCAACAGGAGATGCTGGAGATGGAGATGCAGGAGCCAGAGATGCAGAATAATTAGATGCAGAAGCAGGAGATGCAGCAGGGCATGCATCAGCAGGAGATGCAGCAAAACATACATCAGCAGGAGACACAGCAGCAGGATATGAGGCAGGAGATGCACCAGCAGCAGAAGCAGCAGCAGATGCAGCACCATATGCAGCAGAAGATGCAGAACCATAAGCAGCAGAACATGCAGAACCATATGCAGCAGGAGATACAGCAGCAGATGAAGCAGCAGATGCAGCTGGAGATGTAGCATCACCAGAAGCAGAAAGAGATGCAGCAGCAAGGGATGCAGGGTGAGATGCAACAGGAATTGCATCAGCAGGAGATGCTGCTGGAAATTCAGTAGGATATGCAACAGCAAGAGATTGGGCAACAGCAGATGCAGCAGGATATGCAGCAGCAGCTGTACTGCATAAGGTGTATCAGCAGGAGATGTAGCAGGAGATGCATATTCAGCAGGTGATTCACCAGGATATGCAGCAGGAGATCCAAGAGAAGGACATGCAGCAGGAAATCAGCCGAAGATGCAGCAGCCACTGATGCAGAAAAAGAAGATGCAGCCTCACCAGAGGCAGCAGCAGATTCAGCAGGATTTACAGCAGCAGGAGATGAAGAGGCAAGAGGTTCAGCAGCAGGAGATGCAGCATCAGGAGATTCAGCAGGAAATGCATCAGAAGATTCTGCAGCAGGAAATTACATAGGAGATTCTGCAGCAGGAGATTCAGTAGAAAAGGCAGCAGGAGATGCAGCAGGAGATATAGAAAGAGATTCAGCAGCAGGGGATGTAGTAGGAGATGCAGCAGGAGATACATCAGCAGGAATTGTAGCAGGAGATGCTGGAGGAGATTCTGCAGAAGAAGATTGAGCAGGAGATACAGTGGGAGATGAAATAGCAACATATGCATCAGCAGTTACAGCAGAAAGAGCAGCAGGAGATGTAGCAGCAGGAGATGCAGGAGCAGGATATGCAGCCACAGATGCCTTCAACAGGATATGCAGCTGAAATGCAGAAGCACTAGATGCATCTGTAGAAGATTGAGCAGCAGATGCAGCAGGAAATGGAGATGCTTCTGCAGATGCATCCGCAGATGGATCCACAGAGGATGCAGCAGGAGATGAAGCAGCACGCTATACAACAGCAGGAGATGCAGGAGGACATCAAGTAGAAGGAGATGCAGCAGCAGCAAATGTAGCAGGAGATGCAGCAGTACATGAGGCATCAGGAAATGGAGCAGAAGATTAAGCAGCAGAAGGAAATGCAGCAGGAGATGCAGCAAGATATGCTGAAGGAGGAGATGCAGTAGGATATGAAGCAGGAGATGCAGCAGCAGTAGGTGCAGCAGGAGATGCAATAGCAGGAGATGAAGCATTATCATGAGATGCATTAGGAGGTGCAGCAGCAGGATATGTACCAGGAGATTTGGTAGGAGATGAAGCATCAGCAGAGCAGCAGAAGATGCAACAGGAAATGCAGCAGTAGGTGCAGGATCAGCAGATACTGCAGCAGGAAATACTGCAGCAGATGCAGCAGGAGATGACATATCAGGTGATGAAGCCACAGATGCAGCAGCTGAAGATTAAGCAGGAGATGCAGCAGCAGGAGGTGAATCAGCAGATGAAATAGGAGATGAGGCAGCAA
Source organism: Clamator glandarius (assembly GCA_033459285.1). Classification (NCBI taxonomy): domain Eukaryota; kingdom Metazoa; phylum Chordata; class Aves; order Cuculiformes; family Cuculidae; genus Clamator; species Clamator glandarius. The sequence goes on from JAUNZM010001634.1 coordinate 144,139, forward strand.
ACGTAGAAAGTTAAAACCTACATGTAGAAGCAGATGCAGCAGCAGCTAATTCAGTAGGAGATGCATCAGTAGGAGAAGCAGAAGCAGATGCAGCAGGAAATGCAGATTCAGCAGGAGAAGCAATAGGAAGAGAATCTGCAGAAGATGCAGCATGATGTGAAGGATGACGAGATGTAGCAGGACATAGAGCAGCAGCAGATGCATTAGCAGATGAAGCAGGCAGTGCATCAAGAGATGCAGCAGCAGAGGTGTAGCCGCAGATGCATCAGAAGCAGATTCAACAGGAGATGCAGCAGCAGCAGATTCCACAGGAGATGCATCAGCAGAAGATGCAGAAGGAGTTGCAGCATCAGTGGATTCAGCAGGAAATGCAGCAGCAGGGGATGTAGTAGCAGGAGACACAGAAGGAGATGCAGAAGGTGCTGCAGCATCAGGAGATGCAGCAGGGAATGCAGCAGCAGCAGAAGTAAGAGGAGATGCAGCAGCATCATATGCACTAGGAGATGTAGCAGCAGGATATGAAGAAGCAGGAGATGCTACAGGCGATTCAGCCGGAGATGCAGAAGGAGGAGATGCAGCAGCAGGAAGTGCAGAGTGGTAGATGAAGTGAAGAAGATGCAGCAGAAGGAAATATAGCAGGAGATGCAGCCACAGTAAATGCAGCAAAAGAGAAAGTAGCATCAGATGCAGCATCAGATGCAGTAGCAGGAGATAAAGAAGCTGGAGATCTATCAGGAGATGCAGCAGTAGTAGAATCATAAAGAGCTGCAGCAGGAAATGCAGATGAATATGCAGGAGCAGGAGATACAGCAGGAGATGCATCTGCAGGTGATGTAGAGGAGATGCAGCAGGTGACACTCAAGGAGATGCAGCAGGAGATGCAGAACGAGATGAAGCAGGAAGATATGCAGCAGAAAAAGATGATACAGGAGATGATTCAATAGAAGGTGCCTCATGAGATACAGCAGGAGATGCAGCAGCAGACAAGGCAAAAGGAGATGCAGAAACAGGAGATGCAGCAGCAAGACATGGATCAAGAGATGAAGCAGCAGGAGATTCATTAGGAGATGCAGTAGAAGGATATGAAAGAGCAGGAGCTATAGCAGCAGGAGATGCAGCAGGATGAGATGAAGCAGGAGGGGATGTATCAGGAGATGCAGAATCAGCAGATACAGCAGGAAATGCTGTAGCAGGAGATGCAGATGTAGATGTAGCAGAAGGAGATGTAGCAGAAGGAGATGCAGCAGCAGGAGATGCAGCAGCAGGAGATGCAGCAGGTGATGCAACCGGAGAAGATGTGTCAGGAGATGCAGAAGGAGGAGATTCAGCTGGAGATGCAGCAAGACGAGATGCAACAGGAAATGCAACAGGAGGAGTTACAGCAGAACCAGATGCAGCAGTATATGCAGCAGAAGGAGATGAATAAGACGTGCAGCAGCAATTGATGCAGCAGGAGATGCTGTAGCGGGAGATGCAGAAGCAGGAGATGCAGCAGGACATGCATCAGCAGGAGATACAGCAAAACATACATCCGCAGGAGACACAGCAGCAGGATATGAGGCAGGAGATGCACCAGCAGCAGAAGCAGCAGCAGATGCAGCAGCAGCAAGGGTGCAGGATGAGATGCAGCAAGAATTGCATCAGCATGGATATACTGCTGGAAATTCAGTAGTATATGCAACAGCAAGCGATTTGGCAACAGCAGATGCAGCAGGATATATAGCAGCAGCTGCAGCAGCATGAGGTGTATCAGCAGGAGATGTTGCAGGAGATGCATATTCAGCAGGTGATGCACCAGGATATGCAGCAGGAGATCCAAGAGAAGGAAATGCAGCAGGAAATCAGCCGGAGATGCAGCAGCAGGAGATGCAGGTAAAGAAAATGCAGGCGAACCAGAGGCAGCAGCAGATTCAGCAAGAGTTGCAGCAGCAGGAGATGATAGAGGCAGGAGATTCAGCATCAGGAGATTCAGCATCAGGAGATTCAGCAGGAGATGCATCAGCAGGAAATGCATCAGCAGATTCTGCAGCAGGAAATTCCGTAAGAGATTCTGCATCAGGAGATTCAGTTGAAAATGCAGCAGGAGATGCAGCAGGAGATGCAGCAACATCTGCTACTGCATCTCCTGCTGCTGCACCTACTGCTGCATCTTCATCTGAATCTTTTGGTACTGCTTTTCCTGCTGATGCATATTTTCCTTCAACTCCTGCTGCTGCATTACCGTCAGCTGCATTTTCTACTGAATCTCCTGCATTCCCTTCTGCATCTCCTTCTGTGTCTCTTGCTACTACATCCCCTGCTGCTGCATTTCCTGCTGAATCCACTGATGCTGCAACTCCTTCTGCATCTTCTGCTGATGCATCTCCTGTGGAATCTGCTGCTGCTGCATCTCCTGTTGAATCTGCTTCTGATGCATCTGCGGCTACACCTCTGCTGCTGCATCTCTTGCTGCACTGCCTGCTTCATCTGCTAATGCATCTGCTGCTGCTCTATGTCCTGCTACATCTCGTCATCCTTCACATCATGCTGCATCTTCTGCAGATTCTCTTCCTATTGCTTCTCCTGCTGAATCTGCATTTCCTGCTGCATCTGCTTCTGCTTCTCCTACTGATGCATCTCCTGCTAAAATAGCTGCTTCTGCATCTGCTTCTACATGTAGGTTTTAACTTTCTACGTTTGCTGCCTCATCTCCTATTTCATCTGCTGATTCACCTCCTGCTGCTGCATCTCCTGCTTAATCTTCAGCTGCTGCATCTGTGGCTTCATCACCTGATATGTCATCTCCTGCTGCATCTGCTGCAGTATTTCCTGCTGCAGTATCTGCTGATCCTGCATCTGCATCTCCTACTGCACCTACTGCTGCTGCATTTCCTGTTGCATCTTCTGCTGCTGTATCTCCTGCTGATGGGTCTGATGCAGCATCTCTTGCTCTTGCATCTCCTGCTGCATCTCCTGCTACTGCATTACCTGCTCTATCTCCTCCTATGCATCTCCTCCTGCTGCATATATTGCTTCTGTATATACTGCTGCCTTTCCTGATGCTGCATATCCTGCTGCTGAATCTCTTTCTGCATCTCCTTCTTCTGAATCTCCTGCTGCTCTATTACCTTCTGCATCGACTCCTCCTGCTGCATCTGCTGCTGCATCTGCTTTTGCATCTCCTGCTTCTGCATCTTTTGCTGATGCATCTCCTGCTAAATCTGCATCTCCTGCTGCATCTGCTTCTGCATCTCCTGCTGCTTCATCTCCTGCTCTTGCATCTCCTTCTGCTGAATTTCCTCTTGAATCTCCGGCTGCATCTCATGCTGCTACATCTCCTGACATATCTCCTTCTATATATATGCTTCTCCTGCTGCTGAATCTCCTCCTTCTGAATCGGCTGCTGCTGCATCTCCTCCTGCTGCGTCTGCTGCTGCTGCGTATTCTGCATCATCTCCTCTTTCTCCATGACCTGCTGTATCTCCTGTTGCTGCATCATATCATGCTGCTGCATATGTTGGAGAAACTCTTCCTACTGCATCTTCTGCTGAATCTTCATTTCCTGCTGCCTCTGCTTCTGGATCTCCTGCTGCTGCTGCATCTCCTGCTGCTTCACCTGCTGCTGCATCATTTACTGCTGAATCTCCTGATGAATCTCCTGCAGCATCTCATGCTTCTACATATCATGCTGAATCTCCTCCTGCAGCATCTCCTACAGCTGCATCACCTTCTGCATGTGCTGCTGCAGCATCTCCTTCTGCTGCAGGAGATGCAGAAGCAGGAGATGTAGAAGAAGATGTTGCAGTCCATGAAGCATCAGGAAATGGAGCCGTAGATTAAGGAGATGCAGCAGTACATGAAGCATCAGGAAATGGAGCAGCATATTAAGCAGCAGCAGGATATGCAGCAGAATATGCAGAAGGAGGTAATGCAGCAGGTGATGCAGCAGCAGGTGATGCAGCAGCAGGTGATGCAGCAGGTGATGCAGAGGCAGCAGATGCAGCAGCAATAGATACAGCAGCAGATGCAGCAGGAGATGCAGATTCAGTAGGAGATGTAGCAGCAGAAGATGCTGCAGAAGATGATGCAGCAGAAGGAAATGCAGCAAGATATGCTGCAGGAGGAAATGCAGTAAGATATGAAGCAGGAGATGCAGCAGCAGGAGATGCAGCAGGGGATGCATATTCAGCAGTAGATTCAGCAGAAACTTCAGAAGGAGATGCAGAAGCAGGAGATTAAACAGGAGATGCAGCAGTAGATGAAGCAGCAGGAGATTCAGCAGAAGGAAATTCAGCAGCGGGAGAAGGATATATATAGAAGGAGATATGTCAGGAGATGTAGCAGGAAATGTAGCAGCATGAGATGCAGCCGGAGATTCAGGAGGAAATTCAGCAGAAATAGATGCAAGATCAGGAGATGAAGCAGCAGGAGATGCAGAAGCAGATGCAGCAGGAGATGCAGATTTAGCGGGAGATGCATCAGCAAAAGATGCAGAAGCAGATGCAGCAGCAGTCGATGCAGCAGCAGGACATGCAGCAGGAGTCGATGCAGAAGGTAATAGAGCAGCAGGAGATTCAGAAGAAGGAGATGCAGTAGCAGGAGACGCAGTAGAAGATGATGCAGCCGCAGCAGATGCAGGAGAAGCAGCACCAGGAGATGAAGAGGCAGGAGATTCAGCAGGAGATTAATCAGCAGGAAACGTAGCAGGAGATTCTGCAGCAGGAAACACCGTAGGAGAGTCTGCAGCAGGAAACACAGTAGGAGAGTCTGCAGAAGGAGATTCAGTGGAACATTCAGCGGAAGATGCAGCAGGAGATGTAGAAGGAGATTCAGCAGCAGGAGATGTAATAGGAGATGCAGCAGGAAATACATCAACAGGAGTTACAGGAGGAGATTCTGCAGAAGAAAGTTCAGCAATAGATGCAGTAGGAGATGCATCAGGAGATGAAGTAGCAACATATGCATCAGAGGTTACAGCAGGAAGGGCAAGAGGAGATTCAGCAGGTGATGTAGCAGGAGGAGATGCAGCCGCAGATGCGTTCAGGAGGAAATGCAGAAGCACTAGATACATCAGTAGAAGATTGAGTAGCAGATGCAGCAGGAAATGGAGATACTTCTGCAGATGCATCTGCAGATGCATAAGCAGAGGATACATCAGGAGATGTAGCAGCAGGAGATACAGGATGCAGCAGGAGATGCAGCAGGAGATGCAACACCAGAAGATGAAGCACCAAGAGATGCAGCAGGAGATGCACATGCAGTATCAGCAGATGCAGCAGCAGGAAATACAACAGGAATAGATGCAGAAGGTAACGCAGCAGCAGGAGTTGAAGCAGAATATGCATCAGCAGGAAATGCAGCAGCAAGGAATTCCGACGGAGATGCAGCAGGAGATGCAGCAGCAGGAGATGCAGAAGTAGCAGATGCAGCAGAAGAAGATGCTGCAGCAGCACATGCAGAAGGAGATGCAGCAGTAGGAGATGCAGCAGGAGATGCAGCAGCAGGAGATTCAGCAGCAGACAAAGGATATTCAGTAGCAGACACGGCATCAGGAGATTCAGCAGCAGGAGGTGCAGCAGGAGATGCAGAAGCAAACGCAGCAGTAGGATTGGCCGCAGGTGGAGATGCATTAGGAGATTCAGCATGATATGAAGAAGCATTAGATGCCACAGGAGATTCATCAGGAGATTCAGCAGCAACTGATGCAGCAGCAGGAGAAGCAGCAGGAGATGCAGATGCAGCAGGAAATGAAGATTCAGCAGAAGATGCAGTAGGAAGAGATTCTTCAACATATGCAGCAGCATGATATGATGCAGCAACTGGAGATACAGCAGGTCATGGAGAAAGAGGAGATGATGCAGCAGACGCAGCAGCAGGAGATTCAGCAGCAGTAGTAGCAGCAGGAAATGCATATTCAGAAGGAGATATGTCAGGAGATGTAGCAGGATATGAGGCGCATGAGATGCCACCAGAGATTCATGAGGAGATTCAACAGAAGGAGATGCAAGAGCAGGAGATGAAGCAGCAGGAGATGCAGAAGCAGGCTATACAGCAGCAGGAGATGAAGCAGCCGATGCAGCAGCAGGAAATGCGGGAAGACATCAAGTAGAAGGTGATGCAGAAGCAGCAAATGTAGCAGGAGATGCAGCAGTACATGAAGCAGCAGGAAAATGAGCAGCAGAATAAGGAGATGCAGCATCAGGAAATGCAGCAGAATATGCAGCAGAATGTATTGCAGCAGGTGATGCAGCAGCAGGTGATGCAGCTGCTGCTGCAGAGGCAGAAGATGCAGCATCAATAGATGCAGCAGCAGATGCATCATGAGATGCAGATTGAGTGGGAGATATAGCAGCAGAAGATGCTGCAGGAGATGATGCAGCAGGAGATGCAGCAAAAGGAAATGCATCAAGATATGCTGCAGTAGGAGATGCAGTAGGACATGAAGCAGGAGATGCAGCAGCAAGAGATGCAGGAGGGGATGCATATTCAGCAGTAGATTCAGTAGGAACATCAGAAGAAGATGCAGCAGCAGGAAATTTAGCAGGAGATGCAGCAGTAGATGAAGCAGCGGCAGATGCAGCAGCAAATTCAGCAGATGCCGCAGTAGTAGATTCATAAATAGCTGCAGCAGGAAATGCAGATGAATATGCAGGAGCACGAGATACAGCAGGAGATGCATCTGCAGGTGATGCAGCAGGAGATGCAGCAGGTGATGCTCAAGGGGATGCAGCAGGAGATGCAGAACGAGATGAAGCATCAAGATATGCAGCAGAAGGAGATGATGCAGGAGATGCTTCAATAGAGGTGCTTCATGAGATAGAGAAGGAGATGCAGTAGCAGACGAAGCAAAAGGAGATGCAGTAACAGGAGATGCAGCAGCAGCAAGTGTAGCAGGAGATGCAGCAGTACATGAAGCAGCAGGAAATGGAGCAGCAGATTAAGCAGCAGCAGGAAATGCAGAAGAATATGCAGCAGGAGGTAATGCAGCAGATGATGCAGCAGCAGGTGATGCAGCTGCAGCTGCAGAGCCGCAGATGCAGCAGTAATAGATGCAGCAGCAGATGCATCAGAAGATGCAGATTCAGTAGAAGATGTAGCAGCAGAAGTTGATGCAGCAGGAGATGCAGCTGGAGATGTAGCAAGAGGATATGCACCATGATATACAGCAGCAGGTCATGCAACAAAAGATGAAACAGGAGGAGATGCAGTAGGAGAGGCAGCAGAGGAGTTGCAGCAGAATCTACTGCTACATCTCCTGCTGCTGCCTCTCCTCCTGCTATATCTCCTCCTGCTAAAGCTCCTCCTGCATCAGCTGATGCATTTCCTGCATCTCCTGCGGCTGCATCTGCTGGTGCATCTCCTGCTTCTCTATCTTCTGCTGCATCTCCTTCTGAATAACATGGTGCCTCTCCTGCTGCTGCATCTCCTGCTTCTGCATATCCTTTTGCATGTCTTGCTGCCACATCTCCTGCTTCTGCCTCCCCTACTCCTGCATCTCTGCTGCCGCATCTCCTGCTGCTGCATTTCCTGCTCCTGCTTCTCCTGATGCATCTGCTGCTGCATCTTCTGCAGCATCTTCTATTGATTCAACTCCAGATGCTGCATCTCCTGCTGCATCTGCTGGTACTGTATCTTATCCTGCCGCATCTCCTGCTCCATTTTCTTGTGCATCTGCTGCTGCTGCTGCTGTATCTTCTGCTGCTGCATCTCCTGCTGATGCGTCTCCTGTTGCATCTCCTGCTGCATCTCCTACTGCTGCATCTTCTTCTCTGCAGATCCTCCTTCTGTTTCTGCTGCATCATCATCTCCTGCCTCGTCTCCTACTGCATCTCCTGCTCAATCTCCTGCTCATCTCCTGCTGCTGTATCAGCCGAAGCATCTTTTCCTGCTGCATCTACTGCTTAATCTGCATCTCTTACTGCATCTGCTTCTCTATTTCATTTTGCTGCATTTCCTGCAGAATTTGCTGCTGAATCTGCTGCTGCATCCCCTGCTGTTGCATCTCCTGCTTTATCTACTGCTGCATATGCTGCTACTGCATCTCCTGATGAATCTGCTGCTGGATCTTTTGCGGTGGCATCTCCTGCTCTTGCATCTCCTGCTGCTGAATCTCCGCCTGAATCTCCTGCGACATCTCATGCTGCTACATAACCTGTTACATCTCCTGATGCATCTCCTTCTGAATAGTCATCTCCTGATGCATCTCCTCTTGATGCATCTGCTGCAGCATCTCCTGCTGCATCTCCTGCTACTTCATCTCCTGCTGCAGTGTCTAACGCTCTGTCTTCTGCTTCATCTCCAGCTGCTGCATCTCCTGCTGCATCTCCTGCAAAATCAAATTCTACCACAACTCCTGCTGATGCATCTCCTGCTGATGCATCTCCTCCTACTGCATCTCCGACTGCTGCATCTCCTGCATCTGCTGCTGCAGCACCTCCTACGGAATCCTCTCCTCAATTGCTGATGCATCTCCTGATGCTGCATCTCCACCTGCTGCATCTCCTGCTGCTGAATCTCCTGCTGATGCATCTGCTGTTTCATCTCCTGCTGCTGCATCTGCTGGTGCTGTATATGCTACTGCATCTGCTGCAGGATCTCATTCTTCTGCCTCTCATGCCACATCTCCCACTGATGCATCTCCTGCTTCTGTATATCTTGCTCAGTTTACTTCTGCGGCGTCTCCAGCTGCATCTCCTGCTGCTGCATCTCCTGCGTCTTTTGGTGCATCTGCTGTAGATTAATCTACTGCTGCATCTCCTGTTATTTCACCTTCTGATTTTTGATGTCCTCGTGCATCACCTGTTGCTCCAGGTGCTGCTGCTGAATACACTGCTGCATCTCCTGCTACTGCATCTCCTGCTGAATGTGCTTCTGTATCTGCTGCGGCATCTGCTGATTCTTCATCTCCTGCTGCTGAATCTCCTGCTTCTGCATCTTCTACTGAATGTGCTGCTGAATATGCTGCTGCATCTCCTGCTGCACCGCCTGCTAAATATGCATCTTCTGCTGCTGTATCCCCTACTTCTGCATCCTCTCTTATATCTGCTACTGCTGCATGTCCTGCTACATCTTCTTCTGCTGAATTTACTTCTGTTGCATCTGCTACTGCATCTGCTGCCCCTGAATCCCCTGCTGCATTCATGCTGCATTTCATGCTGCTGCACCTCCTGCTGCTGCATCTCTTGCTGCACCTCCTGCTGCATCACCTGCTATTGAATCCCCTGCTGCACCTCCTAATACTTCATCTCCTGATGCTTGCATCTCTTGATGCATCTCCTGATGCATCTCCTGCTGAATCTCCTCCTGCTGCTTCGCCTGCTGCTTCATCTCCTGCATCTCCTGCTGCATCTACTGCTTCATCTCCTGCTGCTCTATCTCCTCCTCCTGGATCTCCTCCTACATCTATTGCTGCTGCATCCTCTGCTGAACCTCCTGCTGCTGCATCTCCGTTGGCGACTACCCCTGATGCATCAGCGGATTCATCTGATGATGCATCTCCCCTGCTTCATCTCCTGCTGCTGAATCTCCTGCTCTTGAATACCCTGCTGCATCTACTGCTGCTTCCTACCCTACTTCATCTACTGGTGCAGCAGCAGGAGATGCAGCATTAGGAGATGTACCAGTGGATGCAGCAGCAGGAGATGCAGCAGGGGATTCAGTAGAAGTTGATGTAGCAACAGATGCAGCAGAAGTGAATTCAGAGGCAGAAGATGCAGCAGTGTATGCAGCAGCAGCAGATGGAGCATCAGGTGATGCAGAAGGACATAAAAAAATCAGAAGATGAAGCAACAGGAGATGCAGCAGTAGATTAATCTACCGCAGATGCACCAAAAGATGGAAGGCGAAGATCAGTCACAATTCAGTACCCTATACTAAAACAGTCCATAAGTCTTGCTTAGCCGCTTGCAGTGAAAGCGCTTCCATAGAAGACTCAGACTAAAGCCAGCATTTGATGGTAGCAACTTCTCTACGTTACTTGTTCTGAACGATCTGAAAATACTGAAGTGATGCCTTAATAGAAATTCTGAAGTTACAGTATACAAGCCCAGACTGAAATTTCTACAAGTCTTGCTTTGTAATAAAAGCGCTATGAGGGAGGACATTCATAAGTAGCAGCATTCCATGCTAGCAACTTCCCTGCGGGCGTAATTTAATTTTCCTAAAGTGGGTTAACAGACGCAGTTAAGTCACTATTCAGTACCCTATACTAAAACGGTCCTTAAGTCCCGCTTTGCTGCTTGCAGTGAAATCTCTCCACAAAAGTCTCTTACGAGAGCCAGCATTTAATCGTAGCATGTTTCCCTCAGGTGCGTGTGTTAAATGCTCTGAAATTTTGAAGTGACGCTTGAATAGCAATTCTGATGTTACCGTACGCAAGTCTACACTGAAAGCTCTACAAGTCTTGCTTTAGAGAAAAAGCGCTCTAAGAGAAGACCTTCAGAAGAAGCAGCTTTCCATGCTAGCGTCTTCCCTGTGGGCGTATTTCCATTTTCCTAAAGCGCCATAATAGGTGCAGTTAAGTCACAATTCAGTACCCTACACTAAATCGTACTGTTAGTCGTGCTTTCCACGTTGCAATGAAAGAGCTTCCACAGAAGACTCTAACGAGAGCCAGTATTTGATGGTAGCAGCTTCCCTGCGGTTCTTGTGCTGAACGATCTGAATTTTGGAAGTGACGCTTTATTTGCCGTTTATATGTTACGGTACGGAAGCTTATACTGATAGTTCTACAATTCTTCCTTTGTAGTGAAAGAGCTAAGAGAACACATTCAGAAGCAGCAGCATTCCTTGCCAGCTTCTTTCCTGCGGAATTTACTCACTTTTCCTAAAGCGTCTTAAAAGGCACAGTTAAATCACCATTCAGTACCCTATACTAAAACGGTCGTGCTTTGCAGCTTGCAGTCAAAGCGCTTCAAGAGAAGACTCAAATGAGAGCCAGAATTTGATGGTAGCAGCTTTCCTGCTGTTCTTGGTCTGAACGATCTGAAAATATTGAAGTGACACCTTAACAGCAGTTCTGAAGTTACAGTATACAAGACTACACTGAAAGGTCTACACGTCTTGCTTTACAGGAAAAGCACTCTAAGAGAAGACATTCAGAAGAGGCAGCGTTCCATGCTAGCATCTTCCCTCCGACAGTTGCTCACTTTTTTTAAAGTGCCATAATTTGTGAATATTAAGATGCTATTTATTCTCTTACACTAAAACATCCTGTTAGTCGTGCTTTGCACCTTGCAGTGAAAGTGCATCCACAGAAGACTCTAACGAGAGCCAGCATTTCACGGTAGCATCTTACCTGCGGTACTTGTGCTGAACACTCTGAAATTTGGAAGTGACGCCTTCACAGCCATTCTGATGTCACAGTTCACAAGCTTAGACTGAAACTTCTACAAGTTTTGCTTTGCAGTGAAAGCGCTCTAAGAGAAGGCATTCAGAAGCAGCAGCATTCCATGCTAACATCTTCACTGTTGGAGATATTCACTTTTCCTAAAGCTCGTTATTAGTCGCTATTAATTCACTATTCTTTAACCTACACTTAAACGCATTGTTAATCGTGTTTTGCACCTCTCAGTGAAAGCGCTTCCAGAGAAGATTCTAACGAGAGACACCATTTGATGCTAGCAACTTCCCAGGGGTATTTCTGTTGAATGCTTTCAAAATCTTCAAGTGAAGCCTTACTAGCTTTACTGATGTGACAGTTCACTAGCCTAGACGGAGAGTTCGATAAATCTTGGTTTGCAGTGATTGCACTCTAAGAGAAGACATTCAGAAGCAGAAGCAGTCCATGCTAACATCTTCCCTGCTGGAGATATTCCCTTTTCCTAAAGCTCTTTATTAGGCGCTATTAAGTCTCTATTCATTTGCCAACACAAGAAGGTTGTGTTAGTCGTTCTCTGCATCTTGCAGAGAAACCACTTCCATAGAAGACACTAACGAAAGCCAGCTTTTGATGGTAACAACTTTCCTGTGTTACTTGTGCCGAACGCTCTGAAATTTTGAAGTAACGCCTTCGTAGCCATTCTGGTCTTACAGTACACAAGACTAGACTGAAAGTTCTACAAGTCATGCTCTGCAATGAAAGCGCTCTAAGAGAATACATCCACAAGCAGAAGCATTCCATGCTAACATCTTCCCTGCTGGAGATATTCACTTTTCCTAAAAAGGGTTCTTAGGCGTTATTAAGTCGCTAATAACTAGCCTATGCGAACAGGTTTCTTTTTTCGTGCTTTGCAGCTGGCAGTGACAGCGCTTCATGAAAGGATCCTAACGAGAGCCAAAATTTGATGGTAGCAGCTTCCCTGCGGTACTTGTGCTGAACGATCTCAAATCTTGAAATGAGGCTTTAATAGCCATTCTGATCTTACGGTTCATAAGCCTAGAGTGAAACTTCTACAAGTCGTCTGTTGCAGTAACAGCGCTATAAGAGAAAACATTAATAAGCGGTGTAGTTTCAGGCCAGCATCTGCAATGCCTGAAATACTTAGTTTTCCATAAGCGCGTTAACAGGCGCAGTTAAGTCACAATTCATTACCCTAAACTAAAATGTGTTAGTCGTGCTTCACAGCCTGCAGTGAAAGCGCTATAAGAGAAGACTCTAACGAGAACCAGCATTTGATGGTAGAAGTTTCACTTGCGGTACTTGTGCTGAACGCTCTGAAATTTTGAAGTGACACTGTACTAGCTGATGATATACTTCAGAAGACTAGAATGAAACTTCTAGAAGTCGTACTTTGCAGTGAAAGTGCTATAAGAGAAGACATTCAGAAGCAGCAGCATTCCATGCTACCACCTTCCCTGCAGTCGATGTACACTATTCCTAAAGCGTGTTATTCGGCGAAGTAAAGTAACTGTTCTGTACCCTATTCAAAACTGTGTTAGTCGTGCTTTGCAGGAGATGCATCAGCAGGAGATGCAGAAGCAGATGCAGCAGGAGGAGATGCAGCAGCAGGAGATGAAGCAGGAGTCGATGCAGAAGGTAATAGAGCAGCAGGAGATGCAGAAAGGGATTTAGGAGCAGGAGATGCAGCAGCAGGAAAGGCAGCACTATATACAGAAGCAGGATATGCAGCAGGAGGAGATGCAGTATGAGGAGAAAGACCACGTAATGCAGCAGCAGGAGATACAGCAGGAGATGCAAGAGCAAGAGATGCAGCATCAGACCAATCAGCAGGAGATGCAGCAGCAGAAGATGCAGCAGGAAATGCAGCAGCAGGAAATGCAGCAGCAGGAGATGAAGCATTATCATGAGATGCATTAAGAGGTGTAGCAGCAGGATATGTAGCAGGAGATTTGGAATGAGATGAAGCAGCAGCAGAGCAAATGCAGATGCAGTAGGAAATGCAGCAGTAGATGCAGGATCAGCAGATACTGCAGCAGGAAATACTGCAGCAGATGCAGCATGACATGACATATCAGGTGATAAAGCCACAGATGCATCAGTTGAAGATGAAGCAGGAGATGCAGCAGCAAGAGGTGCATCAGCAGGTGCATGAGGAAATGAGGCAGCAAATGTAGAAAGGTATAACGGAGGAGATGCAGCAGGAGATGCATCAAGAAATGAGATGCAGAAGGAGTTGCAGCATCAGGAGATGCAGCAGGAAATGCAGCATAAGGGGATGTAGTAGCAGGACATACAGGAGTTGCAGGATTAGGAGATGCAGCAGGGAATGCAGCAGCAGCATATTCTGCATGAGATGCAGCAGCATCACATGCACTAGGAGATGTAGCAGCAAGAGATAAAGAAACAGGAGATGCTACAGGCGATTCAGAAGGAGATGCAGAAGGAGGAGATGCAGCAGCAGGAGGTGCAGAGTAGTAGATGAAGAGAAGAAGATGCAGCAGCAGGAATTATAGCAGGAGATGCAGCCGCAGTAAATGCATCAAGAGAGAAAGCAGCATCAGACGCAGCAGCAGGTGCAGCATCAGGAGATGTAGCAGCAGGAGATCTATCAGGAGATGGAGCAGTAGATGAAGCAGCAGCAGATGCAGCAGCAAATTCAGCTAATGCAGTAGTAGATTCATAAAGAGCTGCAGCAGGAAATGCAGATGAATATGCAGGAGCAGGAGATGCATCCGCAGGTGATGCAGAAGGAGATACAGCAGGTGACGCTCAAGGAGATGCAGCAGGAGATGCAGAACGAGATGAAGCAGCAAGATATGCAGCAGAAGGAGATGACGCAGGAGATGCTTCAATAGAAGGTTTAACATGGGATACAGCAGGAGATGCAGCAGCAGACGAAGCAAAAGGAGATGCAGAAACAGGAGATGCAGCAGCAGGACATGGATCAAGAGATGAAGCAGCAGGAGATTCATTAAGAGATGCAGTAGTAGGATATGAAACAACAGGAGATATAGCAGCAGGAGATGCAGCATGAGATGCTGCAGGATGAGATGAAGCAGCAGGGGATGTATCAGGAGATGCAGAAGCAGAAGATAAAGCAGGAAATGCTGTAGCAGGAGATGCAGAAGGAGATGTAGCAGCAGGAGATGCAGCAGCAGGAGATGCAGCAGAAGATTCAGCAGGAGATTCAGCAGGAGGAGATGAAACAGGAAATGCAGCAGGAGTAGGTACAGCAGCACCAGATGCAGCAGTGTATGCAGCAGAAATGAATAAGAGATGCAACAGCAATTGATGCAACAGGAGATGCTGGAGACGGAGATGCAGGAGCCAGAGATGCAAAAGAATTAGATGCAGAAGCAGGAGATGCAGCAGGACATGCATCAGCAGGAGATGCAGCAAAACATACATCAGCAGGAGACACAGCAGCAGGATATGAGGCAGGAGATGCACCAGCAGCAGAAGCAGCAGCAGATGCAGCACCATATGCAGCAGAAGATGCAGAACCATAAGCAGCAGAACATGCAGAACCATATGCAGCAGGAGATACAGTAGCAGATGAAGCAGCAGATGCAGCTGGAGATGTAGCATCACCAGAAGCAGAAAGAGATGCAGCAGCAAAGGATGCAGGATGAGATGAAGCAGGAATTGCATCAGCAGGAGATGCTGCTGGAGATTCAGTAGGATATGCAGCAGCAAGAGATTTGGCAACAGCAGATGCAGCAGGATATGCAGCAGCAGAAGCAGCTGCATGAGGTGTATCAGCAGGAGATGTAGCAGGAGATGCATATTCAGCAGGTGATTCACCAGGATATGCAGCAGGAGATTCAACAGAAGGAAATGCAGCAGGAAATCAGCCAGAGAAGCAGCAGCAAGAAATGCAGAAAAAGAAGATGCAGCCGCACAAGATGCAGCAGCAGATTCAGCAGGAGTTACAGCAGCAGGAGATGAAGAGGCAAGAGGTTCAGCAGCAGGAGATGCAGCATCAGGAGATTCAGCAGGAGATGCATCAGCAGGAAATGCATCAGAAGATTGTGCAGCAGGAAATTCCGTAGGAGATACTGCAGCAGGAGATTCAGTAGAAAAGGCAGCAGGAGGTGCAGCAGGAGATATAGAAAGAGATTCAGCAGCAGGGGATGTAGTAGGAGATGTAGCAGGAGATACATCAGCAGGAATTGTAGCAGGAGATGCTGGAGGAGATTCTGCAGAAGAAGATTCAGCAGGAGATGCAGCAGGAGATGAAATAGCAACATATGCATCCGCAGTTACAGCAGGAAGTGCAGCAGGAGATGTAGCAGCAGGAGATGTAGGAGCAGGATATGCAGCCACAGATGCCTTCAACAGGATATGCAGCTGAAATGCAGAAGCACTAGATGCATCTGTAGAAGATTGAGCAGCAGATGCAGCAGGAAATGGAGATGCTTCTGCAGATGCATCCGCAGATGGATCCACAGAGGATGCAGCAGGAGATGAAGCAGCACGCTATACAACAGCAGGAGATGCAGGAGGACATCAAGTAGAAGGAGATGCAGCAGCAGCAAATGTAGCAGGAGATGCAGCAGTACATGAGGCATCAGGAAATGGAGCAGAAGATTAAGCAGCAGAAGGAAATGCAGCAGGAGATGCAGCAAGATATGCTGAAGGAGGAGATGCAGTAGGATATGAAGCAGGAGATGCAGCAGCAGGAGGTGCAGCAGGGGATGCATATTTAGCAGTAGATTCAGCAGGAACTTCAAAAGGAGATGCAGCAGCAGGAGATTTAACAGGAGATGCAGCAGTAGATGAAGCAGCAGCATATGCAACAGCAGATGCACCAGATGGAGCAGAAAGAGATGCAGCACGGGATGGAGCAGCAGATGCAACGGGAAATGGTGCATCAGGAGATGCATCCGCAGACGCAAGAGCAGAAGATGCATCAGGAGATGTAGCAGCAGGAGATACAGGAGCAGGTGATGCTGCAGGAGATTCGGCAGCAGGAGATGCAACACCAGAAGATGCAGCACCAAGAGATGCAGCAGCACATGCAGTATCAGCAGATGCAGCAGCAGGAGATGAAGCAGCAGATGCAGCAGCAGGAGATGCAGCAGCAGAAAATACAACAGGAATAGATGCAGAAGGTAATGCAGCAGCAGGAGTTGAAGCAGAATATGCAGCAGCAGGAAATGCAGCACCAGGAGATTCAGATGGACATGCAGCAGGAGATGCAGCAGCAGGAGATGCAGCAGCAGATGCAGCAACAGGAGATGCAGCATTAGGAGATGCTGCAGCAGCACATGCAGAAGGTGATGCAGCATTAGGAGATGCAGCAGCAGCAGATGCAGCAGGAGATTCAGCATGATATGTAGAAGCATGAGATGCCGCAGGAGATTCATTAGGAGATTCAGCAGCAACTGATGCAGCAGCAGGAGAAGCAGCAGGAGACGCTGCAGCAGCAGGTGATGCAGAAGCAGATGCAGCAGGAAATGAATATTCATCAGAAGATGCAGTAGGAAGAGATTCTTCAACATATGCAGCAGCATGATATGATGCAGCAACAGGAGATACAGCAGGTTATGGAGAAAGAGGAGATGATGCAGCAAACCCAGCAGGAGGAGAAGAAGCAGCAGGAGATTCAGCAGCATGAGATTCAGTAGCAGGAGAAGCAGCAGGAGATGCATATTCAGAAGAAGATACATGAGGAGATGTAGCAGGATATGTAGATGCCTCCGGAAATTCAGGAAAAGATTCAGTAGAAGGAGATGCAAGAGCAGGAGATGAAGCAGCAGGAGATGCAGAAGCAGATGCAGCAGTAGGACATGCTGCAGGAGTCGATGCAGAAGGTAATAGAGCAGCAGGAGACTCAGAAGGAGATGCAGTAGCAGGAGACGCAGTAGAAGAAGATGCAGCCACAGCAGATGCAGGAGATGCAGCACCAGGAGATGAAGAGGCAGGAAATTCAGCAGGAGATGCATCAGCAGGAAATGTAGCAGGAGATTCTGCAGCAGGAAACACCGTAGGAGAGTCTGCAGCAGGAGATTCAGCAGAAGATTGAGCAGAAGATGCACCAGGAGATATAGAAGGACATGCAGCAGCAGGAGATGTGGGAGGACACCAAGTGGCAGGAGATGTAGCAGCAGGAATTGCAGCAGGAGATGCAGCAGTACATGAATCAGCAACAGATGCAGCAGCAGATTAAGGAGATACAGTAGCCAGAAATGCAGCAGAAGATGCAGCAAGAGGAGATGCATCAGCAGGAGATGCAGGCAGCAGATGAAAGAGGAGATGCAGATTCAGCAGCAGATGAAGTAACAGGAGATGCAGCAGCAGATGAAGTAGCAGGACTTGCAGCAGCAGATGCAATAGCAGGAGATGCAGCAATATGTAAAGCAGCACCAGATGCAGCAGCATATGCTGAAGATGTAGGAGGAGGAGATTAAGCAGGAGATCCAGCAGGAAGAGATGCAGCAGGATATGCAGAAAAAGATAAAGCAGAAGGAGATGCATCAGGAAGTACAGCAGCAGGATATGCATCAGCAGGAAATGCAGTAGAACATGCACAAGCTGAAGATGCAGCAGGAGATGAAGCAGGAGATGCAGCCGTAGATATAGAAGGAGATTCAGCAGCAGAGGATGTAGTAGGAGATGCAGCAGGAGATACATCAGCAGGAATTGTAGCAGGAGATGCTGGAGGAGATTCTGCAGAAGAAGATTCAGCAGGAGATATAGCAGGAGATGAAATAGCAACATATGCATGCACAGTTACAGCAGGAAGTGCAGCAGGAGATGCAGCCGCAGATGCCTTCAACAGGATATGCAGCTGAAATGCAGAAGCACTAGATGCATCCGTAGAAGATTGAGCATCAGATGCAGCAGGAAATGGAGATGCTACTGCAGATGCATCCACAGATGCATCCGCAGAGGATGCAGCAGGAGATGAAGCAGCAGGCTATACAGCAGCAGGAGATACTGCAGCAGATGCAGCAGCAGGAGATGCAGGAGGACATCAAGTAGAAGAAGATGCAGCAGCAGCAAGTGTAGCAGGAGATGCAGCAGTACATGAAGCATCAGGAAATGGAGCAGCAGATTAAGCAGCAGCAGGAAATGCAGCAGAATATGCAACAGGAGTTAATGCAGCAGGTGATGCAGCAGCAGGTGATGCAGCTGCAGCTGCAGAGGCAGCAGATGCAGCAGTAATAGATGCAGCAGCAGATGCATCAGGAGATGCAGATTCAGTAGGAGATGTAGTAGCAGAAGATGCTGCAGCAGATGATGCAGCAGGAGAGGCAGCCGGGGATGTAGCAAGAGGATATGCACCATGATATACAGCAGCAGGTCATGCAACAAAAGATGAAACAGGAGGAGATGCAGTAGGAGAGGCAGCAGAGGAGATGAATCTACTGCTGCATCTCCTGCTGCTGCCTCTCCTCCTGCTAAAGCTCCTCCTGCTAAAGCTCCTCCTGCATCAGCTGATGCATTTCCTGCATCTCCTGCGGCTGCATCTGCTGGTGCATCTCCTGCTTCTCTGTCTTCTGCTGCATCTCCTGCTGAATCACATGGTGCCTCTCCTGCTGCCGCATCTCCTGCTTCTGCATATCCTTTTGCATGTCTTGCTGCCACATCTCCTGCTTTTGCCTCTCCTACTCCTGCACCTCTGCTGCATCTCCTGCTGCTGCATTTCCTGCTCCTGCTTCTCCTGATGCATCTGCTGCTGCATCTTCTGCAGCATCTTCTATTGATTCAACTCCAGACGCTGCATCTCCTGCTGCATCTGCTGGTACTGCATCTTATCCTGCCGCATCTCCTGCTCCATTTTCTTGTGCATCTGCTGATGCTGCTGTATCTTCTGCTGCTGCATCTCCTGCTGATGCGTCTCCTGCTGCATCTCCTACTGCTGCATCTTCTTCTCTGCAGATCCTGAGGTTTCATCTCTTGCTGCAGAATCTCCTGCTGAATCCGCTGCTCATCTCTTGCTGCAGAATCGCCTGCTGCATCTCCTGCTGCTGCATCTCCTGCTGCTGCATCTCCTGCTGCAGAATCTCCGGCTGCATCTTCTGCTTTTGCATCTCCTGCTACTGGGTCTGCTGCATCATCTCCTCCTGCCTCTTCTCCTACAGCATCTCCTTCTGTATCTCGTGCTACATCTCATGAAGCTGTACCTGCTGAAGCATCTCTTCCTGCTGCATCTCCTGATGAATAGGCATCTATTGATGCATCTGCTGCTGCTTCAGCTC
The DNA here is from genome assembly GCA_033459285.1 of Clamator glandarius. NCBI lineage: Eukaryota > Metazoa > Chordata > Aves > Cuculiformes > Cuculidae > Clamator > Clamator glandarius. Next base: position 163,666 of record JAUNZM010001634.1, read on the forward strand.
CTGCTGCTGCAGCTCCTACTGAATCTGCTGTGGAATATCTTCCTGCATATGCAGCGGCTGCATCTCCTGCTGCTGCATCATCTACTGATGCATCTCCTGCATAATCTCCTCCTGCTGCATCTCTTGCTTCTGCATCATCTCCTGCTGCATCTCCTCATTCACCTCCTGCTGCTGCATCTGCTGCTGCTGCATATACTGCTTCATCTCTTACTACTGCATCTCCTTCTCCTTCTCATTCTGCATCTCCTAATGCTACAGCTCCATCTGCATCACGTCCTACTGCATCTCCTTCTGCTTCTCATTCTGCATCTCCTGATGATACAGCTCCATCTGCATCATCTCCTGCTGCATCTCCTGCTGCTGAATCTCCTGCTGCATCTCCTGATTCATCTCCTACTGCTGCATCTGCCGTATTTTCTGCTGCATCTGCTGCTGCTTCATATACTGCTTCATCTCCTACTACTGCATCTCTTTCTGCTTCTCATTCTGCATCTCCTGATGATACAGCTCCATCTGCATCATCTCCTGCTGCATCTCCTGCTGCTGAATCTCCTGCTGCATCTCCTGAGTCATCTCCTACTGCTGCATCTGCCGTATTTCTGCTGCATCTGCTGCTGCTTCATATACTGCTTCATCTCCTACTACTGCAACTCCTGCTGCATCTCCTGCTGCTGCAGCTCCTGCTGCAGCTCCTGCTGAATCTAATCCTACCACAACTCCTGCTGCATTTCCTGCTCCTGCATAAACTGCTGCATCTCCTCTTGCTGCATCTCCTGCTGGTGCATTTACTGATGCATCTCCTGATGCTGAATCTCCAGCTGATGCATCAGCTGGTGCTGCATATGCTACTGCATCTGCTGCAGGATCTTCTTCATCTGCCTCTCATGCCACATCTCCTACTGATGCATCTCCTGCTTGTGTATATCTTGCTCAATCTACTGCTGCTGCATCTCCAGCTGCATCTCCTGATGCTTCATCATCTGATTTTTTGATGTCCTTCTGCATCACCTGATGCTCGATCTACTGCTGCTGCATACACTGCTGCTCTTCTGCTGCTGAATTCACTTCTGCTGCATCTCCTGCTGCTGCACCTCCTGATGCATCTCCTGCTCAATCTCCTCCTGCTGCTTCTCCTACTGCTTCATCTCCTGCATCTGCTGCTGCATGTGCTGCTGCATCTCCTGCTTCTCTATGTCCTCCTCCTGCATCTCCACCTGCATCGATTGCTGCTGCATCCTCTGCTGAACCTCCTGCTGCTGCATCTCCTTCTGCAACTTCCTCTGATGCATCAGCAGATTCATCTGATGATGCATCTCCCCTGCTTCATCTCCTGCTGCTGAATCTCCTGCTCTTGCATACCCTGCTGCATCTACAGCTGCTTCTAACCCTACTTCATCTACTGCTGCTGCATTATCTGCTGCTTCTGCATCTCCTCCTGAATTTCCTGCTGCTGCATCTCCTGCTGCTGCATCTCCTGCTGCTATATCTTTTGCTTATCAATCTCCTGCCGCTGCATCTCTTACAGAATCTGTTTCTGAATCTGCTCCTGCATCTACTGCAGCTGCATCTCCTGATGCTATATCTCCTGCTACTGCATCTCCTAATGCATCTCCTGTAGCTTAATCTCCTGCTTTTGCATCTCCTGTTTTTTCTCCTTCTAATGCATATCTTGCTGCTGCATCTCCTGCTGCATCTGCTGCTGAATCTCCTGCTTCTGCATCTCATACCACATCTCCTGATGCTGCATCTCCTGCTGCTGCATCTCCTGCTTCTGCATATCTCGCTGCATCTCCTGCTGCTGCATCACATGCTGCATCACCTGCTGCTGCATCACCTGCTGCATCACCTGCTGCCAAATCTCCTGCATCTTTTGCTGCATCTGCTGTAGATTCGCCTCCTGGTGCATCTCCAGCTGCTGCATCTCCTGCTGATGGATGTCCTCGTGCATCTCCTGATGCTGCATCTGCTGCTGAATCTACTGCAGCTGCATCTCCTGTGTCATCTCCTACTGCTGAATCTCGTGCCGCTATGTTCTCTGCTGCATCTCTTGCTGCTGCATAGCCTGCTGCAGAATCTCCTAATGCGTCTCCTCTTGCTTAGTCTCCTGATGCTTCCTATCCTGCTTCATCTCCTTTTGCTGCATATATTGCTGCTGCATCTACTGCTGCTTGGCACGCTGCTGTATCCCCTGCTCCATCTCCTGCTGGGGCATCTCCTGCTGCATCTCCTTCTGCATCTCCTGCTGCTCCAGCTGCTGCATCTGCATCATCAGGATATTCTGAAGGAGATGCAGCAACAGGAGATGCAGCAGCAGGAGATGCAACCACAGCACTGCGGCAGCAGATTCAGCTGCAGGAGATGCAGCCGTAGGAGATGCAGCAGGATTTTCAGCAGGAGATAGAGCAGAAGGAGATGCAGCAGGAGATGCAGTAGCAGATGCAGCAGAAGGAAGTGTAGCAGCAGAAGATGTAGGAGGATATGCAGCAGCAGTAGATGAAACAGACCATAAAGCAGCAGGATATGCAGAAGCAGGAGAATCAGCAGCAGGGGATGCAGCACCAGATTCAGCAGCAAATTCAGCAGGAAATGTAGCAACAGTAGATGCAGAAGAAGGATATGTAGCAGGAGATGCATCAGCAGGAAATGCGCCAGAAGAGGCAGCAGCAGAAGATGCAGGGGGAGATATAGAAAAAAATGAGGAAGCAGGAGCAGCCCTTATTACTTGATGTCCTCCTGCATCTCCTGATGCTGCATCTGCTGATGCATCTCCTGCTTCTGTATCTCCTGCTGCTACATCTCCTGATGCATCCTCTGATCATGCATCTGCGGATGCATTACCTCATGCATCATTTCCTGTTGCATCTGCTGCTCCATCCCCTGCTGCATCTCTTTCTGCTCCATCTGGTGCTTCTGCTGTTGCATATGCTGCTGCTTCATCTACTGCTGCATCTCCTTTTAAATCTGCTGCTTCATCTCCTTCTGAAGTTTCTGCTGAATCTACTGCTGAATATGCATCCCCTGCTGCATCTCCTGCTGCTGCATCTCCTGCTTCATATCCTACTGCATCTCCTCCTTCAGCATATCTTGCTGCATTTCCTTCTGCTGCAGCATCTTCTGCTGCTACATCTCCTGCTGAATCAGCATCTCCTGATGCGTCTGCTGCTGCATCTATTGCTGCTGCATCTGCTGCCTCTGCAGCTACAGCTGCATCACTTCCTGCTGCATATTCTGCTGCATTTCCTGCTGCTAATTAATGTGCTGCTCCATTTCCTGCTGCTTCATGTACTGCTGCATCTCCTGCTACTTGAAGTCCTCCTGCATCTCCTGCTGCTGCATCTGCTGCAGCATCTCCTTCTGCAGCATTTCCTGCTGCTTTATCTCCTGCTGAATCTACTGTTGCACTTCCTGCTGTAACTGCGGATGCATATGTTTCTATTTCATCTCCTGCTGCATCTCCTGCTGAATCTTCTTCTGCAGAATCTCCTGCTGCATCTCCTGCTACATCTCCTGCTACAATTCCTGCTGATGTCTTTCCTACTGCATCTCCTACTGCATCCCCTGCTGCTGAATCTCCTTTATATCTCCTGCTGCCTTTTCTACTTCTTCTTCTCCAGCTGCAAAATCTCCTACGGAATTTCCTGCTGCACAATCTGCTGATGCATTTCCTGCTGGTGCATCTCCTTCTCAATCTCCTGATGCTGCATCTCCTGCTGCTGAATCTCTTGCCTCTTCATCTCCTGCTGCTGCAATTCCTGCTGAGTCTCCTGCTGCCTCTGGTGCGGCTGCATCTTCTTTTACTGCATCTCCTGCTGCTGCATCTCCGGCTGATTTCCTGTTGCATTTCCTTCTGTTGAATCTCCTGCTGCATATCCTGGTGAATCACCTGCTGAATATGCATCTCCTGCTACATCTCCTGCTGATACACCTCATGCAGCTGCATCTGCTGCTGCATATCCTGCTGCATCTGCTGTTGCCAAAACTCTTGCTGCTGCATATCCTACTGAATTTCCAGCAGCATCTCCTGCTGATGCAATTCCTGCTGCATCTCATCCTGCATCCTTTGCTGCTGCATCTCTTTCTGCTTCTGGTGATGCTACATCTCCAGCTGCGTCTGCTTCTTCATCTCTTTCTCTTCATCTCCTGCTGCGTATGGTTCTGCATCTTCTGCAGCATAAGTTGCTGCATCTGCTTGTGCATCTCCTGCCTCATATCCTGCTGCTGTGTCTCCTGCTGATGTATGTATTGCTGTATCTCCTGCTGATGTATGTATTGCTGTATCTCCTGCTGATGCATGTCCTGCTGCATCTCCTTCTTCTTCTGTATCTCCGGCTCCAGCATCTCCTGCTCAATCAATTGCTGCTGTATTTCTTATTCATCTCCTACTGCTGCATATACTGCTGCATCTGGTGCTGCTGCACCTCCTCCTGCTGCATTTCCTGTTGCATATACTCCTGCTGCATCTCCTGCTGAATCCCCTGCTGCATCTCCTTCTGCTACATCTCCTTCTGCATCTCCTGCTACAGCATCTCCTGCTGTATCTTCTGCTTCTGCATCTCCTGATACATCCCCTGCTGCTTTTACTCATCCTGCTGCATCTCATGGTGCATCTCCTGCCTCTGTATCTCCTGCTCTTTCATATCCTGCTACTGCATCTCCTAATGAATCTCTTGATCCATGTTATGCTGCTGCATCTCCTGCTACTGCATCTCCTTTTGCCTTGTCTGCTGCTGCATCTCCTGCTGTATCTCATGTTGCACCTTCTATAGAAGCATCTCCTGCATCATCTCCTTCTGCTGCATATCTTGCTGCTTCATCTCGTTCTGCATCTCCTGCTGCATCTCCTTGAGCATCACCTGCTGCATCTCCTGCTGCATCACCTGCAGATGCATCTCCTGCTGTATCTCCTGCTCCTGCATATTCATCTGCATTTCCTGCTGCAGCTATTTATGAATCTAATACTGCGGCATCTGCTGAATTTGCTGCTGAATTTGCTGCTGCTTCATCTACTGCTGCATCTCCTGCTAAATCTCCTTCTGCTGAATATTCTTCTGATGTTCCTGCTGAATCTACTGCTGAATATGCATCCCCTGCTGCATCTCCTGCTGCTGCATCTCCTGCTTCATATCCTACTGCATCTCCTGCTTCAGCATATCTTGCTGCATTTCCTTCTGCTGCATCTCCTGCTGCATCATCTGCTGCAGCATCTTCTGCTGCTACATCTCCTACTGAATCAGCATCTCATGATGAATCTGCTGCTGCATCTACTGCTGCTGCATCTGCTGCCTCTGCAGCTGCAGCTGCATCAACTGCTGCATCACCTGCCTCTGCAGCTGCAGCTGCATCACCTGCTGCATCACCTGCTGCATTACCTCCTGCTGCATATTCTGCTGCATTTGCTGCTGCTGCATCTCCTTCTACTTGATGTCTTCCTGCATTTCCTGCTGCTGCATCTGCTGCTTCATCTCCTCCTGCTGTACAGCCTGCTTCTGCATCTCCTGCTGCTTCATCTCCTGCTCTTGCATCTCCTTCTGCTGAATCTCCTCCTGAATCTCTGGTTACATCTCATGCTTCTACATATCCTGCTACATCTCCTGACGCATCTCATTCTGAATATGCATCTCCTGCTGCTTCTCCTGCTGCTGAATCTCCTGCTGCTGAATCTCCTGCTGCTGCTTCTCCTGCTGATGAATCTTCTGCTGCTGCGTCTGCTGCATCATCTCCTCTTTCTCCATAACCTCCTGTATCTCCTGTTGCTGCATCATATCATGCTGCTGCATATGTTGAAGAATCTCTTCCTGCTGCATCTGCTTCTGCATCTCCTGCTGCTGCTGCATCAGCTTCTGCATCTCCTGCTGCTGCTGCATCTCCTGCTGCTTCTCTTGCTGCTGCATCAGTTGCTGCTGAATCTCCTCATGAATCTCCTGTGGCATCTAATGCTTCTACATATCATGCTGAATCTCCTAATGCATCTCCACCTGCTGCCACTCCTACTGCTGCGTTTGCTTCTGCATCTCCTGCTGCACCTCCAGCTGCTGAATCTCCTGATGCCGTGTCTGCTACTGAATATCTTTTATCTGCTGCTGAAGCTCCTGCTGCTGAATCTTCTGCTGCATCTCCTAATGCTGCATCTCCTGCTGCATCTCCGTCTGAATTTCTTGCTGCTGCATTTCCCGCTGATGCATATTCTGCTTCAACTCCTGCTGCTGCAATACCATCTGCATCTATTCCTGATGTATTTCCTGCTGCTGCATCTGCTGATACTGCATGTGCTGCTGCATCTCCTGCTGCATCTCTTGGTGCTGCATCTTCTGGTGTTGCATCTCCTGCTGCATCTCCTGCAGCATCCTGTATCTTCTGCTGCTACATCTCCTGATGCATCCTCTGATCATGCATCTGAGGATGCATCTCCTGATGCACCATTTCCCCTTGCATCTGCTGCTCCATCATCTGCTGCATCTCTTTCTGCTCCATCTGGTGCATCTGCTGTTGCACATGCTGCTGCTTCATCTACTGCTGCATCTCATGCTAAATCTCCTGCTGCTTCTTCTCCTTCTGAAGTTTCTCCTGAATATACTGCTGAACATGCATCCCCTGCTGCATCTCTTGCTGCTGCATCTCCTGCTTCATATCCTACTGCATCTTCTTCTTCAGCATATCTTGATGCATTTCCTTCTGCTGCAACTCCTGCTGCATCATCTGCTGCAGCACCTTCTGCTGCTACATCTCCTACTGAATCTGCATCTCCTCATGCATCTGCTGCTGCATCTATTGCTGCTACATCTGCTGCCTCTGCAGCTGTATCACCCGATGCTGTGTTACCTGTTGCATTACCTCCTGCTGCTTAATCTGCTGCATTTTCTGATGCTTCATGTACTGCTGCATCACCTTAATCTGCTGCTCCATTTCCTGCTGCTTCATGTACTGCTGCATCTCCTGCTACACTTGCTGCTGCTGCATCTCTTTATACTTGATGGCCTCCTACATCTCCTGCTGCTGCATCTGCTGCAGCATCTCCTGCTGCTGTATAGCCTGCTGCTTCATCTCCTGCTGCATCCTCTGCAGATGCATCTGTGGATGCACTTGCAGAAGCATCTCCTCTTCCTGCTGCATCTGATGCTCAATCTTCGACGGATGCATCTAGTGCTTCTGCATTTCACCTGCATATCCTGTTGAAGGCATCTGTGGCTGCATCTCCTGCTGAATCTCCTGCTGCACTTCCTGCTGTAACTGCTGATGCATATGTTGCTATTTCATCTCCTGCTGCATCACCTAGAGTATCTTCTTCTGCAGAATCTCCTGCTGCATCTCCTGCTACAATTCCTGCTAATGTATCTCCTGCTGCATCTCCTCCTGCATCCCCGACTGCTGAATCTCCTTCTATATCTCCTGCTGCATCCCCTGCTGCATTTTCTACTGAATCTCCTGCTGCAGAATCTCCTACGGAATTTCCTGCTGCAGAATCTGCTGATGCATTTGCTGCTGATGCATCTCCTGCTGAATCTCCTGATGCTGCATCTCCTGCTGCTGAATCTCCTGCTGCTGCAACTCCTGCTGAATCTGCTGCTGCTTCTGGTGCAGCTGCATCTTCTTTTACTGCATATCCTGCTGCTGCATCTCCGGCTGCTGCATCACGTTCTACATGTGCTGCTGCAGCATCTCTTAATGCTGCATCTCCTGTTGCTGCATCTGCTGTTGCTGCATCTGCTGGTGTTGCACCTGCTGCAACATCTGCTTCTGCATCTCCTGCTGCTGCACCTCCTGCTGCATCTTCGTCTGAATTTTTGGTGCTGCATTTCCTGCTGATGCATATTCTCCTTCAACTCCTGCTGCTGCATTACCTTCAGCTGCATTTTCTACTGAATCTCCTGCTGCCTTTTCTACTGAATCTCCTGTTGCACAATCTCCTATGAAATTTCCTGCTGCACAATCTGCTGATGCATTTCCTGCTGATGCATCTCCTGCTGAATCTCCTGCCTCTTCATCTCCTTCTGCTGCATATCATGCTGCTGCAACTCCTGCTGTGTCTCCTGCTGCATCAGGTGCAGCTACATCTTCTTTTCCTGCATCTCCTGCTGCTGCATCTCCGGCTGATTTCCTGCTGCATTTCCTTCTGTTGAATCTCCTGCTGCATATCCTGGTGCATCACCTGCTGAATATGCATCTCCTGCTACATCACCTGCTGATACACCTCATGCAGCTGCATCTGCTGCTGCATATCCTGCTGCATCTGCTGTTGCCAAATCTCTTGGTGCTGCATATCCTATGGAATTTCCAGCAGCATCTCCTGCCGCTGCAGTTCTTGCTGCATCTCATTCTGCATCCTTTGCTGCTGCATCTGCTGCTGCTTCTGGTGATGCTACATCTCCAGCTGCGTCTGCTGCTTCATCTGCTGCTGTATCTCCTGCTGCATCTCTGTCTGAATCTTTTGGTGCTTCATTTCCTGCTGATCTATATTCTGCATCATCTCCTGCTGCTTCGTTACCTTCTGCATCTATTCCTGTTGTATTTCCTGCTGCTGCATCTCCTGCTGCTGCATCTGCTGATACTGCATGTACTGCTGCATCTTCTGCTGCATCTCTTGATGCTGCATCTTCTGGTGTTGCATCTCCTGATGCATCTCCTGCGGCATCACCTGCTCCTGTATCTCCTGCTGCTACATCTCCTGATGCATCCTCTGCTCATGCATCTGCAGAAGTATCTCCATTTCCTGCTGCATCTGATGCTCAATCTTCTACTGATGGATCTAGTGCTTCTGCATTTCCTCCTGAAGTCATCTGCGGCTACATCTCCTGATGCTACATCACCTGCTGAATCTCCTCTTGCCCTTCCTGCTGTAACCTCTGATGCATATGTTGCCACATCATCTACTGATGCATATCCTACTGCATCTCCTGCTGAATCTTCTTCTGCAGAATCTCCTCCTGCACTCCTGCTGATGTATCTCCTGCTGCATCTCCTACTACATCTCCTGCTGCTGAATCATTTTCTATATCTCCTGCTGCATCTTCCGCTGAATCTTCCGCTGAATGTCCTGCTGCAGAATCTCCTGCTAAGTTTCCTGCTGATGCATCTCCTGCTGAATCTCCTGCCTCTTAATCTCCTGGTGCTGCTTCTCCTGCATCTGCTGCTGCTGCTTCATCTTCTACTGCGTCTCCTGCTACTGCATCTCCTTCTTCTGAATCTCCTGCTGCTCTATTACCTTCTGCATCGACTGCTGCTGCATCTGCTTCTGCATCTCCTGCTGATGCATCTCCTGCTAAATCTGCATCTCCTGCTGCATCTGCTTTTGCATCTCCTGCTGATGCATCTCCTGATCTTGCATCTCCTTCTGCTGAATCTCCTCCTGAATCTCCTGCGGCATCTCATGCTGCTACATATCCTGCTGCATATCTCCTGACATACCTCCTTCTGAATATGCATCTCCTGCTGCTTCTTTTGCAGTTGAATCTCCTGCTTCTTAATCTCCTGCTGCTGAATCTCCTGCTGCTGTGTCTGCTGCATCATCTCCTCTTTCACCATAACCTGCTGTAGCTCCTGTTGCTGCATCATATCATGCTGCTGCATATGTTGAAGAATCTCTTCCTACTGCATCTTCTGCTGAATCTTCATTTCCTGCTGCATCTGCTTCTGTATCTCCTGCTGCTTCTGCGTCTCTTGCTGCTTCTCCTGCTGCTGCAACAGTTGCTGCTGAATCTCCTGATGAATCTCCTGGGGCATCTAATGCTTCTACATATCATGCTGAATCTCCTGCTGCTGAATCTCCTTCTGCATCTGCTGCTGATGCATCTCCTACTGCTGCATCACCGTCTGCATGTGCATCTGCAGTATCTCCTAATGCTGCAACACCTGTTGCTGTATCTGCTGCTGCATCTCCGTCTGAATCTCTTGGTGCTGCATTTCCTGCTGATGCATATTCTGCTTCAAATCCTGCTGCAGCATTACCTTCTGCATCTATTCCTGTTGAATTTCCTGCTGCTGCATCTCCTGCTGCTGCGTCTGGTTCTTCATCTCCTGCTGCTGCATCTGCTGATACTGCATGTGCTGCTGCATGTGCTGCTGCATCTCTTGGTGCTGCATCTTCTGGTGTTGCATCTCCTGCTGCATCTCCTGAAGCATCACCTGCTCCTGTATTATCTGTGGATACGTCTCCTGATGCACCATTTCCCGTTGCATCTGCTGCTCCATCACCTGCTGCATCTCTTTCTGCTCCATCTGGTGCTTCTGCTGTTGCATATGCTGCTGCTTCATCTACTGCTGCATCTCCTGCTAAATCTCCTGCTGCTGCATCGCCTTCTGAAGTTCCTGCTGAATCTACTGCTGAATATGCATCCCCTGCTGCACCTCCTGCTGTTGCATCTCCTGCTTCATATCCTACTGCATCTCCTCCTGCAGCATATCTTGCAGAATTTCCTTCTGCTACATCTCCTACTGAATCTGCATCTCCTGATGCATCTGCTGCTGCATCTATTGCTGCTCATCTGCTGCCTCTGCAGCTGCAGCTGCATCACCTGCTGCTGCATCACCTGCTGCGTTACTTCCTGCTGCATATTCTGCTGCATTTCCTGCTGCTGTTTAATCTGCTGCTCCAATTCCTGATGCTTCATGTACTGCTGCATCTCCTGCTACATTTGCTGCTGCTGCATCTCCTTCTACTTGATGTCCTCTTGCATCTCCTGATGCTGTATAGCCTGCTGCTTCATGTCCTGCTGCATTCTCTGCGTATGCATCTGCAAATGCATCTGCAGAAGCATCTCTTTTTCCTGCTGCATCTGCTGCTGTTATGCTGCTGCATCTCCTGCTACTGCATCTCCTTTTGCCTTGTCTGCTGCTGCATCTCCTGCTGTATCTCATGTTGCACATTCTATTGAAGCATCTCCTTCGTCATCTCCTTCTGCTGCATATCTTGCTGCTTCATCTCGTTCTGCATCTCCTGCTGCATCTCCTTGAGCGTCACATGCTGCATCTCCTTCTACATCACCTGCAGATGCATCTCCTGCTCCTGCATATTTATCTGCATTTCCTGCTGCAGCTCTTTATGTATCTACTACTGCTGCATCTCCTGAATTTGCTGCTGCATCTGCTGCTGCATCATCTATAGCGGCATATCGTGATAGATCTCCTGCTGCTGCATCTGCTGCTGCATCATCTATAGCGGCATATCGTGATAGATCTCCTGCTGCTGCATCTCCTGCTGCTGCATCTGCTGCTGCATCTGATGCTGCATTAGCTGCTACTTTCTGTCTTGATGCATTTACTGCGTCTGCATCTCCTGCTATATTTTCTTCTGCTGCATCTTCTTCATTTCATCTATTACTCTGCACCTCTTGCTGCTACATCTCCTCCTTCTGCATCTCCAGCTGAATCGCCTGTAGCATCTCCTGCTTCTTCATCCCCTGCTGCTACATCTCCTAGTGCTGTTGCATCTCCTGCTGCTTCTTCTGCTGCTGCATCAGTTGCTGCTGTATCTCCTGATGAATCTCCTGCGGCATCTCATGCTTCTACATATCATGCTTCATCTCCTGCTGCTTAATCTCCTGCTGCATCTCCTAATGCTGCATTTCCTATTGCTGCATCTGCTGCTTCATCTCCTGCTGCTGCATCTCCTGCTTCATCTCCTGCTGCTGCATCTCCTGCTTCATCTCCTGCTGCTGCATCTCCTGCTGCATGTCCATCTGAATCTCTTGGTGCTGCATTTCCTGCTGCTGCATATTCTGCTTCAGCTCCTGCTGCTGCATTACGTTCTGCATCTATTCCTGTTGTATTTCCTGCTGCTGCATCTGCTGATACTGCATGTACTGCTGCATCTCCTGCTGCATCTCTTGATGCTGCATCTTCTGGTGTTGCATCTCCTGCTGCATCACCTGCTCCTGGATCTCCTGCTGCTACATTTCCTGATGCATCCTCTGATCATGCATCTGAGGATGCATCTCCTCATGCACCATTTCCCGTTGCATCTGCTGCTCCATCCCTTGCTGCATCTCTTTCTGCTCCATCTAGTGCATCTGCTGTTGCATATGCTACTGCTTCATCTACTGCTGCATCTCCTCCTAAATTTCCTGCTGCTGCATCACCTTCTGAAGTTTCTGCTGAATCTACTGCTGAATATGCATTCCCTGCTGCATCATCTGCTGCAGCATCTTCTTTTGCATCATCTCATACTGAATCAGCATCTCATGATGCATCTGCTGCTGCATCTATTGCTGCTGCATCTGCTGCCTCTGCAGCTGCAGCTACATCACCTGCTGATGCATCACCTGCTGCATTACCGCCTGCTGCATATTCTGCTGCATATCCTGCTGCCGCTTAATCTGCTGCTCCATTTCCTGATGCTTCATGGACTGCTGCATCTCCTGCTACATTTGCTGCTGCTGCATCTCATTCTACTTGATGTCCTCCTCCATCTCCTGCTGCTGCATCTGCTGCTTCATCTCCTGCTGCATCTTCTGCGGATGCATCTGCGGATGCATCTCCAGAATCATCTCCATTTCCTGCTGCATCTGCTCCTCAATCTTCTACGGATGCATCTAGTGCTTCTGCATTTCAGCTGCATATCCTGTTGAAGGCATCTGTGGCTGCATCTCCTGCTGCTACATCTCCTGCTGAATCTCCTGCTGCACTTCCGGCTGTAACTGCTGATGCCTATGTTGCTATTTCATCTCCTCCTGCATCTCCTACTGAATCTTCTTCTGCAGAATCTCCTCCAGCATCTCCTGCTACAATTCCTGCTGATGTATCTCCTGCTGCATTTCCTACTACATCCCCTGCTGCTGAATCTCCTTCTATATCTCCGGCTGCATCTCCTGCTTCATCTCCTGCTGCATCTTCAGCTTGTGCATGTTCTGCTGCATTTCCTGCTGAATGCATATAGTGCAGCTGTATTTCCTGATGCATCTCTTTCTTTTTTATCTTTTCTGCATATCCTGCTGCATCTCTTCCTGCTGGATCTCCTGCTTAATCTCCTCCTACTACATCTTCAGCATATGCTGCTGCATCTGCTTCTGCTTCACATATTGCTGCATCTCCTGCTATTGCATCTGCTGCTGCAACTCCTGTTACTTCATCTGCTGCTGCATCTCCTGTTACTTCATCTGCTGCTGAATCTGAATCTCCTCTTTCGTCTGCTGCCTGCATCTCCTGCTGATGCATCTCCTCTTGCTGCATCTTCTGCTGCATTTCTGGCTACTGTATCTCCTTAATCTGCTGCTGCATCTGTTGCTGATTCATGTACTGCTGCATCTCCTGCTACAATTCCTGCTGCTACATCTCCTGCCACTTGGTGTCCTCCTGTACCTCCTGCTGCTGCATCCTCTGCTCATGCATCTGTGGATGCATCTGCAGAAGTATCTCCATTTCCTGCTGCATCTGATGCTCAATCTTTTACGGATGCATCTAGTGCTTCTGCATTTCAGCTGCATATCCTGTGGAAGGCAGCTGCGGCTGCATCTCCTGCTGAATCTCCTGCTGCATTTCCTGCTGTAACTGCAGATGCATATGTTGCTATTTCATCTCCTGCTGCATCTCCTGCTGAATCTTCTTCTGCAGAATCTCCTCCAGCATCTCCCGCTACAATTCCTGCTGATGTATCTCCTGCTGCATCTCCTACTGCATCCCCGACTGCTGAATCTCCTTCTATACCTCCTGCTGCATTTTCTACTGAATCTCCTGCTGCAAAATCTCCTACGGAATTTCCTGCTACACAATCTGCTGATGCATTTCCTGCGGATGCATCTCCTGCTGAATCTCCTGCTGCTGCATCTCCTGCTGCTGCATAACCTTCTCTATCTCCTCCTACTGCATCTCCTCCTGCTGCATATCGTGCTTCTCTATATACTGCTGTCTTTCCTGCTGCTGCATCTCCTTCTGAATCTCCTGCTGCTCTATTACCTTCTGCATCGACTCCTGCTGCATGTCCTGCTGCTGCATCTCCTCCTGCTGCATCTGCTTCTGCATCTGCTTCTTCTGAATCTCCTGCTAAATCTGCATCTCCTGCTGCTTCATATCCTGCTCTTGCATCTCCTTATGCTGAATCTCCTCCTGAATCTCTGGCGGCATCTCATGCTGCTACATATCCTGCTACATCTCCTGATGTATCTCCTTCTAAATATGCATCTCTTGCTGCTTCTCCTGCTGCAGAATTTCCTTCTGCTGAATCTACTGCTGCTACTTCTCCTGCTGTTGAATCTCCTGCTGCTGAGTCTGCTGCATCATCCCCTCTTTCTCCATAACCTGCTGTATCTCCAGTTGCTGCAACATATCATGTAGCTGCAAAAGTTGAAGAATCTCTTCCTACTGCATCTTCTGCTGAATCTTCATTTCCTGCTGCATCTGCTTCTGCTTCTCCTGCTGCTGCATCAGTTGCTGCTGAATCTCCTGATGAATCTCCTGCGGCATCTCATGCTTCTACATATCATGCTGAATCTGCTGCTGCTGAATCTCCAGATGCCTCTGCTACTGCTGCAACTCCTACTGCTGCGTCAACTTCTGCATGTGCTGCTGCAAGCATCTACTTCTGCTGCATTGTTTGTTGCTGCATCTGCTGCTGCATCTGCTGCTTCATCTTCTGCTGCTGCACCTCCCGCTGCATCGCCATCTGAATCTCTTGTTGCAGCATTTCCTGCTGATGCATATTCTGCTTCAAATCCTGCTGCTACATTACCTTCTGCATCTATTCCTGTTGTAGTTCCTGCTGCTGCATCTCCTGCTGCTGCATCTGCTGCTTCATCTCCTACTGCTGCATCTGCTGATATTGCATGTGCTGCTGCATCTCTTGGTGCTGCATCTTCTGGTGTTGCATCTCCTGCTGCATCTCCTGCAGCATCACCTGCTCCTGGATCTCCTGCTGCTACATCTCCTGATGCATCCTCTGCTCATGCCTCGGTGGATACATCTCCTGATGCACCATTTCCCGTTGAATCTGCTGCTCCATCCCGTGCTGCATCTCCTTCTACTCCATCTGGTGCATCTGCTGTTGCATATGCTGCTGCTTCATCTACTGCTGCATCTCCTGCTTCATCTCCAGCTGCTTCATCAGTTGCTGTGAATCTCCTGATGAATCTCCTGGGGCATCTCATGCTCCTACATATCATGCTGAATCTCCTGCTGCTGAATCAAATGATGCCTCAGCTGCTGCTGCATCTCCTACATAGAAGATGCAGTATCAGCAGATGCAGCAGCAGGAGATGCAGCAGCCGGAAATACAACAGGAATAGATGCAGAAGGTAATGCAGCAGCATGAGTTGAAGCAGTATATGCATCAGCAGGAAGTGCAGCACCAAAAGTTTCAGAAAGAGATACAGCAGGAGGTGCAGCAGCAGGATATGCAGAAGCAGATGTTGCAGCAGGTGCAGCACCAGCTGATGCAGCAACAGGAGATGCAGTAGAAGGAGATGCTGCAACAGCACATGCAAAAGGTGATGCAGCTGTAGGAGATGCAGCAGCAGCAGATGAAGCAGGAGATTCAGCAGCATGAGATTCAGCAGACAAAGGCTATTCAGCAGGAGATAAAGGATATTCATTAGCAGACAAAGGATATTCATCAGCAGTCAAAGGATATTCAGCAGCAGAAACGGCATCAGGAGATTCAGCAGCAGGAGATGCATCAGGAGATGCAGAAGCAAATGCAGCAGTAGGAGTGGCAGCAGGTGGAGATGCATCAGGAGATGCATATTCAGAAGGAGATGCAAAAGGAGATTCAGCATGATATGTAGAAGCAGGAGATGCAGCAGGAGATTCATCTGTAGATTCAGCAGGAACTGATGCAGCAGCAGGAGAAGCAGCACCATATGCAGCAGAAGATGCAGAAGCATATGCAGCAGGAGATACAGCAGCAGACGCAGCTGGAGATGTAGCATCACCAGAAGCAGCAGCAGATGCAGCAGCAAAGGATGCAGAATGAGATGCAGCAAGATTTGCATCAGCAGGAGATGCTGCTGGAAATTCGGTAGGATATGCAGCAGCAAGAGTTTTGGCAACAGCAGATGCAGCAGCAGAAGCAGCTGCATGAGATGTATCAGCAGGAGATGTAGCAGGAGATGCATATTCAACAGGTGATTCACCAGGATATGCAGCAGGAGATTCAAGAGAAGGAAATGCAGCAGGAAATCAGCCGGAGATGCAGCAGCAGGAGATGCAGTAAAAGAAGATGTAGCCGCACCAGAGGCAGCAGCAGATTCAGCAGGAATTGCAGCAGCAGGAGATGCAGCATGATATGTAGAAGCATTAGATGCCGCAGGAGATTCATCTGGAGATTCAGCAGCAACTGATGCAGCAGCAGGAGAAGCAGAAGCAGATGCAGCAGGAAATGAAGATTCAGCAGAAGATGCAGCAGGAAGAGATTATTCAACATATGCAGCAGCATGATAAGATGCAGCAACCGGAGATACAGCAGGTTATGGAGAAAGAGGAGATGATGCAGCAGACGCAGCAGCAGGAGATTCAGCAGCAGGAGATTAAGAAGCAGGAGATTCAACTGCAAAAGAAGCAGCAGGAGATGCATATTCAGAAGGAGATATGTCAGGAGATGTAGCAGGATATGTAGCAGCATGAGATGCCGCCGGAGATTGAGGAGGAGATTCAGCAGAAGGAGATGCAAGAGCAGGAGATGCATCAGCAGGAGATGCAGAAGCAGATGCAGAAGGAGTCGATGCAGAAGGTAATAGAGCAGCAGGAGATTCAGAAGAAGGAGATTCAGAAAGAGATTCAGCAGCGGGAGATGTGGCAGCAGAAAAGACAGCAGTATCTACAGAAGCAGTACATGCAGCAGGAAGAGATGCAGTAGGAGGAGATAGAGCAGGTAATGCAGAAGCAGAAGATGCAGCTGGAAATGCAGCAGCAGTAGGTGCAGCAGGAGATGCAGTAGCAGGAGATGAAGCATTATCATGAGATGCATTAAGAGGTGCAGCAGCAGGATATGTAGCAGGAGATTTGGCAGGAGATGAAGCAGCAGGAGAGCAGCAGCAGATGCAGCAGGAAATGCAGCAGTAGATGCAGGATCAGCAGATACTGCATGAGGAAATACTGCAGAAGATGCAGCAGGAGATGACATATGAGGTAATGAAGCCACAGATGTATCAGTTGAAGATGAAGCAGGAAATGCAGCAGGAGGAGGTTCATTAGCAGATGTACCATGAGATGAGGCAACAAACGTAGAAAGTTATAACGTACATGTAGAAGCAGATGTAGAAGCAGCTAATTCAGCAGGAGATGCAGCAGTAGGAGATGCAGAAGCAGATGCAGCAGGAAATGCAGATTCAGCAGGAAAAGCAATAAGAAGAGAATCTTCAGCAGATGCAGCAGGATGTGAAGGATGACGAGATGTAGCAGGACATAGAGCAGCCACAGATGCATTAGCAGATGAAGCAGGAAATGCAGCAAGAGATGCAGCAGCAGAGGTGTAGCTGCAGATGCATCAGAAGCAGATTCAACAGGAGATGCAGCAGCAGCAGATTCCGCAGGAGATGCATCAGCAGAAGATGCAGAAGGAGTTGCAGCATCAGGAGATTCAGCAGGAAATGCAGCAGCAGGGGATGTAGTAGCAGGAGACACAGAAGGAGATGCAGAAGGAGCTGCAGCATCAGGGGATGCAGCAGGGAATGCAGCAGCAGCAGAAGTTACAGGAGATGCAGCAGCATCATATGCACTAGGAGATGTAGCAGCAGGAGATGAAGAAGCAGGAGCTGCTACAGGCGATTCAGCCGGAGATGCAGAAGGAGGAGATGCAGCAGCAGGAAGTGCAGAGTAGTAGATGAATTGAAGAAGATGCAGCAGAAGGAAATATAGAAGGAGATGCAGCCGCAGTAAATGCAGCAAGAGAGAAAGTAGCAGCTAATGCAGCAGCAGTCGTAGTGGAAGAGGATGCAATAGCAGATGCAGCAGCAGGAGACCTATCAGGAGATGCAGCAGTAGATGAAGCAGCAGCCGATGCAGCAGCAAATTCAGCAGATAAAGCAGGAGATGCTGTAGCAGGAGATGCAGAAGGAGATGTAGCAGAACGAGATGCAGCACCCGGAGATGCATCAGCAAGATATGCAGCAAAAGAAGATGCAGCCGCACCAGAGGCAGCAGCAGATTCAGCAGGAGTTGCAGCAGCAGGAGATTCAGCAGCAGACAAAGGATATTCAGTAGCAGACACGGCATTAGGAGATTCAGCAGCTGGAGGTGCAGCAGGAGATGCAGAAGCAAACGCAGCAGTAGGAGTGGCAGCAGGTGGAGATGCATTAGGAGATTCAGCATGATATGCAGAAGAATTAGATGCCACAGGAGATTCAGCAGCAACTGATGCAGCAGCAGGAGAAGCAGCAGGAGATACAGCAGCAGTAGGAGATGCAGAAGCAGATGCAGCAGGAAATGCAGATTCAGCAGAAGATGCAGTAGGAAGAGATTCTTCAACATATGCAGCAGCATGATAAGATGCAGCAACCGGAGATACAGCAGGTTATGGAAAAGAGGAGATGATGCAGCAGACGCAGCAGGAGGAGATTCAACAGCAGGAGATGCAGCAGCAGGAGATTCAGCAGAAGGAAATTCAGCAGCAGGAGAAGCAGCAGGAGATGCATATTCGGAAGGAGATATGTCAGGAGATGTGTCAGGATATGTGGCAGCATGAGATTCCACCAGAGATTCAGGAGGAGATTCAGCAGAAGGAGATGCAAGACCAGGAAGATTAATCTACAGCAGATGCACCAAAAAATGCAAGAGATGCAGCAGCAGGAGATGCAGCTGGAGATGCAGCAGCAGTTGATTGAGTAAGATATACACAAGCAGGAGATGCATCAGCGGGAGATGTGGCATGAGAGGCAGAAGAAGAAGATCCGGCAGCATATGCAGTAGCATATACAGCACCAGCAGATGCAGCAGCAGGAGATTCAGCATTAGGAGATGCAGCAGGTGGAGATGCAGCATCAGGAGATGCATCAGTAGATGCAGCGGCAAGAGATGCAGCAAGAGGAGATGCAGCAGTTTAAGCAGCAGCAGGAGATGCAGCAGGAGATGTGGTAGGATTAGATTCAGCAGGAGATGCAGTAGGAGCTGAGCAGCAGGAGATGCAGCAGGAGATGCAGTAGTAGGAGATGAAGCAGTATATGAAGCAGTAGCAGATGCAGCAGAAAATACTGCAGATGCAGCAGTAGGAGATGAATCAGGAGATGCAGCAGGAGATTCAGCAGCAGGAGATGTAGTAGGAGATGGTTCAGATGGAGCTGTATCATCAGGAGATGCAGAATGAGAAGGAGAAAGAGATGCAGAGGTAGGAGATGAAGCAGTATATGCATCAGCAGCAGATGCAGCAGCAGGAGATGAATGAGGAGATGCAGCGGGAGATGATGCAGAAGTAAGAGATGCAGCAGGAGGAGATTACGCAGGAGATGCATCAGTAGATGATGCAGCAGCAGGAGATGCAGCCGCTGCATATGCAGGAAGATATTCCACAGCAGATTCAGTAGGAGCTGCAGCAGCAGGAGCTGAAGCAGCAGCAGATGCATCAATAGATGCCTATTCATCAGGAGATGCAGCAGGAAGAGATGCTTCAGCAGGTACAGCTTTATGAGATGTAGCACGAGATACAGAAGGAGATGCTGTAGGAGAAGAGGCAGGAGGAGATGATGCAGCAGACACAGTAGCAGGAGATGCAAAAGCAGAAGATGCAGCCAGAGATTCTGCAGCAGGAGATGCAGCAGCAGGAGATGCAGCACGAGATTCTGCAGCAAGAGATGAGCAGCGGATTCAGCAGGAGATTCTGCAGCAAGAGATGAAGCCTCAGGATCTGCAGAGAAGATGCAGCAGTAGGAGATGCAGCAGGAGATGCAACAGAAGATGCATCAGCAGGAGATGCAGCAGCAGAAGATACAGCAGCATCAGCAGATGCACAAGAAAATGGAGCAGGACATGCGGCAGGATAAGATGCAGTACCAGCAGATGCAGCAAGAGATGCAGCGTCTGGAGTTGAATCAATAGAAGATCATCTCATGATGCATCTCCCCTGCTTCATCTCCTGATGCTGAATCTCCTGCTCTTGCATACCCTGCTGCATCTACAGCTGCTTCTAAGCCTACTTCATCTACTGCTGCTGCGTTACATGCTGCTTCTGCTGCTGCATCTCCTCCTGAATTTCCTGCTGCTGCATCTCCTGCTGCTATATCTTTTGCTTATCTATCTCCTGCTGCTGCATCTCTTACGGAATCTGCTTCTGAATCTGCTCCTGCATCTACTGCAGCTGAATCTCCTGATGCTGTATCTGCTGCTACTGCATCTCCTAATGCATCTCCTGTAGCTTAATCTCCTGCTTTTGCATCTCCTGTTTTATCTCCTTCTGATGCCTATCTTGCTGCTGCATCTCCTGCTGAATCTTCGTCTGCTTCTACATCTCCTGCTGCATTTCCTGCTGCTGCATCTCAGGATACATCTCCTCTTGCTCAGTCTCTTGCTACATCTCCTGCTGCTACATCTCCTGCTACTGCATCTCCTTCTGCATCTCCTGCTGCATCTCTTGCAGCTGCATCTCCTGCTCCATCTCTTGTGGCTGCATCTCCTGCTCCATATCCTTCTGTTGCATCTGCGGATTCATCTTATGATGGTGCTTTCTTGCTGGATGTCCTGCTTCTGAATCTCCTGCTGCTGCAAACTCTGCTGCATCTCCTGCTGCTGCATTTCCAGCTGCAGTGGCTTCTGCTCCATCTCCTGCAGCTGCGGCTGCTGATGCATTTCCTGATGCATTTTGTACTTCTGCAATTCCTTCTGCTGCATTTCCTGCTCCTGCATCTGATACTTCATCTCCTGCTGCTGCATCTGCTGGTGCTGCATCTGCTGCATCTGCTGCTGAATCTCCTGCTTCTGCATCTCATATCACATCTCCTGCTGCTGTATCTCCTGCTTCTACATATCTCGCTGCATCTCCTGCTGCTGCATCACCTGCTGCCGAATCTCCTGCATCTTTTGCTGCATCTGCTGTAGATTCGCCTCCTGGTGCATCTCCAGCTGCTGCATCTCCTGCTGATGGGTGTCCTCGTGCATCTCCTGATGCTGCATCTGCTGCTGCATCTCCTGCAGCTGCATCTCCTGTGCCATCTCCTACTGCTGAACTTCGTGCTGCTCCATTCTCTGCTGCATCTACTGCTGCTGCACAGCCTGCAGCCGAATCTCCTAATGCGTCTCCTCTTGCTTAGTCTCCCGATGCCTCCTATCCTGCTTGATCTCCTTTTGCTGCAGATATTGCTGCTGCATCTAATGCTGCTTGTCCTGCTGCTGTATCCCCTGCTCCATCTCCTGCTGGGCCACCTCCTGCTTCATCTCATTCTGCATCTCCTGCTGCTCCAGCTGCTGCATCTGCATCATCAGGATATTCTGAAGGAGATGCAGCAACAGGAGATGCAACCACAGCACTGCGGCAGCAGATTCAGCTGCAGGAGATGCAGCCGTAGGAGATGCAGCAGGATTTTCAGCAGGAGATAGAGCAGAAGGAGATGCAGCAGGAGATGCAGTAGCAGATGCAGCAGAAGGAAGTGTAGCAGCAGAAGATGTAGGAGGATATGCAGCAGCAGTAGATGAAACAGACCAGAAAGCAGCAGGATATGCAGAAGCAGGAGAATCAGCAGCAGGGGATGCAGCAGCAGATTCAGCAGCAAATTCAGCAGGAAATGTAGCAACAGTAGATGCAGAAGAAGGATATGTAGCAGGAGATGCATCAGCAGGAAATGCGCCAGAAGAGGCAGCAGCAGAAGATGCAGGGGGAGATATAGAAAAAAATGAGGAAGCAGGAGCAGCCCTTATTACTTGATGTCCTCCTGCATCTCCTGATGCTGCATCTGCTGATGCATCTCCTGCTTCTGTATCTCCTGCTGCTACATCTTCTGATGCATCCTCTGATCATGCATCTGCGGATGCATTACCTCATGCATCATTTCCTGTTGCATCTGCTGCTCCATCCCCTGCTGCATCTCTTTCTGCTCCATCTGGTGCTTCTGCTGTTGCATATGCTGCTGCTTCATCTACTGCTGCATCTCCTCCTAAATCTCCTCCTCCTAGATCTCCTGCTGCTGCATCTCCTTCTGAAGTTTCTCCTGAATTTACTGCTGAGTATGCATCGGCTGCTGCATCATCTGCTACTGCATCTCTAGCTTCATATCCTACTGCATCTCCTCCTGCAGCATATCTTGCTGCATTTTCTACTGCTGCATCTCCTGCAGCATCATCTGCTCCTGTATCTCCTGCTGCTTCATCTCCTGATGCATCCTCTGATCATGCATCTGCGGAGGCATCTCCTGATGCACCATTTCCCGTTGCATCTGCTGCTCCATCCCCTGCTGCATCTCTTTCTGCTCCATCTGGTGCTTCTGCTGTTGCATATGCTGCTGCTTCATCTACTGCTGCATCTCCTTTTAAATCTGCTGCTTCATCTCCTTCTGAAGTTTCTGCTGAATCTACTGCTGAATATGCATCCCCTGCTGCATCTCCTGCTGCTGCATCTCCTGCTTCATATCCTACTGCATCTCCTCCTTCAGCATATCTTGCTGCATTTCCTTCTGCTGCATCTACTGCTGCATCGTCTGCTGCAGCATCTTCTGCTGCTACATCTCCTGCTGAATCAGCATCTCCTGATGCGTCTGCTGCTGCATCTATTGCTGCTGCATCTGCTGCCTCTGCAGCTACAGCTGCATCACTTCCTGCTGCATATTCTGCTGCATTTCCTGCTGCTAATTAATGTGCTGCTCCATTTCCTGCTGCTTCATGTACTGCTGCATCTCCTTCTACTTGAAGTCCTCCTGCATCTCCTGCTGCTGCATCTGCTGCAGCATCTCCTTCTGCAGCATTTCCTGCTGCTTCATCTCCTGCTGAATCTACTGTTGCACTTCCTGCTGTAACTGCGGATGCATATGTTTCTATTTCATCTCCTGCTGCATCTCCTGCTGAATCTTCTTCTGCAGAATCTCCTGCTGCATCTCCTGCTACATCTCCTGCTACAATTCCTGCTGATGTCTTTCCTACTGCATCTCCTACTGCATCCCCTGCTGCTGAATCTCCTTTATATCTCCTGCTGCCTTTTCTACTTAATCTCCAGCTGCAAAATCTCCTACGGAATTTCCTGCTGCACAATCTGCTGATGCATTTCCTGCTGGTGCATCTCCTTCTCAATCTCCTGATGCTGCATCTCCTGCTGCTGAATCTCTTGCCTCTTCATCTCCTGCTGCTGCAATTCCTGCTGAGTCTCCTGCTGCCTCTGGTGCGGCTGCATCTTCTTTTACTGCATCTCCTGCTGCTGCATCTCCGGCTGATTTCCTGTTGCATTTCCTTCTGTTGAATCTCCTGCTGCATATCCTGGTGAATCACCTGCTGCTGCATCCCTTCTGAAGTTTCTGCCGATTCTACCGCTGAATATGCATCCCCTGCTGCATCTCCTGCTGCTGCATCTGCTGCTTCATCTCCTACTGCATCTCCTTCTGCAGCATATCTTGCTGCATTTCCTACTGCTGCATCTCCTGTGGCATCATCTGATCCTGTATCTCCTGCTGCTTCATCTCCTGATGCATCCTCTGCTCATGCATCTGAGGATGCATCTCCTGATGCACCATTTCCCGTTGCATCTGCTGCTCCATCCGCTGCAGCATCTCTTTCTGCTCCATCTGGTGCATCTGCTGTTGCATATGCTGCTGCTTCATCTACTGCTGCATCTCTTGTTAAATCTCCTGCTGCTGCATCTCCTTCTGAAGTTTCTGCTGAATCTCCTGCTGAATATGCATCCCCTGCTGCATCTCCTGCTGCTGCATCTCCTTCTTCATATCCTACTGCATCTCCTGCTGCAGCCTATCTTGATGCATTTCCTTCTGCTGCATCTTCTTCACTTCATCTATCTATGAGATGCAGCAGAAGGAAATGCATCAAGATAGGCTGCAGCAGGAGATGCAGTAGGATATGAAGAAGGAGATGCAGCAGCAGGAGATGCAGCCGCAGTAAATGCATCAAGAGAGAAAATAGCATCAGATGCAGCATCAGATGCACCATCAGGTGCAGCAGCAGGAGATGCAGCAGCAGGAGATCTATCAGGAGATGCCACAGTAGATGAAGCAGCAGCAGATGCAGCAGCAAATTCAGCAGAGGCAGCAGTAGTAGATACATAAAGAGCTGCCGCAGGAAATGCAAATTAATATGCAGGAGCAGGAGTTGCATCTGCAGGTTATGCAGAAGGAGATGCAGCAGGTGACGCTCAAGGAGATGCAGAACAAGATGAAGCAGGAAGATATGCAACAGAAGGGGATGACGCAGGAGATGATTCAATAGAATGTGCAACATGAGATAGAGAAGGAGATGCAGCAGCAGACAAGGCAAAAGGAGATGCAGAAAGAGGAAATGAAGCAGCAGGACATGGATCAAGAGATGCAGCAGCAGGAGATTCATTCGCAGATGCAGTCGCAGGATATGAAAGAGCAGGAGCTATAGCAGCAGGAGATGCAGCCTGAGATGCAGCAGGATGAGATGAAGCAGGAGGGGATGTATCAGGAGATGTAGAATCAGCAGATACATCAGGAGATGCTGTAGCAGGAGATGCAGAAGGAGATGTAGCAGAAGGAGATGCAGCAGCAGGAGATGCAGCAGCAGGAGATGCAGCAGGGGATGCAGCAGGAAGAGATGCAACAGGAAATGCAGCAGGAGGAGGTACAGAAGTACCAGATGCAGCAGTATATACAGCAGAAGGAGATCAATAAGAGGTGCAGCAGTAATTGATGCAGCAGGAGTTGCTGGAGCCGGAGATGCAGAAGAAGTAGATGCAGCAGCAGGAGATGCAGCAGGACATGCATCAACA
This sequence comes from Clamator glandarius, assembly GCA_033459285.1. Taxonomy (NCBI): domain Eukaryota; kingdom Metazoa; phylum Chordata; class Aves; order Cuculiformes; family Cuculidae; genus Clamator; species Clamator glandarius. The sequence continues at coordinate 188,456 of JAUNZM010001634.1, forward strand.
GGCGATGCAGCAAAACATACATCAGCAGGAGACACAGCAGACGGATATGAAGCAGGAGATGTAGCATCACCAGAAGCAGGAGCAGATGCAGCAGCAAAGGATGCAGGATGAGATGCAGCAGGAATTGCATCAGCAGGAGATGCTGCTGGAGATTCAGTAGGATATGCAACAGCAGGAGATTTGGCAACAGCAGATGCAGCAGGATATGCAGCAGCAGATGCAGCTGCATGAGGTGTATCACCAGGAGATGTTGCAGGAGATGCATATTCAGCAGGTGATGCACCAGGATATGCAGCAGGAGATTCAACAGAAAAAAATGCAGCAGGAAATTAGCCAGAGATGCAGCAGCAGGAGATGCAGGTAAAGAATATACAGGCGAACCAGAGGCAGCAGCAGGTTCAGCAGGAGTTGCAGCAGCAGGAGATGCATCAGCAGATTCCACATCAGGAAATTCTGTACGAGATTCTGTAACAGGAGATTCAGTAGAAAAGGCAGCAGGAGATTCAGTAGAAAGTGCAGCAGGGGATGCAGCAGGAGATGTAGAAGGAGATTCAGCAGCAGGAGATATAGTAGGAGGTGCAGCAGGAGATACATCAGCAGGAATTGTAGCAGGAGATGCTGGAGGAGATTCTGCAAAAGAAGATTCAGCAGGAGATACAGCAGGAGATGAAAAAGCAACTTAGGCACCAGCATTTACAGCAGGAATTGCAGCAGGAGATTCAGCAAGAGATTTACAAGCAGGAGATGTAGCAGCAGGAGATGCAGGCGCAGATGCCTTCAACAGGATATGCAGCTAAAATGCAGAAGCAATAGATGCATCTGTAGAACATTGAGCAGGAGATGCAGCAGGAAATGGAGATGCTTGTGTAGATGCTTCCGCAGATGCTTCCGCAGATGCATCCACAGAGGATGCATCAGGAGATGTAGCAGCAGGAGATGCAGGAGCATGTGATGCCGCACTAGATGCAGCAGGAGATGCAACACCAGAAGATGCAGCACCAAGAGATGCAGCAGTAGATGCAGCAGCACATGCAGTATCAGCAGATGCAGCAGCAGGAGATGAAGCAGCAGATGCAGCAGGAGGATATGCAGCAGCAGGAAATACATCAGGAATAGATGCAGAAGGTAATGCAGCAGCAGAATTTGAAGACGAATAGGCATCAGCAGGAAATGTAGCACTTAGAGATTCAGACAGAAATGCAGCAGGAGATGCAGCAGCAGGAGATGAAGAAGATATGCAGCAGCAGGAGATGCAGCAGCAGATGCAGCAACAGGAGTTGCAGCAGAAGGAGATGCTGCAGCAGCACATGCAAAATATGATGCAGCTGTAGGAGATGCAGCAGGAGATTCAGCAGCAGGAGTTTCAGCATGATATGTAGAAGCATGAGATGCTGCAGGAGATTCATCCGGAGATTCAGCAGCAACTGATGCAGCAGCAGGAGAAGCAGCAGGAGTCGCAGCAGCAGCAGAAGATGCAGAAGCAGATGCAGCAGGAAATGAAGTTTCAGCAGAAGATGCAGTAGGAAGAGCTTCAACGTATGCAGCAGCATGATATGTTGCAGCAACAGGAGATACAGCAGGATATGGAGAAAGAGGAGATAATGCAGTAAACGCAGAAACAGGAGATTCAGCAGCAGGAGATTAAGAAGCAAGAGATTCAACCGCAAATAAGCAGCAGGAGATGCATATTCAGAAGGAGATATGTCAGGAGATGTAGCAGGATATGTAGCAGCATGAGATGCCGCCGGAGATTTAGGAGGAGATTCAGCAGAAGGAGATGCAAGAGCAGGAGATGAAGCAGCAGGAGATGCAGAAGCAGATGCAGCAGGAGATGCAGATTTAGCAGGATATACATCAGCAGGAAATGCAGAAACAGATGAAGCAGGAGGAGATGCAGCAGCAGGACATGCAGCAGGAGTCGATGCAGAAGGTAATAGAGCAGTAGGAGGTTCAGAAGAAGGAGACGCAGTAGAAGATGATGCAGCCGCAGCAGATGCAGTAGAAGCAGCACCAGGAGGTGAAGAGGCCGGAGATTCAGCAGGAAACGTAGCAGGAGATTCTGCAGCAGGAAACACCGTAGGAAAGTCTGCAGCAGGAGATTCAGCGGAAGATTCAGCAGAAGATGCAGCAGGAGATATAGAAGGAGATGCAGCAGGAAATACATCAGCAGGAGTTGCAGGAGGAGATTCTGCAGAAGAAGATTCAGCAAGAGATACAGCAGGAGATGCATCAGGAGATGAAGTAGCAACATATGCATCAGAGGTTACAGCAGGAAGGGCAAGAGGAGATTCAGCAGGTGATGTAGCAGCAGGAGATGCAGCCGGAGATGCCTTCAGGAGGAAATGCAGAAGCACTAGATGCATCAGAAGAAGATTGAGCAGCAGATGCAGCAAGAAATGGAGATACTTCTGCAGATGCATCTGCAGATGCATGAGCAGAGGATGCATCAGGAGATGTAGCAGCAGGAGACAGAGGAGCAGATGATGCCGCAGGAGATGCAGCAGGAGATGCAACACCAGAAGATGCAGCACCAAGAGATGCAGCAGGAGATGCAGCAGCACATGCAGTATCAGCAGATGCAGTAGCAGGAGATGCAGCAGCCGGAAATACAACAGTAATAGATGCAGAAGGAAATGCAGCAGCAGGAGTTGAAGCAGAATATGCATCGGGAAGAAATGCAGCACCAAAAGATTCAGACAGAGATGCAGTAGGAGGTGCAGCAGTAGGATATGCAGAAGCAGATGTTGCAGCAGGTGCAGCACCAGCAGATGCAGCAACAGGAGATGCAGCAGAAGGAGATGCTGCAACAGCACATGCAAAAGGTGATGCAGCTGTAGGAGATGCAGCAGCAGCAGATACAGCAGGAGATTCAGCAGCAGGAGATTCAGCAGCAGGAGATTCAGCAGCAGGAGATCCAGCAGGAGACAAAGGATATTCATCAGCAGTCAAAGGATATTCAACAGCAGAAATGGCATCAGGATATTCAACAGCAGGAGATGCATCTGAAGATGCAGAAGCAAACGCAGCAGTAGTAGTGGCAGCAGGTGGAGATGCATCAGGAGACGCATATTCAGAAGGAGATGCAAAAGGAGATTCAGCATGATATGTAGAAGCAGGAGATGCAGCAGGAGATTCATCTGGAGATTCAGCAGGAACTGATGCAGCAGCAGGAGAAGCTGCACCATATGCAGCAGAGGATGCAGAACCATATGCAGCAGGAGATACAGCAGGAGATGAAGCAGCAGATGCAGCTGGAGATGTAGCATCACCAGAAGCAGCAGCAGATGCAGCAGCAAATAATGCAGGATGAGATGCAGCAAGAATTGCATCAGCAGGAGATGCTGCTGGAGATTCAGTAGGATATGCAGCAGCAAGAGATTTGGCAACAGCAGAGGCAGCAGGATATGCAGCAGCAGATGCAGCTGCATGAGGTGTATCAGCAGGAGATGTATCAGGAGATGCATATTCAGCAGGTGATGCACCAGGATATGCAGCAGGAGATTCAACAGAAGGAAATGCAGCAGGAAATCAGCCGGAGATGAAGCAGCAGGAGATGCAGGAAAAGAAGATGCAGCCGCACCAGAGGCAGCAGCAGATTCAGCAGGAGTTGCAGCAGCAGGAGATGAAGAGGCAGGAGATTCAGCAGAAGGAGATGAAGAGGCAGGAGATTCAGCAGGAGATGCATCAGCAGGAAATGCATCAGCAGATTCTGCAGCAGGAAATTCCGTAGGAGATTGTGCAGCAGGAGATTCAGTAGAAAAGGCAGCAGGAGATTCAGTAGAAAATGCAGCGGAAGGTAATGCAGCAGCAGGAGTTGAAGGAGAATATGCATCAGCAGGAAATGCAGCACCAAAAGATTCAGACGAAGATGCAGCTGGAGGTGCAGCAGCAGGAGATGCAGAAGCAGATGTTGCAGCAGGTGCAACACCAGCAGATACAGAAACAGGAGATGCAGCATTAGGTGATACTGCAGCAGCACATGCAGAAGGTGATGCAGCATTAGTAGATGCAGCAGCAGCAGATGCAGCAGGAGATTCAGCAGCAGGCTATTCAGCAGCAGACAAAGGATATTCAGTAGCAGACACGGCATTAGGAGATTCAGCAGCTGGAGGTGCAGCAGGACATGCAGAAGCAAACGCAGCAGTAGGAGAGGCAGCAGGTGGAGATGCCTGACGAGATGCATTTTCAGAAGGAGATGCAGCAGGAGATTCATCAGGAGATTCAGCAGCAACTGATGCAGCAGCAGGAGAAGCAGCAAGAAATGCAGCAGCAGCAGGAGATGCAGAAGCAGATGCAGCAGTAGGAGATGCAGCAGCAGCAGAGGCATCTGGAGATTCAGCAGCAGGAGATTCAGCATGATATGTAGAAGCATGAGATATACAGGAGATTCATCAGGAGATTAGGCAGCAACTGATGCAGCAGCAGGAGAAGCAGCAGGAGATGCAGCAGTAGCAGGAGATGCAGAAGGAGATGCAGCAGGAAATGAAGATTCAGCAGAAGATGCAGTAGGAAGAGATTCTTCAACGTATGTAGCAGCATGATAAGATGCAGCAACTGGAGATACAGCAGGTTATGGAGAAAGAGGAGATGATGCAGCAGACGCAGCAGCAGGAGATTCAGCACCAGGAGATTCAGCAGCAGGAGATTAAGAAGCAGGAGATTGTACTGCAAAAGACGCAGCAGGAGATGCAGATTCAGAAGGAGATATGTCAGGAGATGTAGCAGGATATGTAGCAGCATGAGATGCCGCCAAAGATTCAGGACGAGATTCAGCAGAAGGAGATGCAAGAGCAGGAGATGCATCAGCAGGAGATGCAGAAGCAGATGCAGCAGGAGATGCAGATTTAGCAGGAGATGCATCAGCAAAAGATGCGGAAGAAGATGCAGCAGCAGGAGATGCAGCAGCAGGAGATGCAGCAGGAATCGATGCAGAAGGTAACAGAGCAGCAGGAGTTTCAGAAGAAGGAGATGCAGAAAGAGATTCAGCAGCAGGAGATGCAGTAACAGGAAAGGCAGCAGTATATACAGAAGCAGGATATGCAGAAGGAGGAGATGCAGTAGGAGGAGACAGAGCAGGTAATGCAGAAGGAGGACATGCAGCAGGAGATGCAAGAGCAAGAGATGCTGCATCAGACCCAGCAACAGAAGATCTCCTTATTCTGCAACTCCTGTTGTATCTCTTGCAGCTGCATCTCCTGCTCCATCTCTTGCGGCTGCATCTCCTGCTCCATATCCTCCTGTTGCATCTGCGGATTCATCTTATGATGGTGCTTTCTTGCTGGATGTCCTGCTTCTGCATCTCCTGCTGCTTCTTTTGCAGTACAATCTCCTGCTTCTTAATCTCCTGCTGCTGAATCACCTGCCGCTGCATCTGCTGCATCATCTCCTCTTTCTCCATAACCTCCTGTATCTCCAGTTGCTGCATCATATCATGCTGCTGCATATGTTGAAGAATCTCTTCCTACTGCATCTTTTGCTGAATCTTCATTTCCTGCTGCATCTCCTTCTGCATCTCCTGTTTCTGCTGAATCTCCAGATGAATCTCCTGCAGCATCTCATGCTTCTACATGTCATGCTGAATCTCCTTTTGCATCTCCTTCTGAATATGCATCTCCTGATGCATCTCCACCTGCTGCCACTCCTACTGCTGCATTTGCTTCTGCATCTCCTGCTGAATCTCATGCTGCTGAATCTCCTGATGCCGTCTCTACTACTGAATATCCTTTGTCTGCTGCTGAATCTCCTGCTGCATCTGCTGCTGCTGCATCTCCTAATGCTGCATCTCCTGTTGCTGCATCTGCTGGTGCTGCACCTGCTGCAACATCTGCTTCTGCATCTCCTGCTGCTGCACCTCCAGCTGCATCTTCGTCTGAATCTTTTGGTGCTGCATTTCCTGCTGATGCATATTCTCCTTCAACTCCTGCTGCTGCATTACCTTCCGCTGCATTTTCTACTGAATCTCCTGCTGCCTTTTCTACTGAATCTCCTGCTGCACAATCTCCTACGGAATTTCCTGCTGCAGAATCTGCTGATGCATTTCCTGCTGATGCATCTCCTGCTGAATCTCCTGCCTCTTCATCTCCTTCTGCTGAATCTCCTGCCTCTTCATCTCCTGCTGCTGCAACTCCTGCTGAATCTGCTGCTGCCTCTGGTGCGGCTGCATCTTCTTTTCCTGCATCTCCTGCTGCTTCATCTCCGGCTGATTTCCTGCTGCATTTCCTTCTGTTGAATCTCCTGCTGCATATCCTGGTGCATCACCTGCTGAATATGCATCTCCTGCAACATCTCCTGCTGATACACCTCATGCAGCTGCATCTGCTGCTGCATATCCTGCTGCCTCTGCTGTTGCCAAATCTCTTGCTGCTGCATATCCTACTGAATCTCCAGCAGCATCTCCTGCTGATGCAATTCCTGCTGCATCTCATCCTGCATCCTTTGCTGCTGCATCTGCTGCTGCTTCTGGTGATGCTACATCTCCAGCTGCATCTGCTGCTTCATCTCCTGCTGTATCTCCTGCTGCATATGGTTCTGCATCTCCTGCTGCATATGGTTCTGCATCTTCTGCTGCATATGCTTCTGCATCTTCTGCTGCATATGGTGCAGCTTCTCCTGCTGCTGCATCAGTTCCTGCTGAATCTCCAGATGAATCTCCTACAGCATCTCATGCTTCTACATATCATGCTGAATCTCCTTTTGCATCTCCTTCTGAATATGCATCTCCTGCTGCTTTTTTTGCAGTTGAATCTCTTGCTTCTCAATCTCCTGCTGCTGAATCTCCTGCTACTGCGTCTGCTGCATCATCTCCTCTTTCTCCATAACCCGCTGTATCTCCTGTTGCTGCAACATACCATGCTGCTACATACGTTGAAGAATCTCTTCCTACTGCATCTTCTGCTGAATCTTCATTTCCTGCTGCATCTGTTTCTGCATCTCCTGCTGCTGCTGCATCTCCTGCTACTTCTCCTGCTGCTGCAGCAGTTGCTGCTGAATCTCCTGATGAATCTCCTGCGGCATCTAATGCTTCTACATTATCATGCTGAATCTCTTGCTGCTCCATCTCCTACTGCTGCATCACCTTCTGCATGTGCTGCTGCAGCATCTCCTTCTGCTGCATCTGCAGCTGCATCACCTGCTTCTGCATCACCTGCTGCATTACCTCCTGCTGCATATTCCGCTGCATCTGCATCACCTGCTGATGCATCACCTGCTGCATTACCTCCTGCTGCATATTCTACTGCATTTCCTGCTGCTGTTTAATCTGCTGCTCCATTTCCTGCTCCTTCATGTACTGCTGCATCTCCTCCTACATTTGCTGCTGCTGCATCTCCTTCTACTTGATGTCTTCCTGCATCTCCTGCTGCTGCATCTGCTGCTTCATCTCCTGCTCCATCCTCTGCGGATGCATCTGCGGAAGCATCTGCAGAAGAATCTCTATTTCCTGCTGCATCTCCTGCTCAGTCTTCTACAGATGCATCTAGTGCTTCTGCATTTCAGCTGCATATCCTGTTGAAGGCATCTGCGGCTGCATTTCCTGCTGCTACATCTCCTGCTGAATCTCCTGCTGTACTTCCTGCTGTAAATGCTGGTGCCTAAGTTGCTATTTCATCTCCTGCTGTATCTCCTGCTGAATCTTCTGCAGAATATCCTCCAGCATCTCCTGCTACAATTGCTGCTGATGTATCTCCTGCTACATCTCCTACTACATCCCTTGCTGCTGAATCTCCTTCTATATCTCCTGCTGCATCTCATGCTTCCTTTTCTACTGAATCTCCAGCTGCAGAATCTCCTACGGAGTTTCCTGCTACACAATCTGCTGATGCATTTGCTGCTGATGCATCTCCTGCTGAATCTCCTGATGCTGCATCTCCTGGTGCTGAATCTCTTGCCTCTTCATCTCTGGCTGTTGCAACTCCTGCTGAATCTGCTGCTGCCTCTGGTGTGGCTGCATCTTCTTTTCCTGCATCTCCTGCTGCTTCATCTCCGGCTGATTTCTTGCTGCATTTTTTCTGTTGAATCTCCTGCTGCATATCCTGGTGCATCATCTGCTGAATATGCATCTCCTGATACATCTCCTGCTGATACACCTCATGCAGCTGCATCTGCTGCTGCATATCCTGCTGCATCTGCTGTTGCCAATTCTCTTGCTGTTGCATTTCCTACTGAATTTCCAGAAGCATATCTTGCTGATGCAATTCCTGCTGCATCTCATCCTGCATCCTTTGCTACTGCATCTGCTGCAGTTTCTGCTGCTGGTGCATCTCCTGCCTCATATCCTGCTGCTGTGTCTCCTGCGGATGTATGTTTTGCTGTATCTCCTGCTGATGCATGTCCTGCTGCATCTCCTGCTTCTGCATCTACTTCTTCTGCATCTCCGGCTCCAGCATCTCCTGCTGCATCAATTGCTGCTGCACGTCTTATTCATCTCCTTCTTCTGCATATACTGCTGCATGTGGTGCTGCTGTACCTCCTCCTGATTCATAGCCTGTTGCATCTCCTCCTGCTGCATCTCCCGCTGAATCTCCTCCTTCTGCATCTCCTGTCCCATCTCCTCCTGCTGCATCTCCTGCTGAATCTCCTGCTTCATCTCCTGCTGCTGCATCTCCTTCTTCTACATCTCCTTCTGCATCTCCTGCTACAGCATCTCCTGCTGTATCTTCTGCTTCTGCATCGCCTGATACATTCCCTGCTGCTTCATCTCATCCTGCTGCATCTCATGCTGCATCTCCTGCTGTTTCATATCCTGCTACTGCATTTCCTAATGAATCTCCTGCTGCTTCTTCTCTAGATCCATATCCTGCTGCTGCATCTCCTGTTTCTGCATCTACTTTTGCTTCGTCTGCTGCTACATCTCATGCACTATCTCATGTTGCACCTTCTATTGAATCATCTCCTGCGTCATCTCCTGCATATTCGTCTGCATTTCCTGCTACAGCTCTTTATGAATCTACTACTGCATCAGATGAATTTCTTGCTGCATCTGCTGCTGCTTCATCTACTGCTGCATCTCCTGATAGATCTCCTGCTGCTGCATCTCCTGCCGCTGCATCTGATGCTGCATCTGATGGTGCATCTGATGCTGCATCTGATGCTGCTTTCTCTCTTTCTGTAGGATTAATCTCCTGCTATATTTCCTTCTACTGCATCTTCTCTTCATATACTACGCTGCACCTCCTGCTACTGCATCTCCTCCATCTACTTTTCCTGCTGAATCGCCTGTAGCAACTCCTGTTTCTTCATCTCCTGCTGCTACATTTCCTAGTGCATATGATGCTGCTGCATCTCCTTGTTACTTATTTTGCTGCTGCGTCTCCTGCTGTTGCATCTCCTGCTGCTGCATCTCCTGCTGCTGCATCTCCTTCAGCCTCATCTCCTGCTACAGCATCTCCTGCTGTATCTGCTGATTCTGCATCTCCTGACACATTCCCTGCTGCTTCGTCTCATCCTGCTGCATTTCATGCTGCATCTCCTGCTGCTATAGCTCCTGCTCTTTCATATCCTGCTACTGCATCTCCTAATGAATCTCCTGCTGCTTCATCTCTTGATCCATGTTCTGCTGCTTCATCTCCTGTTTCTGCATCTCCTTTTGCTTCGTCTGCTGCTACATCTCATGCACCATCTCATGTTGCACCTTCTATTGAATCATCTCCTGCGTCATCTCCTTCTGCTGCATATCTTGCTTCTTCATCTCGTTCGGCATCTCCTGCTGCATCTCCTTGAGCGTCACATGATGCATCTCCTTCTGCACCACCTGCAGATGCATCTCCTGCTGTATTTCCTGCTCTTGCATATTCATCTGCATTTACTGCTGCAACTCTTTATGAATCTACTACTGCATCAGCTGAATTTCTTGCTGCATCTGCTGCTGCTTCATCTACTGCTGCATCTCCTGATAGATCTCCTGCTGCTGCATCTCCTGCCGCTGCATCTGATGCTGCATCTGATGCTGCATCTGATGCTACTTTCTCTCTTGCTGCATTTACTGCGGCTGCATCTCCTGCTATATTTCCTTCTGCTGCATCTTCTTCACTTCATCTATTACTCTGCACTTCCTGCTGCTGCATCCCCTCCTTCTGCATCTCCGGCTGAATCGCCTGTAACATCTCCTGCTTCTTCATCTCTTGCTGCTACATCTACTAGTGCATATGATGCTGCATCTCCTGATACTTCTGCTGCTGCTGCATTCCCTGATTCTGCAACTCCTTCTCCATCTCCTGCTACGACATCCCCTGCTGCGGCATATCCTGCTGAATCTCCTGATGCTGCAACTGCTTCTGCATCTCCTCCTACTACATCTCCTGATGCTGCATTTCCTGCTACATCTCCTGATGCTGCAACTCCTTCTCCATCTCCTACTGCATCTCATATCTTAATGCATGTCCTGCTGCATTTCCTGTTGAAATGTCTCCTGCTCTATCTCCTCTGTTATACCTTTCTACATTTGCTGCCTCATTTCCTCATGCCCCTGCTGATGCCCCTCGTGCTACTGCATCTCCTGCTTCATCTACAACTGATGCATCTGTGGCTTCATCACATGATATGTCATGTCCTGCTGCATCTGCTGCTGCTCTGCTGCTCCTTCATCTCCTGCCAAAACTCTTGCTACATATCCTGCTGCTGCATCTCTTAATGCATCTCATGGTAATGCTTCATCTCCTGTTGCTGCTTTTCTTGCTGCATCTTCTGCTGCTGCATCTCCTGCTGATTGGTCTGATGCTGCATCTTTTGCTCTTGCATCTCCTGCTGCATCTCCTGCTGCTGCATTACCTGCTTTATCTCCTCCTACTGCATTTCCTCCTGCTGCATATCCTGCTTCTCTATATACTGCTGCCTTTGCTGCTGCTGCATCTCCTGCTGCTGAATCTCTTTCTGCATCTCCTTCTTCGGAATCTCCTGCTGCTCTATTACCTTCTGCATCGACTCCGGCTGCATGTCCTGCTGCTGCATCTCCTGCTCTTACATCTCCTTCTGCTGAATCTCCTCCTGAATCTCCGGCGGCATCTCATGCTGTTACATATCCTGCTACATCTCCTGACGTATCTCCTTCTGAATATGAATCTCCTTCTGCTTCTCCGGCTGCTGAATCTACTACTGCTGCGTCTGCTCCTGCTGAATCTCCTGCTGCTGCTTCTGTTGCATCATCTCCTCTTTCTCCCTAACCTGCTCTATCTCCTGTTGCTGCATCATATCATGCTGCTGCAGATGTTGAAGAATCTCTTCCTACTGCATCTTCTGCTGAATCTTCATTTCCTGCTGCCTCTGCATCTGCATCTCCTGCTGCTGCTGCATATCCTGCTGCTTCTCCTTCTGAATATGCATCTCCACCTGCTGCCACTTCTACTGCTGCTTTTGCTTCTGCATCACTTGCTGCACTTCCTGCTGCTGAATCTCCTGATGCCGTGTCTGCTGCTGAATAACCTTTGTCTGCTGCTATATCTCCTGCTACTGAATCTCCTCCTGCATCTGCTGCTGCTACATCTTCTACTGCTGCATCACCTTCTGCATGTGCTGCTGCAGTATCTCCTTCTACTGCATCTCCTGTTGCTTCATCTGCTGGTGCTGCACTAGCTGCAACATCTGCTTCTGCATCTCCTGCTGCTGCACATCCTGCTGCACCTCCGTCTTAATCTCATGGTGCTGCGTTTCCTGCTGATGCATATTCGTCTTCAACTCCTGCTGCTGAATCTCCTGCTGCTGCATCTGCTGCTGCAGCTCCTGCTGCAGCTCTTTGTGCTGCATCTTCTGCTGTTGCATCTCCTGCTTCATCTCATTATGACTTAATTGCCACTTTTGAGGTGATTTAGGGTAATCGAATAACGCCCACAGGGAAGAAGCTAGCATGGAGTGCTGCTGCTTCTGAATGTCTTCTCTTAATGCGCTTTCACTGCAAAGCGAGACTTATAAGAGGTTTGAGTATACGCTCGTGTACTTCAACTTCAGAACGGCTATTAAAGCATCACTTGAAAATAGCAGAGCGTTCAGCACAAATACCGCAGGGAAGAAGCTGCGATGAAATGCTGGCTCTCGTTAGAGTCTTCTCTGGAAACGCTTTCACTGCAAGCTGCAAAGCATGACTAACAGAACGTTTTAGTAAAGGGTACTGAATTGTGACTTATGAAGGTGCTTTCTGATAAGTGAGTAACTGACGCAGTGAAGATGCTAGCGTGGAATACTGCTGCTACTGAATGTCTTCTCTTAGAGCGCTTTCACTGCAAAGCAAAACTTGTAGAAGTTTCAGTCTAGGCTTGTACACTGCAACATCAGAATGGCTATTAAAGCATCACTTCAAAATCTTTAGGGGTTTCACTGCAAGGCAAGACTTGAACTTTTAGTCTGGGCTTATGTGCTGCAACATCAGAATGGCAACATCAAAATAGCAGAGTGTTCAGCGCAAATACCGCAGGGAAGATGCTACGATCAAATATTAAAATTCGTATAATTCTTCTCTGGATGCACTTTCACTGTCAGGTAAGACTTGTAGAACTTTCAGTCTAGGCTCGTGTTCTGCATCATCAGAATGGCTATTAAAGCGTCACTGCAAAATTTGAAGACGTTTAGAGAAAGTTCCGCAAGGGCCTTGCTACGATCAAATGCTAGCTCTCGTTAGAATCTTCTCTTGAAGCGCTTTCACTGCAAGCTGCAAAGCATGTCTAACAAAACGTTTAGTATTGATTACGGAATTGTGATTTAACTATTGAGGAGCTTTAGGAAAAGTGAGAAAAGCCCGTATGGAAGATGCTAGCATGGAATGCTGCTGCTTCTGAATGTCTTCTCTTATAGCACTTTCACTGCAAACCAAGATTTATCGAACTTTTAGTCTGGGCTAGTGAACTGTAACACCAGCATATCTAGTAAAGCTTCACCTGAAGATTTGAAAGCGTTTAGCAGAACTACCCTCGGGAAGTTGCTAGCATCAAATGGTGTCTCTCGTTAGAATCTTCTCTGGAAGCGCTTTCACTGAGAGGTGCTAAAGACGATTAAGAATGCGTTTGAGAGTAGGTTAAAGAATAGTGACATAACAACGACAAATAATGAGCTATTGGAAAAGTGACTATCTCCAACAGCGAAGACGTTAGCACGGAATGCTGCTGCCTCTGAATGTCGTCTCTTAAAGCACTTTCACTGGAATGCGAGACCTGTCGAACTTTCATTCTAGGCTTGTGAAAACACAGCATCAGCATGGCTACTGAGGCATCACGTCAAGATTTTAGAGATTTCTGGTCAAGTACCTCACGGAAGCTGCTACCATCAAATTCTGGCTCTCGTTAGGATCTCTTCATGAAGCGCTTTCACTGTCAGCCGCAAAGCAGGAAAAACGCAACGTTTTTGCGGAGGCTAGTTATTAGCGACTTAATACTGCCTTATAACGCGCTTTAGGAAAAGAGAATACCTCCAGCAGGGAAGATGTTTGCCTAGAATGCTTCTGCTTGTGGATGTATTCTCTTAGAGCGCAATCACTGCAGAGTACGACTTGTAGAACTTTGCGTCTAGACTAGTGAACAGTAACATCAGCATGGCTAGTAAGGCTTCACTTGAAGATTTGAAAGCGTCTAGCAGATATATCCCTGGAAGTTCTACAAGTCGTGCTTTAGAGTGAAAGCGCTCTAAGAGAACACATCCACAAGCAGAAGCATTCGATGCTAGCATCTTCCCTGCTGGAGATGTTAATTTTTACTAAAATTCCGTAATAGACGATGTTAAGAACCTATTCACTAGCCTATGCTAATAAGTTCTTTTAGTCGTGTTTGCAGCTTGCAGTGAAAGCGCTTCCAGAGAAGATTCTAACGAGAGACACCATTTGATGGTTTCAGCATTCCCTCGGTAGTTGTGCTATACGAGACGACATTCAGAAGCAGCAGCATTCCGTCTTCGCTGTTGGAGGTAGTCACGTTTCTAAAGCTCGTTATTAGTCGCTGTTATGTCACTATTCTTTAAACTACACTTAACGCATTGTTCATGGTGTTTTGCACCTATCAGTGAAAGTACTTCCAGAGAAGATTCGAACGAGAGACACCATTTGATGCTAGCAACTTCCCAGGGGTATTTCTGTTGAACGCTTTCAAATCATCAAGTGAGGCCTTACTAACCTTGCTGGTGTTACAGTTCACTAGCCTAGACGGAGAGTTCGATAAATATTGGTTTGCAGTGATTGCGCTCTAAGAGAAGACATTCAGAAGCAGAAGCATTCCATGCTAACATCTTCCCTGCTGGAGATATTCACTTTTCCTAAAGCGCCTTATTAGGCGCTATTAAGTCTCTATTCATTTGACAACACAAGAACGTTGCTTTAGTCATTCACTGCATCTTGCAGAGAAACCGCTTCCATAGAAGACGCTAACGAAAGCCAGCTTTTGATGGTAACGCCTTTCCAGTTTTCTTGAGCTGAACGCTCTGAAATTTTGAAGAAACGCCTTCGTAGCCATTCTGGTCTTACAATACACAAGACTAGATTGAAAGTTATACAAGTCGTGCTCTGCAATGAAAGCTCTCTAAGAGAATACATCCACAAGCAGAAGCATTCCATGCTAGCATCTTCCTTGCTGCAGATATGAATTTGTACTACAACGCCGTAATAGACGGTGTTAAGTCCCTATTCACTAGCCTACGCTAAAAAGTCCCTATTCAATAGCCTATGCTAATACTTTCGTGTTTGCAGCTTGCAGTGAAAGCACTTCCAGAGAAGAATCTAACGAGACCAACCATTTGATGCTAGCAACTTCCCGAGGGTAGTTCTGCTAAAAGCTTTCAAATCTTCAGGTGAAGCTTTACTAGATATGCTGGTGTTACAGTTCACTAGCCTAGACGGAAAGTTCGAAAATCTTGGTTTGCTGTGATTGCACTCTAAGAGAATACATACAGAAAAAGAGGCATTCCATGCTAATATCTTCCCTGCTGGAGATATTCACTTTTCCTAAAGAGCGTTCTTAGGCGTTATTAAGTCGCTAATAACTAGCCTCCGCGAAAACGTTGCGTTTTTCGTGCTTTGCGGCTGGCAGTGACAGCGCTTCATGAAACGATCCTATAGGGAGCCAAAATTTGATGGTAGCAGCTTCCCTGCGGTACTTGTGCTGAACGACCTCAAATCTTGAAATGAGGTTTTAATAGCCATTCTGATCTTACAGCTCATAAGCCTAGAGTGAAAGTTTTACAAGTCGTCTTTTGCAGTAACAGCGCTATAAGAGAATACATTAATAAGCGGTGTAGTTTCAGGCCAGCATCTGCAATGCCTGAAATACTTACTTTTCCATAAGCACGTTAACAGGCGCAGTTAAGTCACAATTCATTACCCTAAACTAAAATGTGTTAGTCGTGCTTCACAGCCTGCAGTGAAAGCGCTATAAGAGAAGACTCTAACGAGAACCAGCATTTGATGGTAGAAGCTTCCCTGCGGTACTTGTGCTGAACGCTCTAAAATTTTGAAGCGACACTTTACTAGCTGATGATATACTTCAGAAGACTAGAATGAAACTTCTAGAAGTCGTACTTTGCAGTGAAAGTGCTATAAGAGAAGACATTCAGAGGCAGCAGCATTCCATACTACCATCTTCACTGCAGCCGATGTTCACTGTTCCGAATACGCCTTATTCGGAGAAGTAAAGTAACTGTTCTGTACCCTATACTAAAATTTTGTGTTAGTCGTGCTTTGCAGCTTGCAGTGAAAGCGCTTCCAGAGAAGACTAACGAGAGCCAGCATGTGATCGTAGCATCTTCCCTGCCGTACTTGTGCTGAACGATTTGAAATTTTGCGGTGAGGCTTTAATACCCATTCTGAAGTTACAGGACACGAGCCTAGACTGAAAGTTCTACAAGTCTTTCTTTGCAGTGAAAGCGCTATAAGAGAAGACATTCAGAAGCAGCAGCATTCCATGCTAGCATCTTCCATACGGGCTTTTCTCACTTTTCCTAAAGCTCCTCAATAGTTAAATCACAATTCCGTAATCAATACTAAACGTTTTGTTAGACATGCTTTGCAGCTTGCAGTGAAAGCGCTTCAAGAGAAGATTCTAACGAGAGCTAGCATTTGATCGTAGCAGGGCCCTTGCGGAACTTTCTCTAAACGTCTTCAAATTTTGCAGTGACGCTTTAATAGCCATTCTGATGATGCAGTACACGAGCCTAGACTGAAAGTTCTACAAGTCTTACCTGACAGTGAAAGCGCATCCAGAGAAGAATTATACGAATTTTAATATTTGATCGTAGCATCTTCCCTGCGGTATTTGCGCTGAACACTCTGCTATTTTGATGTTGCCATTCTGATGTTGCAGCACATAAGCCCAGACTAAAAGTTCAAGTCTTGCCTTGCAGTGAAACCCCTAAAGATTTTGAAGTGTTGCTTTAATAGCCATTCTGATGTTGCAGTGTACAAGCCTAGACTGAAACTTCTACAAGTTTTGCTTTGCAGTGAAAGCGCTCTAAGAGAAGACATTCAGTAGCAGCAGTATTCCACGCTAGCATCTTCACTGCGTCAGTTACTCACTTATCAGAAAGCACCTTCATAAGTCACAATTCAGTACCCTATACTAAAACCCTCCGTTAGTCATGCTTTGCAGCTTGCAGTGAAAGCGTTTCCAGAGAAGACTCTAACGAGAGCCAGCATTTCATCGCAGCTTCTTCCCTGCGGTATTTGTGCTGAACGCTCTGCTCAAGTGATGCTTTAATAGCCGTTCTGAAGTTGAAGTACACGAGCGTATACTCAAACCTCTTACAAGTCTCGCTTTGCAGTGAAAGCGCTTTAAGAGAAGACATTCAGAAGCAGCAGCACTCCATGCTAGCTTCTTCCCTGTGGGCGTTATTCGATTACCCTAAATCACCTCAAAAGTGGCAGTTAAGTCATAATGAGATGAAGCAGGAGATGCAACAGCAGAAGATGCAGCACAAAGAGCTGCAGCAGGAGCTTCAGCAGCACATGCAGTATCAGCAGATGCAGCAGCAGGAGATGCAGCAGCAGATGCAGCAGCAGGAGATTCAGCAGCAGGAGATGAAGCAGCAGATGCAGCAGGACATGACATATCATGTGATGAAGCCACAGATACATCAGTTGTAGATGAAGCAGGAGATGCAGCAGCACGAGGGGCATTAGCAGGTGCATGAGGAAATGAGGCAGCAAATGTAGAAAGGTATAACAGAGGAGATAGAGCAGGAGACATTTCAACAGGAAATGCAGCAGGACATGCATTAAGATATGAGATGCAGTAGGAGATGGAGAAGGAGTTGCAGCATCAGGAGATGTAGTAGGAAGTGCAGCATCAGGAGATGTAGTAGGAGGAGATGAGGAAGTAGTTGCAGCATCAGGAGATTCAGCAGGATATGCCGCAGCAGGGGATGTCGTAGCAGGAGATGGAGAAGGAGTTGCAGAATCAGGGAATGCAGCAGCAGCAGAAGTATCAGGAGATGCAGCAGCATCTGGAGATCTAGGAGATGTAGCAGCAAGAGATGAAGAAGCAGGAGATGTTACAGGCGATTCAGCCGGAGATGCAGAAGGAGGGGATGCAGCAGCAGGAAGTGCAGAGTAATAGATGAAGTGAAGAAGATGCAGCAGAAGGAAATATAGCAGGAGATTCATCCTGCAGAAAGAGAGAAAGCAGCATCAGATGCAGCATCAGATGCAGCAGCAGGAGATCTATCAGGAGATACAGCAGTAGATGAAGCAGCAGCAGAAGTGTATTCATAAAGATCTTCAGCAGGAAAAGCAGATGAATATGCAAGAGGAGGAGATACAGCAGGAGATGCATCTGCAGGTGATGCAGAAGGAGATGCAGCAGGTGACGCTCAAGGAGATGCAGCAGGAGATGCAGAACGAGATGAAGCAGGAAGGCATGCAGCAGAAGGAGATGACGCAGGAGATGCTTCAATAGAAGGTGCAACATGAGATAGAGCAGGAGATGTAGCAGCAAACGAAGCAAAAGGAGATGCAGAAACAGGAGATGCAGCAGCAGGATAGGATCTAGAGAAGAAGCAGCAGGAGATTCATTAGGAGATGCAGTAGCAGGATATGAAACAGCAGGAGATTCAGCATGAGATGCAGCAGGATGAGACGAAGCAGCACGGGATGTATCAGGCGATGCAGAAGCAGAAGATACAGCAGGAGATGCTGTAGCAGGAGATGCAGAAGGAGATGTAGAAGAAGGAGATGCAGCAGCAGGAGATGAAGCAGGAGATTCAGCAGGAGATGCAGCAGGAGGAGATGGGACAGGAGATGCAGAAGGAGGAGATTCAGCGGGAGATGCAGCAGGAGGGTATGCAAGAGGAAATGCAGCAGGAGGAGGTACAGCAGCACCAGATGCAGCAGTATATGCAGCAGTAGGAGATGAGTAAGGGATGCAGCAGCAATTGATTCAGCAGGAGATGTTGTAGCCGGAGATGCAGAAGATGTAGATGCAGAAGCAGGAGATGCAGCAGGACATGCATCAGCAGAAGATGCAGAACCAAGAGATTCAGACGGAGATGCAGAAGCAGGAAATACAACAGGAATAGATGCAGAAGGTGGTGCATCAGCAGGAGTGGAAGCAGAATACGCAGCAGCTGGAAATGCAGTACCAAGAGATTCAGACGGAGATGCAGCAGCAGGAGATGCAGAAACAGATGTTGCAGCAGGTGCAGCAGAAGCAGATGCAGCAACAGGAGATGCAGCAGAAGGAGATGCTGCAGCAGCACATGCAGAAGGTGATGCAGCAGTAGGAGATGCAGCAGCAGCAGAGGCATCAGGAGGTTCATCAGCAGGAGATTCAGCATGATATGTAGAAGCATGAGATGCCGCAGGAGATTCATCAGGAGATTCAGCAGCAACTGATGCAGCAGCAGGAGAAGCAGCAGGAGATGCAGCAGCAGCAGGAGATGCAGAAGCAGATGCAGCAGGAAATGCAGATTCAGCAGAAGATGCAGTAGGAAGAGATTCTTCAACATATGCAGCAGCATGATACGATGCAGCAACTGGAGATACAGCAGGAGGAGATGCAGCAGCAGGAGATTCAGCAGAAGGAAATTCAGCAGCAGGAGAAGCAGCAGGAGATGCATATTTGGAAGGAGATAAGTCAGGTGATGTAGCAGGATATGTAGCAGCATGAGATGCCGCCAGAAATTCAGGAGGAGATTCAGCAGAAGGAGATGCAAGAGCAGGAGATGAAGCAGCAGGAGATGCAGATTTAGCAGGAGATTCTGAAGAAAGAGATGCAGAAGCAGATGCAGCAGGAGTCGATGCAGCAGCAGGACATGCAGCAGGAGTCGATGCAGAAGATAATAGAGCAGCAGGAGTTTCAGAAGAAGGAGATGCAGAAAGAGATTCACCAGCGGGAGATGCAGTAGCAGGAAAGGCAGCAGTATATAGAGAAGCAGGATATGCAGCAGGAGGAGATGCAGTAGGAGGAGATAGAGCAGGTAATGCATCAGGAGGACATGCAGCAGGAGATGCAAGAGCAAGAGATGTTGCATCAGACCAATCAGCAGTAGATGCAGCAGCAGGAGATGAAGCATTATCATGAGATGCATTAGGAGGTGCAGCAGCAGGATATGTAGCAGGAGATTCGGCAGGAGATTTGGCAGCAGCAGAGCAGCAGCAGATGCAGCAGGAAATGCAGCAGTAGATGCAGGATCAGCAGATAATACAGCAGGAAATACTGCAGCAGATGCAGCAGGAGATGACATATCAGGTGATGAAGCCACAGATGCAGCAGCTGAAGATGAAGCAGGAGATGCAGCAGCAGGAGGTGCATAAACAGATGCCCCAGGAGATGAGGCAGCAAACGTAGAGATTTATAACGACATGTAGAAGCAGATGTAGAAGCAGATAATTCAGCAGGAGATGCATCAGTAGGAGAAGGAGAAGCAGATGCAGCAGGAAATGCAGATTCAGCAGGAGAAGCAATAGGAAGAGAATCTTCAGCAGATGCAGCAGGATGTGAAGGATGACGAGATGTAGCAGGACATAGAGCAGCCACAGATGCATTAGCAGATGAATCAGGAAATGCAACAAGAGATGCAGCAGCAGAGGTGTAGCCGCAGATGCATCAGAAGCAGATTCAACAGGAGATGCAGCAGCAGCAGATTCCGCAGGAGATGCATCAGCAGAAGATGCAGAAGGAGTTGCAGCATCAGGAGATGAAACAGGAAATGCAGCAGCAGGGGATGTAGTAGCAGGAGACACAGAAGGAGATGCAGAAGGAGCTGCAGCATCAGGAGATGCAGCAGGGAATGCAGCAGCAGCAGAAGTAACAGGAGATGCAGCAGCATCATATGCACTAGGAGATGTAGCAGCAGGAGATGAAGAAGCAGGAGATGCTACAGGCAATTCAGCCAAAGATGCAGAAGGAGGAGATGCAGCAGCGAGAGGTGCAGAGTAGTAGATGAAGTGAAGAAGATGCAGCAGAAGGAAATATAGCAGGAGATACAGCCGCAGTAAATGCATCAAGAGAGAAAGTAGCATCAGATGCAGCTGCCGATGCAGTGGAAGAGGATGCAACAGCAGATACAGCAGGAGGAGACCTATCAGGAGATGCAGCAGTAGATGAAGCAGCAGCAGATGCAGCAGCAAATTCAGCAGATAGAGCAGGAGATGCTGTAGCAGGAGATGCAGAAGGAGATGTAGAAGAACGAGATGAGGCAGCCGGAGATGCAGCAGCAGGATATGCAGTAAAAAAGATGCAGCCGCACCAGAGTCAGCAGCAGATTCAGCAGGACATGCAGCAGGAGATGTAGAAGGAGATTCAGCAGCGGGGGATGTAGTAGTAGATGCAGCAGGAGATACATCAGCAGGAGTTGTAGCAGGAGATGCTGGAGGAGATTCTGCAGAGGAAGAATCAGCAGGAGATGCAGCAGGAGATGAAATAGCAACATATGCATCAGCAGTTACAGCAAGAAGTGCAGCAGGAGATTCAGGAGGAGATGTAGCTACAGGAGATGCAGCCGCAGATGCCTTCAACATGAGATGCAGCTGAAATGCAGAAGCACTAGATGTATCTGTAAAAGATTGAGTAGCAGATGCAGCAGGAAATGGAGATTCTTCTGCAGATGCATTCACAGATGAATTCGCAGAGGATGCAGCAGGATATCAAGCAGCAGGCTATACAGCAGCAGGAGATGAAGCAGCAGATGCAGCTTCAGGAGATGCAGGAGGACATCAAGTAGAAGGAGATGCAGCAGCAGCAAGTGTACCAGGAGATGCAGCAGTACATGAAGCATCAGAAAATGAATCAGATGATTAAGCAGCAGGAGGTAATGCAGCAGGTGATGCAGCAGCAGGTGATGCAGCTGCAGCTGCAGAGGCAGCAGATGTAGCAGCAATAGATGCAGCAGGAGATGCATCAGGAGATGCAGATTCAGTAGGAGATGTAGCAGGAGCAGATGCTGCAGCAGATGATGAAGCAGGAGATGCAGCAGAATGAAATGCATCAAGATATGCTGCAGCAGAAGATGCAGTAGGATATGAAGCAGGAGATGCAGCAGCAGGAGATGCAGCCGGGGATGCATGTTCAGCAGTAGATTCAGCAGTAAGTTCAGAAGGAGATGAAACAGCAGGAGATTTAACAGGAGATGCAGCAGTAGATGAAGCAGCAGCATATGCAACAGCAGATGCACCAGATAGAGCAGAAAGAGATGCAGCATGTGATGGAGCAGCAGATGCAACGGGAAATGGTGCATCAGGAGATGCATCCGCAGATGCATGAGCAGAGGATGCAACAGGAGATGTAGCAGCAGGAGATACGGGATGCCGCAGGAGATGCAGCAGGAGATGCAACACCAGAAGATGCAGAACCAAGAGATGCAGCAGGAGATGAAGCAACAAATGCAGCAGCAGGAGATGCAGCAGCAGGAAATACAACAGGAATAGATGCAGAAGGTAATGCATCAGCACCAGTTGAAGCAGAATATGCATCAGCAGGAAATGTAGCAGCAAGAAATTCCGACGGATATGCAGCAGGAGATGCAGCAGGAGCAGATGCTGCAGAAGCACATGCAGAAGGAGATGCAGCAGTAGGAGATGCAGCAGAAGATTCAGCAGCAAGAGATTCAGCAGCAGACAAAGGATATTCAGCAGCAGACAAAGGATATTCAGTAGCAGACACGGCATCAGGAAATTCAGCAGCAGGAGGTGCAGCAGGAGATGCAGAAGCAAACGCAGCAGTAGGAGTAGCAGCAGGTGGAGATGCATTAGGAGATTCAGCATGATATGTAGAAGCATTAGATGCCACAGGAGATTCATCAGGAGATTCAGCAGCAACTGATGCAGCAGCAGGAGAAGGAGCAGGAGATTCAGCAGCAGTAGGAGGTGCAGCAGCAGCAGGAGATGCAGAAGGAGATGCAGCAGGAAATGAAGATTCAGCAGAAGATGCAGTAGGAAGAGATTCTTCAACATATGCAGCAGCATGATATGATGCAGCAACAGGAGATAGAGCAGGTTATGGAGAAAGAGGCGATGATGCAGCAAACGCAGCAGCAGAAGATTCAGCAGGAGAAGATTCAGCAGCAGAAGATTTAGCAGCAGGAGATTCAGCAGCAGGAGAAGCAGCAGGAGATGCATATTCAGAAGGATACACATCAGGATATGTAGCAGGATATGTAGCGGCATGAGATACCACCAGAGATTCTGGAGGAGATTCAGCAGAAGGAGATGCAAGATCAGGAGATGCATTAGCAGGAGATGCAGAAGCAGGCTATACAGCAGCAGGGGATGAAGCAGCAGATGCAGCAGCAGGAAATGCAGGAAGACATCAAGTAGAAAAGAGATGCAGAAGCAGGAGATTCCGTGGGAGATGCATTGGCAGAAGATACAGAAGGAGTTGCAGCATCAGGAGATTCAGCAGGAAATACAGCAGCAGCAGAAGTAACAGGAGATGCAGCACCACTAGGAGATGTAGCAGCAGGGAATGAAGAAGCAGGAGATGTTACAGGCGATTCAGTCGGAGGTGCAGAAGGAGGAGATGCAGCAGCAGGAGGTGCAGAGTAATAGATGAAGTGAAGAAGATGCAGCAGAAGGAAATATTGCAGGAGATGCAGCCGCAGTAAATGCAGCAAGAGAGAAAGTAGCATCAGATGCACCATCAGATGCAGCGGCAGGAGATGCACCAGCAGGTGCAGCAGCAGGAGATGCAGTAGCAGGAGATCTATCAGGATATGCCGCAGTAGATGAAGCAGCAGCAGATGCAGCAAGAAATTCAGCAGATGCAGCAGTAGTAGATACATAAAGAGCTGCAGCAGGAAATGCAGATGAATATGGAGGAGCAGGAGTTGCATCTACAGGTGATGCAGAAGGAGATGCAGCAGGTGACGCTCAAGGAGATGCAGCAGGAGATGCAGAACGAGATGAAGCAGCAAGATATGCAGCAGAAGGAGATGACACAGGAGATGATTCAATAGAAGGTGCAACATGAGATACAGCAGGAGATGCAGCAGCAGACTAGGCAAAAGGAGATTCAGAAACAGGAGATGAAGCAGCAGGACATGGATCAAGAGATGAAGCAGCAGGAGATTCATTTGGAGATGCAGTAGCAGGATATGAAAGAGCAGGAGCTATACCAGCAGGAGATGCAGCCTGAGATGCAGCAAGATGAGATGAAGCAGGAGGGGATGTATCATAAGATGCAGAATCAGCAGATACATCAGGAGATGCTGTAGCAGGAGATGCAGAAGGATATGCAGCAGGATGAGATTGAACAGGAAATGCAGCAGGAGGAGGTACAGCAGCACCAGATGCAGCAGTATATGCAGTAGAAAGAGATGAATAAGAGATGCAACAGCAATTGATGCAGCAGGAGATGCTGGAGCCGGAGATGCAGGAGAAGTATATGCAGAAGCAGAAGATGCAGCAGGACATGCATCAGCAGGAGATACAGCAAAACATACATCAGCAGGAGACACAGCAGCAGGATATGAGGCAGGAGATGCACCAGCAGCAGAAACAGCAGCAGATGCAGCATCATATGCAGCAGAAGATGCAGAACCATATGCAGCAGAAGATGCAGAACCATATGCAGCAGGAGATACAGAAGCAGATGAAGCAGCAGACGCAGCTGGAGATGTAGCTACACAAGAAGCAGAAGCAGATGCAGCAGCAAAGGATGCAGGATGAGATGCAGCAGGAATTGCATCAGCAGGAGATGTTGCTGGAAATTCAGTTGGATATGAAAGAGCAAGCGATTTGTTAACAGCAGATGCAGCAGGATATGCAGCAGCAGATGCAGCTGCATGAGGTGTATCAGCAGGAGATGTATCAGGAGATGCATATTCAGCAGGTGATGCACCAGGATATGCAGCAGGAGATTCAACAGAAGGAAATGCAGCAGGAAATCAGCCGGAGATGCAGCAGCAGGAGATGCAGGAAAAGAAGATGCAGCCTCACCAGAGGCAGCAGCAGATTCAGCAGGAATTGCAGCAGCAGGAGATGAAGAGGCAGGAGATTCAGCAGAAGGAGATGAAGAGGCAGGAGATTCAGCAGGAGATGCATCAGCAGGAAATGCATCAGCAGATTGTGCAGCAGGAAATTCCGTAGGAGATTTTGCAGCAGGAGATTCAGTAGAAAATGCAGCGGAAGGTAATGCAGCAGCAGGAGTTGAAGGAGAATATGCATCAGCAGGAAATGCAGCACCAAAAGATTCATACGAAGAAGCAGCAGGAGGTGCAGTAGTAGGAGATTCAGCAGGAGATGCACCAGCAGGAAATGCATCAGCAGATTGTGCAGCAGGAAATTCCGTAGGAGATTGTGCAGCAGGAGATTCAGTAGAAAAGGCAGCAGGAGATTAACTAGAAAATGCAGCTAGAGATATAGAAGGAGGTTCAGGAGAAGGGGATGTAGTAGGAGATGCAGCAGGAGATACATCAGGAGGAATTGTAGCAGGAGATGCAGCAGGAGATTCTGCAGAAGAAGATTCAGCAGGAGATGCAGCAGGAGATGAAATAGCAACATAGGCATCAGCAGTTACATCAGGAGATGCAGTAGGAGATTCAGCAGGAGATGTTGCAGCAGGAGATGCAGCCGCAGATGCCTTCAACAGGATATGCAGCTGAAATGCAGAAGCACTAGATGCATCCGTAGAAGATTGAGCAGCAGTTGCAGCAGGAAATGGAGATGCTTCTGCAGATGCAACCACAGATGCATCCACAGAAGATGCAGCAAGAGATGAAGCAGCAGGCTATACAGAATCAGGAGATGTAGCAGCAGATGCAGCAGCAGGAGATGCAGGAGGACATCAAGTAGAATGAGATGATGCAGCAGCAAATGTAGCAGGAAATGCAGCAGTACATGAAGCGTAAGGAAATGAAGCAGCATATTAACGAGATGCAGCAGTACATGAAGCATCAGAAAAAGGAGCAGCAGATTAAGCAGCAGCAGGAAATGCAGCAGGTGATGCAGCAGGAAGTAATGCAGCAGGTGATGCAGAGGCAGCAGATGCAGCAGCAATAGATGCAGCAGGAGATGCAGCAGTAGATGCTGATTCAGTAGGAGATGAAGCAGCAGCAGATGCTGCAGCTGATGATGCAGCAGCAGATGCAGCAGAAAGAAATGCATCAAGATATGCTGCAGAAGGAGATGCAGCAGGGGATGCATATTCAGCAATAGATTCAGCAGAAACTTCAGAAGGAGATGCAGCAGCAGGAGATTTAGCAGGAGATGCAGCAGTAGATGTAGCAGCAGCATATGCAACAGCAGATGCATGCAACAGGGGATGGAGCATCAGATGCAACGGGAAATGGTGCATCAGGAGATGCATTCGCAGATGCATGATCAGAGGATGCATCAGGAGATGTAGCAGCAGGAGATACGGGATGCCGCAGGAGATGCAGCAGTAGGAAATGCAGCAAGATATGCTGCAGGAGGAGATGCAGTAGGATATGAAGCAGGAGATGCAGCAGCAGGAGATGCAGCAGGGGATGCATATGCAGCGGTAGATTCAGCAGAAACTTCAGAAGGAGATGCAGCAGCAGGAGATGTAGCCGGAGAGGCAGCAGTAGATGAAGCAGCAGCATATGCAGCAGCAGATGCACCAGATGGAGCAGAAAGAGATGCAGCAGGGGATGGAGCAGCAGATGCAACGGGAAATGATGCATGAGGAGATGAATCCGCAGATGCATGAGCAGAGGATGCATCAGGAGATGTAGCAGCAGGAGATACAGAAGCAGGAGATGAAGCAGCAAATGCAGCATCAGGAGATGCAGGAGGACATCAAGTAATAGGGCTGCTCCTGCTTCCTCATTTTTTCTATATCTCCCGCTGCAACTTCTGCTGCTGCCTCTGCTGGCGCATTTCCTGCTGATGCATCTCCTGCTACATATCCTGCTTCTGCATCTACTGTTGCTACATTTCCTGCTGAATTTGCTGCTGAATCTGCTGCTGCATCCCCTGCTGCTGATTCTCCTGCTTCTGCATATCCTGCTGCTTTCTGGTCTGTTTCATCTACTGCTGCTGCATATCCTCCTACATCTTCTGCTGCTACACTTCCTTCTGCTGCATCTGCTACTGCATCTCCTGCTGCATCTCCTTCTGCTCTATCTCCTGCTGAAAATCCTGCTGCATCTCCTACGGCTGCATCTCCTGCAGCTGAATCTGCTGCCGCAGTGCTGTGGTTGCATCTCCTGCTGCTGCATCTCCTGTTGCTGCATCTCCTTCAGAATATCCTGATGATGCAGATGCAGCAGCTGGAGCAGCAGGAGATGCAGAAGGAGATGCAGCAGGAGATGCCCCAGCAGGAGATGGAGCAGGGAATACAGAAGCAGGACAATCAGCAGTAGATGCAGCAGCAATATATGCAGCAAAAAGAGATGAAGCAAGATAAGAAGCATCAGGAGACTAAGCAAGAGGAGATGCATTAGGAGATTTCGCAGCAGGCTATGCAGCAGCAGTAGATGCAACAGAGAATGGAGCAGCACGAGATTCAGCAGTAGGAGCTGGCACAGGCGATGCAGCAGCAGGAGATGCAGCAGAGTTTGCAGCAGCACGAGATGCAGAAGCAGTACATCCAGTAAGAAAGCACCATCATAAGATGAATCCGCCCATGCAACAGAAGGATATGAAGTGGGAGATGCAGCCGCAAGAGATGGAGCAGGAGATGCAGCTGCAAGAGATATAGCAGGAAATGCAGAAGGAGATGCAGTAGCAGGAGATGTAGCAGCAGGATATGCAGCAATTGACTGAACAAGAGGAGATGTATCCTGAGATGCAGCAGCAGGAAATTCAGCGGGAGATGTAGAAGCAGACGAAGCAGCTTGATGGAGCAGGACATGCGGCAGGATAAGATGCAGTACCAGCAGATGCAGCAGGAGATGCAGCGTCTGGAGTTGAATCAATAGAAGATGCTGCAGAAGATGCAGCAGCAGATGCATCAGGAGAAGCAGGAGCAGGAAATGCAGCAGCAGGAGATGTAGCAGCAGAGATGCAAGAGTAGGAGAGGCAGAAGCAGGAGATGTGGCAGCAGGGGAGGCACCATGTGATTCAGCAGGAGATGCAGCAGAAGATAGAGAAGCAGGAGATGCAGCAGGAGATGCAGCCGCAGGAGATGCAGGAAATGCATCAGCTGATGCAGGAGGAGAATTAGCAGGAGGAGATTTAGCAGGAGGAGAGGCAGCAGCAGGAGATGCAGCAGTAGATTCATCTCCTCTGCTGCCTCTCCTACTGCATCTCCTCCTGTTTCATCTTTTGTTGCATCTCCTACTGCTGTATATCATGGTGCATATCCTCTTGCTACATCTCCGGCTGCATCTCCTGCTGCATCATCTGCTGCAGCATCTTCTGCTGCTACATCTCCTACTGAATCTGCATCTCCTGATGCATCTGCTGCTGCATCTATTACTGCTGCATCTGCTGCCTCTGCATCTGCATCACCTGCTGCTGCATCACCTGCTGCATTACCTCCTGCTGCATATTCTGCCGCATTTCCTGCTGCTGCTTAATCTGCTGCTCCATTTCCTGAAGCTTCATGGACTGCTGCATCTTCTGCTACATTTGCTGCTGCTGCATCTTCTTCTACTTTATGTCCTCCTGAATCTCCTGCTGCTGCATCTGCTGCAGCATCTCCTGCTACTGTATAGCCTGCTGCTTCATCTCCTGCTGCATCCTCTGTGGATGCATCTGCGGATGCATCTGCAAAAGCATCTCTTTTTCCTGCTGCATCTGCTGCTCAGTCTTCTACGGATGCATCTAGTGCTTCTGCATTTCAGCTGCATATCCTGTTGAAGGCATCTGCGGCTGCATCTCCTGCTGCTACATCTCCTGCTGAATCTCCTGCTGCACTTCCTGCTGTAACTGTGGTTGCCTATGTTGCTATTTCATCTCCTGCTGAATCTTCTTCTGCAGAATCTCCTGCTGCATCTCCTGCTACCATTCCTGCTGATGTATCTCCTGCTGCATCTCCTACTACTTCCCCTGCTGCTGAATCTCCTTCTGTATCTCCGGCTGCATCTCCTGCTGCATCTTCTGCTAGTGCATGTTCTGCTGCATTTCCTGATGATGCATATTCTCCTGCTGTATTTCTTGATGCATCTCTTTCTGCTTTATCTTTTTCTGCATATCCTGCTGCATCTCTTCCTGCTGGATCTCCTGCTTAATCTCCTCCTACTACATCTTCAGCATATGCTGCTGCATCTGGTGCTGCTTCACATATTACTGCATCGCCTGCTACTTCATCTGCTGCTGCATCTCCTGCTGCTTCATCTGATGCTGCATCTCCTGTTACTTCATCTGCTGCTGAATCTGCATCTCCTCTTTCGTCTGCTTCTTGCATCTGCTCCTGCTAAATCTCCTGCTGCTGCATCTGCTTGTGCTGTATATGCTACTGCATCTGCTGCAGGATCTTCTTCTTCTGCCTTTCATGCCATATCTCCCGCTGATGCATCTCCAGCTTCTATATATCTTGCTCAATCTACTGCTGCCGCATCTCCAGCTGCATCTTATGCTGCTGCATCTCTTGCACATTTTGGTGCATCTGCTGTAGATTAATTAACTGCTGCATCTCCTGTTGCTTCATCTTCTGATTTTTTGATGTCCTTCTGCATCACCTGATGCTCCAGCTGCTGCTGCTGCATACACTGCTGCATCTTCTGCTCCTGAATTCACTTCTGCTGCATCTGCTGCTGCATCACCTTCTACTGAATCCCCTGATGCATCTCCTGCTGCTGCATCCACTGGTACATCTCCTAATGCTGCATCTCCTGCTGATGCACCTCCTGATGCATCTCCTGCTCAATCTCCTCCTGCTGCTTCTCATACTGCTTCATCTCCTGCATCTGCTGCTGCATGTGCTGCTGCATCTCCTGGTTCTCTATGTCCTCCACACCTGCATCTATTGCTGCTGCATCCTCTGCTGAACCTCCTGCTGCTGCATCTCCTTCTGCAACTTCCTCTGATGCATCAGCAGATTCATCTCATGATGCATCTCCTCTGCTGAATCTCCTGCTCTTGCATACCCTGCTGCATCTACAGCTGCTTCTAAGCCTACTTCATCTACTGCTGCTGCGTTACCTGCTGCTTCTGCTGCTGCATCTCCTCCTGAATTTCCTGCTGCTGCATCTCCTGCTGCTATATCTTTTGCTTATCAATCTCCTGCTGCTGCATCTCTTACGGAATCTGCTTCTGAATCTGCTCCTGCATCTACTGCAGCTGAATCTCCTGATGCTGTATCTGCTGCTATTGCATCTCCTAATGCATCTCCTGTAGCTTAATCTCTTACTTTTGCATCTCCTGTTTTATCTCCTTCTGATGCCTATCTTGCTACTGCATCTACTGCTGCTTCGTCTGCTTCTACATCTCCCGCTGAATTTCCTGCTGCTGCATCTCAGGAAACATCTACTCTTTCTCAGTCAATTGCTGCATATCCTGCTGCTACATCTCCTGCTACTGCATCTCCTTCTGCATCTCCGGCTGCATCTCTTGCAGCTGCATCTCCTGCTCCATCTCTTGCAGGTGCATCTCCCGCTCCATATCCTTCTGTTGCATGGGCGGATTCATCTTATGATGGTGCTTTCTTGCTGGATGTCCTGCTTCTGCATCTCCTGCTGCTGCATTTCCAGCTGCAATTGCTGATACTGCATCTCCTGCTGCTGCGACTGCTGATGCATTTGCTGATGCATTTTCTACTGCTTCATCTCCTTCTGCTGCAAATCCTGCTGCATCTCCTTTTGCTGCATTTCCTTCTGCTGCATTTCCTGCTCCTGCATCTAATACTTCATCTCCTGCTGCTGCATCTGCTGGTGCTGCATCTCCTGCTGCATCTGCTGCCGAATCTCCTGCTTCTGCATCTCATACCACATCTCCTGCTGCTGCATCTCCTGCTTCTGCATATCTCGCTGCATCTCCTGCTGCTGCATCACCTGCTGCATCACCTGCTGCCGAATCTCCTGCATCTTTTGCTGCATCTGCTGTAGATTCGCCTCCTGGTTCATCTCCTGCTGCTGCATCTCCTGCTGATGGATGTCCTCGTGCATCTCATGATGCTGCATCTGTTGCTGCATCTCCTGCAGCTGCATCTCCCGTGCCATCTCCTACTGCTGAATCTCGTACTGCTCCATTCTCTGCTGCATCTACTGCTGCTGCATAGCCTGCTGCGAAATCTCCTAATGCATCTCCTCTTGCTTAGTCTCCTGATGCATCCGATCTTGCTTCATCTCCTTTGGCTGCATATATTGCTGCTGCATCTACTGCTGCTTGGCATGCTGCTGTATCCCCTGCTCCATCTCCTGCTGGGCCACCTCCTGCTGCATCTCCTTCTGCATCTCCTGCTGCTCCAGCTGCTGCATCTGCATCATCAGGATATTCTGAAGGAGATGCAGAACAGGAGATGCAGCAGCAGGAGATGCAACCACAGCACTGCGGCAGCAGATTCAGCTGCAGGAGATGCAGCCGTAGGAGATGCAGCAGGATTTTCAGCAGGAGATAGAGCAGAAGGAGATGCAGCAGGAGATGCAGTAGCAGATGCAGCAGAAGGAAGTGTAGCAGCAGAAGATGTAGGAGGATATGCAGCAGCAGTAGATGAAACAGACCAGAAAGCAGCAGGATATGCAGAAGCAGGAGAATCAGCAGCAGGGGATGCAGCAGCAGATTCAGCAGCAAATTCAGCAGGAAATGTAGCAACAGTAGATGCAGAAGCAGGATATGTAGCAGGAGATGCATCAGCAGGAAATGCGCCAGCAGAGGCAGCAGCAGAAGTTGCAGCGGGAGATATAGAAAAAATGAGGAAGCAGGAGCAGCCCTATTACTTGATGTCCTCCTGCATCTCCTGATGCTGCATTTGCTGCTTCATCTCCTGCTTCTGTATCTCCTGCTGCTACATCTCCTGATGCATCCTCTGCTCATGCATCTGCGGATTCATCTCCTCATGCATCATTTCCCGTTGCATCTGCTGCTCCATCCCCTGCTGCATCTCTTTCTGCTCCATCTGGTGCTTCTGCTGTTGCACATGCTGCTGCTTCATCTACTGCTGCATCTCCTGTTAAATCTCCTGCTGCTGCATCTCCTTCTGAAGTTTCTGCTGAATCTATTGCTGAATATGCATCCCCTGCTGCATCTCCTGCTGCTGCATCTCCTGCTTCATATCCTACTGTATCTCCTTCTGCAGCATATCTTGCTGCATTTCCTTCTGCTGCATCTCCTGCTGCATCATCTGCTGCAGCATCTTCCGCTGCTACATCTCCTACTGAATCAACATCTCATGATGCATCTGCTGCTGCATCTATTGCTGCTGCATCTGCTGCCTCTGCAGCTACAGCTGCATCACCTGCTGCTGCATATTCTGCTGCATTTCCTTCTTCTGCTTTATCTGCTGCTCCATTTCCTGATGCTTCATGTACTGCTGCATCTCCTGCTACATTTGCTGCTGCATCATCTCATCCTGCATTTCCTGCTGCTGCATCTGCTGCTTCATCTCCTGCTGCTGTATAGCCTGCTGCTTCATATCTTGCTGCATCTTCTGTGGTTGCATCTGTGGTTGCATCTGCAGAAGCATCTCCATTTCCTGCTGCATCTGCTGCTCAATCTTCTACAGATGCATCTATTGCTTCTGCATTTCAGCTGCATATCCTGTTGAAGGCATCTGCGGCTGCATCTCCTGCTGCTACATCTCCTGCTGAATCTCCTGCTGCACTTCCTGCTGTAACTGCTGATGCCTATGTTGCTATTTCATCTCCTCCTGCATCTCCTGCTGAATCTTCTTCTGCAGAATCTGCTGCTGCATCTCCTGCTACAATTCCTGCTGATGTCTTTCCTGCTACATCTCCTACTACATCCCATGCTCCTGAATCTCCTTCTATATCTCCTGCTGCATTTTCTACTGAATCTCCTGCTTTCTTTTCTACTGAATCTCCTGCTGCAGAATCTCCTACGGAATTTCCTGCTGCAGAATCTCCTGCTGCATTTCCTGCTGATGCAACTCCTGCTCAATCTCCTGATGCTGAATCTCCTGCTGCTGTATCTCGTGCTCCTCCATATTCATCTGCATTTCCTGCTGCAGCTATTTATAAATCTACTACTACGGCATCTGCTGAATTTGCTGCTGCATCTGCTGCTTCTTCATCTACTGCTGCATCTCCTGCTAAATTTCCTGCTGCTGCATCTCCTACTGATATTCCTGCTGAATCTCCTGCTGAATATGCATCCCCTGCTGCATCTCCTGCTGCTGCATCTCCTGCTTCATATCCTACTGCATCTCCTGCTGCAGCATATCTTGATGCATTTCCTTCTGCTGCATCATCTGCTGCAGCATCTCGTGCTGCTACATCTCCTACTGAATCAGCATCTCCTGATGCATCTGCTGCTGCATCTATTGATGCTGCATCTGCTGCCTCTGCAGGTACAGCTGCATCACCTGCTGCTGCATATTCTGCTGCATTTCCTGCTGCTTCTTAAGCTGCTTCTCCATTTCCTAATGCTTCATGTACTGCAGCATCACCTTAATATGCTGCTCCATATCCTGATGCTTCTGTACTGCTGCATATCCTGCTACATTTGCTGCTGCATCATCTCACCCTGCATTTCCTGCTGCTGCATCTGCTGCTTCATCTCCTGATTCTGTATAGCCTGCTGCTTCATCTCTTGCTGCATCTTCTGTGGATGCATCTGTGGTGGCATCTGCAGAAGCATCTCCATTTCCTGCTGCATCTGCTGCTCAATCTTCTACGGATGCATCTAGTGCTTCTGCATTTCAGCTGCATATCCTGTTGAAGGCATCTGCGGCTGCATCTCCTGCTGCTACATCTCCTGCTGAATCTCCTGCTGCACTTCCTGCTGTAACCTCTGATGCCTATGTTGCTATTTCATCTCCTGCTGCATCTCCTGCTGAATCTTCTTCTGCAGAATCTCCTGCTGCATCTCCTGCTACAATTCCTGCTGATGTATCTCCTGCTGCATCTCCTACTACATCCCCTGCTCCTGAACCTCCTTCTATATCTCTAGCTGCATTTTCTAGTTAATCTCCTGCTGCCTTTTCTACTGAATCTCCTGCTGCACAATCTGCTGATGCATTTCCTGCTGGTGCATCTCCTGCTGAATCTCCTGCTGCTGCACCTCCTGCTGCTTCTTCGTATGAATCTTTTGGTGCTGCATTTCCTGCTGATGCATATTCTCCTTCAACTCCTGCTGCTGCATTCCCTTCCGCTGCATTTTCTACTGAATCTCCTGCTGACTTTTCTACTGAATCTCCTGCTGCAAAATCTCCTACGGAATTTCCTGCTGCACAATCTGCTGATGCATTTCCTGCTGATGCATCTCCTGCTGAATCTCCTGCCTCTTCATCTCCTTCTGCTGAATCTCCTGCCTCTTCATCTCCTGCTGCTGCAACTCCTGCTGAATCTGCTGCTGCCTCTGGTGAGGCTGCATCTTCTTTTCCTGCATCTCCTGCTGCTTCATCTCCGGCTGATTTCCTGCTGCATTTCCTTCTGTTGAATCTCCTGCTGCATATCCTGGTGCATCACCTGCTGAATATGCATCTCCTGATACATCTCCTGCTGATACACCTCATGCAGCTGCATCTGCTGCTGCATATCCTGCTGCATCTGCTGTTAACAAATCGCTTGCTCTTTCATATCCAACTGAATTTCCAGCAACATCTCCTGCTGATGCAATTCCTGCTGCATCTCATCCTGCATCCTTTGCTGCTGCATCTGCTTCTGCTTCTTGTGTAGCTACATCTCCAGCTGCGTCTGCTGCTTCATCTGCTTCTGTATCTCCTGCTGCATATGGTTCTGCATCTTCTGCTGCATATGGTTCTGCATCTTCTGCTGCATATGGTGCTGCATCTGCTGCTGTTTCTGCTGCTGGTGCATCTCCTGCCTCATATCCTGCTGCTGTGTCTCCTGCTGATGTATGTTTTGCTGTATCTCCTGCTGATGCATGTCCTGCTGCATCTCCTGCTTCTGCATCTACTTCTTCTGCATCTCCGGCTCCAGCATCTCCTGCTGCATCAATTGCTGCTACATCTCTTATTCATCTCGTTCTGCATCATATACTGCTGCATCTGGTGCTGCTGTACCTCCTCCTGCTGCATTTCCTGTTCAATCTCATCCTGCTGCATATTGTGCTGCATCTCCTGCTGCTGAATCTCCTGCTGCTGCATCTCCTTCTGCTACATCTCCTTCTGCATCTCCATCTACAGCATTTCCTGATGTATCTGCTGATTCTGCATCTCCTGATACATCCCCTGCTGCTTCATCTCATCCTGTTGCATCTCAGGCTGCATCTCCTGCTGCTATAGCTCCTGCTCTTTCATATCCTGCTACTGCATCTCCTAATGAATCTCCTGCTGCTTCATCTCTTGATCCATGTCCTGCTGCTGCATCTCCTGTTTCTGCATCTCCTTTTGCCTTGACTGCTGCTGCATCTCCTGCTGTATCTCATGTTGCACCTTCTATTGAATCATCTCCTGTGTCATCTCCTTCTGCTGCATATCTTGCTGCTTCATCTCGTTCTGCATGTCCTGCTGCATCTCCTTGAGCGTTACCTGCTGCATCTCCTGCTGCATCACCTGCAGATGCATCTCCTGCTCCTCCATATTCATCTGCATTTCCTGCTGCAGCTATTTATGAATCTATTACTGCGGCATCTGCTGAATTTGCTGCTGCATCCCCTGCTGCTTCATCTACTGCTGCATCTCCTGCTAAATCTCCTGCTGCTGAATCTTCTTCTGATGTTCCTGCTGAATTTATAGCTGAATATGCATCCCCGGCTGCATCTACTTCTGCTGCATCTCCTGCTTCATATCCTACTGCATCTCCTCCTGCAGCATATCTTGATGCATTTCCTTCTGATACGTCTCCTGCTGCATCATCTACTGCTGCATCTTCTGCTGCTACATCTCCTACTGAATCAGCATCTCATGATGCATCTGCTGCTGCATCTATTGCTGCTGCATCTGCTGCATCTGCTGCCTCGGCAGCTGCATCTGCATCACCTCCTGCTGCATCACCTGCTGCATTACATCCTGCTGCATATTCTTCTGCATTTCCTGCTGCTGCATCTCCTTAGTCTGCTGCTCCATTTCCTGCTGCATTTCCTGCTACATTTGCTGCTTTTGCATCTCCTTCTACTTCATGTCTTCCTTCATTTCCTACTGCTGCATCTGCTGCTTCATCCCCTGCTGCTGTATAGCCTGCTTCTGCATCTCCTGCTGCTTCATCTCCTGCTCTTGCATCTCCTTCTGCTGAATCTCCTCCTGAATCTCTGGTGGCATCTCATGCTGCTACATATCCTGCTACATCTCCTGACGTATATCCTTCTGAATATGCATCTCCTGCTGCTTTTCCTGCTGCTGAATCTCCTGCTGCTGAATCTAGTGCTGCTGCATCTTCTCCTGCTGAATCTTCTGCTGCTGCGTCTGCTGCATCATCTCCTCTTTCTATATAACCTGCTGTATCTCCTGTTGCTGTGTCATATCATGCTGCTGCATATGTTGAAGAATCTCTTCCTACTGCATCTTCTGCTGAATCTTCATTTCCTGCTGCATCTCCTTCTGCATCTCCTGCTGCTGCTGCATCTCCTGCTGCTTCTCCTGCTGCTACATCAGTTGCTGCTGAATCTCCTGATGAATCTCCTGTTGCATCTAATGCTTCTACATATCATGCTGAATTTCCTAATGTATCTCCACCTGCTGCCCCTCCTACTGCTGCATCTCCTACAGCTGCATCACCTTCTGAATGTGTTGCTGCAGCATATCTTTCTGCTGCATCTGCAGCTACATCACCTGCTGCTGCATCACCTGCTGCATTACCTCCTGCTGGATATTCTGCTGCATTTCCTTCTGCTGCATCTGCAGCTGCATCACCTGCTGCTGCATCACCTGCTGCATTACCTCCTTCTGCATATTCTCCTGCATTTCCTGCTGCTGTTTAATCTGCTGCTCCAATTCCTGATGCTTCATGTACTGCTGCATCTCCTTAATCTGCTGCTCTATTTCCCGCTCCTTCATGTACTGCTGCATCTCCTCCTACATTTCCTGCTGCTGCATCTCATTCTACTTGATGTCCTCCTGCATCTCCTGCTGCTCCATCTGCTGCTTCATCTCCTGCTGCATCCTCTGCGGATGCATCTGCGGAAGCATCTGCAGAAGAATCTCCATTTCCTGCTGCATCTGCTGCTCAATCTTCTACAGATGCATCTAGTGCTTCTGCATTTCAGCTGCATATCCTGTTGAAGGCATCTGCGGCTGCATCTCCTGCTGCTACATCTCCTGCTGAATCTCCTGCTGCACTTCCTGCTGTAACCTCTGATGCATATGTTGCTATTTCATCTCCTGATACATCTCCTGCTGAATCTTCTTCTGCAGAATCTCCTGCTGCATCTCCTGCTACAATTCCTGCTGATGTATCTCCCTCTGCATCTCCTACTACATCCCTTGCTGCTGAATCTCCTTCTATATCTCCTGCTGCATCTCCAGCTGCATTTTTCTACTGAATCTCCTGCTTCCTTTTCTACTGAATCTCCTGCTGCAGAATCTCCAACTGAATTTCCTGCTGCACAATCTGCTGATGCATTTCCTGCTGGTGCATCTGCTGCTGAATCTCCTGATGCTGCATCTCCTGCTGCTGAATCTCTTGTCTCTTCATCTCCTGCTGCAGCAACTCCTGCTGAATCTGCTGCTGCCTCTGGTGCGGCTGCATCTTCTTTTACTGCATCTCCTGCTGCTTCATCTCCGGCTGATTTCCTGCTGCATTTTTTCTGTTGAATCTCCTGCTGCATATCCTGGTGCATCACCTGCTGAATATGCATCTCCTGCAACATCTCCTGCTGATACACCTCATGCAGCTGCATCTGCTGCTGCATATCCTGCTGCATCTGCTGTTGCCAATTCTCTTGCTGTTGCATTTCCTACTGAATTTCCAGAAGCATATCTTGCTGATGCAATTCCTGCTGCATCTCATCCTGCACCCTTTGCTGCTGCAGCTGCTGCAGTTTCTGCTGCTGGTGCATCTCCTGCCTCATATCCTGC
Source organism: Clamator glandarius (assembly GCA_033459285.1). NCBI lineage: Eukaryota > Metazoa > Chordata > Aves > Cuculiformes > Cuculidae > Clamator > Clamator glandarius. The sequence continues at coordinate 225,847 of JAUNZM010001634.1, forward strand.
TGCTGTGTCTCCGGCGGATGTATGTTTTGCTGTATCTCCTGCTGATGCATGTCCTGCTGCATCTCCTGCTTCTGCATCTACTTCTTCAGCATCTCCGGCTCCAGCATCTCCTGCTGCATCAATTGCTGCTGCACGTCTTATTCATCTCTTTCTGCTGCATATACTGCTGCATCTGGTGCTGCTGTACCTCCTCCTGATTCATAGAATGTTGCATCTCCTCCTGCTGCATCTCCAGCTGAATCTCCTCCTTCTGCATCTCCTGACCCATCTCCTCCGGTTGCATCACCTGCTGTACCTCCTCCTGCTGCATTTCCTGTTGCATCTCCTCCTGCTGCATTTCCTGCTGAATCTCCTTTTGCTGCATCTACTGTCCCATCTCCTCCGGTTGCATCACCTGCTGCATCTCCTTCTGCTACATCTCCTGCTGCATCTCCTTCTGCTGCATCTCCTGCTGCTACATCTCCTTCTGCTACATCTCCTTCTGCATCTCCTGCTACAGCATCTCCTCCTGTATCTGCTGCTTGTGCCTCTTGATACATCCCCTGCTGCTTCATCTCATCCTGCTGCATCTCATGCTGCATCACCTGCTGCTATAGCTCCTGCTCTGTCATATCCTGCTACTGCATCTCCAAATGAATCTCCTGCTGCTGTATCTCTTGATCCATGTCTTGCTGCTGCATCTCCTGTTTCTGCATCTCCTTTTGCCATGTCTGCTGCTGCATCTCCTGCTCTATCTCATGTTGCACCTTATATTGAATCATCTCCTGCGTCATCTCCTTCTGCTGAATATCTTGCTGCTTCATCTCCTTCTGCATGTCCTGCTGCATCTCCTTCTGCATCACCTGCAGATGCAACTCCTGCTCCTGCATATTCATCTGCATTTCCTGTGGCAGCTCTTTATGTATCTACTACTGCTGCATCTGCTGAATTTACTGCTGCATCCCCTGCTGCTTCATCTACTGCGGCATATCCTGATAGATCTCCTGCTACTGCATCTCCTGCTGCTGCACCTGCTGCTGCATCTCCTGCCGCTGCATCTGATGGTGCATCTGATGGTGCATCTGATGCTACTTTCTCTCTTGCTGCATTTACTGCGGCTGCATCTCCTGCAATATTTCCTTCTGCTGCATCTTCTTCACTTCATCTATTACTCTGCACCTCCTGCTGCTGCATCTCCTCCTTCTGCATCTCCGGCTGAATCGCCTGTAACATCTCCTGCTTCTTCATCCCCTGCTGCTACATCTCCTAGTAGTGCTGCATCTCCTGTTACTTCTGCTGCTGCTGTATTTCCTGCTGAATCTCCTGATGCTTCAACTCCTTCTGTATCTTCTGCCAATGCATCTCCCACGGAATCTCCTGCTTCTGCATCTCTTTTCTACTTGATGTCTTCCTGCATTTCCTGCTGCTGCATCTGCTGCTTCATCCCCTGCTGCTGTATAGCCTGCTTCTGCATCTCCTGCTGCTTCATCTCCTGCTCTTGTATCTCCTTCTGCTGAATCTCCTCCAGAATCTCTGGTGGCATCTCATGCTGCTACATATCCTGCTACATCTCCTGACGTATATCCTTCTGAATATTCATCTCCTGCTGCTTCTCCTGCTGCTGAATCTCCTGCTGCTAAATCTTCTGCTGCTGCGTTTGCTGCATCATCGCCTCTTTCTCCATAACCTGCTCTATCTCCTGTTGCTGCATCATATCATGCTGCTGCATATGTTGAAGAATCTCTTCCTACTGCATCTTCTGCTGAATCTTCATTTCCTGCTGCATCTCCTTCTGTATCTCCTGCTGCTGCTGCATCTCCTGCTGCTGCTGCATCTCCTGCTCCTTCTTCTGCTGCTGCATCAGTTGCTGCTGAATCTCCTGATGAATCTCCTGTGGCATCTAATGCTTCTACATATCATGCTGAATCTCCTAATGCATCTCCACCTGCTGCCACTCCTACTACTGCGTTTGCTTCTGCATCTCCTGCTGCACCTCCAGCTGCTGAATCTCCTGATGCCGTGTCTGCTACTGAATATCCTTTGTCTGCTGCTGAATCTCCTGCTGCTGAATCTTCTGCTGCATCTCCTACTGCTGCATCTCCTTCTGCAGTGCTGCTGCAGCATCTTCTTCTGCTGCATCTCCTAATCTGCATCTCCTGCTTCTGCATCTCCTGCTGCATCTCCATCTGAATTTCTTGCTGCTACATTTCCTGCTGATGCATATTCTGCTTCATCTCCTGCTTCTGCATCTCCTCCTTCTGCATCTCCGGCTGAATCGCCTGTAGCATCTCCTGCTTCTTCGTCTCCTGCTGCTACATCTCCTAGTGCATATGATGCTGCTGCATCTCCTGTAACTTCTGCTGCTGCTGCATTCCCTGCTGCATCTCCTGATGCTGCAACTCCTCCTGCATCTTCTGCTGATGCATCTCATGCGGAATCTGCTGCTGCTGCATCTCCTGTTGAATCTGCTTCTGATGCATCTGTGGCTACATCTCTGCTGCTGCATCTCTTGCTGCATTTCCTGCTTCATCTGCTGATGCATCTGCTGCTGCTCTATGTCCTGCTACATCTCGTCATCCTTCACATCCTGCTGCATCTGCTGAAGATTCTCTTCCTATTGCTTCTCCTGCTCAATCTGCATTTCCTACTGCATCTGCTTCTGCATCTCCTGCTGCTGCTTCATCTCCTGCTGCTTCTCCTGCTGTTGCATCAGTTGCTGCTGAATCTCCTGGGGCATCTCATTCTTCTACATATCATGCTGAATCTCCAGCTGCTGAATCTCCTGATGCCTCTGCTACTGCTGCATCTCCTACAGCTGCATCACCTTCTGCATGTGCTGCTGCAGCATCTCCTTCTGCTGCATCTCCTGTTGCTGCATCTGCTTCTGCTGCACCTGCTGCAACATCTGTTTCTGCATCTCCTGCTGCTGCATCTCCGTCTGAATCTCTTGGTACTGCATTTCCAGCTGCTGCGTATTCTGCTTCCACTCCTGCTGATGCACCACCTTCTGCATCTATTCCTGTTGTATTTCCTGCTTCTGCATCTCCGTCTGAATCTCTTGGTTCTGCATCTCCTGCTGATGCATGTCCTGTTGCATCTCCTGCTTCTGCATCTACATCTTCTGCATCTCCGGCTCCAGCATCTCCTGCTGCATCTCTTATTCATCTCTTTCTGCTGCATATACTGCTGCATCTGGTGCTGCTGTACCTCCTCCTGCTGCATTTCCTCTTGCATACCCTCCTGCTGCATCCCCCTCTGAATCTCCTCCTTCTGCATCTCCTGTCCCATCTCCTCCTGCTGCATCTCCTGCTGAATCTCCTGCTTCATCTCCTACTTCTGCATCTTCTTCTGCTACATCTCCTTCTGCATCTCCTACTACAGCATCTCCTGCTGTATCTTCTGCTTCTGCATCGCCTGATACATCCCGTGCTGCTTCGTCTCATCCTGCTGCATCTCATGCTGCATCTCCTGCTGCTATATCTCCTGCTGTTTCATATCCTGCTACTGCATCTCCTAATGAATCTCCTGCTGCTTCTTTTCTAGATCCTATCCTGCTGCTGCATCTCCTGTTTCTGCATCTCCTTTTGCTTCGTTTGCTGCTACATCTCCTGCTCTATCTCATGTTGCACCTTATATTGAATCATCTCCTGAGTCATCTCCTTCTTCTGCATATCTTGCTTCTTCATCTCGTTCTGCATCTCCTGCTGCATCTCCTTGAGCGTCACATGCTGCATCTCCTTCTGCATCACCTGCAGATGCATAACCTGCTGTATCTCCTGCTCCTGCATATTCATCTGCATTTCCTGCTGCAGCTCTTTATGAATCTACTACTGCATCAGCTGAATTTCTTGCTGCATCTGCTGCTGCTTCATCTACTGCTGCATCTCCTGATAGATATCGTGCTGCTGCATCTCCTGCCGCTGCATCTGATGCTGCATCTGATGCTGCATCTGATGCTACTTTCTCTCTTGCTGCACCTCCTGCTGCTGCATCTTCTCCTTCTGCATCTCTGGCTGAATCGCCTGTAACATCTCCTGCTTCTTCATCTCTTGCTGCTACATCTCCTAGTGCATATGATGCTGCTGCATCTCCTGATACTTCTGCTGCTGCTGCATTCCCTGATTCTGCAACTCCTCCATCTTCTGCTACGACATCCCCTGCTGCGGCATATCCTGCTGAATCTCCTGATGCTGCAACTACTTCTGCATCTCCTCCTACTATATCTCCTGATGCTGCATTTCCTGCTACATCTGATGCTGCAACTCCTTCTCCATCTCCTACTGCATCTCATTTCTTAATGCATGTCCTCTGCATTTCCTGTTGAAACGTCTCCTGCTGCGTCTCCTCCGTTATACCTTTCTACATTTGCTGCCTCATTTCCTCATGCACCTGCTAATGCCCTCGTGCTGCTGCATCTCCTGCTTCATCTTCAACTGATGCATCTGTGGCTTCATCACATGATATGTCATGTCCTGCTGCATCTGCTGCTGCTCTGCTGCTGCTTCATCTCCTGCCAAAACTCTTGCTACATATCCTGCTGCTGCATCTCATGGTAATGCTTCATCTCCTGTTGCTGCTTTTCTTGCTGCATCTCCTGCTAATTGGTCTGATGCTGCATCTCTTGCTCTTGCATCTCCTGCTGCATCTCCTGCTGCTGAATCTCTTTCTGCATCTCCTTCTTCGGAATCTCCTGCTGCTCTATTACATCGACTCCGGCTGCATGTCCTGCTGATGCACCTCCTGCTCTTGCATTTCCTTCTGCTGAATCTCCTCCTGAATCTCCGGAGGCATCTCTTGCTGTTACATATCCTGCTACATCTCCTGACGTATCTCCTTCTGAATATGAATCTCCTTCTGCTTCTCCGGCTGCTGAATCTACTACTGCTGCCTCTGCTCCTGCTGAATCTCCTGCTGCTACTTCTGTTGCATCATCTCCTCTTTCTACCTAACCTGCTCTATCTCCTGTTGCTGCATCATATCATGCTGCTGCATATGTTGAAGAATCTCTTCCTACTGCATCTTCTGCTGAATCTTCATTTCCTGCTGCCTCTGCATCTGCATCTCCTGCTGCTGCTGCATCTCCTGCTGCTTCTCCTTCTGAATATGCATCTCCACCTGCTGCCACTTCTACTGCTGCTTTTGCTTCTGCATCACCTGCTGCACTTCCTGCTGCTGAATCTCCTGATGCCGTGTCTGCTGCTGAATAACCTTTGTCTGCTGCTATATCTCCCGCTGCTGAATCTCCTGCTGCATCTGCTGCTGCTACATCTTCTACTGCTGCATCACCTTCTGCATGTGCTGCTGCAGTATCTCCTTCTACTGCATCTCCTGTTGCTTCATCTGCTGGTGCTGCACTAGCTGCAACATCTGCTTCTGCATCTCCTGCTGCTGCACCTCCGTCTTAATCTCATGGTGCTGCATTTCCTGCTGATGCATATTCTGCTTCAACTCCTGCTGCTTCAACTCCTGCTGCTGCATCTGCTGCTTCATCTCCTGCTGCTTCATCTGCTGATAATGCATGTGCTGCTGCAGCTCCTGCTGTATCTCTTTGTGCTGTAGCTCTTTGTGCTGCATCTTCTGCTGTTGCATCTCTTGCTTCATCTCATTATGACTTACTGCCACTTTTGAGGTGCTTTAGGGAAATCGAATAACGCCCACAGGGAAGATGCTAGCATGGAGTGCGGCTGCTTCTGAATGTCTTCTCTTAAAGCGCTTTCACTGCAAAGAGAGACTTGTAAGAGGTTTGAGTATACGCTTGTGTACTTTAACATCAGAATGGCTATTAGTCTGGGCTTATGTACTGCATCATAAGAATGGCTATTAAAGCGTCGCTTCAAAATATCAGAGTGTTCAGCGCAAATACCGCAGGGAAGATGCTACGATCAAATATTAAAATTCGTATAATTCTTCTCTGGATGCGCTTTCACTGTCAGGTAAGACTTGTAGAACTTTCAGTCTAGGCTCGTGTTCTGCATCATCAGAATGGCTATTAAAGCGTCACTGCAAAATTTGAAGACGTTTAGAAAAAGTATCGCAAGGGCGCTGCTACGTTCAAATGCTAGCTCTCTTTAAAATCTTCTCTTGAAGCGCTTTCACTGCAAGCTGCAAAGCATGTCTAACAAAACGTTTAGTATTGATTACGGAATTGTGATTTAACTATTGAGGAGCTTTAGGAAAAGTGAGAAAAGCCCGTATGGAAGATGCTAGCATGGAATGCTGCTGCTTCTGAATGTCTTCTCTTATAGCGCTTTCACTGCAAAGAAAGACTTGTAGAACTTTCAGTCTAGGCTCATGTCCTGTAACATCTGAATAGGTATTAAAGCGTCACTGCAAAATTTCAAATCGTTCAGCACAAGTACGGCAGGGAAGATGCTACGATCACATGCTGGCTCTCGTTAGTCTTCTCTGGAAGCGCTTTCACTGCAAGCTGCAAAGCACGACTAACACAAAATTTTAGTATAGGGTAGAGAACAGTTACTGTACTTCGCCGAAAAACGCGCTTTCGGAACAGTGAACATCGGCTGCAGGGAAGATGGTAGTATGGAATGCTGCTGCTTCTGAATGTCTTCTCTTATAGCACTTTCACTGCAAAGTACGACTTCTAGAACTTTCATTCTAGTCTTCTGAAGTACATCATCAGCTAGTAAAGTGTCGCTTCAAAATTTCAGTTCAGCACAAGTACCGCAGGGAATCTGCTACCATGAAATGCTGGTTCTCGTTAGAGTCTTCTCTTATAGCGCTTTCGCTGCAGGCTGTGAAGCACGACTAACACATTTTAGTTTAGGGTAATGAATTGTGACTTAACTGCGCCTGTTAACGCGCTTATGGAAAAGTAAGTATTTCAGGCAGTGCAGATGCTGGCCTGAAAATACACCGCTTATTAATGTTTTCTCTTATAGTGCTGTTACTGCAAAAGACGACTTGTAGAACTTTCACTCTAGGCTTATGAGCTGTAAGATCAGAATGGCTATTAAGGCCTAAAGCGCGGTATAAGGCATTATTAAGTCGCTAATAACTAGCCTCCGCGAAAATTTGCGTTTTTCCTGCTTTGCGGCGACAGTGAAAGCGCTTCATGCAAAGATCCTAACGAGAGCCAGAATTTGATGGTAGCAGCTTCCGTGAGGTACTTGACCAGAAATCTCTAAAATATTGACGTGATGCCTCAGTAGCCATGCTGATGTTACTTTTCACAAGCCTAGAGTGAAAGTACGACAGGTCTCGCATTCCAGTGAAAGTGCTATAAGAGACGATATTCAGAGGCAGCAGCATTCCGTGCTAACGTCTTCGCTGTTGGAGATAGTCACTTTACCAATAGCTCATTATTTGTCGCTGTTATGTCAGTATTCTTTAACCTACTCTCAAACGCATTCTTAATCGTCTTTAGCACCTCTCAGTGAAAGCGCTTCCAGAGAAGATTCTAACGAGAGACACCATTTGATGCTAGCAACTTCCCGAGGGTAGTTCTGCTAAACGCTTTCAAATCTTCAGGTGAAGCTTTACTAGATATGCTGGTGTTACAGTTCACTAGCCTAGACTAAAAGTTCGATAAATCTTGGTTTGCAGTGAAAGTGCTATAAGAGAAGACATTCAGAAGCAGCAGCATTCCATGCTAGCATCTTCCATACGGGCTTTACTCACTTTTCCTAAAGCTCCTCAATAGTTAAATCACAATTCCGTAATCTATACTAAACGTTTTGTTAGACATGCTTTGCAGCTTGCAGTGAAAGCGCTTCAAGAGAAGATTCTAACGAGAGCTAGCATTTGATCGTAACAGCGCCCTTGCGGTACTTTTTTTAAAAGTCTTCAAATTTTGCAGTGACGCTTTAATAGCCATTCTGATGATGCAGAACACGAGCCTAGACTGAAAGTTCTACAAGTCTTACCTGACAGTGAAAGCGCATCCAGAGAAGAATTATACGAATTTCGAGATTTGTTCGTAGCATCTTCCCTGCGGTATTTGCACTGAACACTCTGATATTTTGAAGCGACGCTTTAATAGCCATTCTGATGTTGCAGTACATAAGCCCAGACTAAAAGTTCAACAAGTCTTGCCTTGCAGTGAAAACGCTAAAGATTTTGAAAGGATGCTTTAATAGCCATTCAGATGTTGCAGTGTACAAACCTGGACTGAAACTTCTACAAGTTTTGCCTTGCAGTGAAAGCGCTCTAAGAGAAGACATTCAGTAGCAGCAGTATTCCACTCTAGCATCTTCACCGCGTCAGTTACTCTTCAGAAAGCAGCTTCATAAGTCAGAATTCAGTACCCTATACTAAAACGTTCTGTTAGTCATGCTTTGCAGCTTGCAGTGAAAGCGTTTCCAGAGAAGACTCTAACGAGAGCCAGCATTTCATCGCAGCTTCTTCCCTGCGGTATTTGTGCTGAACGCTCTGCTACTTTCAAGGGAAGCTTTAATAGCCCTTCTGAAGTTAAAGTACACAAGCGTATACTCAAACTTCTTACAAGTCTCTCTTTGCAGTGAAAGCTCTTTAAGAGAAGACATTCAGAAGCAGCAGCACTCCATGCTAGCATCTTCCCTGTGGGCGTTATTCGATTTCCCTAAAGCACCTCAATAGTGGCAGTTAAGTCATAATGAGATGAAGCAAGAGATGCAACAGCAGAAGATGCAGCACAAAGAGCTGCAGCACAAAGAGCTACAGCACAAAGAGATACAGCAGGAGCTGCAGCAGCACATGCATTATACCAGATGAAGCAGCAGGAGTTGAAGCAGAATATGCATCAGCAGGAAATGCAGCCCCATGAGATTAAGACGGAGATGCAGCAGGATGTGCAGCAGCAGGAGATGCAGAATCAGATGTTACACGAGGTGCAGCACCAGCAGATGAAGCAACAGGAGATGCAGTAGAAGGAGATGCTGCGGAAGCTCATACAGAAGGTGATGCAGCAGTAGAAGATGTAGCAGCAGCAGATGCAGCAGGAGAATCAACAGCAGGAGATACAGCAGCAGACAAAGGCTATTCAGCCTCGGACACGGCATCAGGAGATTCAGCAGGAGGAAGTGCAGCAGGTGATGCAGAAGCAAAAGGAGCAGTAGAAGTGTCAGCAGGTGGAGATGCATCAGGAGATGGAGCAGGAGATGCAACACCAGAAGATGCAGCAACAAGAGATGCAGCAGGAGATGAAGATGCAGGAAGATATTTAACATCAGATTCAGTAGGAGCTGCAGCAGCAGGAGATGAAGCAGCAGCAGATGCAGCAATAGATGGCTGTTCATCAGGAGATGCAGCAGGAAGAGATGCTTCAGCAGGTACAGCTTCATGAGATGTAGCACGAGATACAGAAGGAGATGCTGCAGGAGAAGAGGCAGGAGGAGATGATGCAGCAGACCCAGTAGCAGGAGATGAAGAAGCAGAAGATGCAGCAGGAGATTCTGCAGCAGGAGATGCAGCAGCAATGGATTCAGCAGGCGATTCTGCAGCAAGTGATGCAGCAGCTGGAGATGAAAGAGAAGAAGATGCAGCTGTAGGAGATGCAGCAGAAGATGCAACAGCAGACGCATCAGCAGGAGATGCAGCAGCAGAAGATAGAGCAGCAGCAGCAAATGCACAAGAAAATGGAGCAGGAGATGTGGCAGGATAAGATGCAGTACCAGCAGATGCAGCAGGAGAAGCAGGAGCAGGAAATGCAGCAGCAGGAGATGCAGCAGCAGAGATGCAGGAGTAGGAGAGGCAGAAGCAGAAGCAGGAGATGTGGCAGCAAGTCATGCAAAAGAATATGCAGAAGCAGGAGATGCGGCAGCAGGAGAGGCAACATGTGATTCAGCAGGAGATGCAGCAGAAGATAGAGAAGCAGGAGATGCACCAGCAGATGCAGTCGCAGGAGATGCAGGAAATGCTTCTGCTGCTGCATCTCCTGCTGATTGGTTTGATGCTGCATATCTTGCTCTTGCATCTCCTGCTGCATCTCCTGCTGCTGCATTACCTGCTCTATCTCCTCCTACTGCCACTCCTCCTGCTGCATCTCCTGCTGCATCTGCTGCTTCATCTCCTGCTGCTGCATCTGCTGATTCTGCATGTGCTGCTGCAGCTCCTGCTGTATCTCTTTGTGCTGCATCTTCTGCTGTTGCATCTACTGCTTCATCTCATTATGACTTAACTGCCACTTTTGAGGTGCTTTAGGGAAATCGAATAATCCCCACCGAGAAGATTCTAGCATGGAATGCTGCTGCTTCTGAATGTCCTCTTTTAGAACGCAAACACTGCAAACCAAGATTTATCGATCTCTCCGTCTAGGCTAGTGAACTGTAACACCAGCATATCTAGTAACGCTTCACCTGAAGATTTGAAAGCGTTTAGCAGAACTACACTCGGGTAGTTGCTAGCATCAGATGGTGTCTCTCGTTAGAGTCTTCTCTGGAAGTGCTTTCACTGAGAGGATCAAAACACGATTAACACTGCGTTAAAGTGTAGGTTAAAGAATAGTGACATAACAGCGACTAATAACGAGCTTTAGGAAAAGTGACTATCTCCAACAGCGAAGACGTTAGCACGGACTGCTGCTGCTTCTGAATGTCGTCTCTTATAGCGCTTTCACTGGAAAGCGAGACTTGTCCAACTTTCAGTCTAGGCTAGTGAACGGTAACATCAGCATGGCTATTGAGGCATCACGTCAAGATTTTAGAGATTTCTGGTCAAGTACCTCACGGAAGCTGCTACCATCAAATTCTGGCTCTCATTAGGATCTTTGCATGAAGCGCTTTTACTGTCAGCCGCAAAGCGGGAAAAACGCAACGTTTTCGCATAGGCTAGTTATTAGCGACTTAATAACGACTAACAATGCTCTTTAGGAAAAGAGAATATCTCCTGCAGGGAAGATGTTAGCATATGGTGCTTGTCGATGTATTCACTTAGAGCGCTTTTATTGCAGAACGCGACTTATAGAACTTTTCGTCTAGTCTTGTTTACTGTCAGATCAGAATGACTGCTTGTGATTCTGAATGTCTTCGCTTAGAGCGCAATCATGCAAACCAGGATTTATCGAACTTTCCGTTTAGACTAGTGAAAGGTCTAACTGCGAAGATGTTAGCACGGAATGCTGCTGCTTCTGAGTGTCTTCTCTTATAGCGGTTTCACTGGAAAGGGAGACTTGTAGAACTTTCATTCTCGGTTTGTGAACGGTAACATCAAAATAGCTATGAAGGCGTGACGTCAAAATTTCAGAGCATTCAGCATAAGTACCGCAGGAAAGCTGCTACCATCCAAAAATGAACATCAGCATGGCTATTGAGGCATCACGTCAAGATTTCTGCTCAAGTACCTCACGGAAGCTGCTACCATCAAATTCTGGCTCTCGTTAGTATCTTTTCATGAAGCGCTGTCACTGTCGCCACAAAGCAGGAAAAAATGCAAAGTTTTCGCTAGTTATTAGCGACTTCATAAAGTCTAACAACGCGCTATCGGAAAAGAGAATATCTCCAGAATGGAAGATGTTTGCCTAGAATGCTTCTGCTTGTGGATGTATTCTCTTAGAGAGCAATCACTGCAGAGTACGACTTGTAGAACTTTCCGTCTAGACTAGTGAACAGTAACATCAGCATGGAGAGTAAGGCTTCACTTGAAGATTTGAAAGCGTTTAGCAGAAATATCCCTGGAAGTTCTACAAGTCGTGCTCTAGAGTGAAAGCGCTCTAAGAGAACACATCCACAAGCAGAAGCATTCCATGCTAGCATCTTCCCTGCTGGAGATATGAATTTGTACTACAACGCCGTAATAGACGTTGTTAAGTCCCTATTCACTAGCCTAGGCTAAAAAGTTTCTATTCACTAGCCTAATACTTTCGTGTTTGCAGCTTGCAGTGAAAGCGCTTCCAGAGAAGAATCTAACGAGAGACACCATTTGATGCTAGCAACTTCCCGAGGGTAGTTCTGCTAACGCTTTCAAATCTTCAGGTGAAGCTTTACTAGATATGCTAGTGATACAGTTCACTAGCCTAGACGGAAAGTTCGATAAATCTTGGTTTGCAGTGATTGCGCTCTAAGAGAAGACATTCAGAAGCAGAAGCATTCCATGCTAACATCTTCCCTGCTGGAGATATTCACTTTTCCTAAAGAGCGTTCTTACCAGGAGATGCAGCAGTAGATGAAGCAGCAGCATATGCAACAGCAGATGCACCAGATGGAGCAGAAAGAGATGCAGCAGGGTATGGAGCAGCAGATGCAACGGGAAATGGTGCATCAGGAGATGAATCCGCAGATGCATGAGCAGAGGATGCATTAGGAGATGTAGGAGCAGGAGATACAGGATGCCGCAGGAGATGCAGCAGGAGATGCAACACCAGAAGATGCAGCACCAAGAGATGCAGCAGGAGATGCAGCAGCACATGCAGTATCGGCAGATGCAGCAGCAGGAAATACAACAGGAATAGATGCAGAAGGTAGTGCAGCAGCAGGAGTTGAAGCAGAATATGCATCAGCAGGAAATGCAGAAGTAAGAAATTCCGACGGAGATGCAGCAGGAGATGCAGCAGCAGGAGATGCAGAAGTAGGAGATGCAGCAGAAGAAGATGCTGCAGCAGCACATGCAGAAGGAGATGCAGCAGTAGGAGATGCAGCAGTAGGAGTGGCAGCAGGTGGAGATGTATTAGGAGATTTAGCATGATATGTAGAAGCATTAGATGCCACAGGAGATTCATCAGGTGATTCAGCAGCAACTGATGCAGCAGCAGGAGAAGCAGCAGGAGATGCAGAAGGAGATGCAGCAGGAAATGAAGATTCAGCAGAAGATGCAGTAGGAAGAGATTCCTCAACATATGCAGCAGCATGATATGACGCAGCAACAGGAGATACAGCAGGTTATGGAGAAAGAGGAGATGATGCAGCAGACGCAGCAGCAGAAGATTCAGCAGCAGGAGAAGCAGCAGGAGATGCATATTCAGAAGGAGATACGTCAGGAGATGTAGCAGAATATGTAGCAGAATGAGATGCCACCAGAGATTCAGGAGGAGATTCAGCAGAAGGAGATGCAAGAGCAGGAGATGAAGCAGCAGGAGATGCAGAAGCAGGCTATACAGGAGCTGGGGATGAAGCAGCGGATGCAGCAGCAAGAAATGCAGGAAGACATGAAGTAGAAGCAGATGCAAAAGCAGCAAATGTAGCAGGAAATGCAGCAGGAAATGGAGCAGCAGAATAAAGAGATGCAGCATCAGGAAATGCAGCAGAATATGCAGCAGGAGGTAATGCAGCAGGTAATGCAGTAGGAGGTGATGCAGCTGCAGCTGCAGAGGCAGCAGATGCAGCAGCAATAGATGCAGCAGCAGATGCATCAGGAGATGCTGATTCAGTAGGAGATGTAGCAGCAGAAGATGCAGCAGCAGATGATGCAGCAGGAGACGTAGCAGAAGGAAATGCATCAAGATATGCTGCAGGAGGAGATGCAGTAGGATATGAAGCAGGAGATGCAGCAGAAGTAGATGCAGCCGGGGATGCATATTCAGCTATAAATTCAGCAGGAACATCAGAAGAAGATTCAGCAGCAGGAGATTTAGCAGGAGATGCAGCAGTAGATGAAGCAGCAGCAGATGCAGCAAGAAATTCAGCAGATGCCGCAGTATTAGATTCATAAATAGCTGCAGCAGGAAATGCAGATGAATATGGAGGAGCAGGAGATGCATCTGCAGGTGATGCAGCAGGAGATGCAGCAGGTAACGCTCAAGGAGATGCAGCAGGACATGCAGAACGAGATGAAGCAGCAAGATATGCAGCAGAAGGAGATGACACAGGAGATGATTCAATAGTAGGTGCATCATGAGATACAGCAGGAGATGCAGCAGCAGTCAAGGCAAAAGGAGATGCAGAAACAGGAGATGCAGCAGCAGGACATGGATCAAGAGATGAAGCAGCAGAGGATTCATTAGGAGATGCAGTAGCAGGATATGAAAGAGCAGGAGATATAGCAGCAGGAGATGCAGCCTGAGATGCAGCAGAATCTGCAAAAGGAGATGCAGAAACAGGAGATGCAGCAGGAGGACATGGATCAAGAGATGAAGCAGCAGAGGATTCATTAGGAGATGCAGTAGCAGGATATGAAAGAGCAGGAGATGAAGCAGCAGGGGATGTATCAGGAGATGCAGAATCACAGATACATCAGGAAATGCTGTAGATGGAGATGCAGAAGGAGATGTAGCAGAAGGAGATGCAGCAGCAGGAGATTCAGCAGCAGGAGATGCAGTAAAATATGCAGCAGGATGAGATGAACAGGAAATGCAGCAGTATATACAGCAGAAAGAGATGAATAAGAGATGTAGCAGCAATTGATGCAGCAGGAGATGCTAGAGCCGGAGATGCAGAAGAAGTAGATGCAGAAGCAGGAGATGCAGCAGGACATGCATCAGCAGGAGATACAGCAAAACATACATACGCAGGAGACACAGCAGCAGGATATGATGCACCAGCAGCAGAAACAGCAGAAGATGCAGAACAAAATGCTGCAGGAGATACAGCAGCAGATGAAGCAGCAGATACAGAAGCAGATGAAGCAGCAGACGCAGATGAAGATGTAGCTACACCAGAAGCAGAAGCAGATGCAGCAGGAAAGCATGTTTGGTTGAGATGCAGCAGGAATTGCATCAGCAGGAGATGTTGCTGGAAATTCAGTTGGATATGAAAGAGCAAGCGATTTGTTAACAGCAGATGCAGCAGGATATGCAGCAGCAGATGTAGCTGCATGAGGTGTATCAGCAGGAGATGTAGCAGGAGATGCATATTCAGCAGGTAATGCACCAGGATATGCAGCAGGAGATTCAACAGAAAAAATGCAGCAGGAAATCAGCCGGAGATGAAGCAGCAGGAGATGCAGTAAAAGAGGATGCAGCTGCACCAGAGGCAGAAGCAGAATCAGCAGGAGTTACAGCAGCAGGAGATGAAGAGGCAAGAGATTCAGCAGCAGGAGATGCAGCATCAGGAGATTCAGGAGGAGATGCATCAGCAGGAAATGCATCAGCAGATTGTGCAGCAGGAAATTCGGTAGGAGATTCTGCAGCAGGAGATTCAGTAGAAAAGGCAGCAGGAGATTCAGTAGAAAATGCAGCAGGAGATATAAAAGGAGATCCAGCAGCAGGGGATGAAGTAGGAGATGCAGCAGGAAAGACATCATCAGGAATTGTAGGAGATGCTGAAGGATATTCTGCAGAAGAAGATTCAGCAGGAGATACAGCAGGAGATGAAATAGCAATATAGGCATCCGTAGTTACAGCAGGAAGTGCAGCAGGAGATTCAGCAGGAGATGTAGCAGCAGATGCCTTCAACAGGATATGCATATGAAATGCAGAAGCAATAGATGCATCCTTAGAAGATTGAGCAGGAGATGCAGCAGGAAATGGAGATGCTTCTGCAGATGCAACCACAGATGCATCCACAGAAGATGCAGCAAGAGATGAAGTAGCAGGCTATACAGCAGCAGGAGATGAAGCAGCAGATGCAGCAGCAGGAGATGCAGGAGGACTTCAAGTAGAATGAGATGATGCAGCAGCAAATGTAGCAGGAGATGCAGCAGTAGATGAAGCCTCAGGAAATGGAGCAGCATATTAAGGAGATGCAGCAGTACATGAAGCAGCAGGAAATGGAGCAGCAGATAAAGCAGCACCAGGAAATGCAGCAGAATATGCAGCAGGAAGTACTGCAGCAGGTGATGCAGAGGCAGCAGATGGAGCAGCAATAGATGCAGCAGCAGATGCAACATGAGATGCTGATTCAGTAGGAGATGTAGCAGGAGCAGATGCTGCAGCAGATGCTGCAGCAGGCGATGCAGCAGAAGGAAATGCATCAAGATATGCTGCAGAAGGAGATGCAGTAGGATATGAAGGAGGAGATGCAGCGGCAGGAGATTTAGCAGGAGATGCAGCAGTAGATGAAGTAGCAGCATATGCAACAGCAGATGCAGCAGATGGAGCAGAAAGAGATGCCGCAGGGGATGGAGCAGCAGATGCAACGGGAAATGGTGCATCAGGAGATGCATCCACAGATGCATGAGCAGAGGATGCATCAGGAGATGAAGCAGCAGGAGATACAGAAGCAGATGATGCCACAGGAGATGCAGTAGTAGGAAATGCAGCAAGATATGCTGCAGTAGGAGATGCGATTTAATATGAAGCAGGAGATGCAGCAGCAGGAGATGCAGCAGGGGATGCATATTCAGCAGTAGATTCAGCAGAAACTTCAGAAGGAGATGCAGCAGCAGGAGATTTAACAGGAGATGCAGCAGTAGATGAAGCAGCAGCATATGCAACAGCAGATGCACCAGATGGAGCAGAAAGAGATGCAGTAGGGGATGGAGCAGCAGATGCAACGGGAAATGACGCATGAGGAGTTGAATCTGCAGATGCATGAGCAGAGATTGAGGCATCACGTCAAGATTTTAGAGATTTCTGCTCAAGTACCTCAAGGAAGCTGCTACCATCAAATGCTGGCTCTCTATAGGATCTTTTCATGAAGCGCTTTCACTGTCAGCCGCAAAGCAGGAAAAACGCAACCTTTTCGCGGAGGCTAGTTATTAGCGACTTAATAACGCCTAACAACGCTCTTTAGGAAAAGAGAATATCTCCAGCAGGGAAGATGTTTGCCTAGAATGCTTCTGCTTCTGAATATATTCTCTTAGAGCGCAATCACTGCAGAGCACGACTTGTAGAACTTTCCGTCTAGACTAGTGAACAGTATGGCGAGTAAGGCTTAACTTGAAGATTTGAAAGCGTTTAACAGAAATACCCCTCGAAGTTCTACAAGTCGAGCTCTGCAGTGAAAGCGCTCTAAGAGAATACATCCACAAGCAGAGCATTCCATGCTAGCATCTTCCCTGCTGGAGATGTGAATTTTTACTAAAACTCCGTAATAGACGGTGTTAAGACCCTATTCACTAGCCTATACTAATAAGTTCTTTTAGTCGTTTTTGCAGCTTGCAGTGAAAGCGCTTCCAGAGAAGATTCGAACGAGAGACACCATCTGATGGTTTCAGCATTCCCTCGGTAGTTGTGCTATAAGAGACGACATTCAGAAGCAGCAGCATTCTGTGCTAACATCTTTGCTGTTGGAGATAGTTACTTTTCTAAAGCTCGTTATGTCACTATTCTTTAACCTACTCTTAAACTCATTGTTCATCGTGTTTTGCACCTCTCAATGAAAGCGCTTCCAGAGAAGATTCTAACGAAAGACACCATGTGATGCTAGCAACTTCCCAGGGTTATTTCTGTTGAACGCTTTCAAAATCTTCAAGTGAAGCCTTACTAGATATGCTGGTGTTACAGTTCTAAGAGAAGACATTCAGAAGCAGAAGCTTTCCATGCTAACATCTTCCCTGCTGGAGATATTCTCTTTTCCTAAAGAGCGTTCTTAGGCTTTATTAAGTCGCTAATAACTAGCCTACGCGAAAACATTTCGTTTTACGTGCTTTACGGCTGGCAGTGACAGCGCTTCGTGAAAGGATCCTATAGAGAGCCAAAATTTGATGGTAGCAGCTTCCCTGCGGTACTTGTGCTGAACGATTTCAGCTCTTGAAATGAGGCTTTAATAGCCATTCTGATCTTACAGCTCATAAGCCTAGAGTGAAAGTTCTACAAGTCGCCTTTTGCAGTAACAGCGCTATAAGAGAAAACATTAATAAGCGGTGTAGTTTCAGGCCAGCATCTGCACTGCCTGAAATACTTACTTTTCCATAAGCGCGTTAACAGGCGCAGTTAAGTCAGAATTCGTTACCCTAAACTAAAATGTGTTAGTCGTGCTTCACAGCTTGCAGCGAAAGCGCTATAAGAGAAGACTCTAACGAGAACCAGCATTTGATGGTAGAAGCTTCCCTGCGGTACTTGTGCTGAACGCTCTGAAATTTTGAATCGACACTTTACTAGCTGATGATATACTTCAGAAGACTAGAATGAAAGTTCTAGAAGTCGTACTTTGCAGTGAAAGTGCTATAAGAGAAGACTTTCAGAAGCAGCAGCATTCCATACTACCATCTTCCCTGCAGCCGATGTTCACTGTTCCGAAAGCGCGTTATTCGGAGAAGTAAAGTAACTGTTCTGTACCCTATACTAAAATTTTGTGTTAGTCGTGCTTTGCAACTTGTAGTGAAAGCGCTTCCAGAGAAGACTAACGAGAGCCAGCATGTGATCGTAGCATCTTCCTTGTCGTACTTATGCTGATCGATATGAAATTTTGAAGTGAGGCTTATATACCCATTCAGATGTTACAGGACACGAGCCTAGACTGAAAGTTCTACAAGTCTTTCTTTGCGGTGTAAGCGCTATAAGAGAAGACATTTAGAAGCAGCAGCATTCCATGCTAGCATCTTCCATACGGGCTTTAGTCACTTTTCCTAAAGCTCCTCAATAGTTAAATCACAATTCCGTAATCAATACTAAACGTTTTGTTAGACGTGCTTTGCAGCTTGCAATGAAAGCGCTTCAAGAGTAGATTCTAACGAGAGCTAGCATTTGATCGTAGCAGCGCCCTTGCGGTACTTTTTCTAAACGTCTTCAAATTTTGCAGTGACGCTTTAATAGCCATTGTGATGGCTATTAAACGAGCCTAGACTGAAAGTTCTACAAGTCTTACCTGGCAGTGAAAGCGCATCCAGAGAAGAATTATACGAATTTCAATATTTGATCGTAGCATCTTGCCTGCGGTATTTGCGCTGAACACTCTGATATTTTGAAGCGACGCTTTAATAGCCATTCTGATGTTGCAGTACATAAGCCCAGACTAAAAGTTTAACAAGTCTTGCCTTGCACTGAAAGCACTAAAGATTTTGAAGTGATGCTTTAATAGCCATTCTGATGTTGCAGTGTACAAACCTAGACTGAACCTTCTACAAGTTTTGCTTTGCAGTGAAAGCGCTCTAAGAGAAGACATTCAGTAGCAGCAGTATTCCACGCTAGCATCTTACACTGCGTCAGTTACTCACTTATCAGAAAGCACCTTCATAAGTCACAATTCAGTACCCTATACTGAAACCCTCCGTTAGTCATGCTTTGCAGCTTGCAGTGAAAGTGTTTCCAGAGAAGACTCTAACGAGAGCCAGCATTTCATCGTAGCTTCTTCCCTGCGGTACTTTTGCTGAACGCTCTGCTACTTTCAAGTGACGCTTTAATAGCCGTTCTGATATTAAAGTACACAAGCGTATACTCAAACTTCTTACAAGTCTCGCTTTGCAGTGAAAGCGCTTTAAGAAAAAACATTCAGAAGCAGCAGCTTTCCATGCTAGCATCTTCCCTGTGGGAGTTATTCGAATTACCAAAAGCGCCTCAATAGTGGCAGTTAAGTCATAATGAGATGAAGCAGGAGATGTAACACCAGAAGATGCAGCACCAAGAGATACAGCAGGAGGTGCAGCAGCACATGCAGTATCAGCAGATGCAGCAGCAGGAGATGAAGCAGCAGGAGTTGAAGCAGCAGGAGAAGCAGCAGGAGATGCATATTCAGAAGGAGATACGTCAGGAGATGTAGCAGGATATGTAGCAGCATGAGATGCCACCAGAAATTCAGTAGGAGATTCAGCAGAAGGAGATGCAAGAGCAGGAGATGAAGCAGCAGGAGATGCAGAAGCAGGCTATACAACAGCATAAGATGAAGCAGCAGATGCAGCAGCAAGAAATGCAGGAAGACATCAAGTAGAAGGAGATGCAGCAGCAGGAGATTCCGCAGGAGATTCATTGGCAGAAGATGCAGAAGGAGTTGCAGCATCAGGAGATTAAGCAGGAAATGCAGCAGCAGGGGATGTAGTAGCAGGAGACACAGAAGGAGATGCATCAGGAGATGCATATTCAGAAGGAGAAGCAGCAGGAGATGCAGCAGCAGCAGGAGATGCAGAAGCAGATGCAGCAGGAGATGAAGATGCAGTAGGAAGAGATCCTTCAACATCTGCAGCAGCATGATATGATGCAGAAACAGGAGATATAGGTTATGGAGAAAGAGGAGATAATGCAGCAGACGCAGCAGCAGTAGATTTAGCAGGAGAAGACGCAGCAGCAGTAGATTCAGCAGGAGCAGACGAGCAGCAGTAGATTCAGCAGCAGGAGAAGCAGAAGGAGATGCCTATTCTGAAAGAGATACGTCAGGAGATGTAGCAGGATATGTAACAGCATCAGATGCCTCCGGAGATTCAGGAGGAGATTCAGCAGAAGGAGATGCAAGAGCAGGAGATGCATCAGCAGGACATGCAGCCGGAGTCGATGCAGAAGGTAATAGAGCAGCAGGAGATTCAGGAGAGAGAGATGCAAAAAGAGATTCAGCAGCAGGAGATGCAGCAGCAGGAGATGCAGCAGGAGATGCAAGAGCAAGAGATGCAGCATCAGACCCATCGGCAGGAGATGATGCAGCAGAAGATGCAGCCAGAAAAGCAGCAACAGGAGATGAAGCATTACCATGAGATGCATTAAGAGATGCAGCAGCAGGATATGTAGCAGGAGATTTGTCAGGAAATGAAGCAGCAGCAGAGCAGCAGCAGATGCTGCAGGAAATGCAGCAGTAGATTCTAAGTCGGCAGATAATCCATCAGGAGATGCAGCAGGAGATGACATATGAGGTGATGAAGCCACAGATGCATCAGATGAAGATGAAGCAGGATATGCAGCAGCACGTGATGTATCAGCATGTGCATGAGGAAATGAGGCACCAAACGTAGAAATGTATAACGGAGGAGATAGAGCAGGAGACGTTTCAACAGGAAATGCAACAGGACATGCATTAAGAAATGAGATGCAGTAGGAGATGGAGAAGGAGTTGCATCAAGAGATGTAGCAGGAAATGCAGCATCAGGGGATTTAGTAGCAGGAGATGCAGAAGGAGTTGCAGCATCAGGAAATGCAGCAGCAGCAGAAGTAACAGGAGATGCAGCAGCATCATATGCACTAGGAGATGTAGCAGCAGGAGATGAAGAAGCAGGAGATGCTACAGGCGATTCAGCCGGAGATGCAGAAGGAGGAGATGCAGCAGCAGGAGGTGCAGCAGGAGACGAAATAGCAACATAGGCATCCGGAGTTACAGCAGAAGTGCAGCAGGAGATTCAGCAGGTGATGTAGAAGCAGGAGATGCAGCCGCAGATGCCTTCAGGAGGAAATGCAGAAGCACTTGATGCATCAGTAGAAGGATGTAGTAGGAGATGCAGCAGGAAAGACATCAGCAGGAATTGTAGCAGGAGATGTAGCAGCAGGAGATGCAGCCGCAGATGCCTTCAACAGGATATGCAGCTGAAATGCAGAAGCACTAGATGCATTCGTAGAAGATTGAGCAGCAGATGCAGCAGGAAATGGAGATGCTTCTGCAGATGCATTCACAGATGAATTCGCAGAGGATGCAGCAGGAGATGAAGCAGCAGGCTATACAGCAGCAGGAGATGAAGCAGCAGATGCAGCTGCAGGAGATGCAGGAGGACATCAAGTAGAAGGAGATGCAGCAGTAGCAAATGTAGCAGGAGATGAGCAGTACATGAAGCATCAGGAAATGGAGCAGCAGATTAAGCAGCAGGAGGTAATGCAGCAGGTGATGCAGCAGCAGGTGATGCAGCTGCCGCTGCGGAGGCAGCAGATGTAGCAGCAATAGATGCAGCAGGAGATGCATCAGGAAATGCAGATTCAGCAGGAGATGGTGCAGCAGAAGATACAGGAGCAGATGATGCAGCAGGAGATGCAGCAGAAGGAAATGCATCAAGAGATGCTGCAGGATGAGATTCAGTAGGATATGAAGCAGGAGATGAAGCAGCAGGAGATGCATTCGTAGATATATCCACAGATGCATGAGCAGAGGATGCATCAGGAGATGTAGCAGCAGGAGATACAGGAGAAGGTGTTGCTGCAGGAGATGCAGCAGGTGATGCAACACCAGAAGATGAAGCACCAAGACATGCAGCAGGAGATGCAGCAGCACATTCAGTATCAGCAGATGCAGCAGCAGGAGATTAAGCAGCAGATGCAGCACCAGGAAATACAACAGGAATAGATGCAGAAGGTAATGCAGCAGCAGGAGTTGAAGCAGAATATGCATCAGCAGGAAATACTGCACCAAAAGGTTCAGAGATGCAGCAGGAGGTGCAGCAGCAGGATATGCAGAAGCAGATGTTGCAGCAGGTGCAGCACCAGCAGATGCAGCAACAGGAGATGCAGCAGAAGGAGATGCTGCAAGAGCACTTGCAAAAGGTGATGCAGCTGTAAGAGATGCAGCAGTAGCAGATGCAGCAGGAGATTCAGCAGCAGGAGATTCAGCAGCAGGAGATTCAGCAGGAGACAAAGTATATTCATCAGCAGACAAAGGATATTCAGCAGCAGACACGGCATAAGGAGATTCAGCAGCAGGAGGTGCAGCAGGAGATGCAGAAACAAACGCAGCAGTAGGAGTGGCAGCAGGTGTAGATGCATCAGGAGATGCATATTCAGAAGGAGATGCAAATAAAGATTCATCTGGAAATTCAGCAGGAACTGATGCAGCAGCAGGAGAAGCAGCACCATATGCAGCAGAAGATGCAGAAGCATATGCAGCAGAAGATGCTGAACCATATGCTGCAGGAGATAGAGAAGCAGATGAAGCAGCAGACGCAGCTGGAGATGTAGCATCACCAGAAGCAGCAGCAGATGCAGCAGCAAAGAATTCAGGATGAGATGCAGCAGGAATTGCATCAGCAGGAGATGCTGCTGGAAATTCAGTAATATATGCAACAGCAAGAGATTTGGCAACAGCAGATGCAGCAGGATAAGCAGCAGCAGATGCAGCTGCATGAGGTGTATCAGCAGGAGATGTAGCAGGAGGTGGATATTCAGCAGGTGATGCACCAGGATATGCAGCAGGGGATTCAACAGAAGGAAATGCAGCAGGAAATCAGCCGGAGATGAAGCAGCAGGAGATGCAGTAAAAGAAGATGCAGCACCAGATGCAGCAGCAGATTCAGCAGGAGTTGCAGCAGCAGGAGATGAAGAGGCAAGAGATTCAGCAGAAGGAAATGCAGCATCAGGAGATTCAGCAGGAGATGCACCAGGAGGAAATGCATCAGCAGATTCTTCAGCAGGAAATTCCGTAGGAGATTCTGCAGCAGGAGATTCAGTAGAAAAGGCAGTAGGAGATTCAGTAGAAAACACAGCAGGAGATATAGAAGGAGATTCAGCAGCAGGGGATGTAGTAGGAGATGCAGCAGGAAAGACATCAGCAGGAATTGTAGCAGGAGATGCAGCAGGAGATTCTGCAGAAGAAGATTCAGCAGGAGATGCAGCAGGAGATGAAATAGCAACATATGCATCCGCAGTTACAGCAGGAAGTATAGCAGGAGATTCAGCAGGAGATGAAGCACCAGGAGATGAAGCAGGGGATGCATATTCAGCAGTAGATTCAGCAGAAAATCAGAAGGAGATGCAGCAGCAGGAGATTTAGTAGGAGATGCAGCAGTAGATGAAGCAGCAGCATATGCAACAGCAGATGCA
Organism: Clamator glandarius; assembly: GCA_033459285.1. Taxonomy (NCBI): domain Eukaryota; kingdom Metazoa; phylum Chordata; class Aves; order Cuculiformes; family Cuculidae; genus Clamator; species Clamator glandarius. The sequence continues at coordinate 249,230 of JAUNZM010001634.1, forward strand.
CCAGATGGAGCAGAAAGAGATGAAGCAGGGGATGTAGCAGCAGATGCAACGGGAAATGGTGCATCAAGAGATGCATCCGCAGATGCATGAGCAGAGGATGCATCAGGAGATGAAGCAGCAGGAGATGCAGGAGCAGATGATGCCGCAGGAGATGCAGCAGTAGGAAATGCAGCAAGATATGCTGCAGTAGGAGATGCAGTAGGATATGAAGCAGGAGATGCAGCAGCAGGAGATTTAGCAGGAGATGCCGCAGTAGATGAAGCAGCAGCATATGCAACAGCAGATGCACCAGATGGAGCAGAAAGAGATGCAGCAGGGGATGGAGCAGCAGATGCAACGGGAAATGGTGCATCAGGAGATGCATCCGCAGATGCATGAGCAGAGGATGCATCAGGAGATGTAGTAGCAGGAGATACAGAAGCAGGAGATGAAGCAGCAGATGCAGCATCAGGAGATGCAGGAGGACATCAAGTAATAGGGCTGCTCCTGCTTTTTCATTTTTTCTGTATCTCCCGCTGCAACTTCTGCTGCTGCCTCTGCTGGCGCATTTCCTGCTGATGCATCTCCTGCTACATATCCTTCTTCTGCATCTACTGTTGCTACATTTCCTGCTGAATTTGCTGCTGAATCTGGTGCTGCATCCCCTGCTGCTGATTCTCCTGCTTCTGCATATCCTCTGCTTTATGGTCTGTTTCATCTACTGCTGCTGCATATCCTCCTACATCTTCTGCTGCTACACTTCCTTCTGCTGCATCTGCTACTGCATCTCCTGCTGCATCTCCTTCTGCTCTATCTCCTGCTGAAAATCCTGCTGCATCTCCTACGGCTGCATCTCCTGCAGCTGAATCTGCTGCCGCAGTGCTGTGGTTGCATCTCCTGCTGCTGCATCTCCTGTTGCTGCATCTCCTTCAGAATATCCTGATGATGCAGATGCAGCAGCTGGAGCAGCAGGAGATGCAGAAGGAGATGCAGCAGGAGATGCCCCAGCAGGAGATGGAGCAGGGGATACAGCAGCAGGACAAGCAGCAGTAGATGCAGCAGCAATATATGCAGCCAAAGGAGATGAAGCAAGATAGGAAGCATCAGGAGACTAAGCAAGAGGAGATGCATTAGGAGATTCGGCAGCAGGCTATGCAGCAGCAGTAGATGCAGGAGGGAATGGAGCAGCACAAGATTCAGCAGTAGGAGATGGCACAGGACATGCAGCTACAGGAGATGCAGTAGCAGATGCAGCATCAGGAGATGCACGAGGACATCCATCAGCAGGAGATGCAGCAGCAGGAGATGCACCAGTAGGCGAACCTACAGCAGATGCAGCAAAAGATGCAGAGATTCGGCAGCAGGTGATGCAGCTTTTATGCAGCAGCAGGAGATGCAGCGAGATATGCAGAAGCAGGAGATGCAGCAGCAGGAGATGTGGTATGAGATGCAGAAGCAAGAGATTCAGCAGCAGATGCAGCAGGAGATGCAGCACCAGCAGATGCAGCAGCAGGAGATGAAGTATCAGATGCAGGAGCAGGAAATGCAGCAGAAGGAAATGCAGCAAAAGGAGATGCAGCAGGAGTTGCAGCAGAAGGAGATTCAGCAGTACAAAATGCATCAGGAAATTCATCAGCAGCCGCAGATGCAGGAGATGCAGCATCATCAACTGCAGCCAGAAATGCAGCAACAGGAGATGCAGCAGAGTTTGAGGCAGCAGGAGATGCAGAAGCAGGAGATCCAGCAAGAAAACACCATCATTAGATGAATCCGCAGATGCAACAGAAGGATATGGAGCAGGAGATGCAGCCGCAAGAGATGGAGCAGGAGATGCAGCTGCAAGAGATGCAGCAGGAGATGCAGAAGGAGATGCAGTAGCAGGAGATGTAGCAGCAGGAGATGCAGCAAGAGACTGAGCAAGAGGAGATGTATCTTGAGATGCAGCGGCAGGAAATGCAGCAGGAGATGTAGAAGCAAACGAAGCAGCAGTAGATGCAGCAGCAAGATAGGCATCAGAAATAAATGCGCCAGCAGAGGCAGCAACAGAAGTTGCAGCGGGAGATATAGAAAAAATGAGGAAGCAGGAGCAGCCCCTATTACTTGATTTCCTAATGCATCAACTGATGCTGCATCTGCTGCTTCATCTCCTGCTTCTGTATCTCCTGCTGCTACATCTCCTGATGCAACCTCTCCTCGTGCATCTGCGGATTTATCTCCTGATGCACAATTTCCCATTGCATCTGCTGCTCCATCCCCTGTTGCATCTCTTTCTGCTCCATCTGGTGCATCTGCTGTTGCATATGCTGCTGCTTCATCTACTGTTGCATCTCCTGCTAAATCTCCTGCTGCTGCATCTCCTTCTGAAGTTTCTGCTGAATCTACCGCTGCATATGCATCCCCAGATGCATCTCCTGCTGCTGCATCTCCTGCTTCATATTAAATCGCATCTCCTACTGCAGCATATCTTGCTGCATTTCCTACTACTGCATCTCCTGTGGCATCATCTGCTTCTGTATCTCCTGCTGCTTCATCTCCTGATGCATTCTCTGCTCAGGCATCTGAGGATGCATCTCCTGATGCACCATTTCCCGTTGCATCTGCTGCTCCATCCCATGCTGCATTTCTTTCTGCTCCATCTGCTGCATCTGCTGTTGCATATGCTGCTACTTCATCTACTGCTGCATCTCCTGCTAAATTTCCTGCTGCTGAATTTCCTTCTGAAGTTTCTGCTGAATCTACTGCTGAATATGCATCCCCTGCTGCATCTCTAGCTGCTGCATCTCCTGCTTCATATCCTACTGCATCTCCTCCTGCAGCATATCTTGATGCATTTCCTTCTGCTGCATCTCCTGCTGCATCATCTGCTGCAGCATCTCCTGCTGCTACATCTCCTACTGAATCAGCATCTCATGATGCATCTGCTGCTGCATCTATTGCTGCTGCATCTGCATCACCTGCTGCATTACTTCCTGCTGCATATTCTGCTGCATTTCCTGCTGCTGCTTAATCTGCTGCTCCATTTCCTGCTGCTTCATGTACTGCTGCATCTCCTTAATATGCTGCTCCATTTCCTGATGCTTATGTACTGCTGCATCTCCTGCTACATTTGCTGCTGTTGCATCTCATTCTACTTGAAGTCCTCTTGCATCTCCTACTTCTGCATCTGCTGCTTCATCTCTTGTTGCATCTTCTGTGGATGCATCTGTGGTTGCGTCTGCAGAAGCATCTCCATTTCCTAATGCATTTGCTGCTCAATCTTCTAAGGATGCATCTAGTGCTTCTGCATTTCAGCTGCATATCCTGTTGAAGGCATCTGAGGCTGCATCTCCTCCTGCTGCATCTCCTGCTACAATTCCTGCTGATATCTTTCCTGCTGCATCTCCTTCTACATTCCCTGCTGCTGAATGTCCTTCTATATCTCCTGCTGCATTTTCTACTGAATCCTCTGCTGCCTTTTCTACTGAATTTCCTGCTGCAAAATCTCCTACGGAATTTCCTGCTGCACAGTCTGCCGATGCATTTATTGCTGATGCATCTCCTGCTGAATCTCCTGCCTCTTCATCTCCTTCTGCTGAATCTCCTGCCTCTTCATCTCCTGCTGCTGCAACTCCTGCTGAATCTGCTGCTGCCTCTGGTGCGGCTGCATCTTCTTTTTCTGCATCTCCTGCTGCTCCATCTTCGGCTGATTTCTTGCTGCATTTCCTTCTGTTGAACCTCCTGCTGCATATCCTGGTGCATCACCTGCTGAATATCCACCTCCTGCTACATCTCCTGCTGATACACCTCATGCAGATGCAGCTGCTGCAGCAAATCCTGCTGCATCTGCTGTTGCCAAATCTCTTGCTGTTGCATATCCTACTGAATTTCCAGCAGCATCTCCTGCTGATGCAATTCTTGCTGCATCTCATCCTGCATCCTTTGCTGCTGCATCTGCTGCTGCTTCTGGTGATGCTACATCTCCAGCTGCGTCTGCTGCTTCATCTGCTTCTGTATCTCCTGCTGCATATGGTTCTGCATCTTCTGCTGCATATGGTGTGCATCTGCTTCTGTTTCTGTTGCTGGTGAATCTCCTGCCTCATATCCTGCTGCTGTGTCTCCTGCTGATGTATGTTTTGCTGTATCTTCTGCTGATGCATGTCCTGCTGCATCTCCTGCTTCCGCATCTTCTTGTTCTGCATCTCCGGCTCCAGCACCTCCTTCTCCATCAATTGCTGCTGCATCTCATATTCATCTCCTTCTGCTGCATATACTGCTGCATCTGGTGCTGCTGTACCTCATCCTAATGCATCTCCTGTTCCATCTCCTCCTGCTGCATATTTTGCTGCATTTCCTTCTGCTGCATCTCCTGCTGCTGCATCTCCTGCTGCTGCATCTCCTTCTGCTACATCTCCTTCTGCATCTCCTGCTACAGCATATCCTGCTGTATCTGCTTATTCTGCATCTCCTGATACATCCCCTCCTGCTGCATCTCCTGCTGCTGCACCTCCTTCTGCTACATCTCCTTCTGCATCTCCAGCTACAGCATATCCTGCTGTATCTGCTGATTCTGCATCTCCTGATACATCCCCTCCTGCTTCATCTCATCCTGCTGCATTTCATGCTGCATCTTCTGCTGCTATATCTCCTGCTGTTTCATATCCTTCTACTGCATCTCCTAATGAATCTCCTGCTGCCTCATCTCTTGATCCATGTCCTGCTGCTGCATCTCCTGTTTCTGCATCTCCTTTTGCTTCGTCTGCTGCTGCATCTCCTGCTGTATCCCATGTTAAACCTTCTATTGAAGCATCTCCTGCGTCATCTCCTTCTACTGCATATCTTGCTGCTTCATCTCGTTCTGCATCTCCTGCTGCATCTCCTTGAGCGTCACCTGCTGCATCTCCTGCTGCATCACCTGCAGATGCATCTCCTGCTGTATATCCTGCTCCTCCATATTCATCTGCATTTCCTGCTGCAGCTCTTTATGAATCTACTACTGCGGCATCTGCTGAATTTGCTGCTGCATCTGCTGCTGCTTCATCTACTGCTGCATCTCCTGCTAAATCTCCTGCTGCTGCATCTTCTTCTGATGTTCCTGCTGAATCAATTCTTGAATATGCATCCCCTGCTGCATCTCTTGCTGCTGCATCTCCTGCTTCATATCCTACTGCATCTCCTCCTGCAGCATATCTTGCTGCATTTCCTTTTGCTGCATTTCATGCTACATCATCTGCTGCAGCAACTTCTGCTGCTACATCTCCTACTGAATCAGCATATCATGATGCACCTGCTGCTACATCTATTGCTGCTACATCTGCTGCCTCTGCAGCTGAAGCTGCATCTCCTGCAGCTGCATCACCTGCTGCATTATATTCTGCTGGATTACATCCTGCTGCATATTCTGCTGCATTTCCTGATGCTGCATCTCCTTATTCTGCTGCTCCATTTCCTGCTGCTTAATGTACTTCTACATCTCCTGCTACATTTGCTGCTTCTGCATCTCTTTCTACTTGATGTCTTCCTGCATTTCCTGCTGCTGCATCTGCTGCTTCATCTCCTGCTACATTTGCTGCTTTTGCATCTCTTTCTACTTGATGTCTTCCTGCATTTCCTGCTGCTTCATCTGCTGCTTCATCTCCTGCTGCTGTATAGCCTGCTTCTGCATCTCCTGCTGCTTCATCTCCTGCTATTGCATCTCCTTCTGCTGAATCTCCTCCTGAATCTCTGGTGGTATCTCGTGCTGCTACATATCCTGCTACATCTCCTGATGTATCTCCTTCTGAATATGCATCTCCTGCTGCTTCTCCTGCTGCTGAATCTCCTGCTGCTGCATCTTCTCCTGCTGAATCTTCTGCTGCTGCGTCTGCTGCCTCATCTCCTCTTTCTCCATAACCTGCTGAATCTCCTGTTGCTGCATCATATCCTGCTGCATATGTTGAAGAATCTCTTCCTACTGCATCTTCTGCTGAATCTTCATTTCCTGCTGCATCTGCTTCTGCATCTCTTGCTGCTGCTGCATCTCCTACTGCTTCTCCTGCTGCTGCATTAGTTGCTGCTGAATCTCCTGATGAATCTCCTGTGGCATCTAATGCTTCTACATATCATGCTGTATCTCCTGCTGCTGAATCTCCTGCTGCTGAATCTCCTGCTGCATCTGCTGCTGCTGCATCTCCTAATGCTGCATCACCTTCTGCATGTGCTGCTGCAGCATCTCCTAATGCTGCATATCCTTTTGCTGCATCTGCTGGTGCTGCACCTGCTGCAACATCTGCTTCTGCATCTCCTGCTGCTGCACCTCTTGCTGCATCTCCTTCTGAATTTCTTGGTGCTGCATTTCCTGCTGATGCATATTCTGCTTCAACACTTGCTGCTGCATTACCTTCTGCATCTATTCCTGTTGTATTTCCTGCTGCTGCATCTCCTGCTGCTGCATCTGCTGCTTCATCTCCTGCTGCTGCATCTGCTGATACTGAATGTGCTGCTGCATCTCCTGCTGCATCTATTGGTGTTGCATCTTCTGGTATTGCATCTCCTGCGGTATCACCTGCTCCTCTATCTCCTGCTGCTACATCTCCTGATGCATCCTCTGCTCAGGCATCTGAGGATGCATCTCCTGATGCAGCATTTCCCGTTGCATCTGCTGCTACATCCCCTGCTGCATCTCTTTCTGCTCCATCTGGTGCACCTGCTGTTGCATATGCTGCTGCTTCATCTACTGCTGCATCTCCTGCTAAATCTCCTGCTGCTGCATCTCCTTCTGAAGTTTATGCTGCATCTACTGCTGAATATGCATCCCCTGCTGCATCTCCTGCTGCTGCATCTCCTGCTTCATATCCTACTGCATCTTCTCCTGCAGCAATTCTTGATGTATTTCCTTCTGCTGCATCTCCTGCTGCAGCATCTTCTGCTGCTGCATCTCCTACTGAATTTGCATCTCCTGATGCATCTGCGGATGCAACTATTGCTGCTGCATCTGCTGCCTGCAGTTGCTGCTCCATCAACTGCTGATGCGTCACCTGCTGCATTACCTCCTGCTGCATATTCTGCTGCATATCCTGCTGCTCCTTAATCTGCTGCTACATTTCCTGCTGTTTCATGGACTGCTGCATCTCCTGCTACATTTGCTGCTTCTGCATCTCCTTCTTCTGGATGTCCTCCTGCATCTCCTGCTGCTGCATCTGCTGCTTTATCTCCTGCTGCTGTATAGCCTGCTGCTTCATCTCCTGCTGCATCTCCTGCTGAATCTTATTCTGCAGAATCTCCTGCTGCATCTCCTGCTACAATTCCTGCTGATGTATCTCCTGCTGCATCTCCTGCTACAATTCCTGCTGATGTATCTCCTGCTGCATCTCCTACTACATCCCCTGCTGCTGAATCTCCTTCTATATCTACGGCTGCATCTCCTGCTGCATCTTCTGCTAGTGCATGTCCTGCTGCATTTCCTTCTGATGCATATCCTGCTGCTGTATTTCCTGATGCATCTCTTTCTGCTTTATCTTCTTCTGCATATCCTGATGCATCTCTTCCTGCTGGATCTCCTGCTTAATCTCCTCCTACTACATCTTCAGCATATGCTGCTGCATCTGGTGCTGCTTCACATATTGCTGCATCTCCTGCTATTGCATCTGCTGCTGCAACTCCTGCTACTTCATCTGCTGCTGCATCTCCTGTTACTTCATCTGCTGCTGAATCTGCATCTCCTCTTTCGTCTGCTGCCTGCATCTCCTGCTGATGCATCTCCTCTTGCTGCATCTTCTGCTGCATTTCTGCCTACTGCATCTCTTTCATGTGCTGCTGCATCTGCTGCTGATTCATGTACTGCTGTATATTCTGCTACAATTGCTGCTGCTACATCTTCTGCCACTTGGTCTCCTCCAGCATCTCCTGCTGCTGCATCCTCTGCTCATGCATCTGCAGATGCATCTGCAGAAGTATCTCAATTTCCTGCTGCATCTGCTGCTCAATCTTCTACAGATGCATCTAGTGCTTCTACATTTCAGCTGCATATCCTGTTGAAGGCATCTGCGTCTGCATCTCTTGCTGCTACATCTCCTGCTGAATATCCTGCTGCACTTCCTGCTGTAACTGCTGATGCATATGTAACTATTTCATATCCTGCTGCATCTCCTGCTGAATCTTCTTCTGCAGAATCTCCTCCAACATCTCCTGCTACAATTCCTTCTGATGTATCTCCTACTACATGCCCTGCTGCTGAATCTCCTTCTATATCTCCTGCTGCTACTCCTGCTGCATTTTCTACTGAATCTCCTGCTGCATCTCCTGCTGCATTTTCTACTGAATGTCCTGCTGCACAATCTCCTACGGAATTTCCTGCTGCACAATCTGCCGATGCATTTCCTGCTGATGCACCTCCTGCTGATTCTCCTGATGCTGCATTTCCTGCTGCTGAATCTTCTGCCTCTTCATCTCCAGCTGCTGCAACTCCTGCTGAACCTGCTGCATCCTCTGGTTCGCCTGCATCTTCTTCTCCTGCATCTCCTGCTGCTGCATCTCCGGCTGATTTCCTGCTGTATTTCCATCTCTTGAACCTCCTGCTGCATATCCTGGTGCATCACCTGCTGAATATGCATCTCTTGCTACATCTCCTGCTGATACACCTCATGCAGCTGCAGCTGCTGCTGCAAATCCTGCTGCATCTGCTGTTGCCAAATCTCTTGCTGTTGCATATCCTACTGAATTTCCAGCAGCATCTCCTGCTGATGCAATTCTTGCTGCATCTCACCCTGCATCCTTTGCTGCTGCATCTGCTGCTGCTTCTGCTGCTTGTGCATCTCCTGCCTCATATCATGCTGCTGTGTCTCCTGCTGATGTATGTTTTGCTGCATCTCCTGCTGATGCATGTCCTGCTGCATCTCCTACAGCCGCATCACCTTGTGCATGTGCTGCTGCAGCATCTCCTTCTGCTGTATCTCCTGTTGCTGCATCTGATGGTGCTGCACCTGCTACAACATCTGCTTCTGCATCTCCTGCAGCTGCATCTCCGTCTGAATCTCTTGGTGCTGCATTTCCTGCTGATGCATATTCTGCTTCAACTCCTGCTGCTTCACCACCTTCTGCATCTATTCCTGTTGTATTTCCTGCTGCTGCATTTACTGCTGCTGCATTTCCTGCTGCTGCATCTCCGTCTGAATCTCTTGGTACTGCATCTCCTGCTGATGCATCTACTTCTTCTGCATCTCCGGCTGCAGCATCTCCTGCAGAATCAATTGCTGCTGCATACCTTTTTCATCTCCTACTGCTGCATATACTGCTGCATCTGGTGATCCTGTAAATCCTCCTGCTGCATTTCCTCTTGCATACCCTCCTGCTGCATCACCCACTGAATCTCCTCCTTCTGCATCTCCTGTCCCATCTCCTCCTGCTGCATCTCTTGCTGAATCTCCCGCTTCATCACATCCTGCTGCATCTCCTTCTGCTACATCTCTTTCTGCATCTCCTGATACAGCATCTCCAAATGAATCTCCTGCTGCTTCTTCTCTAGATCCATATCCTGCTGCTGCATCTCTTGTTTCTGCATCTCCTTTTGCTTCGTCTGCTGCTACATCTACTGCTGTATCTCATGTTGCACCTTCTATTGAAGCACCTCCTGCGTCATCTCCTTCTGCTGCATATCTTGCTGCTTCATCTCGTTCTGCATCTCCTGCTGCATCTCCTTGAGCGTCACCTGCTGCATCTCCTTCTGCATCACCTGCAGATGCAACTCCTGCTTCTGCATTTTCATCTGCATTTCCTGCTGCAGCTCTTTATGTATCTACTACTGCTGCATCTGCTGAAGTTGCTGCTGCATCTGATGCTGCTTCATCTACTGCTGCATCTCCTGATAGATCTCCTGCTGCTGCATCTGATGCTGCATCTGATGCTACTTTCTCTCTTGCTGCATTTACTGCGGCTGCATCTCCTGCTATATTTTCTTCTGCTGCATCTTCTTCACTTCATCTATTACTCTGCACCTCCTGCTGCTGCATCTCCTCCTTCTGTATGTCCGGCTGAATCGCCTGTAACATCTCCTGCTTCTTCATCTCTTGCTGCTACATCTCCTAGTGCATATGATGCTGCTGCATCTCCTGCTACTTCTGCTGCTGCTGCATTCCCTGATTCTGCAACTCTTTCTGCATCTCCTGCTACTACATCCCCTGCTGCTGCATTTCCGGCTGAATGTCCTGATGCTGCAACTGCTTCTGCATCTCCTCCTACTACATCCCCTGATGCTGCATTTCCTGCTACATTTCCAGATGCTGCAACTCCTTCTCCATCTCCTACTGCATCTCATTTCTTAATGCATGTCCTGCTGCATTTCCTGTTGAAACATCTCCTGCTCTATCTCCTCCGTTATTCCTTTCTACATTTGCTGCCTCATTCGTGAAGCTGTGAAGCACGACTAACACATTTTAGTTTAGGGTAATGAATTGTGACTTAACTGTGCCTGTTAACGCGCTTATAGAAAAGTAAGTATTTCAGGCAGTGCAGATGCTGGCCTGAAACTACACCGCTTATTGATGTTTTCTCTTATAGCGCTGTTACTGCAAAAGGCGACTTGTAGAACTTTCACTCTAGGCTTATGAGCTGTAAGATCAGAATGGCTATTAAAGCCTCATTTCAAGAGCTGAAATCGTTCAGCAAAAGTACCGCAGGGAAGCTGCTACCATCAAATTTCGGCTCTCTATAGGATCCTTTCATGAAGCGCTGTCACTGCCAGCCGCAAAGCACGAAAAATGCAACGATTTCACGTAGGCTAGTTATTAGCGACTTAATAACGCCTAAGAACGCTTTTTAGGAAAAGAGAATATCTCCAGCAGGGAAGATGTTAGCATGGAATGCTTCTGCTTCTGAATGTCTTCTCTTAGAGCGCAATCACTGCAAACCAAGATTTATCAAACTTTCCGTCTACGCTAATGAACTGTAACACCAGCATATCTAGTAAAGCTTCACTTAAAGCTTTGAAAGCGTTCAACAGAAATACCCCTGGGAAGTTGCTAGCATCAAATGGTGTCTCTCGTTAGAATCTTCTCTGGAAGCGCTTTCACTGAGAGGTGCAAAACACGATGAACAATGCGTTTGAGTGTAGGATAAAGAATAGTGACCTAACAGTGACTAATAACGAGCTTTAGAAAAGTGACTATCTCCAACAGCGAAGATGTTAGCACAGAATGCTGCTGCTTCTGAATGTCGTCTCTTATAGCACAACTACCGAGGGAATGCTGAAACCATCAAATGGTGTCTCTCGTTAGAATCTTCTCTGGAAGCACTTTCACTGCAAGCTGCAAACACGACTAAAAGAACTTATTAGTATAGGCTAGTGAATAGGGGCTTAACACTGTCTATTATGGAGTTTTAGTAAAAATTCACATCTCCAGCAGGGAAGATGCTAGCATGGAATGCTTCTGCTTGTGGATGTATTCTCTTAGAGCGCTTTCACTGCAGAGCACGACTTGTAGAACTTTCAGGGGTATTTCTGCTAAACACTTTCAAATCTTCAGGTGAAGCCTTACTAGCCATGCTGATGTTACTGTTCACTAGTCTAGACGGAAAGTTCTACAAGTTGTGCTCTGCAGTGATTGCGCTCTAAGAGAATACATTCAGAAGCAGAAGCATTCTAGGCAAACACCTTCCCTGCTGGAGATATACTCTTTTCCTAAAGAGCGTTGTTAGGCGTTATTAAGTCACTAATAACTAGCCTCCGCGAAAACGTTGCGTTTTTCCTGCTTTGCGGCTGACAGTGAAAGCGCTTCATGAAGAGATCCTAACGAGAGCCAGCATTTGATGGTAGCAGCTTCCGTGAGGTACTTGAGCAGAAATCTCTAAAATCTTGACGTGATGCCTCAATAGCCATGCTGATGTTACCGTTCACTAGACTAAACTGAAAGTTCAACAGGTCTTGCATTCCAGTGAAAGTGCTATAAGAGACGACATTCAGAAGCAGCAGCATTCTGTGCTAACGTCTTCACAGTTGAAGATAGTCACTTTTCCTAAAGCTCGTTATTAGTCGCTGTTATGTCACTATTCTTTAACCTACACTTAAATGCAGTGTTAATCGTGTTTTGCACCTTGCAGTGAAAGCGTTTCCAGAGAAGACTCTAACGAGAGCCAGCATTTCATCGTAGCTTCTTCCCTGCGGTATTTGTGCAGAAAACTCTGCTATTTTCAAGTGACGCTTTAATAGCCGTTCTGATATTAAAGTACACAAGGGTATACTCAAACTTCTTACAAGTCTCGCTTTGCAGTGAAAGCGCTTTAAGAGAAGACATTCAGAAGCAGCAGCACTCCATGCTAGCATCTTCCCTGTGGGCGTTATTCGATTTCCCACAAGAGCCTCAAAAGTGGCAGTTAAGTCATAATGAGATGCAGCAGGAGTTGCAACAGCAGTAGATGCAGCACCAAGAGATACAGCAGGAGGTGCAGCAGCACATGCAGTATCAGCAGATGCAGCAGCAGGAGATGAAGCAGCAGATGCAGCAGCAGAAGATGCAGCAGCAGGAGTTGAAGCAGAATATGCATCAGCAGGAAATGCTGCACCATGAGATTAAGACGGAGATTCAGCAGGAGGTGTAGCAGCAGGAGATGCAGAAGCAGTTGTTGCAGCAGGTGCAGCACCAGCAGATGAAGCAACAGGAAATGAAGCAGAAGGAGATGCTGCAGCAGCACATGCAGAAGCAGGAGAAGCAGTAGGAGATGCAGCAGCAGCAGATGCAGCAGGAGATTCAGCAGCAGGAGGTTCAGCAGCAGACAAAGGATATTCAGCAGCAGACACGGCATAAGGAGATTCAGCAGCAGGAGGTGCAGCAGGAGATGCAGAGCAAAAGCAGGAGTGGCAGCACGTGGAGATGCATCAGGAGATGCATATTCAGAAGGAGAAGCAGCAGGAGATGCAGCAGCAGCAGGAGATGCAGGAAGCAGATGCAGCAGGAAATGAAGATTCAGCAGAAGATGCAGTAGGAGAGATTCTTCAACATCTGCAGCAGCATGATATGATTGCAGCAACGGGAGATACAGCAGGTTATGGAGAAAGAGGAGATAATGTAGCAGACACAGCAGCAGTAGATTCAGCAGGAGCAGACGCAACAGCAGGAGATTCAGCAGCAGGAAAGGCAGCAGGAGATGCATATTCAGAAGGAGATACGTCAGGAGATGTAGCAGGATATGTAACAGCATGAGATGCCGCCGGAGATTCAGGAGGATATTCAGCAGAAGGAGATGCAAGAGCAGGAGATGCATCAGCAGGACATGCAGCCGGAGTCGATGCAGAAGGTAATAGAGCAGCAGGAGATTCAGAAGGAGATGCAGAAAGAGATTCAGCAGCAGGAGATGCAGCAGTATATACAGAAGCAGAATATGCAGCAGCAGGAGATGCAGCAGGAGGAGATAGAGCAGGTAATGCAGCAGCAGGAGATGCAGCAGGAGATGCAAGAGCAAGAGATGCAGCATCAGATCCATCAGCAGGAGATGCAGCAGCAGAAGATGCAGCAAGAAAAGCAGCAACAGGAGATGAAGCATTACCATGAGATGCATTAAGAGATGCAGCAGCAGGATACGTAGCAAGAGTTTTGGCAGGAGATGAAGCAGCAGCAGAGCAGCAGCAGATGCAGCAGGAAATGCAGCAGTAGATTCTAGGTCAGCAGATACACCATCAGGAAATACTGAAGCAGATGCAGCAGGAGATGACATATCATGTGATGAAGCCACAGATGCATCAGTTGAAGATGAAGCAGGAGATGCAGCAGCACGAGGTGCATCAGCAGGTGCATGAGGAAATGAGGTAGCAAATGTAGAAAGGTATAATGGAGGAGATAGAGCAGGAGACATTTCAACAGGAAATGCAGCAGGACATGCATTAAGAAATGAGATGCAGTAGGAGATGGAGAAGGAGTTGCAGCATCTGGAAATGTAGCAGGAAATGCAGCATCAGGGGATGTAGCAGGAGGAGATGCAGAAGTAGTTGCAGCATCAAGAGATTCAGCCGGAAATGCAGCAGCAGGGGATGTCGTAGCAGGAGATGGAGAAGGAGTTGCAGAATCAGGGAATGCAGCAGCAGCAGAAGTAACAGGAGATGCAGCAGCATCATATGCACTAGGAGATGTAGCAGCAAGAGATGAAGAAGCAGGAGATGCTACAGGCGATTCAGCCGGAGATGCAGAAGGAGGAGATGCAGCAGCAGTAGGTGCAGTAGCAGGAGATGCAGCAGCAGCAGAATTAACAGGAAATTCAGCAGCATCATATGCACTAGGAGATGTAGCAGCAGGAGACGAAGAAGCAGGAGATGCTACGGGCGATTCAGCCAGAAATGTAGAAGGAGGAGATGCAGTACCAGGAGGTGCAGCATAGTAGATGAAGAGAAGATGCAGCAGAAGGAAATATAGCAGGAGATTCATCATGCAGTAAGAGAGAAAGCAGCATCAGATGCAGCATCAGATGCAGTAGCAGGAGATGCAGCAGCAGGAGATCTATCAGGAGATGCAGCAGTAGATGAAGCAGCAGCAGATGCAGCAGTAGTAGATTCATAAAGAGCTGCAGCAGGAAATGCAGATGACTATGCAGGAGCAGGAGATATAGCAGGAGATGCATCTGCAGGTGATGCAGAAGGAGATGCAGCAGGTGACGCTCAAGGAGATACAGCAGGAGATGCAGAAAGAGATGAAGCAGCAAGATATGCAGCAGAAGTAAATGACGCAGGAGATGCTTCAATAGAAAGTGCAACATGAGATACAGCAGGAGATTGTAGCAGCAGACGAAGCAAAAGGAGATGCAGAAACAGGAGATGAAGCAGCAAGACATGGATCAAGAGATGAAGCAGCAGGAGATGCATTAGGAGATGCAGTAGCAGGATATGAAACAGCAGGAGCTATAGCAGCAGGAGATGCAGCAGGACATGCATCAGCAGGAGATGCAGCACCAAGAGATTCTGATGGAGATGCAGAAGCAGGAAATACAGCAGGAATCGATGCAGAAGGTGGTGCAGCAGCAGGAGTTGAAGCAGAATATGCATCAGCAGGAAATGCAGCACCAAGAGATTCAGACGGAGATGCAGGAGCAGGATATGCAGAAGCAGATGTTGCAGCAGGTGCAGCACGAGCAGAAGATGCAGCAGAAGGAGATGCTGCAGCAGCACATGCAGAAGGTAATGCAACTGTAGGAGATGCAGCAGCAACTGAGGCATCAGGAGATTCAGCAGCAATAGATTCAGCATGATATGTAGAAGCATGAGATGCCCCAGGAGATTCACCAGGAGATTCACAGCAACTGATGAAGCACCTGGAGATGAAGCATTAGATGCAGCAGTAGATGAAGCAGAAGCATATGCAACAGCAGATGCACCAGATGGAGCAGAAAGAGATGCAGGAGGGGATTGAGCAGCAGATGCAACGGGAAATGGTGCATCAGGAGATGTATCCGCAGATGCATGAGCAGAGGATGCATCAGGAGATGTAGCAGCAGGAGATGCACAGGATCAGGTGATGCCGCAGGAGATGCAGCAGGAGATGCAACACCAGAAGATGCAGCACCAAGAGATGCAGCGGCACATGCAATATCAGCAGATGCAGCAGTAGGAGGTGAAGCAGCAAAATCAGCGGCAGGAGACGCAGCAGCAGGAAATACAACAGGAATAGGTGCAGAAGGTAATGTAGCAGCAGGATTTGAAGCAGAATATGCATCAGCAGGAAATGCTGCACCAAGAGATTCAGACGGAGATGCAGCAGGAGGTGCAGCAGCAGAAGATGAAGCATCAGATGCAGCAGCAGGTGGAGCAACAGGAGATGCAGCAGAAGGCGATGCTTGCAGCAGCACAAGCAGAAGGTGATGCAGCAGTAGGAGATGCAGCAGCAGCAGAGGCATCTGGAGATTCAGCAGCAGGAGATTCAGCATGATATGTAGAAGCATGAGATATACAGGAGATTCATCAGGAGATTAGGCAGCAACTGATGCAGCAGCAGGAGAAGCAGCAGGAGATGCAGCAGTAGCAGGAGATGCAGAAGCAGATGCAGCAGGAAATGAAGATTCAGCAGAAGATGCAGTAGGAAGAGATTCTTCAAGATATGCAGCAGCATGATATGATGCAGCAACAGGAGATACAGCAGGTTATGGAGAAAGAGGAGATGAGGCAGCAGACGCAGCTGCAGGAGATTCAACAGCAGGAGATGCAGCAGCAGGAGATTGAGCAGCAGGAAATTCAGCAGCAGGAGAAGCAGCAGGAGATGCATATTTAGAAGGAGATACATCAGGAGATGTAGCAGTATATTTAGCAGCATGAGATGCCGCCAAAGATTCAGGAGGAAATTCAGCAGAAAAAGATGCAATAGCAGGAGATGAAGCAGCAGGAGATGCAGAAGCAGATGCAGCAGGAGATGCAGATTTAGCAAAAGATGCATCAGCAACAGATGCAGAGGCAGATGAAGTGGAGTCGATGCAGCAGCAGGAGATGCAGCAGGAGTCGATACAGAAGATAATAGAGCAATGCATCTGCCACCAAAGATTCAGGAGGAGACTCAGCAGAAGGAGATGCAAGAGCAGGAGATGCAGAAACAGGCTATACAGCAGCAGGAGATGAAGCAGCAGATGCAGCAGCAGGAAATGCAGGAAGACATCAAGTAGAAGGAGATGCTGCAGCAACAGATTCCGCAGGAGATGCATTGGCAGAAGATGCAGAAGGAGTTGCAGCATCAGGAGATTCAGCAGGAAAAAATGAGATGCAGCAGGAGATGCAGAAACAGGCTATACAGCAGCAGGAGATGAAGCAGCAGATGCAGCAGCAGGAAATGCAGGAAGACATCAAGTAGAAGGAGATGCTGCAGCAACAGATTCCGCAGGAGATGCATTGGCAGAAGATGCAGAAGGAGTTGCAGCATCAGGAGATTCAGCAGGAAAAAATGAGATGCAGCAGGAGATGCAGAAACAGGCTATACAGCAGCAGGAGATGAAGCAGCAGATGCAGCAGCAGGAAATGCAGGAAGACATCAAGTAGAAGGAGATGCTGCAGCAGCAGATTCCGCAGGAGATGCATTGGCAGAAGATGCAGAAGGAGTTGCAGCATCAGGAGATTCAGCAGGAAATGCAGCAGCACTGGATGTAGTAGCAGGAGACAGAGAAGGAGATAAAGAAGGAGCTGCAGCATCAGGAGATGCAGCAGGGAATGCAGCAGCAACAGAAGTAACAGGAGATGCAGCAGCACTAGGAGATGTAGTAGCATGGGATGAAGAAGCAGGAGATGCTACAGGCAATTCAGCCGGAGATGCAGAAGGAGGAGATGTAGCAGCAAGAGGTGCAGAGTAATAGATGAAGTGAAGAAGATGCAGCAGAAGGAAATATAGAAGGAGATGCAGCCGCAGTACATGCAGCAAAAGAGAAAGTAGTATTAGATGCAGCATCAGATGCAGCATCAGATACAGTAGCAGGAGATGCAGCAGCTGGAGATCTATCAGGAGATGCAGCAGCAAATTCAGCAGATGCAGAAGTAGTAGATTCATAAAGAGCTGCAGCAGGAAATGCAGATGACTATGCAGGAGCAGGAGATACAGCAGGAGATGCATCTGCAGGTGGTGCAGAAGGAGATGCAGCAGGTTACGCTCAAAGAGATGCAGCAGGCGATGCAGAACGAGATGAAGCAGCAAGATATGCAGCAGAAGGCGATGACGCAGGAGATGATTCAATAGAAGGTGCAACATGAGATACAGCAGGAGATGCAGCAGCACACAAGGCAAAAGGAGATGCAGAAACAGGAGATGAAGCAGCAGGACATGGATCAAGAGATGAAGCAGCAGGAGATTCATTAGGAGATGCAGTAGCAGGATATGAATCAGCAAGAGATATAGCAGCAGGAGATGCAGCATGAGATGCAGCAGGATGAGATGAAGCAGGAGGGCATGCAGAAGCAGAAGATACAGCAGGATATGCTGTAGCAGGAGATGCAGGAGGAGATGTAGCAGAAAGAGATGCAGCAGCAGGAGATGCAGCAGCAGCAGATGCAGCTGGAGATGCAGCAGGAGATGTAGCAGCAGGAGATGCATCAGAAGGACATGCATCAGCAGGAGATGTAGAAGGAGATGCAGCAGGAAGAGATGGGACAGGAAATAGAGTATGAGCAGATTCAGCAGGAAATGCAGCAGGAGGAGATGCAACAGGAAATGCAGCAGGAGCAGGTACAGCAGCACCAGATGCTGCAGTATATGCAGCAGAAGGAGATGAATACGAGGTACAGCAGCACCAGATGCTGCAGTATATGCAGCAGAAGGAGATGAATAAGAGGTGCAGCAGCAATTGATGCAGCAGGACATGCTGGAGGTGGAGATGCAGAATAAGTAGATGCAGAAGCAGGAGGTGCATCAGCAAGAGATGCAGTAAAACATACATCAGCAGGAGACACAGCAGCAGGATATGAGGCAGGAGATGTAGCATCAACAGAAGCAGCAGCAGATGCAGCAGCAAAGGGTGCAGGAGGAGATGCAGCAAGAAATGCATCAGCAGGAGATACTGCTGGAAATTCAGTAGGATATGCAACAGCAAGCGATTTGGCAACAGCAGATGCAGCAGGATATGGAGCAGCAGATGCAGCTGCATGAGATGTATCATCAGGAGATGTAGCAGGAGGTGGATATTCAGCAGGTGATGCACCAGGATATGCAGCAGGAGATTCAACAGAAGGAAACGCAGCAGGAAATCAGCCGGAGATGCAGCAGCAGGAGCTGCAGGAAAAGAAGATGCAGCCGCACCAGAGGCAGCAGCAGATTCAGCAGGAGATGCAGCAGGAGATTTAGAAGGAGATTCAGCAGCAGAGGATGTAGTAGGAGATGCAGCAGGAGATACATCAGCAGGAAATGTAGCAGGAGATGCAGCAGTACATGAAGTAGCAGCAGATACAACAGCAGATTAAGGAGATGAAGCAGAGTAGATGCAGCAGGATATGAAACTGCAGAGGATACAGAAGGGGATGCAGCAGAATGAGATGCAGCAGGCGTTGCAGCAGGAGATGCAGCAGCAGATGCAGCAGGAGGTGTAGCAACACCAGAAGCAGCAGCAGATGCAGCAGCAGGTGATGCAGGATGAGATGCAGCAGGAACTGCAGCAGCAGGAGATGCTGCAGGAGATACAGCAGGATATGTAACAGCAGATGCAGCAGCATGAGGTGCATAGCAGGAGATGCAGCAGGAGATGAAGTAGCAAGAGATGCAGAAGCAGGAAATGCAGAAGGAAATGTAGCAATGGGAGATGCAGAAGGAGATGCAGTAGCAGGAGATGCAGTAGAAGAAGATGCAGCCGCAGCAGATGCAGGAGAAGCAGCACCAGGAGATGAAGAGGCAGGAGATTCAGCAGGAGATGCATCAGCAGGAAATGTAGCAGGAGATTCTGCAGCAGGAAACACTGTAGGAGAGTCTGCAGCGGAAGATTCAGCAGAAGATACAGCAGGAGATATAGAAGGAGATTCAGCAGCAGGAGATGTAGAAGGAGATACAGCAGCAGATATATCAGCAGGAGTGGCAGGTGGAGATTCTGCAGAAGAAGATTCAGCATGAGATGCAGCAGGAGATGAAATAGCAACATATGCATCAGAGGTTACAGCAGGAAGGGCAACAGGAGATTCAGCAGGTGATGTAGCAGGAGGAGATGCAGCCGCAGACGCCTTCAAGAGGAAATGCAGAAGCACTAGATGCATCAGTAGAAGATTGAGCAGCAGATGCAGCAGGAAATGGAGATACTTCTGCAGATGCATCTTCTGAGCAGAGGATGCAGCAGCAGGAGATGCAGGAGGACATCAAGTAGAAGAAGATGCAGTAGCAGCAAATGTAGCAGGAGATGCAGCAGTACATGAAGCATCAGGAAATGGAGCAGCAGATTAAGCAGCAGCAGGAAATGTAGCAGAATATGCAGCAGGAGGTAATGCAGCAGGTGATGCATCAGGAGGTGATGCAGCTGCAGCTGCAGAGGCAGCAGATGCAGCAGTAATAGATGCAGCAGATGCATCAGGAGATGCAGATTCAGTAGGAGATGATGCAGCAGAAGATGCTGCAGCAGATGATGCAGCAGGAGATGCAGCCAGAGATGTAGCAAGAGGATATGCACCATGATATACAGCAGCAGGACATGCAACAAAAGATGAAACAGGAGGAGATGCAGTAGGAGAGGAGTAGGAATCTACTGCTACATCTCCTGCTGCTGCCTCTCCTCCTGCTAAATCTACTCCTGCTAAAGCTCCTCCTGCATCAGCTGTTGCATTTCCTGCATCTCCTGCGGCTGCATCTGCTGGTGGATCTCCTACTTCTCTATCTTCTGCTGCATCTCCTGCTGAATCACATGGCGCCTCTCCTGCTGCCACATCTACTTCTGCATATCCTTTTGCATGTCTTGCTGCCACATCTCCTGCTTCTGCCTCTCCTACTCCTGCATCTCCTGCTGCTGCATTTCCTGCTCCTGCTTCTCCTGATGCATCTGCTGCTGCATCTACTGCAGCATCTTCTATTCATTCAACACCAGACGCTGCATCTCCTGCTGCATCTGCTGGTACTGCATCTTATCCTGCCGCATCTCCTGCTCCATTTTCTTGTGCATCTGCTGATGCTGATGCTGTATCTTCTGCTGCTGCATCTCCTGCTGATGCGTCTGCTGTTGCATCTCCTGATGCATCTCCTACTGCTGCATCTTCTTCTCTGCAGATCCTGAGGCTTCATCTCTTGCTGCAGAATCTCCTGCTGAATCCGCTGCTCATATCTTGCTGCAGAATCTCCTGCTGCATCTCCTGCTGCTGCATCTCCTGCTGCAGAATCTCCGGCTGCATCTTCTGCTTCTGCATCTCCTGCTACTGGGTCTGCTGCATCATCTCCTCCTGCCTCTTCTCCTACAGCATCTCCTTCTGTATCTCCTGCTGCATCTCCTGATTCATCTCCTACTGCTGCAACTGCAGTATTTTCTGCTGCATCTGCTGCTGCTTCATATACTGCTTCATCTCCTACTACTGCATCTCCTTCTGCTTCTCATTCTGCATCTCCTGATGCTACAGCTCCATCTGCACCATCTCCTACTGCATCTCCTGCTGCTGAATCTCCTGCTGCATCTCCTGATTCATCTCCTACTGCTGCATCTGCAGTATTTTATGCTGCATCTGCTGCTGCTTCATATACTGCTTCATCTCCTGCTACTGCATCTCCTGCTGAATCTAATCCTACTGCATCATCTTATGCTGCATTTCTTGCTGCTGCATAAACTGCTGCATCTCTTCTTGCTGCATCTCCTGCCGCTGCATTTACTGATGCATCTCCTGATGCTGAATCTCCACCTGCTGCATCTCCTGCTGCTGAATCTCCTGCTCTTGCATACCCTGCTGCATCTACAGCTGCTTCTAACCCTACTTCATCTACTGCTGCTGCATTACCTGCTGCTTCTGCTGCTGCATCTCCTGCTGCTATATCTTTTGCTTATCAATCTCCTGCTGCTGCATTTCTTGCGGAATCTGCTTCTGAATCTGCTCCTGCATCTACTGAAGCTGCATCTCCTGATGATGTATATGCTGCTACTGCATCTCCTAATGCATCTCTTGTTTTATCTCCTTCTGATGCCTATCTTGCTGCTGCATCTCCTGCTGCCTCTGCTGCTGAATCTCCTGCTTCTGCATCTCATACCACATCTCCTGCTGCTACATCTCCTGCTTCTGCATATCTCGCTGCATCTCCTGCTGCTGCATCACCTGCTGCCGAATCTCCTGCATCTTTTCCTGCATCTGCTGTAGATTCGCCTCCTGTGCCATCTCCTACTGCTGAATCTCGTGCTGCTCCATTCCCTCCTGCATCTACTGCTGCTGCATAGCCTCCTGCGCGATCTCCTAATGCATCTCCTCTTGCTTAGTCTCCTCATGCTTCCTATCTTGCTTCATCTTATTTTGCTGCATATATTGCTGCTGCATCTACTGCTGCTTGGCCTGCTGCTGTATGCCCTGCTCCATCTCCTGCTGGGGCATCTCCTGCTGCATCTCCTTCTGCATCTCCTGCTGCTCCAGCTGCTGCATCTGCATCATCAGGATATTCTGAAGGAGATGCAGCAACAGGAGATGCAGCAGCAGGAGATGCAACCACAGCACTGCGGCAGCAGATTCAGCTGCAGGAGATGCAGCCGTAGGAGATGCAGCAGGATTTTCAGCAGGAGATAGAGCAGAAGGAGATGCAGCAGGAGATGCAGTAGCAGATGCAGCAGAAGGAAGTGTAGCAGCAGAAGATGTAGGAGGATATGCAGCAGCAGTAGATGAAACAGACCATAAAGCAGAGGATATGCAGAAGCAGGAGAATCAGCAGCAGGGGATGCAGCACCAGATTCAGCAGCAAATTCAGCAGGAAATGTAGCAACAGTAGATGCAGAAGAAGGATATGTAGCAGGAGATGCATCAGCAGGAAATGTGCCAGCAGAAACAGCAGCAGAAGTTACAGAGGGAGATATAGAAAAAAATGAGGAAGCAGGTGCAGCCCTTATTACTTGATGTCCTCCTGCATCTACTGATGCTGCATCTGCTGCTTCATCTCCTGCTCCTGTATCTCCTGCTGCTACATCTCCTGATGCATCCTCTGCTCATGCATCTGTGGATACATCTCCTTATGCACCATTTCCCGTTGCATCTGCTGCTCCATCACCTGCTGCATCTCTTTCTGCTCCATCAGGTGCATCTGCTTTTGCATCTGCTGCTGCATCATCTACTGCTGCATCTCCTGCTAAATCTCCTGCTGCTGCATCTCCTGCTTCATATCCTACTGCATCTCCTCCTGCAGCATATGTTGCTGCATTTCCTTCTGCTACATGTCCTGCTGCATCATCTGTTGCAATATCTTCTGCTACATCTCCTACTGAATCTGCATCTCCTGATGCATCTGCTGCTGCATCTATTGCTGCTGAATCTGCTGTCTCTGCAGCTACAGCTGCATCACTTCCTGCTGCATATTCTGCTGCATTTCCTGTTGCTGCTTAATGTGCTTCTCCATTTCCTGATGCTTCATGTACTGCTGCATCTCCTGCTACATTTGCTGCTGCTGCATCTCCTTCTACTTGAAGTCTTCCTGCATCTCCTGCTGCTGCATCTGCTGCAGCATCTCCTGCTGCAGCATGTCCTGCTGCTACATCTCCTGCTGAATCTTCTGTTGCACTTCCTGCTGTAACTGCGGATGCATATGTTGCTATTTCATCTCCTGCTGCATCTCCTGCTGAATCTTCTTCTGCAGAATCTCCTCCAGAATCTCCTGCTACAATTCCTGCTGATTTCTTTCCTGCTGCATCTCCAACTACATCCCCTGCTGCTGAATCTTCTTTATATCTCCTGCTGCCTTTTCTACTGAATCTCCTGCTGCCTTTTCTACTGAATCTCCTGCTGCAAAATCTCCTAAGGAATTTCCTGCTGCACAATCTGCTGATGCATTTCTTGCTGGTGCATCTCCTGCTGAATCTCCTGCTACTGCATCTCCTCCTGCTGAATCTTTTGCTTCTTCATCTCCTGCTGCTGCAAATCCTGCAGAATCTGCTGCTGCCTCTGGTGCCGCTGCATCTTCTTTTCCTGCATCTCATGCTGCTGCATCTCTGGCTGATTTCCTGCTGCATTTCCTTCTGTTGGATCTCCTGCTGCATATCCTGGTGCATCACCTGCTGAATATGCATCTCCTGCAACATCTCCTGCTGATACACCTCATGCAGCTGCATCTGCTGCTGCATATCCTGCTGCATCTGCTGTTGCCAAAACTCTTGCTGCTGCATATCCTACTGAATTTCCAGCAGCATCTCGTGCTGATGCAATTCTTGCTGCATCTCATCCTGCATCCTTTGCTGCTGCATTTCTTTCTGCTTCTGGTGATGCTACATCTCCAGCTGCATCTGCTTCTTCATCTCTTTCTGTTCATCTCTTGCTGCATATGGTTCTGCATCTTCTGCTGCATAAGTTGCTGCATCTGCTGCTGCTTCTGCTGCTGGTGCATCTCCTGCCTCATATCCTGCTGATGTGTCTCCTGCTGATGTATGTATTGCTGTATCTCCTGCTGATGCATGTCCTGCTGCATCTCCTGCTTCTTCTGTATCTCCGGCTCCAGCATCTCCTGCTGAATCAATTGCTGCTCTAACCCTTATTCATCTCCTACTGCTGCATATACTGCTGCATCTGGTGCTGCTGTGCTTCCTCCTGCTGCATTTCCTGTTGCATATCCTCCTGCTGAATCTCCCGCTGAATCTCCTCCTTCTGCATCTCCTGTCCCATCTCTTCCTGCTGCATCTCCTGCTGAATCCCCTGCTGAATCTCCTGCTGCTGCATCTCCTTCTGCTACATCTCCTTCTGCATCTCCTGCTGCAGCATCTCCTGCTCTTGCATCTCCTTCTGCTCAATCTCCTCCTCAATCTCTGTTGACATCTCATGCTGCTACATATCCTGCTACATCTCCTGACGTATCTCCTTCTGAATATGCATCTCCTGATACATCCCCCTGCTGCTTCATCTCATCCTGCTGCATCTCATGCTGCATCTCCTGCCTCTGTATCTCCTGGTGTTTCATATCCTGCTACTGCATCTCCTAATGAATCTTTTGATCCATGTTATGCAGCTGCATCTCCTGTTACTGCATCTCCTTTTGCCTTGTCTGCTGCTGCATCTCCTGCTGTATCTCATGAGGCACCTTCTATTGAAGCATCTCCTGCATGATCTCTTTCTGCTGCATATCTTGCTGCTTCACCTCGTTCTGCATCTCCTGCTGCATCTCCTTGAGCGTCACCTGCTAAATCTCCTTCTGCATCACCTGCAGATGCATCTCCTGCTGTATCTCCTGCTCCTCCATATTCATCTGCATTTCCTGCTGCAGCTATTTATGATTCTACTACTGCGGCATCTGCTGAATTTGCTGCTGCATCTGCTGCTGCTTCATCTACTGCTGCATCTCCTGCTAAATCTCCTGCTGCTGAATCTTCTTCTGATGTTCCTGCTGAATCTACTGCTGAATATGCATACCCTGCTGCATCTCCTGCTGCTGCATCTCCTGCTTCATATCCTACTGCATCTTCTCCTGCAGCATATCTTGATGCATTTCCTTCTGCTGCATCTCTTGCTGCATCATCTGCTGCAGCATCTTCTGCTGCTACATCTCCTACTGAATCAGCATCTCATGATGCATCTGCTGCTGCATCTATTGCTGCTTCATCTGCTGCCTCTGCAGCTGCAGTTGCATCACCTGCTGCTGCATCACCTGATGCATTACCTCCTGCTGCATATTCTGCTGCATTTCCTGATGCTGCATCTCCTTATTCTGCGGCTCCATTTCCTGCTGCTTCATGTACTTCTGCATCTCCTGCTACATTTGCTGCTTGTGCATCTCCTTCTACTTGATGTCTTCCTGCATTTCCTGCTGCTGCATCCGCTGCTTCATCTCCTGCTGCTGTATAGCCTGCTTCTGCATCTCCTGCTGCTTCATCTCCTGCTCTTGCATCTCCTTCTGCTCAATCTCCTCCTCAATCTCTGTTGACATCTCATGCTGCTACATATCCTGCTACATCTCCTGACGTATCTCCTTCTGAATATGCATCTCCTGCTGCTTCTCCTGCTGCTGAATCTCCTGCTCCTGAATCTCCTGATGCTGCATCTCATGCTGCTGAATCTCCTGCTGCTGCGTCTGCTGCATCATCTCATCTTTCTCCATAACGTGCTGTATCTCGTGTTGCTGCATCATTTCATGCTGCTGCATATGTTGAAGAATCTCTTCTTGCTGCATCTGCTTCTGCATCTCATGCTGCTGCTGCATCTTCTTCTGCATCTCCTGCTGCTGCCGCATCTCCTGCTGCTTCTCCTGCTGCTGCATCAGTTGCTGCTGAATCTCCTTATCAATCTCCTGTGGCATCTAATGCTTCTACATATCATGCTGAATCTCCTAATGCATCTCCACCTGCTGCTACTCCTACTGCTGCGTTTGCTTCTGCGTCTCCTGCTGCACCTCCAGCTGCTGAATCTCCTGATGCCGTGTCTGCTACTGAATATCTTTTATCTGCTGCTGAATCTCCTGTTGCTGAATCTTCTGCTGCATCTCTTACTGCTGCATCTCCTTCTGCATGTGCTGCTGCAGCATCTCCTGCTGCTGCATCTCCTGCTGCATCTCCGTCTGAATTTCTTGCTGCTGCATTTCCTGCTGCTGCATATTCTGCTTCAACTCCTGCTGCTACATTACCTTCTGCATCTATTCCTGTTGTATTTCCTGCTGCTGCATCGTCTGATACTGCATGTGCTGCTGCATCTCCTGCTGCATCTCTTGGTGCTGCATCTTCTGGTGTTGCATCTCCTGCTGCATCTCCTGCGGCATCCTGTATCTCCTGCTGCTACATCTCCTGATGCATCCTCTGCCCATGCATCTGTAGATGCATCTCCTCATGCGTCATTTCCCGTTGCATCTGCTGCTCCATCCCCTGCTGCATCTCTTTCTGCTCCATCTGGTGCATCTGCTGTTGCAAATGCTGCTGCTTCATCTACTGCTGCATCTCCTGCTAAATCACCTGCTAAATCTCTTGCTGCTTCATCTAATTCTGAAGTTCCTGCTGAATCTACTGCTGAACATGCATCCCCTGCTGCATCTCCTGCTGCTGCATCTCCTGCTTCATATCCTACTGCATCTCCTCCTGCAGCATATCTTGATGCATTTCCTTCTGCTGCATCTCCTGCTGCATCATCTGCTGCAGCATCTTCTGCTGCTACATGTCCTACTGAATCTGCATCTCTTGATGCATCTGCTGCTGCATCTATTACTGCTACATCTGCTACCTCTGCAGCTGCATCACCTGCTGCTGCATCACCTTCTGCATTACCTCCTGCTGCTTGATCTGCTGCTCCATTTTCTGATGCTTCATGTACTGCTGCATCTCCTGCTACACTTCCTGCTGTTGCATCTCTTTATACTTGATGTCCTCCTGCATCTCCTGCTGCTGCATATGCTGCAGCATCTCCTGCTGCTGTATAGCCTGCTGATTCATCTCCTGCTGCATCCTCTGAGGATGCATCTGCGGATGCACCTGCAGAAGCATCTCCTTTTCCTCCTGCATCTGCTGCTCAATCTTCTACGGATGCATCTAGTGCTTCTGCATTTCAGCTGCATATCCTCCTGAAGGCATCTGTGGCTGCATCTCCTGCTGAATCTCCTGCTGCACTTCCTGCAGTAACTGCTGATGCCTATGTTGCTATTTCATCTCCTGCTGCATCTCCTGCTAAATCTTCTTCTGCAGAATCTCCTCCAGCATCTCCTGCTACAATTCCTGCTGATGTATCTCCTGCTGCATCTCCTACTGCATCCCCTGCTGCTGAATCTCCTTCTATATCTCCTGCTGCATCTCCTGCTGCATTTTCTACTGAATCTCCTGCTGCAGAATCTCCTACGGAATTTCCTGCTGCAGAATCTGCTGATGCATTTCCTGCTGATGCATCTCCTGCTGAATCTCCTGATGCTGCAACTCCTGCTGCTGAATCTCCTGCTGCTGCAACTCCTGCTGAATCTGTTGCTGCCTCTGGTGCGGCTGCATCTTCTTTTACTGCATATCCTGCTGCATCTCCGGCTGCTGCATCTCGTTCTGCTACATCTTCTTCTGCATCTCCT
Source organism: Clamator glandarius (assembly GCA_033459285.1). Lineage (NCBI taxonomy): Eukaryota > Metazoa > Chordata > Aves > Cuculiformes > Cuculidae > Clamator > Clamator glandarius. The sequence continues at coordinate 276,766 of JAUNZM010001634.1, forward strand.
GCTGCAGCATCTCCAGCTCTAACTGCTGAATTTGCTGCTGCATCTGCTGCTGCTTCATCTACTGCTTCATCCCCTGATATGTCTCCTGCATCTGCTGCATCTGCTGTTGCCTCCTCTTCCACTGCTGCTGCTGCATCAGCTGCTACTTTCTCTCTTGCTGCATTTACTGTGGCTGCATCTCCTGCTATATTTCTTTCTGCTGCATCTTCTTCACTTCATCTACTACTCTGCAATTCCTGCTGCTGCATCTCCTCCTTCTGCATCTCCGGCTTAAATGCCTGTAGCTGCTCCTACTTTTTTATCTCCTGCTGCTACATCTCCTAGTGCATATGATGCTGCTGCATCTCCTGTTACTTCTGCTGCCGCTGCATTCCCTGCTGCATCTCCTGATACTGCAGCTCCTTCTGTGTCTCCTTCTGTGTCTCCTGCTACTACATCCCCTGCTGCTGCATTTCCTGCTGAATCTGCTGCTGCTGCATCTCCTGTTGCATCTGCTTCTGATGCATCTGCGGCTACATCTCTGCTGCTGCATCTCTTGCTGCATTTCCTGCTTCATCTGCTGATGCATGTGCTGCTGCTCTATGTCCTGCTACATCTTGTCATCCTTCACATCCTGCTGCATCTGCTGAAGATTCTCTTCCTATTGCTTCTCCTGCTGAATCTGCATTTCCTGGTGCATCTGCTTCTGCATCTCCGGCTGCTCCATCTCCTGCTGAGACGCAGAAAGTACTGCTGCATCTGCTTCTACATGTACGTTATAACTTTCTACGTTTGCTGCCTCATCTCCTGGTACATCTGCTAATGAACATCCTTCTGCTGCATTTCCTGCTTCATCTTCAACTGATACATCTGTGGCTTCATCACCTCATATGTCATGTCCTGCTGCATCTGCTGCAGTATTTCCTGCTGCAGTATCTGCTGATCCTGCACCTACTGCTGCTGTGCTGTTCCATCATCTGCTGCTGCATCTCCTGCTGATGGGTCTGATGCAGCATCTCTTGCTCTTGCATCTCCTGCTGCACCTCTTGCTGCTGCATCACCTGCTCTATCTCCTCCTACTGCATCTTCTCCAACTGCATATCCTGCTTCTGTATATACTGCTGCCTTTCCTGCTGCTGCATCTCTTTCTGCATCTCCTTCTTCTGAATCTCCTGCTGCTCTATTACCTTCTGCATCGCCTCCTGCTGCATGTCCTGCTGCTGCATCGACTCCTGCTGCATCTTCTTCCGCATCTTTTGCTGATGCATCTCCTGCTAAATCTGCATCTCCTGCTGCATTTGATTCTGCATATAGCCTGCTGATGCATCTCCTGCTCTTGCATCTCCTTCTGCTGAATCTCCTCCTGAATCTCCGGCGGCATCTCATGCTGCTCTATATCCTGCTACATCTCCTGACATGTCTCCTTCTGAATATACATCTCCTGCTGCTTCTTTTGCAGTTGAATCTCCTGCTTCTTAATCTCCTGCTGCTGAATCTCCTGCTGCTGCGTCTGCTGCATCATCTCCTCTTTCTCCATAACCTGCTGTATCTCCTGTTGCTGCATCATATCATGCTGCTGCATATGTGGAAGAATCTCTTCCTACTGCATCTTGTGCTGAATCTTCATTTCCTGCTGCTTCTGTATCTCCTGCTGCTGCTGCATCTCTTGCTGCTTCTCCTGCTGCTGCATCAGTTGCTGCTGAATCTCCTGATGAATCTCCTGCTGCATCTCCTTCTGAATATGCATCTCCTCAGGCATCTCCACCTGCTGCCACTCCTAGTGCTGCGTTTGCTTCTGCATCTCCTGCTGCACCTCCAGCTGCTGAATCTCCTGATGCCGTGTCCGCTACTGAATATCCTTTGTCTGCTGCTGAATCTCCTGCTTCTGAATCTCCTGCTGCATCTCCTACTGCTGCATCTCCTACTGCTGCATCACCTTCTACATATGCTGCTGAAGCATCTCTTAATGCTTCATCTCCTGTTGCTTCATCTGCTGGTGCTGCACCTGCTGCAACATCTCCTTCTGCATCTCCTGCTGCAGCACCTCCTGCTGTATCTTCGTATGAATCTTTTGGTGCTGCATTTCCTGCTGATGGATATTCTCCTTCAACTCCTGCTGCTGCATTACAATCCGCTGCATTTTCTACTGAATCTCCTGCTGCATTTTCTACTGAATCTCCTCCTGCACAATCTCCTATGGAATTTCCTGCTGCACAATCTGCTGCTGCATTTCCTGCTGATACATCTCCTGCTGAATCTCCTGCCTCTTCATCTCCTGCTGCTGCAATTCCTGCTGAGTCTGCTGCTGCCTCTGGTGCAGCTGCATCTTCTTTTCCTGCATCTCCTGCTGCTGCATCTCCGGCTGATTTCCTGCTGCATTTCCTTCTGTTGAACCTCCTGCTGCATATCCTGGTGCATCACCTGCTGAATATGCATCTCCTGCTACATCTCCTGCTGATACACCTCATGCAGCTGCATCTAATGCTGCATTTCCTGCTGCATCTGCTGTTGCCAAATCTCTTGCTCTTTCATATCCTACTGAATTTCCAGCAGCATCTCGTGCTGATGCAATTCCTGCTGCATCTCATCCTGCATCCTTTGCTGCTGCATCTGCTGCTGCTTCTGGTGATGCTACATCTCCAGCTGCATCTGCTGCTTCATCTGCTTCTGTATCTCCTGCTGCATATGGTTCTGCATCTTCTGCTGCATATGGTTCTGCTTCTTCTGCTGCATATGGTGCTGCTTCTCCTGCTGCTGCATCAGTTCCTGCTGAATCTCCAGATGAATCTCCTGCAGCATCTCATGATTCTACATATCATGCTGAATCTCCTGCTGCATCTCCTCCTGAATATGCATCTCCTGATGCATCTCCATCTGCTGCCACTACTACTGCTGCGTTTGTTTCTGAGTATCCTGATGCCGTTTCTGCTGCTGAATATCCTTGGAACTGCTGCTGAATATCCTTTGTCTGCTGATGAATATCCTTTGTCTGCTGATGAATATCCTTTGTCTCTTACTGAATCTCCTGCTGCTGAATCTCCTGCTGCTTAATCTCCTGCTGCATCTGCTGCTGCTGCATCTCCTACAGCTGCATCACCTTTTGCATGTGCTGTTGAAGCATCTCCTTCTGCTGCATCTCCTGTTGCTGCATCTGCTGGTGCTGCACCTGCTGCAACATCTGCTTCTGCATATCCTGCTGCTGCACCTCCTGCTGCATCTCTGTCTGAATCTTGGTGCTGCATTTCCTGCTGATGCATGTTCTGCTTCAACTCCTGCTGCTGCATTACCTTCTGCATCTATTCCTGTTTTATTTCTGGCTGCTTCATCTCCTGCTGCTGCATCTGCTGATACTGCATGTGCTGCTGCATCTCCTGATACTGCATGTGCTGCTGCATCTCCTGCTGCATCTCTTGGTGCTGCATCTTCTGGTGTTGCATCTCCTGCTGCATCTCCTGCTGCATCTCCTGCTGCATCCTGTATCTCCTGCTGCTACATCTCCTGATGTATCCTCTGCTTATGCATCTGCAGATGCATCTGCAGAAGTATCTCCATTTCCTGCTGCATCTGCTGCTCAGTCTTCTACGGATGTATCTAGTGCTTCTGCATTTCCTCCTGAACGCATCTGCGGCTGCATCTCCTGCTGCTACATCACGTGCTGAATCTCCTCTTGCCCTTCCTGCTGTAACCTCTGATGCATATGTTGCTACTTCATCTCCTGATGCATCTCCTACTGTATCTCCTGCTGAATCTTCTTCTGCAGAATCTCCTCCTGCAACTCCTGCTGATGTATCTCCTGCTGCATCTCCTACTACATCTCCTGCTGCTGAATCTCCTTCTGTATCTCCTGCTGCAACTTCTGCTGAATCTTCCACTGAATCTCCTGCTGCAGACTCTCCTACGGTGTTTCCTGCTGCAGAATCTCCTGCTACGTTTCCTGCTGATGCATCTCCTGCTGAATCTCCTGCCTCTTCATCTCCTGGTGCTGCTTCTACTGCATCTGCTGCGGCTGCATCATCTTCTAGTGTGTCTCCTGCTACTGCATCTCCTTCTTCTGAATCTCCTGCTGCTCTATTACCTTCTGCATCGACTCCTGCAGCTTGTCCTGCTGCTGCATCTCCTCCTGCTTCATCTGCTTCTACTAAATCTGTATCTCCTACTGCATCTGCTTCTGCGTCTCCTGCTGCTTCATCTCCTGCTCTTGCATCTCCTTCTGCTGAATCTCCTCCTGAATCTCCGGCGGCATCTCATGCTGCTACATATCCTGCTACGTATCTCCTGACATATCTCCTTCTGAATATGCATCTCCTGCTGCTTCTTTTGCAGTTGAATCTTCTGCTTCTTAAACTCCTGCTGCTGAATCTCCTGCTGCTGCATCTGCTGCATCATCTCCTCTTTCTCTATAACCTGCTGTATCTCCTGTTGCTGCAACATACCGTGCTGCTGCATACGTTGAAGAATCTCTTCCTACTGCATCTTCTGCTGAATCTTCATTTCCTGCTGCATCTGCTTCTGCATCTCCTGCTGCTGCTGCGTCTCTTGCTGATTCTCCTGCTGCTGCATCAGCTGCTGCTGAATCTCCTGATGAATCTCCTGCGGCATCTCATGCTTCTACATATCATGCTGTATCTCCTGCTGCTGAATCTCCTGCTGCATCTGCTGCTGCTGCATTTCCTACAGCTGCATCACCTTCTGCATGTGCTGCTGCAGCATCTTCTGCTGCTGCAACTCCTGTTGCTGCATCTCCTGCTTCATCTCCTGCTGCTGCATCTCCTGCTGCATTTCCGTTTGAATCTCTTGGTCCTGCCTTTCCGCCTGATGCATATTCTACTTCAAAACCTGCTGCAGCATTACCTTCTGCATCTATTCCTGCTGTATCTCCTGCTGCTGCATCTCCTGCTGCTGCTTCTGGTTCTTCATCTCCTGCTGCTGCAGCTGCTGATACTGCATGTGCTGCTTCATGTGCTGCTGCATCTCTTGGTGCTGCATCTTCTGGTGTTGCATCTCCTGCTGCATCTCCTGAAGCATCACATGCTCCTGCATCTCCTGCTGCTACATCTCCTGATGCATCCTCTGCTCATGCATCTGCAGATGCAGCAGCAGGAAATACAACAGGAATAGATGCAGAAAATAATGCAGCAGCAGGAGTTGAAGCAGAATATGCAGCAGCAGGAAATGCATCACCAAGAGATTCAGATGGAGATGCAGCAGGAGATGCCGCAGCAGCATATGAAGAAGGTGATGCAGCATTAGAAGATGCTGCAGCATCACATGCAGAAGGAGATGCTGCAGCAGCACATGCAGAAGGAGATGCAGCAGAAGATTCAGCAGCAGGAGATTCAGCATCAGACAATGGATATTCAGTAGCAGACACGGCATCAGGAGATTCAGCAGCTGGAGGTGCAGCAGGAGACGCAGAAGCAAACGCAGCAGTAGGAGTGGCAGCAGGTGGAGATGCATTAGGAGATTCAGCATGATATGTAGAAGCATTAGATGCCACAGGAGATTCAGCAGAAGATTCAGCAGCAACTGATGCAGCAGCAGGAGAAGCAGCAGGAGATGCAGAAGCAGATGCAGCAGTAAATGAAGATTCAGCAGAAGATGCAGTAGGAAGAGATTCTTCAACATATGCAGCAGCATGATATGATGCAGCAACTGGAGATACAGCAGGTTATGGAGAAAGAGGAGATAATGCAGCAGACGCAGCAGCAGGAGATTCAGCAGCAGGAGATTAAGCAGCAGGAGATTGTACTGCAAAAGAAGCAGCAGGAGATGCATATTCAGAAGGAGATATGTCACGAGATGTAGCAGGATATATAGCAGCATGAGATGCCTCAAGAGATTCAGGAGGAGATTCAGCAGAAGGAGATGCAAGAGCAGGAGATGAAGCAGCAGGAGATGCAGAAGCAGGCTATACAGCGGCAAGAGACGAAGCAGCGGATGCAGCAGCAGGAAATGCAGGAAGACATCAGGTAGAAGGAGATGCAGCAGCATGAGATTCCGCAGGAGATGCATGGGCAGAAGATGCAGAAGGAGTTGCAGCATCAGGAGATTCAGCAGGAAATGCAGCAGCAGAGGATGTAGTAGCAGGAGACACAGAAGGAGATAAAGAAGGAGCTGCAGCATCAGGAGATGCAGCAGGGAATGCAGCAGCAGCAGAAGTAACAGGAGATGCAGCAGCACTAGGAGATGTAGCAGCAGGAGATGAAGAAGCAGGAGATGCTACAGGCGATTCAGCCAGAGATGCAGAAGGAGGAGATGCAGCAGCAGGAGGTGGAGAGTAATAGATGAAGTGAAGAAGATGCAGCAGAAGGAAATATAGCCGGAGATGCACAAGAAGGAGATGCAGCAGCAGGAGGTGCAGAGTAATAGATGCAGTGAAGAAGATGCAGCAGAAGGAAATATAACAGGAGATGCAGCCGCAGTAAATGCATCAAGAGAGAAAGTAGCATCAGATGCACCATCAGATGCACCATCAGTTGCAGCAGCAGGAGATGCAGCAGGAGGAGATCTATCAGGATATGCCGCAGTAGATGAAGCAGCAGCAGATGCAGCAGCAAATTCAGCAGATGCAGCAGTAGTAGATACATAAAGAGCTGCAGCAGGAAATGCAGATGACTATGCAGGAGCAGGATTTGCATCTGCAGGTGATGCAGAAGGAGATGCAGCAGGAGATGCAGAACGAGATGAAGCAGCAAGATATGCAGCAGAAGGAGATGACACAGGAGATGATTCAATAGAAGGTGCAACATGAGATACAGGAGGAGATGCAGCAGCACACAAGGCAAAAGGAGATTCAGAAACAGGAGATGAAGCAGCAGGACATGGATCAAGAGATGCAGCAGCAGGAGATTCATTTGGAGATGCAGTAGCAGGATATGAAAGAGCAGGAGCTATAGCAGCAGGAGATGCAGCCTGAGATGCAGCAGGATGAGATGAAGCAGGAGGGGATGTATCAGGAGATGCAGAATCAGCAGATACAGCAGGAGATGCTGTAGCAGGAGATGCAGAAGGAGATGTAGCAGAAGGAGATGCAGCAGCAGGAGATGCAGCAGGGGATGCAGCAGGAAGAGATGGACAGGAGGTGCAGCAAAAGGAGGTACAGAAGTACTAGATGCAGCAGTATATAGAGCAGAAGGAGATGAATAAGAGGCGAAGCAGCAATTGATGCAGCAGGGGTTGCTGGAGCCGGAGATGCAGAAGAAGTAGATGCAGAAGCAGGAGATACAGCAAAACATACATCAGCAGGAGACACAGCAGCAGGATATGAGCCATGAGATGCACCAGCAGCAGAAGCAGCAGCAGATGCAGCAGTAAAGGGTGCTGAATGAGATGCAGCAAGAATTGCATCAGCATGGAGATGCTACTGGAAATTCAGTAGGATATGAAAGAGCAAGCGATTTGGTAACAGCAGATGCAGCAGGATATGCAGCAGCAGATGCAGCTGCATGAGGTGTATCAGCAGGAGATGTTGTAGGAGATGCATATTCAGCAAGTGATGCACCAGGATATGCAGCAGGAGGTTCAACAGAAGGAAATGCAGCAGGAAATCAGCCGGAGATGCAGCAGCAGGAGATGCAGGGAAAGAAGATACAGGGGAACCAGAGGCAGCAGCAGATTCAGCAGGAGTTGCAGCAGCAGGAGATGCAGCATCAGGAGATTGAGAAGGAGATGCATCAGCAGGAAATGCATCAGCACATTCCGCATCAGGAAATTCTGTAGGAGATTGTGCAGCAGGAGATTTAGTAGAAAATGCAGCAGGAGATGCAGCAGGAGATATAGAAGGAGATTCAGCAGCAGGGGATGTAGTAGGAGATGCAGAAGGAGATACATCAGCAGGAATTGTAGCAGCAGATGCTGGAGGAGATCCTGCAGATTAAGATTCAGCAGGAGATACAGCAGGAGATGAAATAGCAACATATGCATCCGCAGTTACAGCAGGAAGTGCAGCAGGAGTTTCAGCAAGAGATTTAGAAGCAGGAGATGTAGCAGAAGGAGATGCAGCAGCAGGAGATGCAGCCACAGATGCCTTCAACAAGATATGCAGCTGAAATGCAGAAGCACTAGATGCATCTGTAGAAGATTAAGCAGGAAATGCAGCAGGAAATGGAGATGCTTCTGCAGATGCTTCCGCAGATGCATCTGCAGAGGATGCAGCAGGAGATGCTGCAGCAGATGCAGCAGCAGGAGATGCAGGAAGACATCAAGTATAAGGAGATGCAGCAGCAGCAAATGTAGCAGGAGATGCAGCAGTATATGAAGCGTCATGAATTGGAGCAGCAGATTAAACAGCACCAGGAAATGCAGCAGAATATGCAGCAGGAAGTAATGCAGCTGGTGATGCATCAACAGGTGATGCAGCTGCAGCTGCAGATGCAGCAGATGCAGCAGTAATAAATGCAGCAGCAGATGCATAATGAGATGCAGATTCAGTAGGAGATGTAGCAGCAGAAGATGCAGCAGAAGGTAATGCATCAAGATATGCTGCAGGAGGAGATGCAGTAGGATATGAAGCAGGAGATGCAACAGCAAGAGATGCAGCAGGGGATACATATTCATCAGTAAATTCAGCAGAAACTTCAGAAGGAGATGCAGCAGCAGGAGATTTAGCAGGAGATATAGCAGTAGATGAAGCAGCAGCATATGCAACAGCAGATGCACCAGATGGAGCAGAAAGAGATGCAGCATGGGATGAAGCCGCAGATGCAACAGGAAATGCTGCATCAGGAGATGTATCTGCAGATGCATGAGCAGATGATGCATCAGGAGATACAGCACCAGAAGATGCAGCACCAAGAGATGCAGCAGGAGATGCAGCAGCACATGCAGTATCAGCAGCTGCAGCAGCAGGAGATGAAGCAGCAGATGCAGCAGCAGGAGATGCAGCAGCCGAAAATACAACAGGAATAGATGCAGAAGGTAATGCAGCAGCAGGATTTGAAGATGAATATGCATCAGTAGGAAATGCAGCACCAAGAGTTTCAGACGGAGATGCAGCAGCAGGAGATGAAGCAGGAGATGCAGCAGCAGGAGATGCTGCAGCAGCACATGCAGAAGGTGATGCAGCTGTAGGAAATGCAGCAGCAGCAGATGCAGCAGGAGATTCAGCAGCAGGAATTTCAGCATGATATGTAGAATCATGAAATGCCGCAGGAGATTCATCAGGAGATTCAGCAGCAACTGATGCAGCAGCAGGAGAAGCAGCAGGAGATGCAGCAGCAGCAGGAGATGCAGAAGCAGATGCAGCAGGAAATGAAGATTCAGCAGCAGATGCTGTAGGAAGAGATTCTTCAACGTATGCAGCAGCATGATATGTTGCAGCAACAGGAGATACAGCAGGATATGGAGAAAGAGGAGATAATGCAGCAGATGCAGAAACAGGAAATTCAGAAGTAGGAGATTAAGAAGCAGGAGATTCAACTGCAAAAGAAGCAGCAGGAGATGCATATTCAGAAGGAGATATGTCAGGAGATGTAGCAGGATATGTAGCAGCATGAGATGCCACCGGAGATTCAGGAGGAGATTAAGCAGAAGGAGATGCAAGAGCAGGAGATGAAGCAGCAGGAGATGCAGAAGCAGATGCAGCAGAAGATGCAGAAGCAGATGCAGCAGGAGATGCAGATTTAGCACGATATACATCAGCAGGAGATGCAGAAGCAGATAAAGCAGGAGGAGATGCAGCAGCAGGACATGCAGCAGGAGTCGATGCAGAAGGTAATAGAGCAGCACGAGATTCAGAAGAAGGAGACGCAGTAGAAGATGATGCAGCCGCAGCAGATGCAGGAGAAGCAGCACCAGGAGATGAAGAGGCAGGAGATTCAGCAGGAGATGCATCAGCAGGAAACGTAGCAGGAGATTCTGCAGCAGGAAACACCGTAGGAGAGTCTGCAGCAGGAGATTCAGTGGAAGATTCAGCAGAAGTTGCAGCAGGAGATATAGAAGGAGATTCAGCAGCAGGAGATGTAGTTGGAATTGCAGCAGGAGATACATCAGCAGGAGTTGCAGGAGGAGATTCTGCAGAAGAAGATTCAGCAGGAGATACAGTAGGAGATGCAGCAGGACATGAAATACCAACATATGCATCAGAGGTTACAGCAGGAAGGGCAAGAACAGATTCAGCACGTGATGTAGCAGCAGGAGATGCAGCCACAGATGCCTTCAGGAAGAAAAGCAGAAGCACTAGATGCATCAGTAGAAGATTGAGCAGCAGATGCAGCAGGAAATGGAGATGCTTCTGCAGATGCATCTGCAGATGCATGAGCAGAGGATGCATTAGGAGATCTAGCAGCAGGAGATACAGGAGCAGGTGATGCCGCAGGAGATGCAGCAGGAGACGCAACACCAGAAGATGCAGCACCAAGAGATGCAGCAGGAGATGCAGCAGCACATGCAGTATCAGCAGATGCAGCAGCAGGAGATGCAGCAGCCGGAAATACAACAGGAATAGATGCAGAAATAGATGCAGCAGCAGGATTTGAAGCAAAATATGCATCAGCAGGAAATGCTGCACCAATAGATTCAAACAGAGATGCAGCAGGAGGTGCAGCAGGATATGCAGAAGCAGATGTTGCAGCAGGTGCAGCACCAGCAGATGCAGCAAAAAGAGATGCAGCAGAAGGAGATGCTGCAACAACACATGCAAAAGGTGATGCAGCTGTAGGAGATGCAGCAGCAGCAGATGCAGCAGGAGATTCAGCAGCAGGAGATTCAGCAGCAGACAAAGGATATTCAGTAGCAGACACGGCATTAGGAGATTGAGCAGCTGGAGGTGCAGCAGGAGATGCCGAAGCAAACGCAGCGGTAGGAGTGGCAGCAGGTGGAGATGCATGAGGAGATGCATATTCAGAACGAGATGCAGCAGGAGATTCATCAGGAGATTCAGCAGCAACTGATGCAGCAGCAGGAGAAGCAGCAAGAGATGCAGCAGCAGCAGGAGATACAGAAGCAGATGCAGCAGGAATTGAAGATTCAGCAGAAGATGCAGTAGGAAGAGATTCTTCAACGTATGCAGCAGTATGTTATGGTGCAGCAACAGGAGATACAGCACGTTATGGAGAAAGAGGAGATGATGCAGCAGATGCAGTAGCAGAAGATTCAGCAGAAGAAGATGCAGCAGCAGGAGATTCAGCAGCAGGGTAAGTAGCAGGAAATGCATATTGAGAAGGAGACATGTCAGGAGATGTAGCAGGATATGTAGCATCATGAGATGCCACAGGAGATTCAGCAGGAGATTCAGCAGAAGGAGATGCAAGAGCAGGAGATGAAGCAGCAGGAGATGCAGAAGGAGATGCAGCAGGAGATGAAGATTCAGCAGAAGATGCAGTAGGAAGAGATACTTCAATGTATGTAGCAGCATGATAAGATGCAGCAACTGGAGATACAGCACGTTATGGAGAAAGAGGAGATGATGCAGCAGACGCAGCAGCAGGAGATTCAGCAGCAGGAGATTAAGAAGCAGGAGATTGTACTGCAAAAGAAGCAGCAGGAGATGCATATTCAGAAGGAGATACGTCAGGAGATGTAGCAGGATATGTAGCAGCATGAGATGCCTCAAGAGATTCAGGAGGAGATTCAGCAGAAGGAGATGCAAGAGCAGGAGATGAAGCAGCAGGAGATGCAGAAGCAGGCTATACTACAGCAGGAGATGAAGCAGTAGATGCAGCAGCAGGAAATGCAGGAAGACATCAAGTAGAAGGAGATGCAGCAGCAGGAGATTCCGCAGGAGATGCATTGGCAGAAGATGCAGAAGGAGTTGCAGCATCAGGAGATTCAGCAGGAAATGCAGCAGCAGGGGATGTAGTAGCAGGAGACACAGAAGGAGATGCAGAAGGAGCTGCAGCATCAGGAGATGCAGCAGGGAATGCAGCAGCAGCAGAAGTAACAGGAGATGCAGCAGCATCATATGCATTAAGAGATGTGGCAGCAGGAGATAAAAAAGTAGGAGCTGCTACAGGCGTTTAAGCCGGAGATGCAGAAGGAGGAGATGCAGCAGCAGGAAGTGCAGAGTAGTAGATGAAGTAAAGAAGATGCAGCAGAAGGAAATATAGCAGGAGATGCAGCCGCAGTAAATGCAGCAAGAGAGAAAGTAGCATCAGATGCAGCAGCAGTGGAAGAGGATGCAACAGCAGATGCAGCAGCAGGAGACCTATCAGGAGATGAAACAGTAGATGAAGCAGCAGTATATGCAACAGCAGATGCACCAGATGGGGCAGAAAGAGATGCAGCAGCAAATTCAGCAGATACAGCAGGAGATGCTGTAGCAGGAGATGCAGAAAGAGATGTTGCAGAACGAGATGCAGCAGCCGGAGATGCAGCAGCAGGATATGCAGTAAAAGAAGATGCAGCCGCACCAGAGGCAGCAGCAGATTCAGCAGGAGTTGCAGCAGCAGGATATTCAGCAGCAGGAGATGCAGCATCAGGAGATTGAGCAGGAGTTGCATCAGCAGGAAATGCATCAGCAGATTCTGCAGCAGGAAATTCTGTAGGAGATTCTTCAGCAGGAGATTCAGTAGAAAATGCAGCAGGAGATGCAGCAGGAGATATAGAAGGAGATTCAGCAGCAGGGGATGCAGTAGGAGATGCAGCAGGAGATACATCAGCAGGAATTGTAGCAGGAGATTCTGGAGGAGATTCTGCAGAAGATTCAGCAGGAGATGCAGCAGGAGATGAAATAGCAACATATGCATCAGCAGTTACAGCAGGAAGTGCAGCAGGAGATTCAGCAGGAGATGCAGTCTCAGATGCCTTCAACAGGATATACATGTGAAACACAGAAGCACTAGATGAATCTGTAGAAGATTGAGCATCAGATGCAGCAGGAAATGGAGATAATTCTGCAGATGCATCCGCAGATGCATGACCAGAGGATGCAGCAGCAGGAGATGCTGGAGGACACCAAGTGGCAGAAGATGTAGCAGCAGGAATTGTAGCAGGAGATGCAGATGTACATGAAGCATCAGGAAATGGAGCAGCAGATTAAGGAGATGCAGCAATAAATGAAGCATCAGAAAATGGAGCAGAAGATAAAGCAGCAGGAGGTAATGCAGCAGGTGATGCAGCAGCAGGTGATGCCTCTGCAGCTGCAGAGACAGCAGATGTAGCAGCAATAGATGCAGCAGCAGATGCATCAGGAGATGCAGATTCAGTAGGAGATGTAGCAGCAGAAGGTACTGCAGAAAAAGATGCAGAAAAAGATGCAGCAGAAGGAAATGCATCAAGATATGCTGCAGGAGAAGATGCAGTAGGATATGAAGCAGGAGATGCAGGAGCAGGAGATGCAGTAGGAGATGCATGTTAAGCAGCAGATTCAGCAGAAACTTCAGAAGGAGATGAAGCAGCAGGAGATTTAAAAGGAGATGCAGCAGTAGATGAAGCAGCAGCATATGCAACAGCAGATGCACCAGTTGGAGCAGAAAGAGATGCAGCAGGGGATGGAGTAGCAGATGCAACGGGAAATGGTGCATCAGGAGATGCATCCGCAGATGCATGAGCTGAGGATGCATCAGGAGATGTAGCAGCAGGAGATACAGGATGCCGCAGGAGATGCAGCAGGAGATGCAACACGAGAAGATGCATCACCAAGAGATGCAGCAGCACATGCAGCAGCACATGCAGTATCAGCAGCTGCAGCAGCAGGAGATGAAGCAGCAGGAGATTCAGCAGCAGACACGGCATCAGGAGATTCAGCAGCTGGAAGTGTAGCAGAAGATGCAGAAGCAAACGCAGCAGTAGGAGTGGGAGCAGGTGGAGATGCATTAGAAGATTCTGCATGATATGTAGAAGCATTAGATGTCACAGGAGATTCAGCAGCAACTGATGCAGCAGCAGCAGGAGATGCAGAAGCAGATGCAGCAGGAAATGAAGATTCAGCAGAAGATGCAGTAGGAAGAGATTCTTCAACATATGCAGCAGCATGATATGATGCAGCAACTGGAGATACAGCAGGTTATGGAGAAAGAGGAGATAATGCAGCAGACGCAGCAGCAGAAGATTCAGCAGGAGAAGAAGCAGCAGCAGGAGATTCAGCAGCAGGAGATTCAGGAGGAGAAGAAGCAGCAGGAGATGCATATTCAGAAGGAGATACATCAGGAGATGTAGCAGGATATGTAGCAGCATGAGATACCACCAGAGATTCAGAAGGAGATTCAGCAGAAGGAGATGCAAGAGCAGGAGATGAAGCAGCAGGAGTTGCAGAAGCAAACTATACAGCAGCAGGAGATGAAGCAGTGGATACAGCAGCAGGAAATGCAGGAAGACATCAAGTAGAAGGAGATGCAGCAGCAGCAAATGTAGCAGGAGATGCAGCAGTACATTAAGCAGCAGGAAATGGAGCAGCAGAATAAGGAGATGCAGCATCAGGAAATGTAGCAGAATATGCAGCAGCATGTAATGCAGCAGGTGATGCATCAGCAGGTTATGCAGCTGTAGCTGCAGAGGCAGCAGATGCAGCAACAATAGATGCAGCAGCAGATGCATCATGAGATGCTGATTCAGTAGGAGATGTAGCAGCAGAAGATGCTGCAGCAGATGATGCAGCAGGAGACGTAGCAGAACAAAATGCAGCAAGATATGCTGCAGGAGGAGATGTAGTAGGATATGAAGCAGGAGATGCAGCAGCAGGATATGCAGATGGGGATGCATATTCAGCAGTAGATTCAGCAGGAACATCAGAAGAAGATGCAGCAGCAGGAAATTTAGGAGGAGATGCAGCAGTACATGAAGCAGCAGCAGATGCAGCAGCAAATTCAACAGATGCCGCAGTAGTAGATTCATAAATAGCTGCAGCAGGAAATGCAGATGAATATGGAGGAGCACGAGATACAGCAGCAGGCGATGCAGCATCAGGAGATTGAGCAGGAGTTGCATCAGAAGGAAATGCATCAGCAGATTCTACAGCAGGAAATTCCGTACGAGATTGTGCAGGAGGAGATTCAGTAGAAAAGGCAGGAGGAGATTCAGTAGAAAATGCAGCAGGAGATATTGAAGGAGATTCAGCAGCAGGGGATGTAGTAGGAGATGCAGCAGGAAAGACATCAGCAGGAATTGTAGCAGGAGATGCAGCAGGAGATTCTGCAGAAGAAGATTCAGCAGGATATGCAGCAGGAGATGAAATAGCAACATAGGCATCCGCAGTTACAGCAGGAAGTGCAGCAGGAGATTCAGCAGGAGATGTAGCAGCAGGAGATGCAGCCGCAGATGCCTTCAACAGGATATGCAGCTGAAATGCAGAAGCACTAGGTGCATCCGTATAAGATTGAGCAGCAGATGCAGCAGGAAAAAGAGATGCTTATGCAGATGCAACTACAGATGCATCCACAGAAGATGCAACAAGAGATGAAGCAGCAGGCTATACAGCAGCAGGAGATGAAGCAGCAGATGCAACAGCAGGAAATTCAGGAGGACATCAAGTAGAATGAAATGCAGCAGCAGCAAATGTAGCAGGAGATGCAGCAGTACAGAAGCATCAGAAAATGGAGCAGCATATTAAGGAGATGCAGCAGTACATGAAGCATCAGGAAATGGAGCAGCAGATTAAGCTGCAGCAGGAAATGCAGCAGAATATGCCGCAGGAAGTAATGCAGCAGGTAATACAGAGGCAGCAGATGCAGCAGCAATAGATGCAGCAGCAGATGCATCATGAGATGCTGATTCAGTAGGAGATGTAGCAGCAGGAGATGCTGCAGCAAATGATGCAGCAGGAGATGCAGGAGAAAGAAATGCAGCAAGATATGCTGCAGGAGGAGATGCAGCAGCAGGAGATGCAGCAGGGGATGCATATTCAGCGGTAGATTCAGCATAAACTTCAGAAGGAGATGCAGCAGGAGGAGATGTAGCCGGAGAGGCAGCAGTAGATGAAGCAGCAGCATATGCAACAGCAGATGCACCAGATGGAGCAGAAAGAGATGCAGCAGGGGATGGAGCAGCAGATGCAACGGGAAATGACGCATGAGGATATGCATCCGCAGATGCATGAGCAGAGGATGCATCAAGAGATGTAGCAGCAGGAGATACAGAAGCAGGAGATGAAGCAGCAGATGCAGCATCAGGAGATGCAGGAGGACATCAAGTAATAGGGCTTCTGCTTCCTCATTTTTTCTATTTCTCCCTCTGCAACTTCTGCTGCTGCCTCTGCTGGCGCATTTCCTGCTGATGCATCTCCTGCTACATATCCTTCTTCTGCATCTACTGTTGCTGCATTTCCTACTGAATTTGCTGCTGAATCTGCTGCTGCATCCCCTGCTGCTGATTCTCCTGATTCTGCATATCCTGCTGCTTTATGGTCTGTTTCATCTACTGCTGCTGCATATCCTCCTACATCTTCTGCTGTATCTGCTACTGCACTTCCTTCTGCTGCATCTGCTTCTGCTCTATCTCCTGCTGAAAATCCTGCTGCATCTCCTACGGCTGCATCTCCTGCAGCTGAATCTGCTGCCGCAGTGCTGTGGTTGCATCTCCTGCTGCTGCATCTCCTGTTGCTGCATCTCCTTCAGAATATCCTGATGATGCAGATGCAGCAGCTGGAGCAGCAGGAGATGCAGAAGGAGATGCAGCAGGAGATGCCCCAGCAGGAGATGGAGCAGGGGATACAGCAGCATGCCAAGCAGCAGTAGATGCACCAGCAATATATGCAGCAAAAGGAGGTGAAGCAGGATAGGAAGCATGAGGAGACTAAGCAAGAGGAGATGCATTAGGAGATTGCGCAGCAGGCTATGCAGCAGCAGTAGATGCAGCAGAGAATGGAGCAGCATGAGATTCAGCAGTAGGAGATGGCACAGGAGATGCAGCTGCAGGAGATGCAGCAGCAGATGCAGCATCAGGAGATGCACAAGGACATCCATCAGCAGGAGATGTAGCAGCTGGAGATGCACCAGGAGGCGAATCTACAGCAGATGCAGCAACAGATGCAGGAGATTCGGCTGCAGGTGATGCAGCAGGTGATGCAGCAGCAGGAGATGCAGCGAGATATGCAGAAGCAGGAGATGCAGCAGCAGGAGATGTGGTATGAGATGCAGAAGCAGGAGATTCAGCAGCAGATGCAGCAGGAGATGCAGGACCTGCAGATGCAGCAGCGGGAGATGAAGTATTAGATGCAGGAGCAGGAAATGCAGCAGAAGGAAATGCAGCAAAAGGAGATGCAGCAGGAGTTGCAGCAGAAGGAGATGCAGCAGTAGAAAATGCATCAGGAAATGTATCAGCAGTCGCAGCCGCAGGAGATTCAGCATCAGCAACTGCAGCCAGAAATGCAGCAGCAGGAGATGCAGCAGATTTTGCAGCAGCAGGAGATGCAGAAGCAGGAGATGAAGCAAGAAACCAACATCATAAGATGAATCCGCAGATGCAACAGGAGGATATGGAACAGGAGATGCAGCTGCAAGAGATGCAGCAGGAGATGCAGAAGGAGATGCAGTAGCAGGAGATGTAGCAGCTAGATATGCAGCAAGAGACTGAGCAAGAGGAGATGTATCCAGAGATGCAGCAGCAGGAAATGCAGCGGGAGATGTAGAAGCAGACGAAGCAGCAGTAGATGCAGCAGCAAGATAGGCATCCGAAGGAGATAAAACAGGAGATGCAAAAGCAGGAGATTAAGCTGCAGGAGATACATTAGAAGATGCAGTATTAGCAGATACAGCATCAGGAGATGCAGCTGCAGTAGATGCAGGAGCAGATTCAGAAGCAGATTCCATAAGAGATGCAGCAGCAGGAGATTCATAAGTAAAAGATAAAGCAGCAGGAGATGCAGCAGCAGGAGATGCAGCAGCAGGAAATTCAGGAGGAGATGCAGCAGCAGAAGCAGCAGGTAATGCAGCAGCAGTAGATGAAGTAGGCTTAGAAGTACCTGTAGATGCAGCAGGGTATGCAAGTGCAGGAGATTCAGCAGCAGGAGATGAAGCAGGGGAGATGCATCATCAGATGCATCAGAGGAAGTTGCAGAAGGAGATGCAGCAGCAGGAGGTTCAGCAGAGGATGCAGCAGCAATCGATGCAGGTGTAGATCCAGGAGGAGGACATAGAGAAGCAGGAGATGCAGCAGCACATGCAGCAGCAGATGCAGGAGATGAAGCAGTAGGAGAAGCAGCAGGAGGAGATTCAGCAGGAGATGCATCAAGAAGTGCAGCAGCAGGAGATGCAGCATTAGGAGATGTACCAGTGGATGCAGCAGCAGGAGATACAGCAGGGGATTCAGTAGAAGGTGATGCAGCAGCAGATGCAGCAGAAGTGAATTCAGCATCAGAAGATGCAGCAGTGTATGCAGCAGCAGCAGATGGAGCATCAGGTGTTGCAGAAGAATATCAAATAAACAGAAGATGAAGCAACAGGAGATGCAGCAGTAGATTAATCTACAGCAGATGCACCAAAAGATGCAAGAGATGCAGCAGCATAAGATGCAGCTGGAGATGCAGCAGCAGTAGATTGAGCAAGATATACAGAAGCAGGAGATGCATCAGCGGGAGATGTGGCATGAGAGGCAGAAGAAGAAGATCCTGCAGCAGATGCAGTAGCATATACAGCACAAGCAGATGCAGCAGCAGGAGATTCAGCAGTCAGAGATGCAGGAAGCAGACGAAAGAGGAGATGCAGATTCAGAAGCAGATGAAGTAACAGGAGATGCAGCAGCAGATGAAGTAGCAGGAGTTGCAGCAGCAGATGTACTAGCAAGAGATGAAGCAATATGTGAAGCTGCACCAGATGCAGCAGCATATACTGAAGATGTAGTAGGAGATTAGCAGGAGATCCAGCAGGAAGAGATGCAGCAGGACATGCAGAAAAAGATAAAGCAGAAAGAGATGCATCAAGAAATACAGCAGCCAGATATGCATCAGCAGGAAATGCAGCAGAACATGCACTAGCAGAAGATGCAGCAGGAGATGCAGCCGTAGATATAGAAGGAGATTCAGCAGCAGAGGATGTAATATGAGATGCAGCAGGAGATACATCAGCAGGAATTGTAGCAGGAGATGCAGCAGGAGATTCTGCAGAAGAAGATTCAGCAGGAGATGCAGCAGGAGATGAAATAGCAACATAGGCATCCGCAGTTACAGCAGGAAGTGCAGCAGGAGATTCAGCAGGAGATGTAGCAGCAGGAGATGCAGCCGCAGCTGCCTTCAACAGGATATGCAGCTGAAATGCAGAAGCACTAGGTGCATCCGTAGAAGATTGAGCAGCAGATGCAGCAGGAAAAAGAGATGCTTCTGGAGATGCATCCTCAGATGCATCCAGAGAGGATGCATCAGGAGATGAAGCAGCAGGCTATACAGCAGCAGGAGATGATGCAGCAGATGCAGCAGCAGGAGATTCAGGAGGACATCAAGTAGAAGGAGATGCAGCAGCAGCAAATGTAGCAGGAGATGCAGAAGTACATGAAGCATCAGGAAATAGAGCAGCATATTAAGGAGATGCAGCAGTACATGAAGCATCAGAAAATGGAGCAGCAGATTAAGCAGCAGCAGGAAATCTCCTGCTGATGCGTCTGCTGTTGCATCTCCTACTGCTGCATCTTCTTCTCTGCAGATCCTGAGGCTTCATCTCTTGCTGCAGAATCTCCTGCTGAATCCGCTGCTCATCTCTTGCTGCGGAATCTCCTGCTGCATCTCCTGCTGCTGCATCTCCTGCTGCAGAATCTCCGGCTACATCTTCTTCTTCTGCATCTCCTGCTACTGGGTCTGCTGCATCATCTCCTCCTGCCTCTTCTCCTACAGCATCTCCTTCTCTATCCCGTGCTACATCTCATGAAGCTGTACCTGCTGAAGCATCTCTTCCTGCTTCATCTCTAGATGAATAGGCATCTATTGATGCATCTGCTGCTGCTTCAGCTCCTGCTGCTGCAGCTCCTACTGCAACTCCTGCTGAATCTAATCCTACCACATCTCCTGCTGCATCTCCTGCTGCTGCATAAACTGCTGCATCTCCTCTTGCTGCATCTCCACCTGCTGCATATCCTGCTGCTGAACTCCTGCTTATGCATCTTCTGCTGATGCATAACTTGCTGCATCTCTGACTGCTGCATCTCCTGCTGCTGAATCTCCTGCTGCTGCATCTGCTGGTGCTTCATATGCTACTGCATCTGCTGCAGGATCTTCTTCTTCTGCCTCTCATGCCACAACTCCCGCTGATGCATCACCTGCTTCTCTATATCTTGCTCAATCTACTGCTGCTGCATCTCCAGCTGCATCTTATGCTGCTGTATCTCTTGCATCTTTTGGTGCATCTGCTGTAGATTAATCTACTGCTGCATCTCCTGTTGCTTCATCTTCTGAATTTTTGATGTCCTCCTGCATCACCTGATGCTCCATCTGCTGCTGCTGCATACACTGCTGCATCTTCTGCTGCTGAATTTACTTCTGCTGCATCTGCTGCTGCATCACCTTCTACTGAATCCCCTGCTGCATCTGCTGCTGCTGCATCCACTGGTACATCTCCTAATGCTGCAACTCCTGCTGCTGCACCTCCTGATGCATCTCCTCCTGCTTCTCCTACTGCTTCATCTCCTGCATCTGCTGCTGCATGTGCTGCTGCATCTCCTGCTTCTCTATGTCCTCCTCCTGGATCTACACCTGCATCTGTTGCTGCTGCATCCTCTGCTGAACCTCCTGCTGCTGCATCTTCTTCTGCAACTTTCTCTGATGCATCAGCAGATACATCTGATGATGCATCTCCCCTGCTTCATCTCCTGCTGCTGAATCTCCTGCACTTGCATACCCTGCTGCATCTGCAGCTGCTTCTAACCCTACTTCATCTACTGCTGCTTCATTACCTGCTGCTTCTGCTGCTGCATCTCCTCCTGAATTTCCTGCTGCTGCATCTCCTGCTGCTGTATCTTTTGCTTATCAATCTCCTGCTGCTGCATCTCTTACGGAATCTGCTTCTGAATCTGCTCCTGCATCTACTGCAGTTGCATCTCCTGATGCTGCATCTGCTGCTTCATATCCTGCTTCTGTATCTCCTGCTGCTACATCTCCTGATGCATCCTCTGCTCATGCATCTGAGGATGCATCTCCTCATGCGTTATTTCCCGTTGCATCTGCTTCTGCATCCCCTCCTGCATGTCTTTCTGCTCCATCTGGTGCATCTGCTGTTGCATATGCTGCTGCTTCATCTACTGCTGCATCTCCTGCTAAATCTCCTGCTTCATCTCCTTCTGAAGTTTCTGCTGAATCTACTGCTGAACATGCATCCCCGGCTGAATCTCCTGCTGCTGCATCTCATGCTTCATATCCTACTGCATCTCCTCCTGCAGCATATCTTGATGCATTTCTTTCTGTTGCATCTTCTGCTGCATCATCTCCTACTGAATCTGCATCTCCTGATGCATCTGCTGCTTCATCTATTGCTGCTACATCTACTGCCTCTGCAGCTGCATCATCTGCTGATGCATCACCAGCTGCATTACCTCCTGCTGCTTAAGCTACTGCATCTCCTTATTCTGATGCTTCATGTACTGCTGCATCTCCTGCTACACTTGCTGCTGTTGCAAATCATTCTACTTGATGTCCTCCTGCATCTCCTGCTGCTGCATCTTCTGCAGCATCTCCTGCTGCTGTATAGCCTGCTGTTTCATCTCCTGCTGCATCCTCTGCGGACGCATCTGCGGATGCATCTGCAGAAGCATCTCTTTTTCCTGCTGCATCTGCTGCTCAATCTTCTACGGATACACCTAGTGCTTCTGCATTTCAGCTGCATATCCTCCTGAAGGCATCTGTGGCTGCATCTCCTGCTGAATCTCCTGCTGCACTTCCTGCAGTAACTGCTGATGCCTATGTTGCTATTTCATCTCCTGCTGCATCTGCTAGAGAATCTTCTTCTGCAGAATCTCCTGCTGCATCTCCTGCTACAATTCCTGCTAATGTATCTCCTGCTGCATCTCCTACTGCATTTTCTACTGAATCTCCTGCTGCAGAATCTCCTACGGAATTTCCTGCTGCAGAATCTGCTCATGCATTTCCTGCTGATGCATCTCCTGCTCCATCTCCTGATGCTGCATCTCCTGCTGCTGAATCTCCTGCTGCTGCAACTCCTGCTGAATCTGCTGCTGCAGCTCTGGCTGCTGCATCTCGTTCTGCTACATCTCCTTTACATCTCCAGCTACAGCATCTCCTGCTCTATCTGCTGAATTTGCTGCGGCATCTGCTGCTGCTTAATCTACTGCTACATCTCCTGATGGGTCTCCTGCTGCTGCATCTGCTGTTGCATCCTCTTCCACTGCATCTGCTGCTGCATCAGCTGCTACTTTCTCTCTTGCTGCATTTACTGCGGCTGCATCTCCTGCTATATTTCCTTCTGCTGCATCTTCTTTACTTCATCTACTACTCTGCACCTCCTGCTGCTGCATCTCCTCTTTCTGCATCTCCGGCTGAATCGCCTGTAGCATCTCCTGCTTCTTCATCTCCTGCTGCTACATCTCCTAGTGCATATGATGCTGCTGCATCTCCTGTTACTTCTGCTGCTGCTGCATTCCCTGCTGCATCTCCTGATGCTGCAGCTCCTTCTTTATCTCCTTCTGTGTCTCCTGCTACTACATCCCCTGCTGCTGCATTTCCTGCTGAATCTCCTGATGCTGCAACTCCTTCTGCATCTTCTGCCAATTCATCTCCTGCAAAATCTGCTGCTGATGCATCTCCTGTTGAATCTGCTTCTGATGCTTCTGCGGCTACATCTCTGCTGCTGCATCTCTTGCTGCATTTCCTGCCTCATCTGCTGATGCATCTGCTGCTGCTCTATGTCCTGCTACATCTCGTCATCCTTCACATCCTGCTGCATCTCCTGAAGATTCTCTTCCTATTGCTTCTCCTGCTCAATCTGCATTTCCTACTGCATCTGCTTCTGCATCTCCTGCTGCTGCATCTCCTGCTGAATTAGCTGCTTCTGCATCTGCTTCTACATGTACGTTATAACTTTCTAGGTTTGCTGCCTCATCTCCTGGTATATCTGCTCATGAACCTCCTGCTGCTGCATTTCCTGCTTCATCTTCAACTGATGCATCTGTGGCTTCATCACCTCCTATGTCATCTCCTGCTGTATCTGCTGCAGTATTTCCTGATGCAGTATCTTTTGATTCTGCATCTACTGCTGCATTTCTTGCTGCATCTGCTGCTGTGCTGATGCTGCTTCATCTCCTGCCAAATCTCCGGCTACATATCCTGCTGCTGCACCTCCTAATGCATCTCATGATAATGCTTCATCTCCTGCTACTGCATCTGCTGCTGCACCTACTGCTACTGCATTTCCTGCTGCATCTTCTGCTATTGCATCTCCTGCTGATGGGTCTGATGCAGCATCTCTTGCTCTTGCATCTCCTGATGCATCTCCTGCTGCTGCATTACCTGCTCTGTCTCTTCCTACTGCATCTCCTCCTGCTGCATATCCTGCTTTTGTGTATACTGCTGCCTTTCCTGCTGCTGCATCTCCTGCTGCTGAATCTCTTTCTGTATCTACTTCTTCTGATTCTCCTGCTGCTCTAACACTTTTTGCATCGATTCCTGCTGCATGTCCTGCTGCTGCATCAACTCCTGCTTCATCTGCTTCTGCATCTTTTGCTGATGCATCTCCTGCTAAATCTGCATCTCCTGCTGCATCTGTTTCTACATCTCCTTCTGCTTCATCTCCTGCTCTTGCATCTTCTTCTGCTGAGTCTCCTCCTGAATCTCAAGCGGCATCTCATTCTGCTAAATATCCTGCTACATCTCCTGACATATCTCCTTCTGAATCTGCATCTCCTGCTTCTTCTTTTGCAGTACAATCTCCTGCTTCTTAATCACCTGCCTCTGCATCTGCTGCATCATCTCCTCTTTCTCCATAACCTGCTTTATCTCCAGTGGCTGTATCATATCATGCTGCTGCCTATGTTGAAGAATCTCTTCCTACTGCATCTTCTGCTGAATCTTCATTTCCTGCTGCATCTGCTTCTGCATCTCCTGCTGCTGCTGCGTCTCCTGCAGCTTCTCCTGCTGCTGCATCAGTTGCTGCTGAATCTCCTGATGAATCTCCTGCTGCATCTCCTTCTGAATATGCATCTCCTCATGCATCTCCACCTGCTGCCACTCCTACTGCTGCTTTAGCTTCTGCATCACCTGCTGCACTTCTTGCTGCTGAATCTCCTGATGCCGTGCCTGCTGCTGAATAGCCTTTGTCTGCTGCTGTGTCTGCTGCTCTATCTCCTGCTGCTGAATCTCCTGCTGCATCTGCTGCTGCTACATCTTCTACTGCTGCATCATCTTCTGCATGTGCTTCTGCAGCATCTCCTTCTCCTGCATCTCCTGTTGCTTCATCTGCTGGTGCTGCACCTGCTGCAACATCTGCTTCTGCATCTCCTGCTGCTGCACATCCTGCTGCATCTCCGTCTTAATCTCATGGTGCTGCATTTCCTGCTGATGCATATTCTCCTTCAACTCCTGCTGCTTCAACTCCTGCTGCTGCATCTGCTGCTTCATCTCCTGCTGCTGCATCTGCTGATACTGCATGTGCTGCTGCAGTTCCTGCTGTATCTCTTGGTGCTGCATCTTCTGCTGTTGCAGCTACTGCTTCATCTCTTTGTGACTTAACTGCCACTTTTGAAGTGCTTTAGGGAAATCGAATAACGCCCACAGGGAAGATGCTGGCATGGAATGCTGCTGCTTCTGAATGTCTTCTCTTAAAGCGCTTTCACTGCAAAGCGAGACTTGTAAGAGGTTTGAGTATACGCCTGTGTACTTTAACTTCAGAACGGCTATTAAAGTGTCACTTGGAAATAGCAGAGCGTTCAGCACAAATACCGCATGGAAGAAACTGCGATGAAATGCTGGCTCTCGTTAGAGTCTTCTCTGGAAACGCTTTCACTGCAAGCTGCAAAGCATGACTAACAGAACGTTTTAGTATAGGGTTCTGAATTGTGACTTATGAAGGTGCTTTCTGATAAGTGAGTAACTGAGGCAGTGAAGATGCTAGCGTGGAATACTGCTGCTACTGAATATCTTCTCTTAGAGCGCTTTCACTGCAAAGCAAAACTTGTAGAAGTTTCAGTCTAGGTTTGTACACCGCAACTTCGGAATGGCTATTAAAGCATCACTTCAAAATCTTTAGCGTTTTCACTGCAAGGCAAGACTTGTTGAACTTTTAGTCTGCGCTTATGTACTACATCATCAGAATGGCTATTAAAGCGTCACTGCAAAATTTGAAGACGTTTAGAAAAAGTATCGCAAGGGCGCTGCTACATTCAAATGCTAGCTCTCGTTAGAATCTTCTCTTGAATCGCTTTCACTGCAAGCTGCAAAGCACGTCTAACAAAACGTTTAATATAGATTACGGAATTGTGATTTAACTATTGAGGAGCTTTAGGAAAAGTGAGTAAAGCCCGTATGGAAGATGCTAGCATGGAATGCTGCTGCTTCTGAATGTCTTCTCTTATAGCGCTTTCACTGCAAAGAAAGACTTGTAGAACTTTCAGTCTAGGCTCGTGTCCTGTAACATCAGAATAGGTATTAAAGAGTCACTGCAAAATTTCAAATCGTTCAGCACAAGTACGGCAAGGAAGCTGCTACGATCACATGCTGGCTCTCGTTAGTCTTCTCTGGAAGCGCTTTCACTGCAAGCTGCAAAGCATGACTAACACAAAATTTTAGTATAGGGTACAGAACAGTTACTTTACTTCTCCGAATAACGCGCTTTCGGAACAGTGAACATCGGCTGCAGGGAAGATGGTAGTATGGAATGCTGCTGCTTCTGAAAGTCTTCTCTTATAGCACTTTCACTACAAAGTACGACTTCTAGAAGTTTCATTCTAGTCTTCTGAAGTACATCATCAGCTAGTAAAGTGTCGCTTCAAAATTTCAGAGCGTTCAGCACAAGTACCGCAGGGAAGCTTCTACCATGAAATGCTGGTTCTCGTTAGAGTCTTCTCTTATAGCGCTTTCGCTGCAGCCTGTGAGGCACGACTAACACATTTTAGTTTAGGGTAATGAATTGTGACTTAACTGCGCCTGTTAACGTGCTTATGGAAAAGTAAGTATTTCAGGCAGTGCAGATGCTGGCCTGAAACTACACCGCTTAGTAATGTTTTCTCTTATAGCGCTGTTACTGCAAAAGACGACTTGTAGAACTTTCACTCTAGGCTTATGAGCTGTAAGATCAGAATGACTATTAAAGCCTCATTTCAAGAGCTGAAATCGTTCAGCACAAGTACCGCAGGGAAGCTGCTATCATCAAATTTTGGCTCTCTATAGGATCCTTTCATGAAGCGCTGTCACTGCCAGCCGCAAAGCACGAAAAACGCAACTTTTTCAAGTAGGCTAGTTATTAGCGACTTAATAACGCCTAAGAACGCTCTTTAGGAAAAGTGAATATCTCCAGCAGGGAAGATATTAGCATGGAATGCTTCTGCTTGTGGATGAATTCTCTTAGAGCGCTTTTATTGCAGAGCACGTCTTGTAGAACTTTCCGTCTAGTCTTGTGTACTGTCAGATCAGAATGACTGCTTGTGCTTTCACTACAAGCTGCAAACACTACTAAAAGAACTTATTAGCATAGGCTAGTGAATAGGTACTTAACACCGTCTATTACTGAGCTTTAGTAAAAATTCACATCTCCAACAGGGAAGATACTAGCATGGAATGCTTCTGCTTGTGGATGTATTCTCTTAGAGCGCTTTAACTCTAGAGCACGACTTGTAGAACTTCCAGGGGTATTTCTGCTAATCACTTTCAAATCTTCAGGTGAAGCCTTACTAGCCATGCTGATGTTACTGTTCACTAGTCTAGACGGAAAGTTCTACAAGTCGTGCTCTGCAGTGATTTCGCTCTAAGAGAATACATTCAGAAGCAGAAGCATTCTAGGCAAACATCTTCCCTGCTGGAGATATTCTCTTTTCCTAAAGAGCACTATTAGGCATTATTAAGTCGCTAATAACTAGCGAAAACGTTGCGTCTTTCCTGCTTTGCGGCGACAGTGAAAGCGCTTCATAAAACGAAAGCCAGAATTTGATGGTAGCAGCTTCCCTGCAGTACTTGAGCAGAAATCTCTAAAATCTTGACGTGATGCCTCAATAGCCATGCTGATGTTCCTTTTCGCAAGCCTAGAGTGAAAGTTCGACAAGTCGTGCTTTGTAGTTGTAGCGCTTTAAGAGAACACGTTCATAAGCGGAATCATTCCATGCTAGCATCTTCCCTCCTGGAGATATTTTCCTAAAAAATTAATTCCAACTATAGCGACGTAATAGGCGTTTTAAAGTCACTATTAACAAGCCTAAACTGAAACATTCTTTTAGTCGTGTTTGCAACTTGCACTGAAAGTCTTTCCAGGAAGACTCTAACGTGAGCCAGTATTGGATGGTAGCAGCTTTCCTGCGGTACTTATGCCGAATGCTCTGAAATTTTGACGTGACACCTTCATAGCTATTTTGATGTTACCGTTCACAAACCGAGAATGAAAGTTCTACAAGTCTCCCTTTCCAGTGAAACCGCTATAAGAGAAGACACTCAGAAGCAGCAGCATTCCGTGCTAACATCTTCTCAGTTAGACCTTTCACTAGTCTAGACTGAAAGTTCAATAAATGTTGGTTTGCATGATTGCGCTCTAGGAGAAGACATTCAGAAGCACAAGCAGTCATTCTGATCTGACAGTACACAAGACTAGACGGAAAGTTCTACAAGTCGTGCTCTGCAATAAAAGCGCTCTAAGTGAATACATCCACAAGC
Organism: Clamator glandarius; assembly: GCA_033459285.1. NCBI lineage: Eukaryota > Metazoa > Chordata > Aves > Cuculiformes > Cuculidae > Clamator > Clamator glandarius. The sequence goes on from JAUNZM010001634.1 coordinate 304,403, forward strand.
AGAAGCATCATATGCTAACATCTTCCCTGCAGGAGATATTCTCTTTTCCTAAAGAGCATTGTTAGTCGTTATTGAGTCGCTAACAACTAGCCTACGCGAAAACGTTGCGTTTTTCCTGCTTTGCGGCTGACAGTGAAAGCGCTTCATGAAAAGATCCTAAAGAGAGCCAGAATTTGATGGTAGCAGCTTCCGTGAGGTACTTGAGCAGAAATCTCTAAAATCTTGACGTGATGCCTCAATAGCCTTGCTGATGTTACCGTTCACTAGTCTAGACTGAAAGTTCGACAAGTCTCGCTTACAAGTGAAAGTGCTATAAGAGTCGACATTCAGAAGCAACAGCAGTCCGTGCTAACGTCTTCGCTGTTGGAGATAGTCACTTTTCCTAAAGCTCGTTATTAGTCACTATTATGTCACTATTCTTTAACCTACACTTTAAAGCAGTGTTACTCGTGGTTTGAACCTCTAAGTGAAAGCACTTCCAGAGAAGATTCTAACGAGAGACACCATTTGATGCTAGCAACTTCCCGAGGGTAGTTCTGCTAAACGTTTTCAAATCTTCAAGTGAAGCTTTACTAGATATGCTGGTGTTACAGTTCAGTAGCCTAGACGGAAAGTTCTATAAATCTTGGTTTGCAGTGATTGCGCTCTAAGAGAAGACATTCAGAAGCAGAAGCATTCCATGCTAACATCTTCCCTGCTGGAGATATTCTCTTTTCCTAAAAACCGTTATCAGGCGTTATTAAGTCGCTAATAACTAGCCTACGCGAAAACGTTGTGGTTTTCGTTCTTTGCGGCTGGCAGTGACAGCGCTTCATGAAAGGATCGTATAGAGAGCCAAAATCTGATGGTAGCAGCTTCCCTGCGGTACTTGTGCTGAACGATCTCAACTCTTGAAATGAGGCTTTAATAGCCATTCTGATCTTACAGCTCATAAGCCTAGAGTGAAAGTTCTACAAGTCATCTTTTGCATTAACAGCGCTATAAGAGAAAACATTACTAAGCGGTGTAGTTTCAGGCCAGCATCTGCACTGCCTGAAATACTTACTTTTCCATAAGCGCGTTAACAGGCGCAGTTAAGTCACAATTCATTACCCTAAACTAAAATGTGTTAGTCGTGCTTCACAGCTTGCAGTGAAAGTGCTATAAGAGAAGACATTCAGTAGCAGCTGTATTCCACGCTAGCATCTTCACTGCCTCAGTTACTCACTTATCAGAAAGTACCTTCATAAGTCACTATTCAGTACCCTAAACTAAAACGTTCTGTTAGTCATGCTTTGCAGCTTGCCGTGAAAGCGTTTCCAGAGAAGACTCTAACGAGAGCCAGCATTTCCTTGCAGCTTCTTCCATGCGGTATTTGTGCTGAACGCGCTGCTATTTTAAAGTGACGCTTTAATAGCCGTTCTGAAGTTAAAGTACACAAGCGTATACTCAAACTTTGCAGTGAAAGTGCTTTAAGAGAAGACATTCAGATGCAGCAGCATTCCATGCCAGCATCTTCCTTGTGGGCGTTATTCGATTTCCCTAAAGCACCTCAAAAGTGGCAGTTAAGTCATAATGAGATGAAGCAAGAGATGCAACAGCAGAAGATGCAGCACCAAGAGATACAGCAGGAGATGCAGCAGCACATGCAGAATCAGCAGATGCAGCAGCAGGAGATGCAGCAGGAGATGCAAGAGCAAGAGATGCAGCATCAGACCCATCGGCGGGAGATGTAGCAGCAGAAGATGCAGCAGCAAATGCAGCAACAGGAGATGAAGCATTACCATGAGATGCGGCAGCAGGATATGTAGCAGGAGTTTTGGCAGGAGATTAAGCAGCAGCAGAGCAGCAGCAGATGCAGCAGGAAATGCAGCAGTAGATTCTAGTTAAGCAGATACTCCATCAGGAAATACTGAAGCAGATGCAGCAGGAGATGACATATCATGTGATGAAGCCACAGATGCATCAGTTGAAGATGAAGCAGGAGATGCAGCAGCACGAGGGGCATCAGCAGGTGAATGAGGAAATGAGGGAGCAAATGTAGAAAGGTATAACGGAGGAGATAGAGCAGGAGTCGTTTCAACAGGAAATGCAGCAGGACATGCATTAAGAAATAAGATGCAGTAGGAGATGGAGAAGGAGTTGCAGCATCAAGAGATGAAGCAGGAAATGCAGCATCAGGGGATGTAGTAGGAGGAGATGCAGAAGCAGTTGCAGCATCAGGAGATTCAGCCGGAAATGCAGCAGCAGGGGATGTCGTAGCAGGAGATGGAGAAGGAGTTGCAGAATCAGGGAATGCAGCAGCAGCAGAAGTAACAGGAGATGCAGCAGCATCATATGCACTAGGAGATGTAGCAGCAAGAGATGAAGAAGCAGGAGATGTTACAGGCGATTCAGCCGGAGATGCAGAAGGAGGAGATGCAGCAGCAGGAGGTGCAGAATAATAGATGAAGTGAAGAAGATGCAGCAGAAGGAAATATAGCAGGAGATGCAGCCGCAGTAAATGCAGCAAGAGAGAAAGTAGCATCAGATGCAGCATCAGATGCAGCAGTAGAAGATGCAGCAGCAGGAGATCTATCAGGAGATGCAGCAGTAGTTGAAGAAGCAGCAGATGCAGCAAGAAATTCCGCTGATGCAGTAGTAGATACATAAAGAGCTGCAGCAGGAAATGCAGATGAATGCAGGAGCAGAAAATACAGCCGGAGATGCATCTGCAGGTGATGCAGAAGAAGATGCAGCAGGTGACCCTCAAGGAGATGCAGTAGGACATGCAGAACGAGATGAAGCAGCCAGATATGCAGCAGAAGGAAATGATGCAGGAGATGCTTCAATAGAAAGTGCTACATGAGATAGTGCATGAGATGTTGCAGCAGACAAAGCATAAGGAGATGCAGAAACAGCAGATGCAGTAGCAGGATATGGATCTAGAGAAGAAGCAGCAGGAGATTCATTAGGAGATGCAGTAGCAGGATATGAAACAGCAGGAGATATAGCAGCATGAGATGCAGCAGGATGAGACGAAACAGCAGGGGATGTATCAGGAGATGCAGAAGCAGAAGATACAGCAGGAGATGCAGCAGCAGGAGATGTAGCAGGAGGAGATGGGACAGGAGATGCAGCAAAAGGAGATTCAGCAGGAAATGCAGCAGGAAAAGATGCAACAGGAAATGCAGCAGGAGGAGGTACAGCAGCACCAGATGCAACAGTATATGCAGCAGTAGGAGATGAATAAGTGTTGCAGCAGTAATTGATGCAGCAGGAGATGCTGGAGCGGGAGATGCAGAAGAAGGAGATGCAGAAGCAGGAGATGCAACAGGACATGCATCAGCAGGAGATGCAGCAAAACATATATCATCAGGAGACACAGCAGCAGGATATGAGGAAGGAGATACACCAGCAGCAAAAGCAGCAGCAGATGCAGCAGCAAAGGGTGCAGGATGAGATGCAGGAAGAATTGCATCAGCATGGAGATGCTACTGGAATTTCAGTAGGATATGAAAGAGCAAGCGATTTGGTAACAGCAGATGCAGCAGGATATGCAGCAGCAGATGCAGCTGCATGAGGTGTATCAGTAGGGGATGCAGCAAGAGATGCATATTCAGCAGGTGATGCACCAGGATATGCAGCAGGAGATTCAAGAGAAGGAAATGCAGCAGGAAATCAGCCGGAGATGCAGCAGCAGGAGATGCAGTAAAAGAAGATGCAGTCTCACCAGAGGCAGCAGCAGGTTCAGCAGGAGTTGCAGCAGCTGGAGATGAAGAGGCAGGAGATTCAGCAGCAGGAGATGCAGCATCAGGAGATTGAGAAGGAGATGCACCAGCAGGAAATGCAGCAGCAGATTCTGCAGCAGGAAATTCCGTACGAGTTTGTGCAGGAGGAGATTCAGTAGAAAATGCAGCAGGAGATTCAGTGGAAAATGTAGCAGGAGTTGCAGCAGGAGATGTAGAAGGAGATTCAGTAGCAGGGGATGTAGTAGGAGATACATCAGCAGGAATTGTAGCAGGAGATGCTGGAGGAGATTCTGCAGAAGAAGATTCAACAGGAGATGCAGCAAGACATGAAATAGCAACATATGCATCAGCAGTTACAGCAGGAAGTGCAGCAGGAGATTCAGCAGGAGATGTAGCAGCAGGAGATGCAGCCGCAGATGCCTTCAACAGGATATGCAGCTGAAATGCAGAAGCAATAGATGCATCTGTAGAAGATTGAGCAGCAGATGTAGCAGGAAATGGAGATACTTCTGCAGATGCATCTGCAGATGCATGAGCAGAGGATGCAGCAGCAGGAGGTGCAGGAGGACACCAAGTGGCAGGAGATGTAGCAGCAGGAATTGTAGTAGAAGATACAGCAGTACATGAATCAGCAGCAGATGCAGCAGCAGATTAAGGAGATGCAGTAGCCAGAAATGCAGCAGAAGATACAGCAAGAGGAGATGCATCAGCAGGAGATGCAGGCAGCAGACGAAAGAGGAGATGCAGATTCAGCAGCAGATGAAGTAACAGGAGATGCAGCAGCAGATGAAGTAGCAGGAGTTGCATCAGCAGATGCAATAGCAGGAGATGCAGCAATATTTGAAGCAGCACCAGATGCAGCAGCACATGCTGAAGAGGAGGAGATTAAGCAGGAGATCCAGCAGGAAGAGATGCATCAGGATATGCAGAAAAAGATAAAGAAGAAAGAGATGCATCAGGAAATACAGCAGCAGGATATGCATCAGCAGGAAATGCAGCAGAATATGAACTAGCAGAAGATGCAGCAGGAGATGCAGCCGTAGATATAGAAGGAGATTCAGCAGCAGGGGATGTAGTAGGAGATGCAGCAGGAGATACATCAGCAGGAATTGTAGCAGGAGATGCTGGAGGAGATTCTGCAGAAGATAATTCAGCAGGAGATGCAGCAGGAGATGAAATAGCAACATAGGTATCAGCAGTTAGAGCAGGAAGTGCAGCAGGAGATTCAGCAGGAGATGTAGCAGCAGGAGATGCAGCCGCAGATGCCTTCAACAGGATATGCAGATGAAATGAAGAAGCCCTAGATGCATCAGTAGAAGATTGAGCAGCAAATGCAGCAGGAAATGGAGATGCTTCTGCAGATGAATCCGCAGATGCATCCGCGGAGGATGAAGCAGGAGATGAAGCAGCAGGCTATATAGCAGCAAGAGATGCAGCAGCAGATGCAGCAGCAGGAGATGCAGGAGGACATCAAGAAGAAGGAGATGCAGAAGCAGCAAATGTAGCAAGAGATGCAGCAGTTAATGAAGCATCAGGAAATGGAGCAGCAGATTCAGCAGCAGCAGGAAATGCAGCAGAATATGCAGCAGGAGGTAATGCATCAGGTGATGCAGCAGCAGGTGATGCAGCTACAGCTGCAGAGGCAGCAGATGCAGCAGCAATAGATGCAGCAGCAGATGCATCAGGAGATGCAGATTCAGTAGGAGATGTAGCAGCAGAAGGTGCTGCAGAAGATGATGCAGCAGGAGATGCAACAGAAGGAAATGCATCAAGATATGCTGCAGGAGGAGATGCAGTAAGATATGAAGCAGGAGATGCAGCAGCAGGAGATGCAGCAGGGGATGCATATTCAGCAGTAGATTCAGCAGAAACTTCAGAAGGAGATGCAGCAGCAGATTTAGCCAGAGATGCAGCAGTAGATGAAGCAGCAGCATATGCAACAGCAGATGCACCAGATGGAGCAGAAAGAGATGCAGCAGGGGATGGAGCAGCAGATGCAACGGGAAATGGTGCATCAGGAGATGCATCCTCAGATGCATGAGCAGAGGATGCATCAGGAGATGAAGCAGCAGGAGATACAGGAGCAGATGATGCCGCAGGAGATGCAGCAGCACATGCAGTATCAGCAGATGCAGCAGCAGGAGATGAAGCAGCAGATGAAGCAGCAGGAGATGCAGGAGCAGGAAATATAAGAGGAATAGATGCAGAAGGTAATGCAGCAGCAGGAGTTGAAGCAGAATTTGCAGCAGCTGGAAATGCTGCACCAAGAGATTCAGAGAGAGATGCAGCAGGAGATGAAACAGGAGATGCAGCAGCAGGTGCAGCACCAGCAGATGCAGCAACAGGAGATGCAGCAGAAGGAGATGCTGCAGCAGCACATGTAGAAGGTGATGTAGCTGTAGGAGATGCAGCAGATGCAGCAGGAGATTAAGCAGCAGGAGATTCAGCATGATATGTAGAAGCATGACATGCCACAAGAGATTCATCAGGAGATTCAGCAGCAACTGATGCAGCAGCAGGAGAAGCAGCAGGAGATGCAGCAGCAGCAGGAGATGCAGAAGCAGATGCAGCAGGAAATGAAGATTCAGCAGAAGATGCAGTAGGAAGTGATTCTTCAACATATGCAGCAGCATGATAAGATGCGGCAACTGGAGATACAGCACGTTATGGAGAAAGAGGAGATGATGCAGCAGACGCAGCAGCAGGAGACGCAGCAGGAGGATATGTAGTAAGAGGAGATAGAGCAGGTAATGCATCAGCAGGAGATGCAGCAGGATATACAAGAGCAAGAGATGCTGCATCAGACCCATCAGCAGAAGATGCAGCAGCAGAAGATGCAGCAGGAAATGCAGTAGCAGTAGGTGCAGCAGGAGATGTAGTAGCAGGAGATGAAGCATTATCATGAGATGCATTAGGAGGTGACCAGCAGGATATGTAGCAGGAGATTTGGCAGGAGATGAAGCAGCGGCGGAGCAGCAGCAGATGCAGCAGGAAATGAAGCAGGAGATGACATATGAGGTGATGAAGCCACAGATGCATCAGTTGAAGATGAAGCAGGAGATGCAGGAGGTTCATTAGCAGATGTACCAGGAGATGAGGCAGCAAATGTAGAAAGTTATAACGTACATGTAGAAGCAGATGCAGAAGCAGCTAATTTAGCAGGAGATGCAGCAGCAGGAGATGCAGAAGCAGATGCAGCAGGAAATGCAGATTGAGCAGGAGAAGCAATAGGAAGAGAATCTTCAGCAGATGCAGCAGGATGTGCAGGATGATGAGATGTAGCAGGACATAGAGCATCTGCAGATGAATTAGCAGATGAAGCAGGAAATGCAGCAAGAGATGCAGCAACAGAGATGTAGCCTCAGATGCATCAGAAGCAGATTCAACAGGAGATGCAGCAGCAGCAGATTCCGCAGGAGATGCATCAGCAGAAGATGCAGAAGGAGTTGCAGCATCAGGAGATTAAGCAGGAAATGCAGCAGCAGGGGATGTAGTAGCAGGAGACACAGAAGGAGATAAAGAAGGAGCTGCAGCATCAGGAGATGCAGCAGGGAATGCAGCAGCAGCAGAAGTAACAGGAGATGCAGCAGCATCATATGCACTAGGAGATGTAGCAGCAGGAGATGAAGAAACAGGAGATGCTACAGGCGATTCAGCCGGAGATGCAGAAGGAGGAGATGCAGCAGCAGGAGGTGCAGAGTAGTAGATAAAGTAAAGAAGATGCAGCAGAAGGAAATATATCAGGAGATGCAGCCGCAGTAAATGCAGCAAGAGAGAAGGTAGCAGCTGATGCAGCAGCAGATGCAGTGGAAGAGGATGCAACAGCAGATGCAGCAGCAGGAGACCTATCAGGAGATGCAGCAGTAGATAAAGCAGCAGCAGAGACAGCAGCAAATTCAGCAGATAGAGCAGGAGATGCTGTAGCAGGAGATGCAGAAGGAGATGTAGCAGAACGAGATGCAGCAGCTGGAGATGCAGCAGCAGGATATGCAGTAAAAGAAGATGCAGCCGCACCAGAGGAAGCTGCAGATTCAGCAGGAGATGCAGCAGGAGATGTAGAAGGATATTCAGCAGCAGGGGATGTAGTAGGAGATGCAGCAGGAGATACATCAGTAGGAATTGTAGCAGGAGATGCAGCAGGAGATTCTGCAGAAGAAGATTCAGCAGGAGATGCATCAGGAGATGAAATAGCAACATAGGCATCAGAGGTTACAGCAGGAAGTGCAGCAGGAGATTCAGCAGGAGATGTAGCAGCAGGAGATGCAGCCGCAGATGCCTTCAACAGGATATGCAGCTGAAACGCAGAAGCCCTAGATGCATCAGTAGAAGACTGAGCAGCAGATGCAGCAGGAAATGGAGATACTTCTGCAGATGCATCCGCAGAGGATGCACAAGAAGATGAAGCAGCAGGCTATACAGCAGCAGATGCAGCAGCAGGAGATGCAGGAGGACATCAAGTAGAATGATTTGCAGCAGGAGCAAGTGTAGCAGGAGATTCAGCAGTACATGAAGCATCAGGAAATGGAGCAGCAGATTAAGGAGATGCAGCAGTACATGAAGCATCAGAAAATGGAGCAGCAGATTAAGCAGCAGGAGGTAATGCAGCAGGTGATGCAGCAGCAAGTGATGCCTCTGCAGCTGCAGAGGCAGCAGATGTAGCAGAAATAGATGCAGCAGCAGATGCATCAGGAGATGCAGATTCAGTAGGAGATGTAGCAGCAGCAGATGCTGCAGCAGATGATGCAGCAGGAGATGCAGTAGAAGGAAATGCATCAAGATATGCTGCAGGAGGAGATGCAATAGGATATGAAGCAGGAGATTCAGCAGCAGGAGATGCAGCAGAGGATTCAGCAGCAGGAGATTCAGCAGCAGACAATGGATATTCAGTAGCAGACACGGCATCAGGAGATTCAGCAGCTGGAGGTGCAGCAGGAGATGCAGAAGCAAACGCAGCAGTAGGAGTTGCAGCAGGTGGAGATGCATTAGGAGATTCAGCATGATATGTAGAAGCATTAGATGCCACAGGAGATTCATCAGGAGATTCAGCAGCAACTGATGCAGCAGCAGGAGATGCAGCAGCAGCAGGAGATGCAGCAGCAGCAGGAGATGCAGAAGCAGATGCAGCAGGAAATGAAGATTCAGCAGAAGATGCAGTAGGAAGAGATTCTTCAACATATGCAGCAGCATGATATGATGCAGCAACTGGAGATACAGCAGGTTATGGAGAAAGAGGAGATGATGCAGCAGACGCAGCAGCAGAAGATTCAGCAGGAGAAGATGCAGCAGCAGAAGATTCAGCAGCAGGAGATTCAGAGGCAGGAGAAGCAGCAGGAGATGTATATTCAGAAGGAGATACATATTCAGAAGGAGATACATCAGGAAATGTAGCAGGATATGTAGCAGCATGAGATGCCACCAGAGATTCAGGAGGAGATTCAGCAGAAGGAGATGCAAGAGCAGGAGATGAAGCAGCAGGAGTTGCAGAAGGAAACTATACAGCAGCAGGAGATGAAGCAGCAGATGCAGCAGCAGGAAATGCAGGAAGACATCAAGTAGAAGGAGATGCAGCAGCAAATGTAGGAGGAGATGCAGCAGTACATTAAGCAGCAGGAAATGCAGCAGCAGAATAAGGAGATGCAGCATCAGGAAATGCAGCAGAATATGCAGCAGGAGGTAATGCAGCAGATGATGCATCAGCAGGTGATGCAGCTGCAGAGGCAGCAGATGCAGCAGCAAGAGATGCAGCAGCAGATGCATCAGGATATGCTGATTCAGTAGGAGATGTAGCAGCAGAAGATGCTGCAGCAGATGATGCAGGAGGAGACGTAGCAGAATGAAATGCAGCAAGATATGCTGCAGGAGGAGATGCAGAAGGATATGAAGCAGGAGATGCAGCAGCAAGAGATGCAGCAGGGGATGCATACTCAGCTATAAATTCAGCAGGAACATGAGAAGAAGATTCAGCAGCAGGAGATTTAGCAGGAGATGCAGCAGTAGATGAAGCAGCAGGGGATGCAGAAGCAAATTCAGCAGATGCCGCAGTAGTATAAATAGCTGCAGCAGGAAATGCAGATGAATATGGAGGAGCACGAGATACAGCAGCAGGAGATGCAGCATCAAGAGATTAAGCAGGAGTTGCATCAGCAGGAAATGCAGCAGCAGATTCTGCAGCAGGAAATTCCGTACGAGTTTGTGCAGGAGGAGATTCAGTAGAAAATGCAGCAGGAGATATAGAAGGAGATTCAGCAGCAGGGGATGTAGCAGAAGATGCAGCAGGAGATTCTGCAGAAGAAGATTCAGCAGGAGATACAGCAGGAGATGAAATAGCAACATATGCATCCGCAGTTACAGCAGGAAGTGCAGCAGGAGATTCAGCAGGAGATGTAGCAGCAGGAGATGCAGCCGCAGATGCCTTCAACAGGATATGCAGCTGAAATGCAGAAGCACTAGATGCATCCGTAGAAGATTGAGCAGCAGATGCAGCAAGAAATGGCGATGCTTCTGCAGATGCATTCACAGATGCATCCGCAGAGGATGCGCAGGAGATGAAGCAGCAGGCTATACAGCAGCAGGAGATGATGCAGCAGATGCAGCAGCAGGAGATTCAGGAGGACATCAAGTAGAAGAAGATGCAGCAGCAGCAAATGTAGCAGGAGATGCAGCAGTACATGAAGCAGCAGGAAATGGAGCAGCAGATTCAGCAGCAGCAGGAAATGCAGCACAATATGCAGCAGGAGGTAATGCAGCAGGTGATGCAGCAGCAGGTGATGCAGCTGCAGCTGCAGAGGCAGCAGATGCAGCAGTAATAGATGCAGCAGCAGATGCATCAGGAGATGCAGATTCAGTAGGAGATGTAGCAGCAGAAGATGCTGCAGCAGATGATGCAGAAGGAGATGCAGCCGGAGATGTAGCAAGAGGATATGCACCATGATATACAGCAGCAGGACATGCAACAAAAGATGAAACAGGAGGAGATGCAGTAGGAGAGGCAGCAGAGGAGATGAATCTACTGCTGCATCTCCTGCTGCTGCCTCTCCTCCTGCTAAATCTCCTCCTGCTAATTCTCCTCCTGCATCAGTTAATGCGTTTCCTGCATCTCCTACGGCTGCATCTGCTGGTGCATCTCCTGCTTCTCTATCTTCTGCTGCATCTCCTGCTGAATCACATGGTGCCTCTCCTGCTGCCGCATCTCCTGCTTCTGCATATCCTTTTGCATGTCTTGCTGCCACATCTCCTGCTTCTGCCTCTCCTACTCCTGCACCTCTGCTGCTGCATCTCCTGCTTCTGCATTTCCTGCTCCTGCTTCGCCTGATGCATCTGCTGCTGCATCTTCTGCAGCATCTTCTAGTGCTTCAACTCCAGACGCTACATCTCCTGCTGCATCTGCTGGTACTGCATCTTATCCTGCCGCATGTCCTGCTCCATTTTCTTGAGCATCTGCTGCTGCTGCTCTATTTTCTGCTGCTGCATCTCCTGCTGATGCGTCTGCTGTTGCATCTCCTACTGCTGCATCTTCTCTGCAAATCCTGAGGCTTCATCTCTTGCTGCAGAATCTCCTGCTGAATCCGCTGCTCATCTCTTGCTGCAGAATCGCCTGCTGAATCTCCTGCTGCTGCATCTCCTGCTGCAGAATCTCTGGCTGCATCTTCTGCTTCTGCATCTCCTGCTACTGGGTCTGCTGCATCATCTCCTCCTGCCTCTTCTCCTACAGCATCTCCTTCTGTATCTCGTGCTACATCTCATGAAGCTGTACCTGCTGAAGCATCTCTTCCTGCTGCATCTCCTGATGAATAGGCATCTATTGATGCATCTGCTGCTGCTTCAGCTCCTGCTGCTGCAGCTCCTACTGAATCTGCTGTTGAATATCTTCCTGCATCTGCAGCGGCTGCATCTCCTGCTGCTGCATCATCTACTGATGCATCTCCTGCGTAATCTCCTGCTGCTGCATCTCTTGCTTCTGCATCATCTCCTGCTGCATCTCCTCATTCATCTCCTGCTGCTGCATCTGCTGCGGATGCATATACTGCTTCATCTCTTACTACTGCATCTCTTTCTGCTTCTCATTCTGCATCTCCTGATGCTACAGCTCCATCTGCATCATCTCCTACTGCATCTCCTGCTGCTGAATCTCCTGCTGCATCTCCTGATTCATCTCCTACTGCTGCATCTGCAGTATTTTCTGCTGCATCTGCTGCTGCTTCATATACAGCTTCATCTCCTACTATTGCATCTCTTGCTGCACCTCCTGCTGCTGCAGCTCCTACTGCATCTCCTGCTGAATCTAATCCTACCACATCTCCTGCTGCATCTCCTGCTGCTGCATAAACTGCTGCATCTCCTCTTGCTGCATCTCCTGCTGCTGAAATCCTGCTGCTACATCTTCTGCTGATGCATAACCTGCTGCATCTCCTGCTGCTGCATCTCCTGCTGCTGAATCTCCTGCTAATGCATCTGCTGGTGCTGTATATTCTACTGCATCTGCTGCAGGATCTTCTTCTTCTGCCTCTCATGCCACATCTCCCGCTGATGCATCTCCTGCTCCTCTATATCTTGCTCAATCTACTGCTGCTGCATCTCCAGCTGCATCTCCGGCTGCTGCATCTCTTGCATCTTTTGGTGCATCTGCTGTAGATTAATCTACTGCTGCATCTCCTGTTGCTTCATCTTCTGATTTTTTGATGTCCTTCTGCATCACCTGATGCTCCATCTGCTGCTGCTGCATACACTGCTGCATCTTCTGCTGCTGAATTCACTTCTGCTGCATCTACTGCTGCAACACCTTCTACTGAATCCACTGCTGCATCTCCTGCTGCTGCATCCACTGGTACATCTCCTAATGCTGCATCTCCTGCTGCTGCACCTCCTGATGCATCTCCTGCTCAATCTCCTCCTGCTGCTTCTCCTACTGCTTCATCTCCTGCATCTGCTGCTGCATGTGCTGCTGCGTCTCCTGCTTCTCTATGTCCTCATCCTGGATCTACACCTGCATCTATTGCTGCTGCATCCTCTGCTGAACCTCCTGCTGCTGCATCTCCTTCTGCAACTTCCTCTGATGCATCAGCAGATTCATCTGATGATGCATCTCCCCTGCTTCATCTCCTGCTGCTGAATCTCCTGCTCTTGCATACCCTGCTGCATCTACAGCTGCTTCTAAGCCTACTTCATCTACTGCTGCTGCATTACCTGCTGCTTCTGCTGCTGCATCTCCTCCTGAATTTCCTGCTGCTGCATCTCCTGCTGCTATATCTTTTGCTTATCAATCTCCTGCTGCTGCATCTCTTACGGAATCTGCTTCTGAATCTGCTCCTGCATCTACTGCAGCTGCAGCTTCTGATGCTGTATCTGCTGCTACTGCATCTCCTAATGCATCTCCTGTAGCTAAATTTCCTGCTTTTGCATCTCCTGTTTTATCTTCTTCGGATGCCTATCTTGCTGCTGCATCTACTGCTGCTTCGTCTGCTTCTACATCTCCCGCTGCATTTCCTGCTGCTGCATCTCTGGATACATCTCTTGCTCAGTCTCTTGCTGCATATCTAGCTGCTACATTTCCTGCTACTGCATCTCCTTCTGCATCTCCTGCTGCACCTCTTGGAGCTGCATCTCCTGCTCCATCTCTTGCGGCTGCATCTCCTGCTCCATATCCTCCTGTTGCATCCACGGATTCATCTTATGATGGTGCTTTCTTGCTGGATGTCCTGCTTCTGCATCTCGTGCTGCTGCAAACTCTGCTGCATCTCCTGCAGCTGCATCTCCTGTGCCATCTCCTACTGCTGAATCTCGTGCTGCTCCATTCTCTGCTGCATCTACTGCTGCTGCATAGCCTGCTGCGCAATCTCCTAATGCATCTCCTCTTGCTTAGTCTCCTGATGCTTCCTATCTTGCTTCATCTCCTTTTGCTGCATATATTGCTGCTGCATCTACTGCTGCTTGTCCTGCTGCTGTATCCCCTGCTCCATCTCCTGCTGGGGCATCTCCTGCTGCATCTCCTTCTGCATCTCCTGCTGCTCCAGCTGCTGCATCTGCATCATCAGGATATTCTGAAGGAGATGCAGCAACAGGAGATGCAGCAGCAGGAGATGCAACCACAGCACTGCGGCAGCAGATTCAGCTGCAGGAGGTGCAGCCGTAGGAGATGCAGCAGGATTTTCAGCAGGAGATAGAGCAGAAGGAGATGCAGCAGGAGATGCAGTAGCAGATGCAGCAGAAGGAAGCGTAGCAGCAGAAGATGTAGGAGGATATGCAGCAGCAGTAGATGAAACAGACCAGAAAGCAGCAGGAGATGCAGAAGCAGGAGAATCAGCAGCAGGGGATGCAGCAGCAGATTCAGCAGAAATTCAGAAGGAAATGTAGCAACAGTAGATGCAGAAGAAGGATATGTAGCAGGAGATGCATCAGCAGGAAATGCGCAAGCAGAGGCAGCAGCAGAAGTTGCAGCGGAAGAAATAGAAAAAATGAGGAAGCAGGAGAAGCCCTATTACTTGATGTCCTCCTGCATCTACTGATGCTGCATCTGCTGCTTCATCTCCTGCTTCTGTATCTCCTGCTGCTACATCTCCTGATGCATCCTCTGCTCATGCATCTGCGGATGCATCTCCTCATGCGTCATTTCCCATTGCATCTGCTGCTCCATCCCCTGCTGCATCTCTTTCTGCTCCATCTGGTGCATCTGCTGCTGCATATGCTGCTGCTTCATCTACTGCTGCATCTCCTGCTAAATCTCCTGCTGCTGCATCTCCTTCTGAAGTTTCTGCTCTATCTACCGCTGAATATGCATCCCCTGCTGCACCTCCTGCCGCTGCATCTCCTCCTTCATATCCTACTGCATCTCCTTCTGCAGTATATCTTGCTGCATTTCTTTCTGCTGCATCTCCTGCTGCAGCATCTGCTGCAGCATCTCCAGCTGCTACATCTCCTACTGGATCAGAATCTCCTGATGCATCTGCTGCTGCATCTATTGCTGCTGCATCTGCTGCCTCTGCAGCTGCATTACTTCCTGCTGCATATTCTACTGCATTTCCTGCTGCTGCTTAATCTGCTGCTCCATTTTCTGATGCTTCATGTACTGCTGCATCTCCTTAATATGCTGCTCCATTTCCTGAGGCTTCATCTACTGCTGCATCTCCTGCTACATTTGCTGCTGCATCATCTCATTCTACTTGAAGTCCTCCTGCATCTCCTGCTGCTGCATCTGCTGCTTCATCTCCTGCTGCTGTATAGCCTGCTGCTTCATCTCTTGCTGCATCTTCTGTGGATGCATCTGTGGTTTCATCTGCAGAAGCATCTCCATTTCCTGCTGCATCTCCTGCTCAGTCTTCTACGGATGCATCTATTGCTTCTGCATTTCAGCTGCATATCCTGTTGAAGGCATCTGCTGCTACATCTCCTGCTGAATCTCCTGCTGCACTTCCTGCTGTAACTGCGGATGCATATGTTGCTACTTCATCTCCTGCTGTATCTCCTGCGGAATCTTCTTCTGCAGAATCTCCTCCAGAATCTCCTACAATTCCTGATGATGTCTTTCCTGCTGCATCTCCTCCTACATCCCCTGCTGCTGGATCTCCTTTTATATCTCCTGCTGCATTTTCTACTGAATCTCCTGCTGCCTTTTCTACTGAATCTCCTGCTGCAGAATCTCCTACCGAATGTCCTGCTGCACAATCTGCTGCTGCATTTCCTGCTGATGCATCTCCTGCTTAATCTCCTGATACTGAATCTCCTGCTGCTGAATCTCTTGCCTCTTCATCTCCTGCTGCTGTAACTCCTGCTGATTCTGCTTCTGCCTCTGGTGAGACTGCATCTTCTTTTACTGCATCTCCTGCTGCTGCATCTCCGCCTGATTTCCTGCTGCATTTCCTTCTCTTGAATCTCCTGCTGCATATCCTGGTGCATCACCTGCTGAATAAACATCTCCTGCTACATCTCCTGCTGACACACCTCATGCAGCTGCATCTGCTGCTGCATATCCTGCTGCATCTGCTGTTAACAAATCGCTTGCTCTTTCATATCCAACTGAATTTCCAGCAACATCTCCTGCTGATGCAATTCCTGCTGCATCTCATCCTGCATGCTTTGCTGCTGCATCTGCTTCTGCTTCTGGTGTAGCTACATCTCCAGCTGCGTCTGCTGCTTCATCTGCTTCTGTATCTGCTGCTTCATCTGCTGCTGTATCTCCTGCAGCATATGGTTCTGCATCTTCTGCTGCGTATGGTGCAGCATCTGCTGCTGTTTCTGCTGCTGGTGCATCTCCTGCCTCATATCCTGCTGCTGTGTCTCCTGCTGATGTATGTTTTCCTGTATCTCCTGCTGATGCATGTCCTGCTGCATCTCCTGCTTCTGCATCTACTTCTTCTGCATCTCCGGCTCCAGCATCTCCTGCTGCATCAATTGCTGCTACATCTCTTATTCATCTCTTTCTGCTGCATATACTGCTGCATCTAGTGCTGCTGTACCTCCTCCTACTGCATCTCTTGTTCCATCTGCCCCTGCTGCATATTGTGCTGCATCTCCTTCTGCTACATCTCCTTCTGCATCTCCTGCTACAGCATCTCCTGCTGTATGTGCTGATTCTGCATCTCCTGATACATCCCCTGCTGCTTTTTCTCATCCTGCTGCATCTCATGCTGCATCTCCTGCTGCTATATCTCCTGCTGTTTCATATCCTGCTACTGCATCTCCTAATGAATCTCCTGCTGCTTCATCTGTTGATCCATGTCCTGCTGCTGCATCTCCTGTTTCTGCATCTCCTTTTGCCTTTTCTGCTGCTGCATCTCCTGCTGTATCTCATGATGCACCTACTATTGAAGCATCTCCTGTGTCATCTCCTTCTGCTGCCTATCTTGCTGCTTCAACTCCTTCTGCATGTCCTGCTGCACCTCCTTGAGCGTCACCTGCTGCATCTCATTCTGCATCACCTGCAGATGCATCTCCTGCTGCATCTCCTGCTCCTCCATATTCATCTGCATTTCCTGCTGCAGCTATTTATGAATCTAATACTGCGGCATCTGCTGAATTTGCTGCTGCATCCCCTGCTGCTTCATCTACTGCTGCATCTCCTGCTAAATCTCCTGCTGCTGAATCTTCTTCTGATGTTCCTGCTGAATTTATAGCTGAATATGCATCCCCGGCTGCATCTACTGCTGCTGCATCTCCTGCTTCATATCCTACTGCATCTCCTCCTGCAGCATATCTTGATGCATTTCCTTCTGCTACGTCTCCTGCTGCATCATCTGCTGCTGCATCTTCTGCTGCTACATCTCCTACTGAATCAGCATCTCATGATGCATCTGCTGCTGCATCTATTGCTGCTGCATCTGCTGCCTCTGCCTCTGCATCTGCTGTATCATCTGCTGCATTACATCCTGCTGCATACTCTGCTGCATTTCCTGCGGCTGCATCACCTTAGTCTGCTGCTCCATTTCCTGCTGCATTTCCTGCTACATTTGCTGCTTTTGCATCTCCTTCTACTTCATGTCTTCCTGCATTTCTTGCTGCTGCATCTGCTGCTTCATCTTATGCTGTTGTATAGCCTGCTTCTGCATCTCCTGCTGCTTCATCTCCTGCTCTTGCATCTCCTTCTGCTGAATCTCCTCCTGAATCTCTGGTGGCATCTCATGCTGCTACATATCCTGCTACATCTCCTGACGTATATCCTTCTGAATATGCATCTCATGCTGCTTCTCCTGCTGCTGAATCTTCTGCTGCTGCGTCTTCTGCATCATCTCCTCTTTCTCCATAACCTGCTGTATCTTCTGTTGCTGCGTCATATCATGCTGCTGCATATGTTGAAGAATCTCTTCCTACTGCATCTTCTGCTGAATCTTCATTTCCTGCTGCATCTCCTTCTGCATCTCCTGCTGCTTCTCCTGCTGCTGCATCAGTTGCTGCTGAATCACCTGATGAATCTCCTGTGGCATCTAATGCTTCTACATATCATGCTAAATCTCCTAATACATCTCCACCTGCTGCCACTCCTACTGCTGCATCTCCTACTGCTGCATCTCCTTCTGCATGTGCTGCTGCAGCATCTTCTTCTGCTGCATCTCCTACTTCTGCATCTCCTGCTGCTGCATCTCCTGCTGCATCTCCGTCGGAATTTCTTACTTCTGCATTTCCTGCTGATGCATATTCTGCTTCAACTCCTGCTGCTGCACACCTTCTGCATTTATTCCTGTTGTATTTCCTGCTGCTGCATCTGCTGATACTGCATGTGCTGCTGCATCTCCTGCTGCATCTCTTGGTGCTTCATCTTCTGGTGTTGCATCTCCTGCTGCACCTCCTGCGGCATCCTGTATCTCCTGCTCCTACATCTCCTGATGCATCCTCTGCTCATGCATCTGCGGATTCATCTCCTGATGCACCATTTCCCATTGCATCTGCTGCTCCATCCCCTGCTGCATCTCTTTCTGCTCCATCTGGTGCATCTGCTGTTGTATATGCTGCTTCTTCACCTACTGCTGCATCTCCTTTTAAATCTCCTGCTGCTTCATCTCCTTCTGAAGTTTCTGCTGAATCTACTGCTGAACATGCATCCCCTGCTGCATCTCCTGCTGCTTCATATCCTACTGCATCTCCTCCTGCAGCATATCTTGATGCATTTCCTTCTGCTGCATTTCCTGCTGCATCATCTGCTGCAGCACCTTCTGCTGCTACATCTCCTACTGAATCTGCATCTCCTGATGCATCTGCTGCTGCATCTATTGCTGCTACATCTGCTGCTTCTGCAGCTGCAGAGGCATCACTTGCTGCTGCATCACCTGCTGCATTACCTCCTGCTGCTTAATCTGCTGCTCCATTTCCTGATGCTTCATGTACTGCTGCATCTCCTTAATCTGCTGCTCCATTTCCTGATGCTTCATGTACTGCTGAATCTCCTGCTACACATGCTGTTTCATCTCCTGCTGCATCCTCTGCGGACGCATCTGTGGATGCATCTGCAGAAGCATCTCTTTTTCCTGCTGCATCTGCTGCTCAATCTTCTACCGATGCATCTAGTGCTTCTGCATTTCAGCTGCATATCCTCCTGACGGCATCTGTGGCTGCATCTTCTGCTGAATCTCCTGCTGCACTTCCTACTGTTACTGCTGATGCATATGTTGCTATTTCATCTCCTGCTGCATCTCCTGCTGAATTATCTTCTGCAGAATCTCCTCCAGAATCTCCTGCTACAATTCCTGCTGATGTATCTCCTGCTGCATCTCCTACTGCATTTTCTACTGAATCTCCTGCTGCAGAATCTCCTACGGAATTTCCTGCTGCAGAATCTGCTCATGCATTTCCTGCTGATGCATCTCCTGCTCCATCTCCTGATGCTGCATCTCCTGCTGCTGAATCTCCTGCTGCTGCAACTCCTGCTGAATCTGCTGCTGCAGCTCTGGCTGCTGCATCTCGTTCTGCTACATCTCCATTACATCTCCAGCTACAGCATCTCCTGCTCTATCTGCTGAATTTGCTGCGGCATCTGCTGCTGCTTAATCTACTGCTACATCTCCTGATGGGTCTCCTGCTGCTGCATCTGCTGTTGCATCCTCTTCCACTGCATCTGCTGCTGCATCAGCTGCTACTTTCTCTCTTGCTGCATTTACTGCGGCTGCATCTCCTGCTATATTTCCTTCTGCTGCATCTTCTTTACTTCATCTACTACTCTGCACCTCCTGCTGCTGCATCTCCTCTTTCTGCATCTCCGGCTGAATCGCCTGTAGCATCTCCTGCTTCTTCATCTCCTGCTGCTACATCTCCTAGTGCATATGATGCTGCTGCATCTCCTGTTACTTCTGCTGCTGCTGCATTCCCTGCTGCATCTCCTGATGCTGCAGCTCCTTCTGCATCTCCTTCTGTGTCTCCCTGATGCTGCATTTCCTGCTGAATCTCCTGATGCTGCAACTCCTTCTGCATCTTCTGCCAATGCATCTCCTGCAAAATCTGCTGCTGCTGCATCTCCTGTTGAATCTGCTTCTGATGCTTCTGCGGCTACATCTCTGCTGCTGTATCTCCTGCTGCTGAATCTCCTGCTGCATCTGCTGCTGCTACATCTTCTACTGCTGCATCACCTTCTGCATGTGCTTCTGCAGCATCTCCTTCTACTGCATCTCCTGTTGCTTCATCTGCTGGTGCTGCACTAGCTACAACATGTCATTCTTCATCTCCTGCTGCTGCATTTCCTGCTGCATCTGCGTCTTAATCTCATGGTGCTGCATTTCCTGCTGATGCATATTCTACTTCTACTCCTGCCGCTTCATCTCCTGCTGCTGCATCTGCTGATACTGCATGTGCTGCTGCACCTCCTGCTGTATCTCTTTGTGCTGCATCTTCTGCTGTTGCATCTCTTGCTTCATCTCATTATGACTTAACTGCCACTTTTGAGGTGCTTTAAGGAAATCGAATAACGTTCACAGGGAAGATGCTAGCATGGAGTGCTGCTGCTTCTGAATGTCTTCTCTTAAAGCGCTTTCACTGCAAAGCGAGACTTGTAAGAGGTTTGAGTATACGCTTGTGTACTTTAACTTCAGAACGGCTATTAAAGCGTCACTTGAAAATAGCAGAGCGTTCAGCACAAATACCGCAGGGAAGAAGCTGCGATGAAATGCTGGCTCTCGTTAGAGTCTTCTCTGGGAACGCTTTCACTGCAAGCTGCAAAGCATGACTAACAGAACGTTTTAGTATAGGGTTCTGAATTGTGACTTTTGAAGGTGCTTTCTGATGAGTAATTGACGCAGTGAAGATACTAGCGTGGAATACTGCTGCTACTGAATGTCTTCTCTTAGAGCGCTTTCACTGCAAAGCAAAACTTGTAGAAGTTTCAGTCTAGGTTTGTACACCGCAACTTCGGAATGGCTATTAAAGCATCACTTCAAAATCTTTAGCGCTTTCACTGCAAGGCAAGACTTGAACTTTTAGTTTGGGCTTATGTACTGCAACATCAGAATAGCTATTAAAGCGTCGCTTAAAATATCAGAGTGTTCAGCGCAAATACCGCAGGGAAGATGCTACGATCAAATAAAGAAGTGTTGAAACGTCTCCTGCTCTATCTCCTTCGTTATACCTTTCTACATTTGCTGCCTCATTTCCTCATGCACCTGATAATGCCCCTCGTGCTGCTGCATCTCCTGCTTCATCTTCAACTGATGCATCTGTGGCTTCATCACATGATATGTCATCTCCTGCTGCATCTGCTGCTGCTTCATCTCCTGCCAAAACTCTTGCTACATATCCTGCTGCTGCATCTCTTAATGTATCTCATGGTAATGCTTCATCTCCTGTTGCTGCTTTTCTTGCTGCATCTTCTGCTGATTGGTCTGATGCTGCATCTCTTGCTCTTGCATCTCCTGCTGCATCTCCTGCTGCTGCATTACCTGCTTTATCTCCTCCTACTGCATCTCCTCCTGCTGCATATCCTGCTTCTCTATATACTGCTGCCTTTGCTGCTGCTGCATCTCCTGCTGCTGAATCTCTTTCTGCATCTCCTTCTTCGGAATCTCTTGCTGCTCTATTACCTTCTGCATCGACTCTGGCTGCATGTCCTGCTGCTGCATCTCCTGCTCTTGCATCTCCTTCTGCTGAATCTCCTCCTGAATCTCCGGCGGCATCTCATGCTGTTACATATCCTGCTACATCTCCTGACGTATCTCCTTCTGAATATGAATCTCCTTCTGCTTCTCCGGCTGCTGAATCTACTACTGCTGCGTCTGCTCCTGCTGAATCTCCTGCTGCTGCTTCTGTTGCATCATCTCCTCTTTCTCCATAACCTGCTGTATCTCCTGTTGCTGCATCATATCATGCTGCTGCAGATGTTGAAGAATCTCTTCCTACTGCATCTTCTGCTGAATCTTCATTTCCTGCTGCCTCTGCATCTGCATCTTCTGCTGCATATCCTGCTGCTTCTCCTTCTGAATATGCATCTCCACCTGCTGCCACTTCTACTGCTGCTTTTGCTTCTGCATCACCTGCTGCACTTCCTGCTGCTGAATCTCCTGATGCCGTGTCTGCTGCTGAATAACATTTGTCTGCTGCTATATCTCCTGCTGCTGAATCTCCTGCTGCATCTGCTGCTGCTACATCTTCTACTGCTGCATCACCTTCTGCATGTACTGCTGCAGTATCTCCTTCTACTGCATCTCCTGTTGCTTCATCTGCTGGTGCTGCACTAGCTGCAATATCTGCTTCTGCATCTCCTGCTGCAGCACCTCCGTCTTAATCTCATGGTGCTGCATTTCCTGCTGATGCATATTCTACTTCAACTCCTGCTGCTTCAACTCCTGCTGCTGCATCTGCTGCTTCATCTCCTGCTGCTTCATCTGCTGATAATGCATGTGCTGCTGCAGCTCCTGCTGTATATCTTGGTGCTGCAGCTCTTTGTGCTGCATCTTCTGCTGTTGCATCTCTTGCTTCATCTCATTATGACTTAACTGCCACTTTTGAGGTGCTTTAGGGAAATCGAATAACGCCCACAGGGAAGATGCTAGCATGGAGTGCTGCTGCTTCTGAATGTCTTCTCTTAAAGCGCTTTCACTGCAAAGCGAGACTTGTAAGAGGTTTGAGTATACGCTTGTGTACTTTAACTTCAGAACGGCTATTAAAGCATCACTTGAAAATAGCAGAGCGTTCAGCACAAATACCGCAGGGAAGAAGCTGCGATGAAATGCTGGCTCTCGTTAGAGTCTTCTCTGGGAACGCTTTCACTGCAAGCTGCAAAGCATGACTAACAGAACGTTTTAGTATAGGGTTCTGAATTGTGACTTTTGAAGGTGCTTTCTGATGAGTAATTGACGCAGTGAAGATGCTAGCGTGGAATACTGCTGCTACTGAATGTCTTCTCTTAGAGCGCTTTCACTGCAAAGCAAAACTTGTAGAAGTTTCAGTCTAGGTTTGTACACCGCAACTTCGGAATGGCTATTAAAGCATCACTTCAAAATCTTTAGCGCTTTCACTGCAAGGCAAGACTTGAACTTTTAGTTTGGGCTTATGTACTGCAACATCAGAATGGCTATCAAAGCGTCGCTTCAAAATATGAGAGTGTTCAGCACAAATACCGCAGGGAAGATGCTACGATCAAATATTAAAATTCGTATAATTCTTCTCTGGATTGCTTTCACTGCAAGGTAAGACTTGTAGAACTTTCAGTAGGCTCGTGTACTGCATAATCAGAATGGCTATTAAAGCGTCACTGCAAAATTTGAAGACGTTTAAAAAAAGTACTGCAAGGGCGCTGCTACGACCAAATGCTAGCTCTCGTTAGAATCTTCTCCTGCTGCTGCAGCTCCTACTGCATCTCCTGCTGAATCTAATCCTACCACATCTCCTGCTGCATCTCCTGCTGCTGCATAAAGTGCTGCATCTCCTCTTGCTGCATCTCCACCTACTGCATATCCTGCTGCTGAACTCCTGCTTATGAATCTTCTGCTGATGCATAACTTGCTGCATCTCTGACTGCTGCATCTCCTGCTGCTGAATCTCCTGCTGCTGCATCTGCTGGTGCTGCATTGCTACTGCATCTGCTGCAGGATCTTCTTCTTCTGCCTCTCATGCCACATCTCCCGCTGATGCATCTCCTGCTTATGTATATCTTGCTCAATCTATTGCTGCTGCATCCTCTACTGAACCTCCTGCTGCTGCATCTCCTTCTGCAACTTCCTCTGATGCATCAGCAGATTCATCTCATGATGCATCTCCCCTGCTTCATATCCTGCTGCTGAATCTCATGCTCTTGCATACCCTGCTGCATCTACATCAGAAGATGCACCACCAAGAGATGCAGCAGGAGATGCAGCAGCACATGCAGTATCAGACGATGCAGCAGCACGAAATACAACAGGAATAGATGCAGAAGGTAATGCAGCAGCAGGAGTTGAAGCAGAAGATGCATCAGCAGGAAATGCAGCTGCAAGAAATTCAGACGGAGATGCAGCAGGAGAAGCAGAAGTAGGAGATGCAGCAGAAGAAGATGCTGCAGCAGCAAATGCAGAAGGAGATGCAGCAGTAGGAGATGCAGCAGAAGATGCAGCAGCAGGAGATTCAGCAGCAGATAAAGGATATTCAGTAGCAGACACGTCATCAGGAGATTCAGCAGCTGGAGGTGCAGAAGCAAACGCAGCATTAGGAGTGGCAGCAGGTGGAGATGCATTAGGAGATTCAGCATGATATGTAGAAGCATTAGATGCCAGAGGAGATTAAGCAGCAGGAGATTAAGCAGCAACTGATTCAGCAGCAGGAGAAGCAGCAGGAGATGCAGAAGAAGATGCAGCAGCAGCTGCAGGAGATGCAGAAGCAGATGCAGCAGGAAGAGATTCTTCAAGATATGCAGCAGAATGATATGATGCAGCAACAGGAGTTACAGCAGGTTATGGAGAAAGAGGAGACGATGCAGCAGATGCAGCAGCAGAAGATTCAGCAGGAGAAGATGCAGAAGCAGGAGATTCAGCAGCAGGAGATTCAGCAGCAGGAGAAGCAGCAGGAGATGCAGCAGGTGATGCAGCAGCAGGAGATGCAGCGAGATATGCAGAAGCAGGAGATGCAGCAGCAGGAGATGTTGTATGAGATGCAGAAGCAGGAGATTCAGCAGCAGATGCAGCAGGAGATGCAGCAGCAAAATAGGCATCAGAAGGAGATAAAACAGGAGATTCAAAAGCAGGAGATTAAGCTACAGGAGATACATTAGGAGATGCAGTAGCAGCAGATACAGCATCAGGAGATGCAGCTGCAGTAGATACAGGAGCAGATTCAGAAGCAGATTCCGTAAGAGATGCAGCAGCAGGAGATTGATAAGCAAAAGATATAGCAGCAGGAGATGCAGCAGCAGGAAATTCAGGAGGAGATGCAGCAGCAGAAGCAGCAGGTAATGCAGCAGCAGTAGATGAAGTAGGCTTAGAAGCAGCTGTAGATGCAGCAGGGTATGCAAGAGCAGGAGATTCAGCAGCAGGAGATGAAGTAGGGGAGATGCATCATGAGATGAATCTGCTGGTGCATCAGAGGAAGTTGCAGAAGGAGATGCAGCAGCAGGAGGTTCAGCAGAGGATGCAGCAGCAATAGATGCAGGTGTAGATGCAGGAGGAGGACATAGAGAAGCAGGAGATGCAGCAGCACATGCAGCAGCAGATGCAGGAGATGAAGCAGTAGGAGAAGCAGCAGGAGGAGATTGAGCAGGAGATGCATCAGGAGGTGCAGCAGCAGGAGATGCAGCATTAGGAGATGTACCAGTGGATGCAGCAGCAGGAGATGCAGCAGGGGATTCAGTAGAAGGTGATGCAGCAGCAGATGCAGCAGAAGTGAATTCAGCAGCAGAGGATGCAGCAGTGTATGCAGCAGCAGCAGATGGAGCATCAGGTGATGCAGAAGGACATCAAAAAATCAGAAGATGAAGCAACAGGAGATGCAGCAGTAGATTAATCTACAGCAGATGCACCAAAAGATGCAAGAGATGCAGCAGCCGGAGATGCAGCTGGAGATGCAGCAGCAGTAGATTGAGCAAGATATAGAGAAGCAGGAGATGCATCAGCGGGAGATGTGGCATGAGAGGCAGAAGAAGAAGATCCTGCAGCAGATGCAGTAGAATATGCAGCACCAGCTGATGCAGCAGCAGGAGATTCAGCAGCAGGAGATGCAGCAGTCAGAGATGCAGCAGGTTATGCATCAGCAGAAGATGCAGCAGCAGGAGTTCAGCAGCAGGAGATGTATCAGTTGGAGATGCAGCATCAGGAGATGCATTGGTAAATGCAGCGGCAGGGGATCCAGCAAGAGGAGATGCAGCAGTTTATGCAGCAGCAGGAGATGCAGCAGGAGATGTGGTAGGATTAGATTCAGCAGGAGATGCAGCAGGAGATGCAGTAGTAGGAGATGAAGCAGTGTATGAAGCAGCAGCAGATGGAGTAAAAAATACTGCAGATGCAGCAGTAGGAGATGAATCAGGAGATGCAGCAGGAGATTCAGCAGCAGGAGATGCAGCAGGGGATGATGCAGATGGAGCTGTAGCATCAGGAGCTGCAGAATAAGAAGCAGAAGGAGATGCAGTAGTAGGAGATGAAGTAGTATATGAAGCAGCAGCAGATGCAGCAGAAAATACTGCAGATGCAGCAGTAGGAGATGAATCAGGAGATGCAGCAGGAGATTCAGCAGCAGGAGATGCAGCAGGAAATGATGCAGATGGAGCTGTAGCATCAGGAGATGCAGAATGAGAAGCAGAAGGAGATGCAGTAGTAAGAGATGAAGCAGTATATGCATCCGCAGCAGATGCAGCAGCAGGAGATGAATGAGGAGATGCAGCAGGAGATGATGCAGAAGCAAGAGATGCAGCAGCAGGAGATTACACAGGAGATGCATCAGTAGATGATGCAGCAGCAGGAGATGCAGCCGCTGCAGATGCAGGAAGATATTCAACAGCAGATTCAGTAGGAGCTGCAGCAGCAGGAGCTGAAGCAGCAGCAGATGCATCAATAGATGCCTATTCATCAGGAGATGCAGCAGGAAGAGATGCTTCAGCAGGTACAGCTTCATGAGATGTAGCACGAGATACAGAAGGAGATGCTGTAGGAGAAGAGGCAGGAGGAGATGATGCAGCAGACCCAGTAGCAGGAGATGCAGAAGCAGAAGATGCAGCCAGAGATTCTGCAGCAGGAGATGCAGCAGCAGGAGATTCAGCAGGCGATTCTGCAGCAAGAGATGAGCAGCGGATTCAGCAGGAGATTCTGCAGCAAGAGATGAAGCCTCAGGATCTGTAGAAAATAAGATGCAGTACCAGCAGATGCAGCAGGAGATGCAGCGTCTGGAGTTGAATGAATGGAAGATGCTGCAGAAGATGCAGCAGCAGATGCATCAGGAGAAGCAGGAGCAGGAAATGCAGCAGCAGGAGATGCAGCAGCAGAGATGCAGGAGTAGGAGAGGCAGAAGCAGGAGATGTGGCAGCAAGACATGCAAAGGGTATGCAGAAGCAGGAGATGCGGCAGCAGGAGCGGCACCATGTGATTTAGCAGGAGATGCAGCAGAAGATAGAGAAGCAGGAGATGCACCAGCAGATGCAGCCGTAGGAGATGCAGGAAATGCATCAGCTGATACAGGAGGAGATTTAGCAGGAGGAGATTTAGCAGGAGGAGAGGCAGCAGCAGGAGATGCAGCAGTAGATGCATCTCCTCTGCTGCCTCTCCTACTGCATCTCCTCCTGTTTCATCTTTTGTTGCATGTCCTGCTGCTGTATATCATGGTGCATATCCTCTTGCTACATCTCCGGCTGCATCTCCTGCTGCATCATCTACTGCAGCATCTTCTGCTGCATCATCTCATACTCAGCTGCATATCCTGTTGAAGGCATCTGTGGCTGCATCTCCTGCTGCTACATCTCCTACTGCTACATCTCCTGCTGCACTTCCTGCTGTAACTGCTGATGCCTATGTTGCTATTTCATCTCCTGCTGCATCTCCTGCTGAATTATCTTCTGCAGAATCTCCTCCAGCATCTCCTGCTACAATTCCTGCTGATGTATCTCCTGCTGCATCTCCTACTACATCCCCTGCTGCTGAATCTCCTTCTATATCTCCGGCTGCATCTCCTGCTGCATCTTCTACTAGTGCATGTTCTGCTGCATTTCCTGCTGATGCATATCCTGCTGCTGTATTTCCTGATGCATCTCTTTCTGCTTTTTCTTTTCCAGCATATCTTGCTGCATCTCTTCCTGCTGGATCTCCTGCTAATCTCTTCCTACTACATCTTCAGCATATGCTGCTGCATCTGGTGCTGCTTCACATATTGCTGCATCTCCTGCTATTGCATCTGCTGCTGCAACTCCTGCTACTTCATCTGCTGCTGCATCTCCTGTTACTTCATCTGCTGCTGAATCTGAATCTCCTCTTTCGTCTGCTGCCTGCATCTCCTGCTGATGCATCTCCTCTTGCTGCATCTTCTGCTGCATTTCTGGCTACTGTATCTCCTTAATCTGCTGCTGCATCTGCTGCTGATTCATGTACTGCTGTATATTCTGCTACAATTGCTGCTTCTACACCTCCTGCCACTTGGTGTCCTCCTGCACCTCCTGCTGCTGCACCCTCTGCTCATGCATCTGGGGATGCATCTGCAGAAGTATCTCCATTTCCTGCTACATCTGCTGCTCAATCTTCTACGGATGCATCTAGTGCTTCTGCATTTCCTCCTGAAGTCATCTGCGGCTGCATCTCCTCCTGCTACATCTCCTGCTGAATCTCCTGTTGCCCTTCCTGCTGTAACCTCTGATGCATATGTTGCTATTTCATCTCCTGCTGCATCTCTTGCTGAATTTCTTCTGCAGAATCTCCACCTGCCACTCCTGCTAATGTATCTGCTGCTGTATCTCCTACTACATCTCCTGCTGCTGAATCTCCTTCTATATCTCCTGCTGCATCTTCTGCTGAATCTTCCGCTGCAGACTCTCCTACGGTGTTTCCTGCTGCAGAATCTCCTGCTACATTTCCTGCTGATGCATCTCCTGCTGAATCTCATGCCTCTTCATCTCCTGCTGCTGCTTCTCCTGCATCTGCTGCGGCTGCATCTTCTTCTACTGCGTCTCCTGCTACTGCGTCTCCTGCATCTTTTGCTGCATCTGCTGTAGATTCGCCTCCTGGTGCATCTCCTGCTGCTGCATCTCCTGCTGATGGATGTCCTCGTGCATCTCATGATGCTGCATCTGCTGCTGCATCTCCTGCAGCTGCATCTCCTTTGCCATCTCCTACTGCTGAATCTTGTGCTGCTCCATTCCCTACTGCATCTACTGCTGCTGCATAGCCTGCTACCGAATCTCCTAATGCATCTCCTCTTGCTTAGTCTCCTGATGCTTCCTATCTTGCTTCATCTCCTTTTGCTGCATATATTGCTGCTGCATCTACTGCTGCTTGTCCTGCTGCTGTATCCCCTGCTCCATCTCTTGCTGGGGCATCTCCTGCTGCATCTCCTTCTGCATCTCCTGCTGCTCCAGCTGCTGCATCTGCATCATCAGGATATTCTGAAGGAGATGCAGCAACAGGAGATGCAGCAGCAGGAGATGCAACCACAGCACTGTGGCAGCAGATTCAGCTGCAGGATATGCAGCCGTAGGAGATGCAGCAGTATTACCTGCTGATGCATCACCTGCTGCATTACCGCCTGCTGCATATTCTGCTGCATTTCCTGATGCTGCTGTTTAATCTGCTGCTCCATTTCCTGATGCTTGATGTAATGCTGCATCTCCTGCTACTTTTGCTGCTGCTGCATCTCCTTCTACTTGATGTCCTCCTGCATCTCCTGCTGCTGTATAGTTTGCTGCTTCATCTCCTGCTGCATCCTCTGCGGATGTATCTGCGAATGCATCTGCAGAATTATCTCCACTTCCTGCTGCATCTGCTGCTCAGTCTTCTACGGATGCATCTAGTGCTTCTGCATTTCAGCTGCATATCCTCTGAAGGCATCTGCGGCTGCATCTCCTGCTGCTACATCTCCTGCTGAATCTCCTGCTGCACTTCCTGCTGTAACTGTTGATGCATATGTTACTTTTTCATCTCCTGCTGCATCTCCTGCTGAATTTTTTTCTGCAGAAAATACTCCAGCATCTCCTGCTACAATTCCTGCTGATGTATCTCCTGCTGCATCTCCTACTACATCCCCTGCTGCTGAATCTCCTTCTATATCTCCTGCTGCTGCATCTGCTGATACTGCATGTGCTGCTGCATCTCCTGCGGCATCATCTGCTCCTGTATCTCCTGCTGCTTCATCTCCTGATGCATCCTCTGCTCATGCATCTGAGGATGCATCTCCCGATGCACCATTTCCCGTTGCATCTGCTGCTCCATCCCTTGCTGCATCTCCTTCTGCTCCATCTGCTGCATCTGCTGTTGCATATGCTGCTGCTTCATCTACTGCTGCATCTCTGGCTAAATCTCCTGCTTTATCTCCTTCTGAAGTTTCTGCTGAATCTACTGCTGAATATGCATCCCCGGCTGCATCTCCTGTTGCTGCATCTCCTGCTTCATATCCTACTGCATCTCCTGCTGCAGCATATCTTGATGCATTTCCTTCTGTTGCATCTCCTGCTGCATCATCTCTTACTGAATCTGCATCTCTTGATACATCTGCTGCTGCATCTATTTCTGCTACATCTGCTGCCTCTGCATCTGCAGCTGCATCACCTGCTGCTGCATAACCTGCTGCTGCATCACCTGCTGCATTACTTCCTGCTGCTTAATCTGCTGCTCCATTTTCTGATACTTCATGTACTGCTGCATCTCCTTAATCAACTGCTCCATTTTCTGATGCTTCATGTACTGCTGCATCTCCTGCTACACTTGCTGCTACTGCATCTCCTTCTACTTGATGTCCTCCTGCATCTCCTGCTGCTGCATCTGCTGCAGCATCTCCTGTTGCTGTATAGCCTGCTGCTTCATTTCCTGTTGCATCCTCTGTGGATGCATCTGCGGATGCATCTGAAGAAGCATCTCCATTTCCTGCTTCATCTGCTGCTCAATCTTCTGCAGCTGCATCTCCTGCTGAATCTCCTGCTGCACTTCCTGCTGTACCTGTTGATGCATATGTTGCTATTCCATCTCCTGCTGCATCTCCTGCTGAATCTTCTGCAGAATCTCCTCCAGCACCTCCTCCTACAATTCCTGCTGATGTATCTCATGCTGCATCTCCTACTAGATACCCTGCTGCTGAATCTCCTTCTACATCTCCTGCTGCATCTCCTGCTGCCTCTGGTGCGGCTGCATCTTCTTTTACTGCATATCCTGCTACAGCATCTCATGCTGTATCTGCTGAATTTGCTGCTGCATCTGCTGCTGCTTCATCTACTGCTGCATCTCCTGATAGGTTTCCTGCGGCTGCAACTGCTGTTGCATCCTCTTCCACTGCATCTGCTGCTGCATCAGCTGCTACTTTCTCTCTTGCTGCATTTACTGCGGCTGCATCTCCTGCTATATTTCCTTCTGCTGCCTCTTCTTCACTTCATCTACTACTCTGCACTTCCTGCTGCTGCATCTCCTCCTTCTGCATCTCTGGCTGAATCGCCTGTAGCAGCTCCTGCTTCTTCATCTCCTGCTGCTACATCTCCTACTGAATATGATGCTGCTGCATCTCCTGTTACTTCTGCTGCTGCTGCATTTCCTGCAGCATCTCCTGATGCTGCAAATCATTCTGCATCTCCTTCTGTGTCTCCTGCTGCTACATCCCCCGCTGCTGCATTTCCTGCTGAATCTCCTGATGCTGCAACTCCTTCTGCACCTCCTGCTGCTGCATCTCCTGCTACATCTTCAGCTGCTGCATCTGTGGCTTCATCACCTGATATGTCATCTCCTGCTGCATCTGCTTATGTATTTCCTGCTGTAGTATCTGCTGATCCTGCATCTACTGCTGCATTTTCTGCTGCATCTGCTGCTGCTTCATCTCCTGCCAAATCTCCTGCTACATATCCTGGCTGCTGCACCTCCTAATGCATCTCATGATTATGCTTCATCTCCTGTTACTGCATCTCCTGCTGCATCTACTCCTGCTGCATTTCCTGCTGCATCTTCTGCTGCTGCATCTCCTGCTGATGGGTCTGATGCAGCATCTCTTGCTCTTGCATGTCCTGCTGCATGTCCTCCTTCTGCATTACCTGCTCTGTCTCCTCCTACTGCATGTCCTCCTGCTGCATATCCTGCTTCTCTATATACTGCTGCCTTTCCTGCTACTACATCTCCTGCTGGTGAATCTCTTTCTGCATCTCCTTCTTCTGAATCTCTGCCTGCTCTATTACTTTCTGCATCGATTCCTGCTGCATGTCCTGCTACTGCATCTCCTCCTGCTGCATCTTCTTCTGCATTTCCTGCTGCTTCTTCTCCTGCTCTTGCATCTCCTTCTGCTGAATCTCCGCCTGAATCTCCGGCGATATCTCATTCTGCTACATATCCTGCTACATCTCCTGACATATCTCCTTCTGAATCTGCATCTCCTGCTGCATCTCCTGCTGCTGAATTTCCTGCTGCTGAATCTCCTGCTGCTGCATCTCCTGCTGTTGAATCTCCTCCTGCTGCGTCTGCTGCATCATCGCCTCTTTCTCCATAACCTTCTGTATCTCCTGTTGCTGCAACATATCATACTGCTGCATATGTTGAAGAAGCTCTTCCTACTGCATCTTCTGCTGAATCTTCATTTCCTGCTGCGTCTGCTTCTGCATCTCCTGCTGCTGCTGCATCTCCTACTTCATCTCCAGCTGCTGCACCAGTTGCTGCTGAATCTCCTGATGAATCTCCTGGGGCATCTCATGCTTCTACATATCATGCTGAATCTCCTGCTGCTGAATCTCCAGATACCTCTGCTGCTGCTGCATCTCCTACAGCTGCATCACCTTCTGCATGTGCTGCTGCAGAGTCTCCTTCTGCTGCATGTCCTGTTGCTGCATCTCCTGGTGCTGCACCTGCTACAACATCTGCTTCTGCATCTCCTGCTGCTGCATCTCCTTCTGAATCTCTTGGTGCTGCATTTCCTGCTGATGCATATTCTGCTTCAACTCCTGCTGATGCACCACCTTCTGCATCTATTTCTGTTGTATTTCTTGCTTCTGCATCTCCTGCTGCTGCATCTCCGTCTGAATCTCTTGGTTCTGCATCTCCTGCTGATGCATGTCCTGCTGCATCACCTTCTTCTGCATCTACTTCTTCTGCATCTCCGGCTACAGCATCTCCTGCTGAATCAATTGCTGCTGCATCTCTTACTCATCTCCTACTGCTGCATATACTATTGCATCTGGTGCTGCTGTACGTCCTCTTGCTGCATTTCCTCTTGCATACCCTCCTGCTGCATCTCCCGCTTAATCTCCTCCTTCTGCATCTCCTGTCCCATCCCCTCCTGCTGCATCTCCTGCTGAATCTCCTGCTCCATCGCCTGCTGCTGCATCTCCTTCTGATACTTCTCCTTCTGCATCTCCTGGTGTATCTTCTGCTTCTGCATCTCCTGATAGATCCCCTGCTGCTTCTTCTCATCTTGCTCCATCTCCTGCTGCTATATCTCCTGCTGTTTCATATCCTGCTACTGCATCTCCAAATGAATCTCCTGCTGCTTCTTCTCTAGATCCATATCCTGCTGCTGCTTCTCCTCTTTCTGCATCTCCTTTTGCTTAGTCTGCTGCTACATCTCCTGCTCTATCTCATGTTGCACCTTCTATTGAAGCATCTCCTGCATCATCTCCTTCTGCTGCATATCTTGCTGCTTCATCTCGTTCTGCATCTCCTGCTGCATCTCCTTCTGCATCACCTGCAGATGCATCTCCTACTGTAACTCCTGCATATTCATCTGCATTTCCTGCTGCTTCTGCTGCTGCTTCATCTACTGCTGTATCTCCTGATCGATCTCCCGCTGCTGCATCTGATGCTGCTTTTCTCTTTCTGCATGATGAATCTCCTGCTATATTTCCTTCTGCTGCATCTTCTCTTCATCTACTACTCTGCACCTCCTGCTACTGCATCTCCTCCATGTACATTTCCAGCTGAATCGCCTGTACCATCTCCTGCTTCTTCATCTCCTGCTGCTACATCTCCTAGTGGATATGATGCTGCTGCATCTTCTCTTACTTCTGCTGCTGCTGCATCTCCTTCTGCTACTTCTCCTTCTGCATCTCCTGCTACAGCATCTGCTGCTCTATCTTCTGCTTCTGCATCTCCTGATACATACCCTGCTGCTTCGCCTCATCCTGCTGCATCTCATGCTGCATCTCCTGCTGCTATAGCTCCTGCTCTTTCATATCCTGCTACTGCATCTCCTAATGAATCTCCTGCTGCTTCATCTGTTGATCCATGCCCTGCTGCTGCGTGTCCTGTTTCTGCATCTCCTTTTGCTTCGTCTGCTGCTAAATCTCATGCAATATCTCATGATGCACCTTCTATTGAAACATCTCCTGCATCATCTCTTTCTGAATCTCCTGATGCTGCAACTGCTCCTGCATCTCCTCCTAATACATGCCCTGATGCTGCATTTCCTGCTACATCTCCTGATGCTGCAACTCCTTCTCCATCTCCTACTGCATCTCATTTCTTAATGCATGTCCTGCTGCATTTCCTGTTGAAACGTCTCCTGATTTATCTCGTCCGTTATACCTTTCAACATTTGCTGCCTCATTTCCTCATGCACCTGCTGATGCCCCTCGTGCTGCTGCATCTCCTGCTTCATCTTCAACTGATGCACCTGTGGCTTCATCACATGATATGTCATCTCCTGTTGCATCTGCTTATGTATTTCCTGATGGAGTATCTGCTGACCTAGAATCTACTGCTGCATTTCCTGCTGCATCTGCTGCTGCTTCATCTGCCAAATCTCCTGCTACATATCCTGCTGCTGCATCTCTTAATGCATCTCATGGTAATGCTTCATCCTTGTTGCTCCTTTTCTTGCTGCATCTTCTGCTGCTGCATCTCCTGCCGATGGGTCTGATGCTGCATCTCTTGCTCTTACATTTCCTGCTGCATCTCCTGCTGCTGCACTACCTGCTCTATCTCCTCCTACTGCATCTCCTCCTGCTGCATATCCTGCTTCTGTATATACTGCTGCCATTCCTGATGCTGCATCTCCTGCTGCTGAATCTCTTTCTGCATCTCCTTCTTCTGAATCTCCTGCTGCTCTATTACCTTCTGCATTGACTCCGGCTGCATGTCCTGCTGTTGCATCTCCTGCTCTTGCATCTCCTTCTGCTGAATCTCCTCCTGAATCTCCGGCGGCATCTCATGCTGTTACATATCCTGCTACATCTCCTGACGTATCTCCTTCTGAATATGCACCTCCTTCTGCTTCTCCTGCTGCTGAATCTTCTGCTGCTGCATCTGCTGCATCATCTCCTCTTTCTCCATAACCTGCTCTATCTGCTGTTGCTGCATCATATCAAGCTGCTGCAGATGTTGAAGAATCTCTTCCTACTGCATCTTCTGCTGAATCTTCCTGAATCTACATCTCCTGCTGCTGCTGATCTCCTGCTGCTTCTCCTTCTGAATATGCATCTCCTGATGCATCTCCACCTGCTGCCACTCCTACTGTTGCGTTTGCTTGTGCATCACCTGCTGCATTTCCTCTTGCTGAATCTCCTTATGCCGTGTCTGCTGCTGAATATCGTATGTCTGCTGCTCAATCTCCTGCTGCTGAATCTCCTGCTGCATCTGCTGCTGCTACATCTCCTACTGCTGCATCACCTTCTGCATGTGCTGCTGCAGCATCTCCTTCTACTGCATCTCCTGTTGCTTCATTCACTGGCGCTGCACCTGCTGCAACATCTCTTTCTGCATCTCCTGCTGCTGCACGTCCTGCTGCATCTCCGTCTCCGATTGCTGCACTTCCTGCTGATGCATATTCTGCTTCAACTCCTGCTCCTTCATCTCCTGCTGCTGCATCTGCTGATACTGCATGTGCTGCTGCACCTCCTGCTGTATCTCTTGGTGCTGCATCTTCTGCTGTTGCATCCCCTGCTTCATCTCATTATGACTTAACTGCCACTTTTGAGGTGCTTTAGGGAAATCGAATAACGTTCACAGGGAAGATGCTAGCATGGAGTGCTGTTGCTTCTGAATGTCTTCTCTTAAAGCGCTTTCACTGCAAAGCGAGACTTGTAAGAAGTTTGAGTATACCCTTGTGTACTTTAATATCAGAACGGCTATTAAAGCGTCTCTTGAAAGTAGCAGATCGTTCAAGCACAAATACCTCAGGGAAGAATCTACGATGAAATGCTGGCTCTCGTTAGAGTCTTCGCTGGAAACGCTTTCACTGCAGGCTCCAAAGTATGACTAACAGAACGTTTTAGTATAGGGTACTGAATTGTGACTTATGAAGGTGCTTTCTGATAAGTGAGTAACTGAGGCAGTGAAGATGCTAGCGTGGAATACTGCTGCTACTGAATGTCTTCTCTTAGAGCGCTTTCACTGCAAAGCAAAACTTGTAGAAGGTTCAATCTAGGCTTGTACACTGCAACATCAGAATGGCTATTAAACCATCACTTCAAAATCTTTAGTGCTTTCACTGCAAGGCAAGACTTGTTGAGCTTTTAGTATGTACTTACGTACTGCATAAGTATGAGCTTATGTACTGCAACATCAGAATGGCTATTAATGCGTCTCTTCAAAATAGCAGAGTGTTCAGCGCAAATACCGCAGGGAAGATGCTACGATCAAATATTGAAATTCCTATAATTCTTCTCTTGATGCGCTTTCACTGCAAGGTAAGACTTGTAGAACTTTCACTCTAGGCTTATGAGCTGTAAGATCAGAATGGCTATTAAAGCCTCATTTCAAGATTTGAGATCGTTCAGCACAAGTACCGCAGGGAAGCTGCTACCATCAAATTTTGGCTCTCGTTAGGATCCTTTCATGAAGCGCTGTCACTGCCAGCCGCAAAGCAAGAAAAACGCGATGTTTTCGCGTAGGCTAGTTATTAGCGACTTAATAACACCTAAGAACGCTCTTTAGGAAAATATAATATCTCCAGCAGGGAAGATGTTAGCATGGAATGCTTCTGCTTCTGAATGTCTTCTCTTAGAGCGCAATCACTGCAAACCAAGATTTATAGAACTTTCCGTCTAAGCTTAGTGAACTGTAACACCAGCATATCTAGTAAAGCTTCACTTGAAGATTTGAAAGCGTTTAGCAGAACTACCCTGGGGATGGTGCTAGCATCAAATGGTGTCTCTCGTTAGAATCTTCTCTGGAAGCGCTTTCACTGAGTGGTGCAAAACACGATTAACAATGCGTTTAAGAGTAGGTTATAGAATAGCGACATAACAGCGACTAATAACGAGCTTTAGGAAAAGTGACTGTCTCCAACAGCGAAGACGTTAGCACGGAATGCTGCTGCTTCTGAATGTCGTCTCTTATAGCACTTTCACTGGAAAGCGAGACTTGAACTTTGAGTCTAGGCTAGTGAACGGTAACATCTGCAGGGCTATTAAGGCATCACGTCAAGATTTTAGAGATTTCTGCTCTAGGACCGCACGGAACCCGCTACCATCAAATTCTGGCTCTCGTTAGGATCTTTTCATGAAGGGCTTTTACTGTCAGCCCAAAGCAGGAAAAAAGCAACTTTTCATCTAGGCTAGTTATTAGCGACTTAATAACGCCTAAAAATGCTCTTCAGAAAAAGACAATACCTCCTGCAGGGAAGATGTTAGCATGAAATGTCTCTGCTATTGGATGTATTCTCTTAGAGCACTCTTATTACAGAGCACGACTTGTAGAACTTTCCGTCTAGTCTTGTGTACTGTTAGATCAGAATGACTGCTTGTGCTTCTGAATGTCTTCTCCTAGAGCGCAATCACTGCAAACCAAGATTTATCTAACTTTCTGTCTAGGCTAGTGAACGGTCTAATAGCGAAGATGTTAGCACGGAATGCTGTTGCTTCTGAATGTCTTCTCTTATAGCGCGTTCACTGCAAAGAAAGACTTGTAGAACTGTCAGTCTAGGCTCGTGTTCTGTAACATCAGAATGGGTATTAAAGCGTCACTTCAAAATTTCAAATCGTTCAGTACAAGTACGGCAGGGAAGCTGCTACGATCACATGCTGGCTCTCGTTAGAATCTTCTCTGGAAGTGCTTTCACTGCAAGCTGCAAAGCACGTCTAACAAAACGTTTAGTATTGATTACGGAATTGTGATTTAACTATTGAGGAGCTTTAGAAAAAGGGAGTAAAGCCCATATGGAAGATGCTAGCATGGAATGCTGCTGCTTCTGAATGTCTTGTCTTATAGCGCTTTCACTGCAAAGAAAGACTTGTAGAACTGTCAGTCTAGGCTCGTGTTCTGTAACATCAGAATGGGTATAAAAGCGTCACTTCAAAATTTCAAATCGTTCAGTACAAGTACGGCAGGGAAGCTGCTACGATCACATGCTGGCTCTCGTTAGTCTTCTCTGGAAGCGCTTTCACTGCAAGCTGCAAAGCACGACTAACACAAAATTTTAGTACAGGGTACAGAACAGTTACTTTACTTCGCCGAATAACGCGCTTTCGGAACAGTGAATATCGGCTGCAGGGAAGATGGTAGTATGGAATGCTGCTGCTTCTGAATGTCTTCTCTTATAGCACTTTCACTGCAAAGTACGACTTCTAGAAGTTTCATTCTAGTCTTCTGAAGTATATCATCAGCTAGTACAGTGTCACTTCAAAATTTCAGAGCGTTCAGCACAAGTACCGCAGGGAAGCTTCTACCATCAAATGCTGGTTCTCGTTAGAGTCTTCTCTTATAGCGCTTTCGCTGCAGGCTGTGAAGCACGACTAACACATTTTAGTTTAGGGTAATGAATTGTGACTTAACTGCGCCTGTTAACGCGCTTATGGAAAAGCAAGTATTTCAGGCAGTGCAGATGCTGGCCTGAAACTACACCGCTTAGTAATGTTTTCTCTTATAGCGCTGTTACTGCAAAAGACGACTTGTAGAACTTTCACTCTAGGCTTATGAACTGTAAGATCAGAATGGCTATTAAAGCCTCATTTCAAGATTTGAGATCGTTCAGCACAAGTACGGCAGGGAAGCTGCTACCATCAAATTTTGGCTCTCGTTAGGATCCTTTCATGAAGCTCTGTCACTGCCAGCCGCAAAGCAAGAAAAACGCGATGTTTTCGCGTAGGCTAGTTATTAGCGACTTAATAACGCCTGATAACGGTTTTTAGGAAAAGAGAATATCTCCAGCAGGGAAGATGTTAGCATGGAATGCTTCTGCTTCTGAATGTCTTCTCTTAGAGCGCAATCACTGCAAACCAAGATTTATCGAACTTTCCGTCTAAGCTTAGTGAACTGTAACACCAGCATATCTAGTAAAGCTTCACTTGAAGATTTGAAAGCGTTTAGCAGAACTACCCTGGGGATGGTGCTAGCATCAAATGGTGTCTCTCGTTAGAATCTTCTCTGGAAGCGCTTTCACTGGGAGGTGCAAAACACGATTAACAATGCGTTTAAGAGTAGGTTATAGAATAGCGACATAACAGCAACTAATAACGAGCTTTAGGAAAAGTGACTGTCTCCAACAGCGAAGACGTTAGCACGGAATGCTGCTGCTTCTGAATGTCGTCTCTTATAGCACTTTCACTGGAAAGCGAGACTTGAACTTTGAGTCTAGGCTAGTGAACGGTAACATCTGCAGGGCTATTAAGGCATCACGTCAAGATTTTAGAGATTTCTGCTCAAGGACCGCACGGAACCCGCTACCATCAAATTCTGGCTCTCGTTAGGATCTTTTCATGAAGGGCTTTTACTGTCAGCCCAAAGCAGGAAAAAAGCAACTTTTCATCTAGGCTAGTTATTAGCGACTTAATAACGCCTAAAAATGCTCTTCAGAAAAAGACAATACCTCCTGCAGGGAAGATGTTAGCATAAAATGTCTCTGCTATTGGATGTATTCTCTTAGAGCACTCTTATTACAGAGCACGACTTGTAGAACTTTCCGTCTAGTCTTGTGTACTGTTAGATCAGAATGACTGCTTGTGCTTCTGAATGTCTTCTCCTAGAGCGCAATCACTGCAAACCAAGATTTATCTAACTTTCTGTCTAGGCTAGTGAACGGTCTAATAGCGAAGATGTTAGCACGGAATGCTGTTGCTTCTGAATGTCTTCTCTTATAGCGCGTTCACTGCAAAGAAAGACTTGTAGAACTGTCAGTCTAGGCTCGTGTTCTGTAACATCAGAACGGTTATTAAAGCGTCACTTCAAAATTTCAAATCGTTCAGTACAAGTACGGCAGGGAAGCTGCTACGATCACATGCTGGCTCTCGTTAGAATCTTCTCTGGAAGTGCTTTCACTGCAAGCTGCAAAGCACGTCTAACAAAACGTTTAGTATTGATTACGGAATTGTGATTTAACTATTGAGGAGCTTTAGAAAAAGGGAGTAAAGCCCGTATGGAAGATGCTAGCATGGAATGCTGCTGCTTCTGAATGTCTTGTCTTATAGCGCTTTCACTGCAAAGAAAGACTTGTAGAACTGTCAGTCTAGGCTCGTGTTCTGTAACATCAGAATGGGTATTAAAGCGTCACTTCAAAATTTCAAATCGTTCAGTGCAAGTACGGCAGGGAAGCTGCTACGATCACATGCTGGCTCTCGTTAGTCTTCTCTGGAAACGCTTTCACTGCAAGCTGCAAAGCACGACTAACACAAAATTTTAGTACAGGGTACAGAACAGTTACTTTACTTCGCCGAATAACGCGCTTTCGGAACAGTGAATATCGGCTGCAGGGAAGATGGTAGTATGGAATGCTGCTGCTTCTGAATGTCTTCTCTTATAGCACTTTCACTGCAAAGTACGACTTCTAGAAGTTTCATTCTAGTCTTCTGAAGTATATCATCAGCTAGTACAGTGTCACTTCAAAATTTCAGAGCGTTCAGCACAAGTACCGCAGGGAAGCTTCTACCATCAAATGCTGGTTCTCGTTAGAGTCTTCTCTTATAGCGCTTTCGCTGCAGGCTGTGAAGCACGACTAACACATTTTAGTTTAGGGTAATGAATTGTGACTTAACTGCGCCTGTTAACGCGCTTATGGAAAAGCAAGTATTTCAGGCAGTGCAGATGCTGGCCTGAAACTACACCGCTTAGTAATGTTTTCTCTTATAGCGCTGTTACTGCAAAAGACGACTTGTAGAACTTTCACTCTAGGCTTATGAACTGTAAGATCAGAATGGCTATTAAAGCCTCATTTCAAGATTTGAGATCGTTCAGCACAAGTACGGCAGGGAAGCTGCTACCATCAAATTTTGGCTCTCGTTAGGATCCTTTCATGAAGCTCTGTCACTGCCAGCCGCAAAGCAAGAAAAACGCGATGTTTTCGCGTAGGCTAGTTATTAGCGACTTAATAACGCCTGATAACGGTTTTTAGGAAAAGAGAATATCTCCAGCAGGGAAGATGTTAGCATGGAATGCTTCTGCTTCTGAATGTCTTCTCTTAGAGCGCAATCACTGCAAACCAAGATTTATCGAACTTTCCGTCTAAGCTTAGTGAACTGTAACACCAGCATATCTAGTAAAGCTTCACTTGAAGATTTGAAAGCGTTTAGCAGAACTACCCTGGGGATGGTGCTAGCATCAAATGGTGTCTCTCGTTAGAATCTTCTCTGGAAGCGCTTTCACTGAGAGGTGCAAAACACGATTAACAATGCGTTTAAGAGTAGGTTATAGAATAGCGACATAACAGCAACTAATAACGAGCTTTAGGAAAAGTGACTGTCTCCAACAGCGAAGACGTTAGCACGGAATGCTGCTGCTTCTGAATGTCGTCTCTTATAGCACTTTCACTGGAAAGCGAGACTTGAACTTTGAGTCTAGGCTAGTGAACGGTAACATCTGCAGGGCTATTAAGGCATCACGTCAAGATTTTAGAGATTTCTGCTCAAGGACCGCACAGAACCCGCTACCATCAAATTCTGGCTCTCGTTAGGATCTTTTCATGAAGGGCTTTTACTGTCAGCCCAAAGCAGGAAAAAAGCAACTTTTCATCTAGGCTAGTTATTAGCGACTTAATAACGCCTAAAAATGCTCTTCAGAAAAAGACAATACCTCCTGCAGGGAAGATGTTAGCATAAAATGTCTCTGCTATTGGATGTTTTCTCTTAGAGCACTCTTATTACAGAGCACGACTTGTAGAACTTTCCGTCTAGTCTTGTGTACTGTTAGATCAGAATGACTGCTTGTGCTTCTGAATGTCTTCTCTTAGAGCGCAATCATGCAAACCAAGATTTATCTAACTTTCCGTCTAGGCTAGTGAACGGTCTAATAGCGAAGATGTTTGCACGGAATGCTGCTGCTTCTGAATGTCTTCTCTTAGAGCGCTTTCACTGGAAAGGTAAATTTGAAGAACTTTCATTCTCGGTTTGTGAACGGTAACATCAAAATAGCTATGAAGGTGTCACGTCAAAATTTCAGAGCATTCGGCATAAGTACAGCAGGAAAGCTGCTACCATCCAATACTGGCTCACGTTAGAGTCTTCCTAGAAAGACTTTCACTGCAAGTTGCAAACACGACTAAAGAATGTTTCAGTTTAGTCTTGTTAATATTGACTTTAAAACGCCTAATACGTCTCTATAGTTTGAATTAATATCTCCAGCAAAGACGATCATGGAATGATGCTGATTATGAACGTGTTCTCTTAAAGCCCTACAACTACAAAGCACGACTTGTCGAACTTTCACTTTAGGCTTGTGAAAAGTAACATCAGCATGACTATTGAGACATCACGTCAAGGTTTTAGAGATTTCTGCTCAAGTACCTCACGGAAACTGCTACCATCAAATTCTGGCTCTCGTTAAGATCTCTTTATGAAGCGCTTTCACTGTTAGCCGTAAAGTAGGAAAACCGCAACGTTTTCGAGGCGGCTAGTTATTAGCGACTTAATAACGCTCTTTAGGAAAACAGAAGATATCCAGCAGGGAAGATGTTTGCCTAGAATGCTTCTGCTTGTGGATGTACTCTCTTAGAGCGCAAGCACTGCAGAGCACGACTTGTAGAACTTTCTCTCTAGACTAGTGAACACTAACATCAGCATGGAGAGTAAGGCTTCACCTGAAGATTTGAAATCATTTAGCAGAAATACTCGTGAAAGTTCTACAAGTCGTGCTCTGCAGTGAAAGCGCTCTAAGAGAATACATCCACAAGCAGAAGCATTCCATGCTAGAATCTTCCCTGCTCTAGATATGAATTTGTACTAAAACTCCGTAATAGACGGTGTTAAGTCCCTATTCACTAGCTTATGCTAATAAGTTCTTTTAGTCGTGTTTGCAGCTTGCAGTGAAAGCGCTTCCAGAGAGGATTCTAACGACAGACACGATTTGATGGTTTCAGCATTCCCTCGGTAGTTGTGCTATAAGAGACGACATTCAGAAGCAGCAGCATTCCGTGCTAACATCATTTCTGTTGGAGATAGCTCTTTTCTAAATCTCGTTATTAGTCGCTGTTATGTCAAAATTCTTTAACCTACTCTTAAACGCATTGTTAATCGTGTTTTGCACCTCTCAGTGAAAGCGCTTCCAGAGAAGAATAGAACGAGAGCCACCATTTGAGGCTAGCAATATCCTGAGAGTAGTTCTGCTAAACGCTTTCAAATCTTCAAGTGAAGCTTTGCTAGATATGCTGGTGTAACAGTTCACTAGTCTAGACCGAAAGTTCGATAAATCTTGGTTTGCATTGATTGCGCTCTAAGAGAAGACATTCAGAAGCAGAAGCATTCCATGCTAACATCTTCCCTGCTGGAGATATTCTTTTTTCCTAAAGAGCATTATTAGGCGTTATTAAGTCGCTTATAACTAGCCTCCACGAAAACATTGCGTTTTTCGTGCTTTGTGGCTGGCAGTGAAAATGCTTCATGAAAAGATCCTAACGAGAGCCAAAATTTGATGGTAACAGCTTCCCTGCGGTACTTGTGCTGAACGATCTCAAATCTTGAAATGAGGCTTTAATAGCCATTCTGATCTTACAGTTCATAAGCCTAGAGTGAAAGTTCTACAAGTCGTCTTTTGCAGTAACAGCGCTATAAGAGAAAACATTAATAAGCGGTGTAGTTTCAGGCCAGCATCTGCACTGCCTGAAATACTTACTTTTCCATAAGCAGGTTAACAGGCGCAGTTAAGTCACAATTCATTACCCTAAACTAAAATGTGTTAGTCGTGCTTCACAGGCTGCAACGAAAGCTCTATAAGAGAAGACTCTAACGAGAACCAGCATTTAATGGTAGAAGCTTCCCTGCGGTACTTGTGCTGAACGCTCTGAAATTTTGAAGTGACACTGTACTAGCTGATGATATACTTCAGAAGACTAGAATGAAAGTTCTAGAAGTCGTACGTTGCAGTGAAAGTGCTATAAGAGAAGACATTCAGAAGCAGCAGCATTCCATAGTACCATCTTCCCTGCAGCCGATGTTCACTGTTCCTAAAGTGCGTTATTCGGCGAAGTAAAGTAACTGTTCTGTACCCTATACTAAAATTATGTGTTAGTCGTGCTTTGCAGCTTGCAGTGAAATCGCTTCCAGAGAAGACTAACGAGAGCCAGCATGTGATCGTAGCATCTTCCCTGCCGTACTTGCACTGAACGATTTGAAATTTTGAAGTGACGCTTTAATACCCATTCTGATGTTACAGGACACGAGACTAGACTGAAAGTTCTACAAGTCTTTCTTTGCAGTGAAAGCGCTATAAGAGAAGACATTCAGAAGCAGCAGCATTCCATGCTAGCATCTTCGATACTGGCTTTACCCACTTTTCCTAAAGCTCCTCAATAGTTAAATCACAACTCTGTAATCAATACTAAACGTTTTGTTAGACGTGCTTTGCAGCTTGCAGTGAAAGCTCTTCAAGAGAAGATTCTAACGAGAGCTAGCATTTGATCGTAGCAGCGCCCTTGCGGTACTTTTTCTAAACGTCTTCAAATTTTGCAGTGACGCTTTAATAACCGTTCTGATGATGCAGTACACGAGCCTAGACTGAAAGTTCTACAAGTCTTACCTTGCAGTGAAAGCGCATCCAGAGAAGAGTTAGACGAATGTCAATAATTGATCGTAGCATCTTCCCTGCGGTATTTGCACTGAACACTCTGATATTTTGAAGCGACGCTTTAATAGCCATTCTGATGTTGCAGTATATAAACCCAGACTAAAAGCTCAACAAGTCTTGCCTTGCAGTGAAAGTGCTAAAGATATTGAAGTGATGCTTTAATAGCCATTCTGATGGTGCAGTGTACAAGCCTAGACTGAACCTTCTACAAGTTTTGCTTTGCAGTGAAAGCGCTCTAAGAGAAGACATTCAGTAGC
This sequence comes from Clamator glandarius, assembly GCA_033459285.1. Taxonomy (NCBI): domain Eukaryota; kingdom Metazoa; phylum Chordata; class Aves; order Cuculiformes; family Cuculidae; genus Clamator; species Clamator glandarius. The sequence goes on from JAUNZM010001634.1 coordinate 348,821, forward strand.
AGCAGTATTCCACGCTAGCATCTTCACTGCGTCAGTTACTCACTTATCAGAAAGCACCTTCATAAGTCACAATTCAGAACCCTATACTAAAACGTTCTGTTAGTCATGCTTTGCAGCTTGCAGTGAAAGCGTTTCCAGAGAAGACTCTAACGAGAGCCAGCATTTCATCGCAGCTTCTTCCCTGCGGTACGTGTACTGAACGCTCTGCTACTTTCAAGTGACGCATAATAGCTGTTCTGATGTTAAAGTACACAAGCGTATACTCAAACATCTTACAAGTCTCGCTTTGCAGTGAAAGCGCTTTAAGAGAAGACATTCAGAAGCATCAGCATTCCATGCTAGCATCTTCCCTGTGGGCGTTATTCGATTTCCCTAAAGCGCCTCAATAGTGGCAGTTAAGTCATAATGAGATGAAGCAGGAGATGCAACAGCAGAAGATGCAGCATCAAGAGATACAGCAGAGATGCAGCAGCACATGCAGTATCAGCAGATGCAGCAACAGGAGATGAAGCAGCAGATGCAGCAGCAGGAGATGAAGGAGCAGGAGTTGAAGCAGAATATGCATCAGCAGGAAATGCAGCACCATGAGATTAAGACGGAGATGCAGCAGGTGGTGTAGCAGCAGGAGATGCAGAAGCAGATGTTGCAGCAGGTGCAGCACCAGCAGATGAAGCAACAGGAGATGCAGCAGTAGGAGATGTAGCAGCAGCAGATTCATCAGGAGATTCAGCAGCAGGAAGTGCAGCAGGAGATGCAGAAACAAACGCAACAGTAGAAGTGGCAGCAGGTGTAGATGCATCAGGAGATGCATATTCAGAAGGAGAAGCAGCAGGAGATGCAGCAGAAGCAGGAGATGTAGAAGCAGATGCAGCAGGAAATGAAGATTCAGCAGAAGATGCAGTAGGAAGAGATTCTTCAAGATATGCAGCAGCATGATATGATGCAGCAACAGGAGATACAGCAGCTTATGGAGAAAGAGGAGATGATGCAGCAGATGCAGCGGCAGGAGATTCAGCAGGAGCAGACGCAGCAGCAGTAGATTCAGCAGCAGGAGAAGTACAAGGAGATACATATTCAGAAGGAGATACGTCAGGAGATGTAGCAGGATATATAACAGCATGAGATGCCGCCGGAGATTCAGGAGGAGATTCAGCAGAAGGAGATGCAAGAGCAGGAGATGCATCAGCAGGACATGGAGCCGGAGTCGATGCAGAAAGTAATAGAGCAGCAGGAGATTCAGAAGAAAGAGATGCAGAAGAAGATTCATTATCAGGAGATGCAGCAGCATGAAAGGCAGCAGTATATACAGAAGCAGGAAAGCAGCAGGAGGAGATGCAGTAGGAGGAGATAGAGCAGGTAGTGCAGCAGCAGATATGTAGCAGGAGTTTTGGCAGGAGATGAAGCAGCAGCAGAGCAGCAGCAGATGCAGCAGGAAATGCAGCACTAGATTCTAGGTCAGCAGATACTCCATCAGGAAATACTGAAGCAGATGCAGCAGGAGATGACATATCATGTGATGAAGCCACAGATGCATCAGTTGAAGATGAAGCAGGAGATGCAGCAGCACGAGGGGCATCAGCAGGTGCATGAGGAAATGAGGCAGCAAATGTAGAAAGGTATAACGGACGAGATAAATCAGGAGACGTTTCAACAGGAAATGCAGCAGGACATGCATTAAGAAATGAGATGCAATAGGAGATGGAGAAGGAGTTGCAGCATCAGGAGATGTAGCAGGAAATGCAGCATCAATAAATGTAGTAGTAGGAGACGAAGGAGCAGTTGCAGCATCAGGAGATCCAGCCGGAAATGCAGCTGCAGCGAATGTCGTAGCAGGAGATGGAGAAGGAGTTGCAGAATCAGGGAATGCAGCAGCAGCAGAAGTAACAGGAGATGCAGCAGCATCATATGCAATAGGAGATGTAGCAGCAGGAGATGAAGAAGCAGGAGATGCTACAGGCGATTCAGCCGGAGATGCAGAAGGAGGAGATGCAGCAGCACGATGTGCAGAGTAGTAGATGAAGTGAAGAAGATGCAGCAGAAGTAAATATAGCAGGAGATGCAGCCGCAGTAAATGCAGCAAGAGAGAAAGTAGCATCAGATGCAGCATCAGATGCAGCATCAGATGCAGTAGCAGCTGTAGATTGATAAACGGCTGCAGCAGGAAATGCAGATGAATACGCAGGAGCAGGAGATACAGCATGAGATGCATCTGCAGGTGATGCAGAAGTAGATGCAGCAGGTGACGCTCAAGGAGATGCAGCAGGAGATGCAGAACGAGATGAAGCAGCAAGATATGCAGCAAGAAGGAAATGACACTCGACATTCTTCAATAGAAGGTGCAACATGAGATAGAGCAGGAGATGTAGCAGCAGACGAAGCAAAAGGAGATGCAGAAAGAGGAGATGCAGCAGCAGGACATGGATCAAGAGAAGAAGCAGCAGGAGATTCATTAGGAGATGCAGTAGCAGGATATGAAACAGTAGGAGCTATAGCAGCAGGAGATGCAGCAGGATGAGATGAAGCAGCAGGGGATCTATCAGGAGATGCAGAAACAGCAGCTACAGCAGGATATGCTGTAGCAGGAGATGCAGGAGATGTAGCAGAAGGAGATGCAGCAGCAGGAGATGAAGCAGGAGATTCAGCAGGAGAAGCAGCAGGAGGAGATGGAACAGGAGATGCAGAAGGAGGAGATGAAGCGTGAGATGCAGCAGGAGGGTATGCAAGAGGAAATGCAGCAGGAGGAGGTACAGCAGCACCAGATGCATCAGTATATACAGCAGTAGGAGATGAGTAAGGGATGCAGCAGCAATTGATTCAGCAGGAGATGCTGGAGCTGGAGATGCAAAAGAAGCAGATGCAGAAGCAGGAGATGCAGCAGGACATGCATCAACAGGAGATGCAGCACCAAGATGTTCAGACAGAGATGCAGCAGCAGGAGATGCAGAAGCAGATGTTGCAGCAGGTGCAGCACCAGCAGATGCAGCAACAGGAGATGCAGCAGAAGGAGATGCTGCAGCAGCACATGCAGAAGGTGATACAGCTGTAGGAGATGCAGCAACAGCAGAGACATCAGGAGATTCAGCAGCAGGAGTTTCAGTATGATATGTAGAAGCATGAGATGCCTCAGGAGATTCATCAGAGATTCAGCACCAACTGATGCAGCAGCAGGAGATGAAGCAGGAGATGCAGCAGTATGTGAAGCAGCAGCATATGCAACAGCAGATGCACCAGATGGAGCATAAAGAGATGCAGAAGGGGATGGATCAGCAGATGCAACGGGAAATGGTGCATCAGGAGGTGTATCCGCCGATGCATGAGTAGAGGATGCATCAGGAGATGTAGCAGCAGGAGATACAGGAGCAGGTGATGCCGCAGGAGATGCAGCAAGTGATGCAACACCAGAACATGCAGCACCAAGAGATGCAGCAGCACAAGCAATATCAGCAGATGCAGCAGTAGGAGATGAAGCAGCAAATGCAGCAGCAGGAGATGCAGCAGCAAGAAATACAACAGGAATAGATGCAGAATGTAATGCAGCAGCAGGAGTTGAAGCAGAATATGCATCAGCTGGAGATGCAGCACCTAGAGATTCAGACGGAGATGCAGCAGGAGGTGTAGCAACAGAAGATGAAGCAGCAGATGCAGCAGGAGATTCAGCAGCAACTGATGCAGCAGCAGGAGATGCAGAAGCAGATGCAGCAGGAAATGAAGATTCAGCAGAAGATGCAGGAGGAAGAGATTCTTCAACATATGCAGCAGCATGATATGATGCAGCAACTGGAGATACAGCAGGTTATGGAGAAAGAGGAGATGATGCAGAAGACCCAGCAGCAGCAGACACAGCAGGAGGAGATTCAGCAGCAGGAGAAGCATATATATAGAAGGAGATATGTCAGGAGATGTAGCAGGATATGTAGCAGCATGAGATGCCGCCAGAGATTCAGGAGGAGATTCAGCAGAAGGAGATGCAAGTGCAGGAGATGCAGCAGCAGGAGATGAAGAAGCAGATGCAGCCGGAGAGGCAGATTTAGCAGGAGATGCATCAGCAGGAGGTGCAGAAGCAGATGCAGCAGGAGGAGATGCAGCAGGAGGAGATGCAGCAGCAGGACATGCAGCAGGAGTCGATGCAGAAGGTCGAGCAGCAGGAGATTCAGAAGAAGGAGATGCAGTAGCAGGAAACACAGTAGAAGATGATGCAGCCGCAGCAGATGCAGGAGAAGCAGCACCAGGAGATGAAGAGGCAGGAGATTCAGCAGGAGATGCAACAGCAGGAAATGTAGCAGGAGATTCTGCTACAGAGGCAGCAGCAGATTTAGCAGGAGTTGCAGCAGCAGGAGATTCATCAGCAGGAGATGTAGCTTCAGGAGACTGAGCAGGAGATGCATCAGCAGGAAATGCATCAGCAGATTCTGCAGCAGGAAACACCGTAGGAGAGTCTGCAGCAGGAGATTCAGCGGAAGATTCAGCAGAAGATGCAGCAGGAGATATAGAAGGAGATTCAGCAGCAGGAGATGTAGTAGGAGATGCAGCAGGAGTTGCAGGAGGAGATTCTGCAGAAGAAGATTCAGCAGGAGATACAGTAGGAGATGCATCAGGAGATGAAGTAGCAACATATGCATCAGAGGTTACAGCAGGAGTTGCAGGAGGAGACTCAGCAGGTGATGTAGCAGCAGGACATGCAGCCGCAGATGCCTTCAGGAGGAAATGCAGAAGCACTAGATGCATCAGTAGAAGACTGAGCAGCAGATGCAGCAGGAAATGGAGATAATTCTGCAGATGCATCTGCAGATGCATGAGCAGAGGATGCATCAGGAGATGTAGCAGCAGGAGATACAGGAGCAGGTGATGCCGCAGGAGATGCAGCAGGAGATGCAACACCAGAAGATGCAGCACCAAGAGATGCAGCAGGAGATACAGCAGCACATGCAGTATCAGCAGATGCAGCAGCAGGAGATGCAGCAGCCGGAAATATAACAGGAATAGATGCAGAAAGTAAAGAAGCAGCAAGAGTTGAAGCAGAATATGTATCAGCAGGAAATGCAGCACCAAAAGATTGAGACAGAGATGCAGCAGGAGGTGCAGCAGCAGGAGGTGCAGCAGCAGGAGATGCAGAAGCAGATGTTGCAGCAGGTGCAGCAGCAGCAGATGCAGCACCAGCAGATGCAGCAACAGGAGATGCAGCAGAAGGAGATGCTGCAACAGCACATGCAAAAGGTGATGCAGCTGTAGGAGATGCAGCAGCAGCAGATGCAGCAGGAGACAAAGGATATTCATCAGCAGACAAAGGATATTCATCAGCAGACAAAGGATATTCATCAGCAGAAACGGCATCAGGAGATTCAGCAGTAGGAGATGCATCAGGAGATGCAGAAGCAAACGCAGCAGTAGGAGTGGCAGCAGGTGGAGATGCATCAGGAGATGCATATTCAGAAGGAGATGCAAAAGGAGATTCAGCATGATATGCAGAAGCAGGAGATGCCGCAGGAGTTTCATCTGGAGATTCAGCAGGAACTGATGCAGCAGCAGGAGAAGCAGCACCATATGCAGCAGAAGATGCAGAACCATATGCTGCAGGAGATACAGCAGCAGATGAAGCAGCAGATGCAGCTGGAAATGTAGCATCACCAGAAGCAGAAGCAGATGCAGCAGCAAAGGATGCAGGATGAGATGCAGCAAAAATTGCATCAGCAGGAGATGCTGCTGGAAATTCCGTAGGATATGCAGCAGCAAGATATTTGGCAACAGCAGATGCAGCAGGATATGCAGCAGCAGATGCAGCTGCATGAGGTGTATCAGCAGGAGACGTAGCAGGAGATGCATATTCAGCAGGTGATTCAACAGAAGGAAATGCACCAGGAAATCAGGTGGAGATGCAGCAGCAGGAGATGCAGGAAAAGGAGATGAAGGCGAACCAGAGGAAGCAGCAGGTTCAGCAGGAGTTACAGCAGCAGGAGATGAAGAGGCAAGAGATTCAGCAGCAGGAGATGCAGCATCAGGAGATTCAGCAGGAGATGCATCAGCAGGAAATGCATCAGCAGACTGTGCAGCAGGAAATTTCATAGGAGATTGTGCAGCAGGAGATTCAGTAGAAAAGGCAGCAGGAGATTCAGTAGAAAATGCAGCGGAAGGTAATGCAGCAGCAGGAGTTGAAGGAGAATATGCATCAGCAGGAAATGCAGCACCAAAAGATTCAGACGAAGATGCAGCAGGACGTGCAGCAGCAGGAGATGCAGAAGCAGATGTTGCAGCAGGTGCAGCACCAGCAGATGCAGCAACAGGAGATGCAGCGTTAGGAGATCCTGCAGCAGCACATGCAGAAGGTGATTCAGCAGCAGACAAAGGATATTCAGTAGCAGACACGGTATCAGGAGATTGAGCAGCTGGAGGTGCAGCAGGAGATGAAGAAGCAAAAGCAGCAGTAGGAGTGGCAGCATGTGGAGATGCCTGAGGAGATGCATATTCAGAAGGTGATGCAGCAGGAGATTCATCAGGAGATTCAGCAGCAACTGATGCAGCAGCAGGAGAAGCAGCAGGAGATGCAGCAGGAAATGAAGATTCAGCAGAAGATGCAGTAGGAAGAGATTCTTCCGCATATGCAGCAGCATGATAAGATGCAGCAAATGGAGATACAGCACGTTATGGAGAAAGAGGAGATGATGCAGCAGACGCAGCAGCAGGAGATTAAGAAGCAGGAGATTCAACTGCAAAAGAAGCAGCAGGAGATGCATATTCAGAAGGAGATATGTCAGGAGATGTAGCAGGATATGTAGCAGCATGAGATGCCGCCAGAGATTCAAGAGGAGATTCAGCAGAAGGAGATGCAAGAGCAGGAGATGCAGAAGTAGGAGATGCAGAAGCAGATGCAGCAGGAAATGCAGATTTAGCAGGAGATGCATCAGCAAAAGATGCAGAAGCAGATGCAGCAGGAGTCGATGCAGCAGCAGGACATGCAGCCGGAGTCGATGCAGAAGGTAATAGAGCAGGAGGAGATTCAGAAGAAGGAGATGCAGAAAGAGATGCAGCAGCAGGAGATGCAGCAGCAGGAAAGGCAGCAGTATATATAGAAGCAGGATATGCAGCTGGAGGAAATGCAGTAGGAGGAGATAGAGCAGGTAATGCAGCAGCAAGAGATGCAGCAGGAGATGCAAGAGCAAGAGATGCTGCATCAGACCCATCAGCAGGAGATGCAGCAGCAGAAGATGCAGCAGGAAATGCAGCAGCAGTAGGTGCAGCAGGAGCTGCAGTAGCAGGAGATGAAGCATTATCATGAGATGCATTAGGAGGTGCAGCAGCAGGATATGTAGCAGGAGATTTGGCAGGAGATGAAGCATCAGCAGAGCAGCAGCAGATGCAGCAGGAAATGCAGCAGTAGATGCAGGATCAGCAGATACTGCAGCAGGAAATACTGCAGCAGATGCTGCAGGAGATGACATATCTGGTGATGAAGCCACAGATGCATCAGTTGAAGATGAAGCAGGAGGTGCAGCAGCAGGATGTTCATTAGCAGATTCATCAGGAGATGAGGCAGCAAACGTAGAAAGTTATAACGTACATGTAGAAGCAGATGCAGCAGCAGCTAATTCAGCAGGAGATGCAGCAGCAGGAGATGCAGAAGGAGATGCAGCAGGAAATGCAGATTCAGCAGAGGAAGCAATAGGAAGAGAATCTTCAGCAGATACAGCAGGATGTGAAAGATGACGAGATGTAGCAGGACATAGAGCAGCAGCAGATGCATCAGCAGATGAAGCAGGAAATGCAGCAAGAGATGCAGCAGCAGAGATGTAGCCTCAGATGCATCAGAAGCAGATTCAACAGGAGATGCATCAGAAGCAGATTCCGCAGGAGATGCACCAGCAGCAGATGCAGAAGGAGTTGCAGCATCAGTGGATTCAGCAGGAAATGCAGCAGTAGGGGATGTAGTAGCAGGAGACACAGAAGGAGATGCAGAAGGAGCTGCAGCATCAGGAGACGCAGCAGCATCATATGCAGTAGGAGATGTAGCTGCAGGAGATGAAAAAGCAGAAGCTGCTACAGGCGATTCAGCCAGAGATGCAGAAGCAGGAGATGCAGCAGCAGGAATTGCAGAGTAGTAGATGAAGTAAAGAAGATGCAGCAGAAGGAAATATAGCAGGAGATGCAGCCGCAGTATATGCATCAAGAGAGAAAGTAGCAGCAGATGAAGCAGCAGATGCAGTGGAAGAGGATGCAACAGCAGATGCAGCAGCAGGAGACCTAACAGGAGATGCAGCAGTAGATGAAGCAGCAGCAGATGCAGCAGAAGACCTATAAGGAGATGCAGCAGTAGATGAAGCAGCAGCAGATGCAGTAGCAAATTCAGCAGATACAGCAGGAGATGCTGCAGCAGGAGATGCAGAAGGAGATGTAGCAGAACGAGATGAGGCAGCCAGAGATGCAGCAGTATATTCATCAGGAGATGCAGTCGCAGATGCCTTCAACAGGATATGCAGCTGAAATGCAGAAGCACTAGATGCATCAGTAGAAGATTGAGCAGCAAATGCAGTAGGAAATAGAGATAATTCTGCAGATGCATCCGCAGATGCATCCGCGGAGGATGCAGCAGGAGATGAAGCAGCAGGCTATACAGCTGCAGGAGATGCTGCAGCAGATGCAGCCACAGGAAATGCAGGGGGACATCAAGTAGAAGGAGATGCAGCAGCAGCAAGTGTATCAGGAGATGCAGCAGTACATGAAGCATCAGGAAATGGAGCAGCTGATTAAGGAGATGCTGCAGTACATGAAGCATTAGAAAATGGAGCAGCAGATTAAGAAGCAGGAGGTAATGCAGTAGGTGATGCAGCAGCAGGTGATGCAGCTGCAGCTGCAGAGGCAGCAGATGCAGCAGCAATAGATGCAGCAGCAGATGCATCAGGAGATGCTGATTCAGTAGGAGATGTAGCAGCAGAAGGTGCTGCAGCAGATGATGCAGCAGGAGATGCAGCAGAAGGAAATGCATCAAGATATGCTGCAGGAGGAGATGCAGTAGGATATGAAGCAGGAGATGCAGCAGCAGGAGATGCATTAGGGGATGCATGTTCAGCAGTAGATTCAGCAGAAACTTCAGAAGGAGATGAAGCAGCACGAGTTTTAACAGGAGATGCAGCAGTAGATGAAGCAGCAGCATATGCAACAGCAGAGGCACCAGATGGAGCAGAAAGAGATGCAGAAGGGGATGGAACAGCAGATGCAACGGGAAATGGTGCATCAGGAGATGCATCCGCAGATGCATGAGCAGGGGATGCATCAGGAGATGTAACAGCAGGAGATACAGGAGCAGGTGATGCTGCAGGAGATGCAGCAGGTAATGCAACACCAGAAGATGCAGCACCAAGAGATGCAGCAGGAGATGCAGCAGCACATGCAGTATCAGACTATGCAGCAGCAGGAAATACAACAGGAATAGATGCAGAAGGTAACGCAGCAGCAGGAGTTGAAGCAGAATATGCATCAGCAGGAAATGTAGCAGCAAGAAATTCGGATGGAGATGCAGCAGGAGATACAGCAGCAGGAGATGCAGAAGTAGGAGATGCAGGAGAAGGAGATGCTGCAGTAGCACATGCAGAAGGAGATGCAGCAGTAGGAGATGCAGCAGAAGATTCAGCAGCAGGAGATTTAGCAGCAGACAAAGGATATTCAGTAGCAGACACGGCATCAGGAGATTCAGCAGCTGCAGGTGCAGCTGGAGATGCAAGAGCAAACGCAGCAGTAGGAGTGGCAGCAGGTGGAGATGCATTAGGAGATTCAGCATGATATGTAGAAGCATTAGATGCAACAGGAGATTCATCAGGAGATTCAGCAGCAACTGATGCAGCAGCAGTATATTGAGCAGGATATAGAGAAGCAGGAGATGCATCAGCGGGAGATGTGGCATGAGAGGCAGAAGAAGATCCTGCAGCAGATGCAGTAGAATATACAGCACCAGCAGATGCAGCAGGAGGAGATTCAGCAGCAGGAGATGAAGCTGTCAGAGATGCAGCAAGTTATGCAGCAGCAGGAGTTCAGCAGCAGGAGATGCAGCAGTCAGAGATGCAGCAGCAGGAGATGCAAAAGTAAATGCAGCAGCAGGAGGTACAGCAAGAGGAGATGCAGCAGTTTATGCAGCAGCAGGAGATGCAGCAGGAGATGTGGTAGTAGGAGATGAAGCAGTCTATGAAGCAGTAGCAGATGCAGAAGAAAATACTGCAGATGCAGCAGTAGGAGATGAATCAGGAGATGCAGCAGGAGATGCAGTAGGAGATGATGCAGTAGGAGATGATGCAGATGGAGCTGTATCATCAGGAGATGCAGAATGAGAAGCAGAAGGAAATGCAGTAGTAGGAGATGAAGCAGTATCTGAAGCAGCAGCAGATGCAGCAGCAGGAGATGAATGAGGAGATGCAGCAGGAGATGATGCAGAAGCAGGAGATGCAGCCGCTGCAGATGCAGGAATATATTCAACAGCAGATTCAGTAGGAGCTGCAGCAGCAGGATTTGAAGCAGCAGCAGATGCATCAATAGATGCCTATTCATCAGGAGATGCAGCAGGAAGAGATGCTTCAGCAGGTACAGCTTCATGAGATGTAGCACGAGATACAGAAGGAGATGCTGTAGGCGAAGAGGCAGGAGGAGATGATGCAGCAGACCCAGTAGCAGGAGATGCAGAAGCAGAAGATGCAGCCGGAGATTCTGCAGCAAGAGATGCAGCAGGAGATACAGTCGCAAGAGATGAGCAGAGGATTCAGCAGGAGATTCTGCAGCAAGAGATGAAGCCTCAGGATCTGTAGAGAAGAAGATGCAGCAGTAGGAGATGCAGCAGGAGATGCAACAGCAGACGCATCAGCAGGAGATGCAGCAGCAGAAGATACAGCAGCAGCAGCAGCACAAGAAAATGGAGCAGGAGATGCGGCAGGATAAGATGCAGTACCAGCAGATGCAGCAGGAGATGCAGCGTCTGGAGATGAAGCAATAGAAGATGCTGCAGAAGATGCAGCAGCAGATGCATCAGGAGAAGCAAGAGCAGGAAATGCAGCAGCAGGAGATGCAGCAGCAGAGATGCAGGAGTAGGAGAGGCAGAAGCAGGATATGCGGCAGCAGGAGAGGCACCATGTGATTCAGCAGGAGATGCACCAGCAGATAGGGAAGCAGGAGATGCACCAGCAGATGCAGCCGCAGGAGATGCAGGAAATGCATCAGCTGATGCAGGAGGAGCTTTAGAAGGAGGAGATTTAGCAGGAGAAGAGGCAGCAGCAGGAAATGCAGCAGTAGATTCTGCTGCAAATCTTCTGCTGCCTCTCCTACTGCATCTCCTCCTGTTTCATCTTTTGTTGCATGTCCTGCTGCTGTATATCATGGTGCATATCCTCTTGCTACATCTCCGGCTGCATCATCTGCTGCAGCATCTTCTGCTGCTACATCTCCTACTGAATCTGCATCTCCTGATGCATCTGCTGCTGCATCTAATACTGCTGCATCTGCTGCCTCTGCAGCTGCAGCTGCATCACCTGCTGATGCATCACCTGCTGCATTACCTCCTGCTGCATATTCTGCTGCATTTCCTGCTGCTGCTTAATCTGCTACTCCATTTCCTGATGCTTCATGTACTGCTGCATCTCCTTAATGTGCTGCTCCATTTCCTGCTGCTTCATGTACTGCTGCATCTCCTGCTACAAATTCGGCTGCTGCATCTCCTTCTACTTGATGTCCTCCTGCATCTCCTACTGCTGCATCTGCTGCTTCATCTCCTGCTGCTGTATAGCCTGCTGCTTCATGGACTGCTGCATCTCCTGCTACATTTGCTGCTGCTGCATCTCCTTCTACTTGATGTTCCCCTGCATCTCCTCCTGCATCTTCTACGGATGCATCTGAGGATGCATCTCCAGAATCACCTCCAATTCCTGCTGCATCTGCTGCTCAATCTTCTACGGATACATCTAGTGCTTCTACATTTCAGCTGCATATCCTGTTGAAGGCATCTGCGGCTGCATCTCCTGTTGCTACATCTCCTGCTGAATCTCCTGCTGCACTTCCTGCTGTAACTGCTGATGCATATGTTGCTATTTCATCTTGTGCTGCATCTCCTACTGAATCTTCTTCTGCAGAATCTCGTCCAGCATCTCCTGCTACAATTCCTGCTGATGTATCTCCTGCTGCATCTCCTACAACATCCCCTGCTGCTGAATCTCCTTCTCTATCTCCGGCTGCTTCTCTTGCTGCATCTCCTGCTACATCTTCAGCTAGTGCATGTTCTGCTGCATTTCCTGCTGATGCATATCCTGCTACTGTATTTCCTGATGAATCTCTTTCTTCTTTATATTTTTCTGCATATCCTGCTGCATCTCTTCCTGCTGGATCTCCTGCTCAATCTACTTTTAGTACATCTTAAGCATATGCTGCCGCATCTGGTGCTGCTTCACATATTGCTGCATCTCCTGCTATTGCATCTGCTGCTGCAACTCCTGCTACTTCATCTGCTGCTGCATCTCCTGTTACTTCATCTGCTGCTGAATCTGCATCTCCTCTTTCGTCTGCTGCCTGTATCTCCTGCTGCTGAATCTCCTGCTGATGCATCTGCTGGTGCTGTGTATGCTACTGCATCTGCTGCAGGATCTTCTTCTTCTGCCTCTCATGCCACATCTCCAGCTGATGCATCTCCTGCTTCTGTATATCTTGCTCAATCTACTGCTGCTGCATCTCCAGCTGCATCTTATGCTGCTGCATCTCTTGCATCTTTTGGTGCATCTGCTGTAGATTAATCTACTGCTGCATCTCCTCTTGCTTCATCTTCTGATTTTTTGATGTCCTTCTGCATCACCTGATGCTCCAACTGCTGCTGCTTACATACACTGCTGCATCTTCTGCTGCTGAATTCACTTCTGCTGCATCTGCTGCTGCATCACCTTCTACTGAATCCCCTGCTGCATCTCCTGCTGCTGCATCCACTGGTACATCTCCTAATGCTGCATCTCCTGCTGCTGCACCTCCTGATGCATCTCCTGCTCAATCTCCTCCTGCTGCTTCTCCTACTGCTTCATCTCCTGCATCTGCTGCTGCATGTGCTGCTGCATCTCCTGCTTCTCTATGTCCTCCTCCTGGATCTCCACCTGCATCTATTGCTGCTGCATCCTCTGCTGAACCTCCTGCTGCTGCATCTCCTTCTGCAACTTCCTCTGATGCATCAGCAGATTCATCTCAGGATGCATCTCCCCTGCTTCATCTCCTGATGCTGAATCTCCTGCTCTTGCATACCCTGCTGCATCTACAGCTGCTTCTAAGCCTACTTCATCTACTGCTGCTGCATTACCTGCTGCTTCTGCTGCTGCATCTCCTCCTGAATTTCCTGCTGCTGCATCTCCTGCTGCTATAGCTTTTGCTTATCAATCTCCTGCTGCTGCAACTCTTACGGAATCTGCTTCTGAATCTGCTGCTGCATCTACTGCAGCTGCATCTCCTGATGCTGTATCTGCTGCTACTGCATCTCCTAATGCATCTCCTGTAGCTTTATCTCCTGCTTTTGCATCTCCTGCTTTATCTCCTTCTGATGCCTATCTTGCTGCTGCATCTACTGCTGCTTCGTCTGCTTCTATATCTCTCGCTGCATTTCCTGCTGCTGCATCTCAGGATACATCTCCTCTTGCTCAGTCTCTTGTTGCATATCCTGCTGCTACATCTCCTGCTACTGCATCTCCTTCTGCATCTCCTGCTGCATCTCTTGCAGCTGCACCTCCTGCTCCATCTTTTGCGGCTGAATCTCCTGCTCCATATCCTTCTGTTGCATCTAAGGATTCATCTTATGATGGTGCTTTCTTGCTGGATCTCCTGCTTCTGCATCTCCTGTTGCGGCAAACTCTGCTGCATCTCCTGCTGCTGCATTTCTGGCTGCAGTTGCTGATGCTGCATCTCCTGCAACTGCGGCTGCTGATGCATTTCCTGATGCATTTTCTACTGCTGCATCTCCTTCTGCTGCAACTCCTGCTGCATCTCCTTTTGCTGCATTTCCTTGTGCTGCATTTCCTGCTCCTGCATCTGATACTTCATCTCCTGCTGCTGCATCTGCTGGTGCTGCATCTCCTGCTGCATCTGCTGCTGAATCTCCTGGTTCTGCATCTGATACCACATCTCCTGTGGCTGCATGTCCTGCTGCTGCATATCTCGCTGCATCTCCTGCTGCTGCATCACCTGCTGCATCACCTGCTCCGAATCTACTGCATCTTTTGCTGCATCCGCTGTAGATTCGCCTACTGGTGCATCTCCTGCCGCTGCATCTCCTGTGCCATCTCCTACTGCTGAATCTCGTGCTGCTCCATTCTCTGCTGCATCTACTGCTGCTGCATAGCCTGCTGCGGAATCTCCTAATGCAGCTCCTCTTGCTTAGTCTCCTGCTGTATCTCCTGCTGAATCTTCTTCTGCAGAATCTCCTCCAGCATCTCCTGCTACAATTCCTGCTGATGTATCTCCTGCTGCATCTCCTACTGCATTCCCTGCTGCTGAATCTCCTTCTGTATCTCCTGCTGCATCTGTGTTGCCTTTTCTATTGAATCTCCTGCTGCAGAATCTGCTGATGCATTTCCTGCTGATGCATCTCCTGCTCAGTCTCCTGATGCTACATCTCCTGCTGCTGAATCTCCTGCTGCTGCAACTCCTGCTAAATCTGCTGCTGCCTCTTTTGCGGCTGCATCTTCTTTTACTGCATATCCTTCTGCTGCATCTCCGGCTGCTGCATCTCGTTCTGCTACATCTCCTTCTGCATTTCCTGCTACAGCACCTCCTGCTGTATCTGCTGAATTTGCTGCTGCATCTGCTGCTGCTTCATCTACGGCTGCATCTCCTGATAGATCTCCTGCTGCTGCATCTGCTGTTGCATCCTCTTCCACTGCATCTGCTGCTGCATCTGCTGCTACTTTCTCTCTTGATGCATATACTGCGGCTGCATCTCCTGCTATATTTCCTTCTTCTGCATCTTCTTTACTTCATCTACTACTCTGTAATTCCTGCTGCTGCATCTCCTCCTTCTGCATCTCCGACTGAATCACCTGTAGCATCTCCTGCTTATTCTTCCCTTGCTGCCACATCTCCTAGTGCATATGATGCTGCTGCATCTCCTGTTACTTCTGCTGCTGCTGCATTTCCTGCTGCATCTCCTGATGGTGGAGCTCCTTCTGCATCTCCTTCTGCGTCTCCTGCTACTGCATCCCCTACTGCTGCATTTCCTGCTGAATCTCCTGATGATGCAACTCCTTCTGCATCTTCTGCTGATGCATCTCCTGCGGAATCTGCTGCTGCTGCATCTCCTGTTGAATCTGCTTCTGATGCATCTGCAGCTACATTACTGCTGCTGCAACTCTTGCTGCATTTCCTGCTTCATCTGCAGATGCATCTGCTGCTGCTCTATGTCCTGCTACATCTCGTCATCCTATCTCCTGCTACATATCCTGCTGTTGCACCTCTTAATGCATCGCATAATAATGCTTCATCTCCTGCTACTGCAGCTCCTGCTGCACCTACTGCTGCTGCATTTCCTGCTGCATCTTCTGCTGCTGCATCTCCTGCTGATGGGTCTGATGCAACATCTCTTGCACTTGCATCTCCTGCTGCATCTCTTGCTGCTGCATTACCTGCTCTATCTCCTCCTACTGCATCTCCTCCAACTGCATCTCCTGCTTCTGTATATACTGCTGCCTTTCCTGCTGCTGCATCTTCTGCTGCTGAATCTCTTTCTGCATCTCCTTCTTCTGAATCTCCTGCTGCTCTATTACCTTCTGCATCGACTCCTTCTGCATATCCTGCTGCTGTATCTCCTCCTGCTGCATCTGCTTCTGCATCTCCTGCTGATGCATCTCCTGCTCTTGCATCTCCTTCTGCTGAATCGCCTCCTGAATCTCCTGACATATCTCCTTCTGAATCTGCATCTCCTGCTGCTTCTTTTGCAGCTGAATCTCCTGCTTCTTAATCTCCTGCTGCTGAATCTCCTGCTGCTGCATCTGCTGCATCATCTCCTCTTTCTCCATAACGTGCTGTATCTCCATTTGCTGCATCTTATCATGCTGCTGCATTTGCTGAAGAATCTCTTCCTACTGCATCTTCTGCTGAATCTTCATTTCCTGCTGCATCTGCTTCTGCATCTTGTGCTGCTGCTGCATCTCCTGCTGCTTCTCCTGCTGCTGCATCAGTTGCTGCTGAATCTCCTACTGCATCTCCTTCTGAATATGCATCTCTTCAGGCATCTCCACCTGCTGCCACTCCTACTGCTGCTTTTGCTTCTGCATCTCCTGCTGCACCTCCAGCTGATCAATCTGTTGATATCGTGTCTGCTAATGAATATCCTTTGTCTGCTGCTGAATCTCCTGCTGCTGAATCTCCTGCTGCATCTGCTGCTGCTGCATCTCCTACTGCTGCATCTTCATCTGAATCTTTTCATGCAGCATTTCCTGCTGATGCATATTCTCCTTCGACTCCTGCTGCTGCATTACCTTCAGCTGCATTTTCTACTGAATCTCCTGCTGCAGAGTCTCCTACGGAATTTCCTGCTGCACAATCTGCTGATGCATTTCCTGCTGATGGAACTCCTGCTGAATCTCCTGCTGCTGAATCTCCTGCCTCTTCATCTCCAGCTGCTGCAACTGCTGAACCTGCTGCTGCATCTGGTTCGCATGAATCTTCTTTTCCTGCATCTCCTGCTGCTACATCTCCGGCTGATTTCCTGCTGCATTTCCTTCTGTTGAATCTCTTGCTGCATATCCTGTTGCATCACCTGCTGAATATGCATCTATTGCTACATCTCCAGCTCATACACCTCATGCAGCTGCATCTGCTGCTGCATATCCTGCTGCATCTGCTGTTGCCAAATCGCTTGCTGTTGCATATCCTACTGAACTTCCAGCAGCATCTCCATGCTGATGCAATTCTTGCTGCATCTCATCCTGCACCCTTTGCTGCTGCATCTGCTGCTGCTTCTGCTGCAGGTGCATCTCCTGCCTCATATCCTGTTGCTGTGTCTTATGCTGATGTATGTTTTGCTGCATCTCCTGCTGATGCATGTCCTGCTGCATCTCCTGCTTCTGCATCTACTTCTTCCACATCTCCGGCTCCAGCAACTCCTGATGCATCAATTGCTGCTGCACTTCTTATTTATCTCCTTCTGCTGCATATACTGCTGCATCTGATGTTTCTCTACCTCCCCCTGATTCATCTCCTCTTGCATCTCCTCCTGCTGCATCTCCTGCTGAATGTCCTCCTTCTGCATCTCCTGACCCATCTCCTCCTGTTGCATCACATGCTGCATCTCCTGCTGCTGCATCTCCTGCTGCTGCTTCTCCTTCTTCTACATTTTCTACTGCATCTCCTTCTTCTACATTTTCTGCTGCATCTCCTTCTGCTACATCTCCTGCTGCATCTCCTGCTGCTGTATCTCTTGCTGTATCTGCTGATTCTACATCTCCTGATACATCCCCTGCTGCTTCGTCTCATCCTGCTGCATCTCAGGCTGCATCTCCTGCTGCTATATCTCCTGCTGTTTCATATCCTGCTACTGCATCTCCTAATGAATTTCCTGCTGCTTCATATCTTGATTCATGTCTTGCTGCTGCATCTCCTGTTTCTGCATCTCCTTTTGCTTCGTCTGCTGCTGCATCTCATGTTGCACCTTCTATTGAATCATCTGCGTCATCTTTCTGCTGCATATCTTGCTGCTTCATCTCGTTCTGCATCTCCTGCTGCATCTCCTTGAGCGTCACCTGCTGCATCTCCTTCTGCATCACCTGCAGATGCATCTCCTGCTGTATCTCCTGCTCCTGCATATTCATCTGCATTTCCTGCTGCAGCTCTTTATGAATCTCCTACTGCTGCATCTGCTGAATTTGCTGCTGCATCTGCTGCTGCTTCATCTACTGCTACATCTCCTGATAAATCTCTAGCTGCTGCATCTCCTGCTGCTGCATCTGATGCTGCATCTGATGCTACTTTCTCTCTTGCTTCATTTACTGCTGCTGCATCTCCTGCTATAATTCCTTCTGCTGCATCTTCACTTCATCTACTACTCTTCACCTCCTGCTGCTGCATCTCCGGCTGAATCGCCTGTAGCATCTCCTGCTTCTTCATCTCCTGCTGCTACGTCTCCTAGTGCATATGATGCTGCTGCATCTCCTGTTACTTCTGCTGCTGCTGCATTCCCTGCTGCATCTCCTGATGCTGCAGCTCCATCTGCATCTCCTTCTGTGTCTCCTGCTACTACATTTCCTACTGCTGCATTTCCTGCTTCATCTCCTGATTCAGCAACTCCTTCTGCATCTTCTGCTGCTGCATCTGCTTCTACATGTAAGTTATAACTTTCCATGTTTACTGCCTCATCTCCTGGTGCATCTGCTGATGCACATCCTGCTGCTGCATCTCCTGCTGAATTAGCTGCTGCTGCATCTGCTTCTACATGTATAACTTTCTACGTTTGCTGCCTCATCTCCTGATGCATCTGCTAATGAACATCCTGCTGCTGAATCTCTTTCTGCATCTCCTTCTTCTGAATCTCCTGCTGCTCTATTACGTTCTGCATCGACTCCTGCTGCATGTCCTGCTGCTGCATCGACTCCTGCTGCATCTGCTTCTGCATCTTTTGCTGATCTATCTCCTGCTAAATCTGCATCTCCTGCTGCTTCATCTCCTGCTCTTGCACCTCCTTCTGCTGAATCTTTTCCTGAATCTCTGGCGGCATCTCATGCTGCTACATATCTTACTACATCTCCTGACATATCTCCTTCTTAATATGCATATCCTGCTGCTTCTCCTGTTGCTGAATTTTCTTCTGCTGAATCTCTTCATACTGCATCTCCTCCTGCTGCTGAATCTCCTGCTGCTGCGTCTGCTGCATCATCGCCTCTTTCTCCATAACCTGCTGTATCTCCTGTTGCTGCATATGTTGAAGAATCTCTTCCTACTGCATCTTCTGCTGAATCTTCATTTCCTGCTGCATCTGCTTCTGCATCTCCTGCTCCTGCTGCTGCATCAGTTGCTGATGAATCTCCTGCGGCATCTCATGCTTCTACATATCATGCTGAATCTCCTGCTGCTGAATCTCCTGCTGCATCTGCTGCTGCTGAATCTCCTACTGCTGCATCACCTTCTGCATGTGCTGCTGCAGCATCTCCTTCTGCTGCATCTCCTGTTTCTGCATCTGTAGCTGCATCAGCTGCTTCAACTTCTTCTGCTGCACCTCCTGCTGCATCTCCGTCTGAATCTCTTAGTGCAGCATTTCCTACTGGTGCATATTCGTCTTCAAATCCTGCTGCTGCATTACCTTTTGCATCTATTCCTGTTGTATTTCCTGCTGCTGCATCTCCTGCTGCTGCATCTGCTGCTTCATCTACTAGTGCTGCATCTGCTGATATTGCTTGTGCTGCTGCATCTCTTGGTGCTGCATCTTCTGGTGTTGCATCTCCTGCTGAATCTCCTGTGGTATCACCTGCTCCTGTATCTCCTGCTGCTACATCTCCTGATGCATCCTCTGCTCATGCATCTGTGGATACATCTCCTGATGCACCATTTCCCATTGAATCTGCTGCTCCATCCCCTGCTGCATCTCTTTCTGCTTCATTTGGTGCATCTGCTGTTGCATATGGTTCTGCTTCATCTCCTGCTGCATCTCCTGCTTCATCTCCAGCTGCTGCATCAGTTGCTGCTGAATCTCCTGATGAATCTCATGTAGAATCTCATGCTTCTACATACCATGCTGAATCTATTGCTGCTGAATCTCCTGATGCCTCTGCTGCTGCTGCATCTCCTACAGTTGCATCACCTTCTGCATGTGCTGCTACAGCATCTCCTTCTGCTGCATTTCCTGTTGCTGCATCTGCTGGTGCTGCACCTGCTGCAACATCTGCTTCTGCATCTCCTGCTGCTGCATCTCCGTCTGAATCTCTTGGTGCTGCATCTCCTGCTGATGCATGTCCTGCTGCATCTCCTGCTTCTGCATCTACTTCTTCTGCATCTCTGGCTACAGCATCTCCTGCTGAATCAATTGCTGCTGCATCCCTTATTCATCTCCTACTGCTGCGTACATTGCTGCATCTGGTGCTGCTGTACCTCCTCCTGCTGCATTTACTCTTGCTTACCCTCCTGCTGCATCTCCCGCTTCATCTCCTCCTTCTGCATCTCCTGTCACATCTCCTCTTGCTGCATCTCCTGCTGAATCTCCTGCTTCATCTCCTGCTGCTGCATCTCCTTCTGCTACATCTTTCTGCATCTCCTGCTACAGCATCTCCTGCTGTATCTGCTGCTTCTGCATCTCCTGATACATCCCCTGCTGCTTCATCTCATCATGCTGCATCTCATGCTGCTATAGCTCCTGCTGTTTCATATCCTGCTACTGCATCTCCTAATGAATCTCCTGCTGCTTCTTCTCTAGAGCCATATCCTACTACTGCATCTCCTCTTTCTGCATCTCCTTTTGCTTCGTCTGCTGCTACATTTTCTGCTGTATCTCATGTTGCAACTTCTATTGAAGCATCTCCTGCGTCATCTCTTTCTGCTGCATATCTTGCTGCTTCATCTCGTTCTGCATCTTCCGCTGCATCTCCTTGAGCGTCACCTGCTGCATCTCCTTCTGCATCACCTGCAGATGCATCTCCTGCTGTATATCTTGCTCCTGCATATTCATCTGCATTTCCTGCTGCAGATCTTTATGAATACACTACTGCTGCATCTGCTGCTGCTTCATCTACTGCTGCATCTCCTGATAGATCTCCTGCTGCGGCATCTCCTGCTGCTGCATCTGGTGCTGCTTTCTCTCTTTCTCCAAGATGAATCTCCTGCTATATTTCCTTCTGCTGCATCTTCTCTTCATCTACTACGCTGCACTTCCTGCTACTGCATCTCCTCCTTCTACATTTCCGGCTGAATCGCCTGTAACATCTCCTGCTTCTTCATCTCCTGCTTCTTCATCTCCTGCTGCTACAACTCCTAGTGCATATGATTCTGCTGCATCTCCTGTTACTTCTGCTGCTGCTGCATCTCCTTCTGCATATCCTGCTGCTGCATCTCCTGCTGCTGCATCTCCTTCTGCTACATCTCACTCTGCATCTCCTACTACAGCATCTCCTGCTGTATCTTCTGCTTCTGCATCTCCTGATACATCCCCTGCTGCTTTGTCTCATCCTGCTGCATATCATGCTGCTATATCTCCTGCTGTTTCATATCCTGCTACTGCATCTCCTAATGAATCTCCTGCTGCTTCATCTCTTGATCCATGTCCTGCTGCTGCATCTGCTGCTTCATCTACTGCTGCTGCATCTGCTGATACTGCATGTGCTGTTGCACCTCCTGCTGTATCTCTTTGTGCTGCATCTTCTGCTGTTGCATCTACTGCTTCATCTCATTATGACTTAACTGACACTATTGAGGTGCTTTAGGGAAATCGAATAACGCCCACAGGGATGATTCTAGCATGGAATGCTGCTGCTTCTGAATGTCTTCTCTTAAAGCGCTATCACTCTAAAGCTAGACTTGTAAGAAATTTGAGTATACGCTTGTGTACTTTAACATCAGAACGGCTATTAAAGAGTCACTTTAAAATAGCAGTGCGTTCAGCACAAATACCGCAGGGAAGAACCTAAGATGAAATGCTGGCTCTCGTTAGAGTCTTCTCTGGAAACGCTTTCACTGCAAGCTGCAAAGCATGACTAACAGAACGTTTTAGTATAGGGTACTGAATTGTGAGTTATGAAGGTGCTTTCTGATAAGTGAGTAACTGAGGCAGTGAAGATGCTAGCGTGGAATACTGCTGCTACTGAATGTCTTCTCTTAGAGCGCTTTCGGAACAGTGAACATCGGCTGCAGGGAAGATGGTAGTATGGAATGCTGCTGCTTCTGAATGTCTTCTCTTATAGCACTTTCACTGCAAAGTACGACTTCTAGAAGTTTCATTCTAGACTTCTGAAGTATATCATCAGCTAGTACAGTGTCACTTCAAAATTTCAGAGCATTCAGCACAAGTACCGCAGGGAAGGTTCTACCATCAAATGCTGGTTCTCGTTAGAGTCTTCTCTTATAGAGCTTTCGCTGCAGGCTGTGAAGCACGACTAACACATTTTAGTTTAGGGTAATGAATTGTGACTTAACTGTTCCTGTTAACACGCTTATGGAAAAGTAAGTATTTCAGGCAGTGCAGATGCTGGCCTGAAACTACACCGCTTATTAATGTTTTCTCTTATAGCGCTGTTACTGCAAAAGATGACTTGTAGAACTTTCACTCTAGGCTTATGAGCTGTAAGATCAGAATGGCTATTAAAGCTTCATTTCAAGATTTGAGATCGTTCAGCACAAGTACCGCAGGGAAGCTGTTACCATCAAATTTTGGCTCTCGTTAGGATCCTTTCATGAAGCGCTGTCACTGCCAGCCGCAAAGCATGAAAAACGCAATGTTTTCACGTAGGCTAGTTATTATTAACAAGCCTAAACTAAAACATTCTTTTAGTTGTGTTTGCAACTTGCAGTGAAATGCTTTCCAGGAAGACTCTAACGTGAGCCAGTATTGGATGGTAGCAGCTTTCCTGTGGTACTTATGCTGAATGCTCTGAAATTTTGTCGTGACGCCTTCATAGCTATTTTGATGTTACCGTTCAAAAAGCGAGAATGAAAGTTCTACAAAGTCTCCCTTTCCAGTGAATCCGCTATAAGAGAAGACATTCAGAAGCAGCAGCATTCTATGCTAGCATCTTCCCTGTGGGCGTTACTCGATTTCCCTAAAGCACCTCAATAGTGTCAGTTAAGTCATAATGAGATGATGCAGTAGATGCAACAGCAGAAGATGCAGCATCAAGAGATACAGCAGAGATGCCGCAGCACATGCAGTATCAGCAGATGCAGCAGCAGGAGATGAAGCAGCAGATGCAGCAGCAGGAAATACAACAGGAATAGATGCAGAAGGTAATGCAGCAGGAGGTACAACAGCAGGAGATGCAGAAGGAGATGTTGCAGCAGGTGCAGCACCAGCAGATGCAGCAACAGGAGATGCAGCATTAGGAGATGCTGCAGCAGCAAATGCAGAAGGTGATGCAGCAGTAGGAGATGCAGCAGCAGCAGATGCAGGAGGAGATTCAGCAGCAGGAGATGCAGCAGGAGACCGGACATTCAGCAGCAGACACGGCATAAGGAGATTCAGCAGCAGGAGCTCCAGCAGGAGATGCAGAAGCAAACGCAGTAGTAGGAGTGGCAGCAGGTGGAGATGCATATTCAGAAGGAGAAGCAGGAGGAGATGCAACAGCAGGAGATGCAGAAGCAGATGCAGCAGGAAATGAAGATTCAGCAGAAGATGCAGTAGGAAGAGATTCTTCAACATATGCAGCAGCATGAAATGATGCAGCAACAGTAGATACAGCAGGTTATGGAGAAAGAGGAGATGATGCAGCAGACTCAGCAGCAGGAGATTCAGCAGCAGGAGAAGCAGCAGGAGATGCATATTCAGAAGGAAATACGTCAAGAGATGTAGAAGGATATGAAGCAGCATGAGATGCTGCCGGAGATTCAGGAGGAGATTCAGCAGAAGGAGATGCAAGAGCAAGAGATGCAGCAGCAGGAGATTCAGCAGGACATGCAGCAGGAGGAGATGGGACAGAAGATGCAGTAGGAGGAAATTCAGCAGGAGATGCAGAAGGAGATGTAGCAGCAGGAGATGCAGCAGGAGATATAGAAGGATATTCAGCAGCAGGGGATGTAGTAGGAGTTGCAGCAGGAGATACATCAGCAGGAGTTGTAGCAGGAGATGATGGAGGAGATTCCGCAGAAGAAGATTCAGCAGGAGATGCAGCACAAGATGAAATAGCAACATAGGCATCAGCAGTTACAGCAGGAAGTGCAGCAGGAGATTCAGCAGGAGACGTAGCAGCAGGAGATGCAGCCGCAGATGCCTTCAAAAGGATATGCAGGTGAAATGCAGAAGGACTGGATGAATCTGTAGAAATTGAGCAGCAGATGCAGCAGGAATTGGAGATGCTTTTGCAGATGCATCCGCAGAGGATATAGCAAGAGATGAAGCATCAGGCTATAAAGCAGCAGGAGATGAAGCAGCAGATGCTGTAGCAGGAGATGTAGGAGGACGTCAAGGAGAAGGAGATGCAGCAGCAGCAAATCTAGCAGGAGATGCAGCAGTACATGAAGCATCAGGAAATGAAGCAGCAGATTAAGCAGCAGTGGGATATGCAGCAGAATATGCAGCAGGAGGTAATCCAGCAGGTGATGCAGCTGCAGCTGCAGAGGCAGCAGATGCAGCAGCAATAGACGCAGCAGCAGATGCATCAGGAGATGCAGATTCAGTAGAAGATGTAGGAGCAGAAGATGCTGCAGCAGATGATGCAGCAGGAGATGTAGAAGAAGGAAATGCAGCAAGATATGCTGCAGGAGGAGATGCAGTAGGATACGAAGCAGGAGATGCAGCAGCAGTAAATGCAGCAGGAGATGCAGTAGCAGGAGATGAAGCATTATTATGAGATGCATTTTGAGGTGCAGCAGCAGGATATGTAGCAGGAGATTTGGCAGGAGATCACAGCAGAGCAGCAGCAGATCACAGAAACACAGAAAAACCAGGTTGGGAGAGACCCACTGGATCGTCGAGTCCAACCATGCCCACCAATCCCTAAATCATGCTCCTAAGCACCTCGTCTACCCTAACCTTAAAGACCTCTAGGGACGGTGACTCAACCACCTCCCTTGGCAGACCGTTCCAATACCTAACCACCCTCTCCGTGAAGAACTTTTTCCTAATCTCAAGCCTAAATCTCCCCTGGCAGAGATTGAGGACATTCCCTCTCGTCCTGTCCCCTGTCACCTGGGAGAAGAGGCCAGCACTCTCCTCTCCACAACCTCCCCTCAGGTAGTTGTAGAGAGTAATAAGGTCTCCCCTCAGCCTCCTCTTCTCCAGGCTGAACACCCCCAGCTCTCTCAGCCGCTCCTCATAAGATTTGTTTTGAGGGAAATGCAGCAGTAGATGAAGATCAGCAGATACTGCAGCAGGAAATACTGCAGCAGATGCAGCAGGAGATGACATATCAGGTAATGAAGCCACAGATGCAGCAGCTGAAGATGAAGCAGGAGATGCAGCAGCAGGAGGTACATCAGCAGATGCACCAGGAGATGAGGCAGCAAATGTAGAAAGTTATAACGTACATGTAGAAGCAGATGCAGGAGCAGCTAATTCAGCAGGAGATGCAGCAGCAGGAGAACTATTAGGAGATGCAGCAGTAGATGAAGCAGCAGCATATGGAGCAGAAAATTCAGCAGATGCAGCAGTAGTAGATTCATAAAGCGCTGCAGCAGGAAATGCAGATGAATATGCAGCAGCAGGAGATGCATCTGCAGGTGATGCAGAAGGAGATGCAGCAGGTGACGCTCAAGGAGATGCAGCAGGAGATGCAGAACGAGATGAAGCAACAAGATATGCAGCACAAGGAGATGACGCAGGAGATGATTCAATAGAAGGTGCAACATGAGATAGAGCAGGAGATGCAGCAGCAGACGAAGCAAAAGGAGGTGCAGAAACAGGAGATGCAGCAGCAGGACATGTATCAAGAGATGAAGCAGCAGGAGATTCACTAGGAGATGCAGTAGCAGGATATAAAAGAGCAGGAGCTATAGCAGCAGGAGATGCAGCATGAGATGCAGCAGGATGAGATGAAGCAGCAGGGGATCTATCAGGAGATGCAGAAGCAGCAGATACAGCAGGAGATGCTGTAGCAGGAGATGCAGAAGGAGATGTAGCAAAAGGAGATGCAGCAGCAGAAGATGCAGCAGGAGGAGATGGAACAGGAGATGCAGCAAAAGGAGATTCAGCAGGAAATGCAGCAGGAGGAGATGCAACAGGAAATGCAGCAGGAGGAGGTACAGCAGCACTAGATGCAGCAGTATATGCAACAGAAAGAGATGAATAAGAGTTGCAACAGGAGATGCTTGAGCCAGAGATGCAGAAATAGATGAAGAAGCAGGAGATGCAGCAGAACATGCATCAGCAGGAGATGCAGCAAAACATACATCAGCAGGAGACACAGCAGCAGGATATGAGGCAGGATATGCACCAGCAGCAGAAGCAGCACCAGATGCAGCACCATAAGCAGCAGAACATGCAGAACCATATGCAGCAGAGATAGAGTTGCAGATGAAGCAGCAGAATCATCTGGAAATGAAGCATCACCAGAAGCAGCAGCAGATGCAGCAGCAAAGGATGCAGGATGAGATGCAGCAAGAATTGCATCAGCAGGAGAAGCTGCTGGAAATTCAGTAGGATATGCAACAGCAAGCGATTTGGCAACAGGAGATGCAGCAGGATATGCAGCAGCAGATGCAGCTGCATGAGGTGTATCAGCAGGAGATGTAGCAGGAGATGCATATTCAGCAGGTGATGCACCAGGATATGCAGCAGGAGATTCAACAGAAGGAAATGCAGCAGGTAATCAGCCGGAGATGAAG
Organism: Clamator glandarius; assembly: GCA_033459285.1. Lineage (NCBI taxonomy): Eukaryota > Metazoa > Chordata > Aves > Cuculiformes > Cuculidae > Clamator > Clamator glandarius. The sequence continues at coordinate 375,257 of JAUNZM010001634.1, forward strand.
CAGCAGGAGATGCAGGAAAAGAGGATGAAGCCTCACCAGAGGCAGCAGCAGATTCAGCAGGACATGCAGCAGCAGAAGATGAAGAGGCAGGAGATTCAGCAGAAGGAGATGAAGAGGCAGGAGATTCAGCAGGAGATGCATCAGTAGGAAATGCATCAGCAGATTGTGCCGCAGGAAATTCCGTAGGAGATTCTGCATCATGAGATTCAGTAGAAAATGCAGCAGGAGATGCAGCAGGAGATATAGAAGGAGATTCAGCAGCAGGGGATGTAGTAGGAGATGCAGCAGGAAATACATCAGCAGGAATTGTAGCAGGAGATGCTGGAGGAGATTCTGCAGAAGAAGATTCATCAGGAGATGCAGCAGGAGATGAAATAGCAACATAGGCATCAGCAGTTACAGCAGGATTTTCAGCAGGAGATGTAGCCGCAGGAGATGCAGCCGCAGATGCCTTCAACAGGATATGCAGCTGAAATGCAGAAGCACTAGATGCATCTGTAGAAGACTGAGCAACAGACAGTGCAGGAAATGGAGATGCTTCTGCAGATGCATCTGCAGAGGATGCAGCAGGAGATGAAGCAGCAGGCTATACAGCAGCAGGAGATGAAGCAGCAGATGCTGCAGCAGCAGATGCAGGAGGACATGAAGTAGAAGGAGATGCAGCAGCCGCAAATGTAGCAGGAGATGCAGCAGTACATGAAGCATCAGGAAATAGAGCAGCAGATTAAGGAGATGCAGGAGCAGGAAATGCAGCAGAATATGCAGCAGGTGGTAATGCAACAGGTGATGCATCAACAGGTGATGCAGCTGCAGCTGCAGAGGCAGCAGATGAAGCAGCATGAGATGCAGCAGCAGATGCATCAGGATATGCTGATTCAGAAGGAGATGTAGCAGCAGAAGATGCTGCAGCAGATGATGCAGCAGGAGATGCAGCAGAAGGAAATGCATCAAGATATGCTGCAGGAGGAGATGCAGTAGGATACGAAGCAGGAGATGCAACAGCAGGAGATGCAGCACGGGATGCATATTCATCAGTAGATTCAGCAGGAACTTCAGAAGGAGATGCAGCAGCAGGAGATTAAACAGGAGATGCAGCAGTAGATGAAGCAGCAGCATATGCAACAGCAGAGGCACCAGATAGAGCAGAAAGAGATGCAGTAGGGGATGGAGCAGCAGATGCAACGGGAAATGACGCATCAGGAGATGCATCCGCAGATGCATGATCAGAGGATGCATCAGGAGATGTAGCAGCAGAAGATACAAGAGCAGGTGATGCCGCAGAAGATGCAGCAGGAGATGCAGCACCAGAAGAGGCTGCACCAAGAGATGCAGCAGGAAATGCAACAGCACATGCAGTATCAGGAGATGCAGCAGCAGGAGATGAAGCAACATATGCATCAGCAGGAGATGCATCATCCAGAATTACAACAGGAATAGAAGCAGAAGGTAATGCAGCAGCAGGAGTTGAAGCAGAATATGCATCAGCAGCAAATGTAGCAGGTGATGCAGCAGTACATGAAGCATCAGGAAATAGAGGAAATGCAGCAGCAAAAGATTCAGACAGAGATGCAGCAGGAGGTGCAGGAGCAGGAGATTAAGAAGCAGATGTTGCAGCAGGAGCAGAAACAGCAGATGCAGCAACAGGAGTTGCAGCAGAAGGAGATGCTGCAGCAGCACATGCAGAAGGTGATGCAGCAGTAGGAGATGCACCAGCAGCAGATGCAGCAGGAGATTCAGCAGCAGGACATTTAGCATGATATGTAGAAGCATGAGATGCCGCAGGAGATTCATCAGGAGATTCAGCAGCAACTGATGCAGCAGCAGGAGAAGCAGCAGGAGATGCAGAAGCAGATGCAGCAGGAAATGAAGATTCAGCAGAAGATGCAGTAGGAAGAGATTCTTCAACATATGCAGCAGCATGATATGATGCAGCAACTGGAGATACAGCAGCTTATGGAGACAGAGGAGATGATGCAGCAGACGCAGCAACAGGAGATTCAGCAGTAGGAGATGCAGCAGGAAATGCAGCAGCAGTAGGTGCAGCAGGAGATGCTGCAACAGGAGATGAAGCATTATCATCAGATGCATTAAGAGTGCAGCAGCAGGATATGTAGCAGGAGATTTGGCAGGAGATGAAGCAGTAGCAGAGCAGCAGCAGATGCAGCAGGAAATGCAACAGTAGAAGCAGAAGCAGGAGATGCTGCCACAGGAAATACTGTAGCACATGCAGCAGGAGATGACATATCATGTGATGAAGCCACAGATGCATCAATTGAAGATGAAGCAGGAGATGCAGCAGCAGGAGGTGCATCAGCAGATGCATCAGGAGATGAGGCAGCAAATGTAGAAAGTTATAACGTACATGTAGAAGCAGATGCAGCAGCAGCTAATTCAGCAGGAGATGCAGCAGGAGGAGATGCATCTGCAGGTGACGCAGAAGGAGATGCAGTAGGTGACACTCAAGGAGATGCAGCAGGAGATGTAGAACGAGATGCAGCAGCAGGATATGCAGCAGAAGTAGATGACGCAGGATATGCTTCAATAGAAGTTGCCACATGAGATACAGCAGATAAAGATGCAGCAGCAGACGAAGCAGAAGGAGATGCAGAAACAGGAGATGCAGCAGCAGGAGATGAAGCTTCTGGAGATTAACTAGGAGATGCAGTAGCAGGATATGAAGCAGCAGGAGCTATAGCAGCAGGACATGCAGCATGAGATGCAGCAGGATGAGATGAAGCAGCAGGGGATGTATCAGGAGATGCAGAAGCAGCAGAAACAGCCGGAGATGCCATAGCAGGATATGCAAAAGGAGATGATGCAGCAGCAGGAGGAGATTAAGCAGGAGATGCAGCAGGAAGAGATTAAGCAGGAGATGCAGCAGGAAGAGATTAAGCAGGTGATGTAGCAGGAGGAGGTGGAACAGGAGATGAAGCAGGAGAAGGTACAGCAGCAGCAGATGCAGCAGTCGATGCAGCAGAAGGAGATGCATAGGAGATGCAGCAGCAATTGATGAAGCAGGAGATGCTGGAGTCAGAGATGCTGAAAAAGTAGATGCAGAAGAAGTAGATGCAGAAGAAGGAGATGCAGGAGTAGATGCATCAGCAGGAGATGCAGCAAAACATACATCAGCAGGAGACACAGCAGCAGGATATGAGGCAGGAGATGCACCAGCAGAAAATGCAGCAGGAGATGCTTCAAGATATTAAACAGGAGATGCTGCAGCAGGTGATGCAGCAGGTGATACAGCAGCAGGAAAATTTGCAGGGGTTGCAGCAGTAGGTGAAGCAGCACTAGATGAAGCAGCATATGCTGCAGATGCAGCAGTAGGGGATGCAGCAGGGGATGCAGCAGGAAGAGATGGAGCAGGAGATAGATCAGCAGCAGATGCACCAGCAGAGGCAGCAGCAGAGATGCAGCAGGACATAGACAAAAGTATGAGGCAGCAGGAAATGTAGGAGATGCAGCAGTAGATGAAGAAGCAGTAGATGCAGCAGCCGTTGCAGCAGGAAATGCAGCAGGAGATGCAGCAGCAGGAAATGCAGCAGCAGGAGGTGCAGCCGCAAATGCATTCAGCAGCATATGCAGTAGGCGATGCAGCAGCAGGTGATTCAGTAGCAGGAGATTCAGCAGCAGATGTAGCAGGATATTCAGCATCAGTAGATGCATCCGCAGATGCATCAGCAGAGCATGTAGCAGAAGATACAGCAGCAGGAGCTGCAGGAGTACATGAAATAGCAGTAGATACAAGAGCAGATTCAGGAAACGCAGCAGCAGGAGATGCAGCAGGAGATGAATTAGAAATGTAGATACAAGTGCAGCAGGAGATGCAGCAGTAGGAGATGTAGCAGGAGATGCATCAACATGAAGTAGCAGCAGCACAGTCAGGAGATGTAGCAGAGTAGATGCAGCAGTATATGAAACTGCAGAAGATACAGAAGGAGATGCAGCAGCAGAAGATGAAGCTGGAGATGCAGCAGGAGATGCAGCAGGATATATAGCAACACCAGAAGCAGCAGCAGATGCAGCAGCAGATGATGCAGGATGAGATGCAGCAGGAACTGCAGCAGCAGGAGATGCTACAGGAGATACAGCAGGATATGCAACAGCAGATGCCACAGCATGAGGTGCATAGCAGGAGATGAAGCAGCAGGAGATGAAGTAGCAGGAGATGCAGAAGCAGGAAATGCAGAAGGAGATGTAGCAACGGGAGATACAGAAGAGATGCAGTAGCAGGAGACGCAGTAGAAGAAGATGCAGCCGCAGCAGATGCAGGAGAAGCAGCAGCAGGAGATGAAGAGGCAGGAGATTCAGCAGGAGATGCAGCAGCAGAAAATGTAGCAGGAGATTCTGCAGCAGGAAACACCGTAGGAGAGTCTGCAGCAGAAGATTAAGCAGAAGATGCAGCAGGAGATATAGAAGGAGATTCAGCAGCAGGAGATGTATTAGGAGATACAGCAGCAGATACATCAGCAGGAGATGCAAGTGGAGATTCTGCAGAAGAAGATTAGGCAGGAGATACAGCAGGAGATGAAATAGCAACATATGCATCAGAGGTTACAGCTGGAAGGGCAACAGGAGATTCAGCAGGTGATGTAGCAGCAGAAGATGCAGCCGCAGATGCCTTCAGGAGGAAATGCAGAAGCACTAGATGTATCAGTAGAAGATTGAGCAGCAGATGCAGCAGGAAATGGAGATACTTCTGCAGATGCATCTGCAGATGCATGAGCAGAGGATGCAGCAGCAGGAGATGCTGGAGGACACCAAGTGGCAGAAGATGTAGCAGCAGGAATTGTAGCAGAAGATGCAGCAGTACATGAATCAGCAGCAGATGCAGCAGCAGATTAAGGAGATGCAGTAGCCAGAAATGCAGCAGAAGATGCAGCAAGAGGAGATGCATCAGCAGGAGATGCAGGCAGCAGACGAAATAGGAGATGCAGATTCAGCAGCAGATGAAGTAACAGGAGATGCAGCAGCAGATGAAGTAGCAGGAGTTGCAGCAGCAGATGCAATAGCAGGAGATGCAGCAATATATGAAGTAGCACCAGATGCAGCAGCATATGCTGAAGATGTAGTAGGAGGAGATTAAGCAGGAGATGCATCAGGAAGAGATGCAGCAGGATATGCAGAAAAAGATAAAGCAGAAAGAGATGCATCAGGAAATACAGCAGCAGGATATGCATCAGCAGGAAATGCAGCAGAACATGCAGTAGCAGGAGATGCAGCCGGAGATATAGAAGGAGATTCAGCAGCAGGGGATGTAGTAGGAGATGCAGCAGGAGATTCTGCAGAAGAAGATTCAGCAGGAGATGCAGCACAAGATGAAACAGCAACATAGGCATCAGCAGTTACAGCAGGACGTGCAGCAGGAGATTCAGCAGGAGATGTAGCAGCAGGAGATGCAGCCGCAGATGCCTTTAGGAGGAAATGCAGAATCACTAGATGCATGCGCAGATGCATGAGCAGAGGATGCAGCAGCAGGAGATGCTGGAGGACATCCAGTGGCAGGAGGTGTAGCAGCAGGAATTGTAGCAGGAGATGCAGCAGTACATGAATCAGCAGCAGATGCAGCAGCAGATTAAGGAGATGTAGTAGACGGAAATGCAGCAGCCGGAAATGCAGCAGAAGATGCAGCAGCAGGAGATGCTGGAGGACACCAAGTGGCAGGAGATGTAGCAGCAGGAATTGTAGCAGGAGCAATGAGCATTGTCTCATGCTGCATCTCCTGCTGCTGCCTCTCATCGTGCTAAATCTCCTCCTGCTAAATCTCCTCCTGCATCAGCTGATGCATTTCCTGCATCTCCTTCGGCGCCATCTTCTGCTTGTGCATCTCCTGCTGCTGTGTCTGCTGCATCATCTCCTCCTGCCTCTTCTCCTACAGCATCTCCTTCTGTATCTCGTGCTACATCACATGAATCTGTACCTGCTGAAGCATCTCATCCTGCTGCATCTCCTGATGAATATGCATCTATTGATGCATCTGCAGCGGCTGCATCTCCTGCTTCTGCATCATCTACTGATGCATGTCCTGCGTAATCCCCTGCTGCTGCACCCCTTGCTTCTGCATCATTTCCTGCTGCATCTCCTGATTCATCTCCTACTGCTGCACCTGCAGTATTTTCTGCTGCATCTGCTCCTGCTTCATATACTGCTTCATCTCCTACTACTGCATCTCCTGCTGCAACTCATTCTGCTGAATCTCCTGCTGCTGAATCTCCTGCTGCATCTCCTGCTTCATCTCCTGCTGCTGCAGTTCCATCTGCATCATCTCCTGCTGCATCTCCACGTGCTGAATCTCCTGCTGCAACTCCTGCTGAATCTAATCCTACCACATCTCCTGCTACTGCATAATCTGCTACATTTCGTCTTGCTGCATCTCCTGCCACTGCATTTATTGATGCATCTCCTGATGCTGAATCTCCACCTGCTGCATCTCCTGCTGCTGAACTCCTGCTGCTGCATCTTCTGCTAATGCATAACCTGCTACATCTCTGACTGCTGCATCTCCTGCTGCTGAATCAGCTGCTGCTGCATCTGCTACTGCATCTGCTGCAGGATCTTCTTCTTCTGCCTCTCATGCCACATCTCCCGCTGATGCATCTCCTGCTTCTGTATATCTTGCATCTTTTGGTGCATCTGCTGTAGATTAATCTACTGCTGCATCTCCTGTTGCTTCATCTTCTGATTTTTTGATGTTCTCCTGCATCACCTGATGCTCCATCTGCTGCTGCTGCATACACTGCTGCATCTTCTGCTGCTGAATTCACTTCTGCTGCATCTGCTGCTGCATCACCTTCTACTGAATCCCCTGATGCATCTCCTGCTGCTGCATCCACTGGTACATCTCCTAATGCTGCATCTCCTGCTGATGCACCTCCTGATGCATCTCCTGCTCAATCTCCTCCTGCTGCTTCTCCTACTGCTTCATTTCCTGCATCTGCTGCTGCATGTGCTGCTGCATCTCCTGCTTCTCTATGTCCTCCTCCTGGATCTACACCTGCATCTATTGCTGCTGCATCCTCTGCTGAACCTCCTGCTGCTGCATCTCCTTCTGCAACTTCCTCTGATGCATCAGCAGATTCATCTCAGGATGCATCTCCCCTGCTTCATCTCCTGCTGCTGAATCTCTTAAAGAATCTTCTTCTGAATCTCCTCCTGCATCTACTGCGGCTGCATCTCCTGATGCTGTATCTGCTGCTACTGCATCTCCTAATGCATCTCCTGTAGCTTAATCTCCTGCTTTTGCATCTCCTGCTTTATCTCCTTCTTATGTCTATCTTGCTGCTGCATCTACTGCTGCTTCGTCTGCTTCTACATCTCCCGCTGCATTTCCTGCTGCTGCATCTCAGGATACATCTCCTCTTGCTCAGTCTCTTGTTGCATATCCTGCTGCTACATCTCCTGCTACTGCATCTCCTTCTGCATCTCCTGCTGCATCTCTTGCAGCTGCATCTCCTGCTCCATATCCTTCTGTTGCATCTAAGGATTCATCTTATGATGGTGCTTTCTTGCTGGATCTCTTGCTTCTGCATCTCTTGCTGCTGCAAAATCTGCTGCATCTCCAACTGTTGCATTTCCAGCTGCAGCTGCTGCTGCTTTATCTCCTGCGGCTGCTGATGCATTTCCTGATGCATTTTGTACTGCTGCATCTCCTTCTGCTGTAACTCCTGCTGCATCCCCTCTTGCTGCATTTCTTACTGCTGCATTTCCTGCTCCTGCATCTGATACTTCATCTCCTGCTGCTGCATCTGCTGGTGCTGCATCTCCTGCTGCATCTGCTGCTGAATCTCTTGCTTCTGCATCTCATACCACATCTCCTGCTGCTGCATCTCCTGCTTCTGCATATCTCGCTGCATCTCCTGCTACTGCATCACATGCTGCATCACCTGCTGCCGAATCTCCTGCATCTTTTGCTGCATCTGCTGTAGATTCGCCTCCTGGTGCATCTCCTGCTGCTGCATCTCCTGCTGATGGATGTCCTCGTGCATCTCCTGATGCTGCATCTGCTGCTGCATCTCCTGCAGATGCATCTCCTGTGCCATCTCCTACTGCTGAATCTCGTGCTGCTCCATTCTCTGCTGCATCTACTGCTGCTGCATAGCCTGCTACCGAATCTCCTAATGCATCTCCTCTTGCTTAGCCTCCTGATGCTTCCTATCCTGCTTCATCTCCTTTTGCTGCATATATTGCTGCTGCATTTACTGCTGCTTGTCCTGCAGCTGTATCCCCTGCTCCATCTCCTGCTGGGGCATCTCCTGCTGCATCTCCTGCTACTCCATCTGCTGCATCTGCATCATCAGGATATTCTGAAAGAGATGCAGAAACAGGAGATGCAGCAGCAGGAGATGCAACCACAGCACTGCGGCAGCAGATTCAGCTGCAGGAGATGCAGCTGTAGGAGACGCTGCCGTAGGAGATGCAGCAGGAGATAGAACAGAAGTAGATGCAGCAGGAGATGCAGTAGCAGATGCAGCAGAAGGAAATGTAGCAGCAGAAGATGTAGGAGGATATGCAGCAGCAGTAGTTGAAACAGACCATAAAGCAGCAGGATATGCAGAAGCAGGAGAATCAGCAGCAGGGGATGCAGCAGCAGATTCAGCAGCAAATTCAGCAGGAAATGTAGCAACAGTAGATGCAGAAGCAGGAGAAGCAGCAGAAGATGCATCAGCATGAGATGAATCAGAAAATACAGAAGCAGGATATGTAGCAGGAGATGCATCAGCAGTAAATGCACCAGCAGAGGCAGCAGCAGAAGTTGCAGCGGCAGATATAGAGAAAAATGAGGAACCAGGAGCAGCCCCTATTACTTGAATTCGTCCTGCATTTACTGATGCTGCATTTTCTGCAGCATCACGTGCTCCTTTATCACCTGCTGCTACATCTGCTGATGCATCCTCCGTCTGAATTTCTTGCTGCTGCATTTCCTGCTGCTGCATCTTCTGCTTCAACTCCTGCTGCTGCATTACCTTCTGCATCTATTCCTGTTGTATTTCCTGCTGCTGCATCTTCTGATACTGCATGTGCTGCTGCATCTCCTGCTGCATCTCTTGGTGCTGCATCTTCTGGTGTTGCATCTCCTGCAGCTTCTCCTGTGGCATCCTGTATCTCCTGCTGCTACATCTCCTGATGCATCCTCTGCTCATGCATCTGCAGATGCATCTCCTGATGCACCATTTCCCGTTGCATCTGGTGCTCCAATTCCCTGCTGCATCTCTTTCTGCTCTATCTGGTGCATCTGCTGTTGCATATGCTGCTGCTTCATCTACTGCTTCATCTCCTGCTAAATCTCCTGCTGCTGCATCTCCTTCTGAAATTTCTGCTCAATCTACCGCTGAATATGCATTCCCTGCTGCATCTACTGCTGCTGCATCTCCTGCTTCATATCGTAGTGCATCTCTTCCTGCAGCATATCTTGCTGCATTTCCTTCTGCTGCATCTCCTGCTGCATCATCTGCTGAAGCATCTTCTGCTGCATCATCTCCTACTGAATCAGCATCTCCTGATGCATCACCTGCTGCATCTATTTCTGCTGCATCTGCTGCCTCGGCAGCTATAGCTGCATCACATCCTGCTGCATATTCTGCTGCATTTCCTGCTGCTGCTTAATCTGCTGCTCCATTTCCTGATGCTTCATGTACTGCTGCATCTCCTGCTACATTTGCTGCTGCTGCATCTCCTTCTACTTTATGTCCTGGTGCATCTGCTGCTTCATCTCCTGCTACTGTATAGCCTGCTGCTTCATCTCCTGCTGCATCCTATGCGGATGCATCTGCGGATGCATCCCCAGAAGCATCTCCATTTCCTGCTGCATCTGCTGCTCAGTCTTCTACAGATGCATCCAGTGCTTCTGTATTTCAGCTGCATATCCTGTTGAAGGCATTTGCGGCTGCATCTCCTGCTGCTACATCTCCTGCTGAATCTCCTGCTGCACTTCCTGCTGTAACTGCTGATGCCTATGTTGCTATTTCATCTTGTGCTGCATCTCCTGCTGAATCTTCTTCTGCAGAATCTCCTCCAGCATCTCCTGCTACAATTCCTGTTGATGTATCTCCTGCTGCATATCCTACTACATTCCCTGCTGCTGAATCTCCTTCTATATCTCCTGCTGCATCTCCTGATGCAGTTTCTACTGAATCTCCTACTGCAGAATCTCCTACGGAATTTCCTGCTGCAGAATCTGCTGATGCATTTCCTGCTGATGCATCTCCTGCTGAATCTCCAGATGTTGCATCTCCTGCTGAATCTGCTGCTGCCTCTGGTGCGGCTTCATCCTCTTTTCCTGCATCTCCTGCTGCAGCATCTCCACCTGATTTCCTGCTGCATGTCCTTCTGTTGAATCTCTTGCTGCATATCCTGGTGCATCACCTGCTGAATATGCATCTCCTGCAACATCTCATGCTGATACACCTCATGCAGCTGCATCTGCTGCTGCATATCCTGCTGCATCTGCTGTTGCCAAATCTCTTGCTGTTGCATATCCTACTGAATCTCCAGCAGCATCTCCTGCTGATGCAATTCCTGCTGCATCTCATCCTGCATCATTTGCTGCTGCATCTGCTGCTGCTTCTGGTGATGCTACATCTCCAGCTGCATCTGTTGCTGTATCTCCTGCTGCATATGGTGCTGCATCTGCTGCTGCTTCTGCTGCTGGTGCATCTCCTGACTCATATCTTGCTGTTGTGTCTCCTGCTGATGTATATTTTGCTGCATCGCCTGTTGATGCATATCCTGCTGCATCTCCTGCTTCTGCATCTACTTATTCTGCATCTTCGGCTCCAACACCTCCTTCTGCACGAATTGCTGCTGTATCTCTTATTCATCTCCTTCTGCTGCATATACTGCTGCATCTGGTGCTGCTGTACCTCCTCCTGCTGCATTTCCTGTTGCATCTCCTCCTGCTGCATATCATGCTGAATCTCCTCATACTGCATCTCCTGTTCCATCTCCTCCTGCTGCATCTCCTGCTGCATATTTTACTGCATCTCCTCCTGCTGCATCTCCTGCTGCTTCATCTCCTTCTGCTACATCTCCTTCTGCATCTCTTGCTACAGCATATCCTGCTCTATCTGCTGATTCTGCATCTCCTGATACATCCCCTGCTGCTTCATCTCATCCTGCTGCATCTCATGCTGCATCTCCTGCTGCTATATCTCCTGCTCTTTCATATCCTGCTACTGCATCTCCTAATGAATCTCCTGCTGCTTCATCTCTTGATCCATCTCCTGCTGCTGCATCTCCTGTTTCTGCATCGCTTTTGCTTTGTTTGCTGCTGCATCTCTTGCTATATCTCATGTTGCAGCTTCTATTGAAGCATCTCCTGCATCATCTTTTTCTGCTGCATATCTTGCTGCTTCATCTCCTTGAGCGTCATCTGCTGCATGTCCTTGAGCGTCACCTGCTGCATCTCCTGCATCACCTGCAGATTCATCTCCTGTAGTATCTCCTGCTCCTGCATATTCATCTGCATTTCCTGCTGCAGCTCTTTATGAATCTCCTACTGCTGCATCTGCTGAATTTGCTGCTGCATCTGCTGAATTTGCTGCTGCATCTGTGGCTGCTTCATCTACTACTGCATCTCCTGCTAAATCTCCTGCTGTTGCATCTTCTTCTGATGTTCCTGCTGAATCTACTGCTGAATAGGCATCCCCTGCTGCATCTCTTGCTGCTGCATCTCCTGCTTCATATCCTGCTGCATCTCCTCCTGCAGCATATCTTGATGCATTTCCTTCTGCTGCATCTCCTTCTCCATCATCTGCTGCAGCATCTTCTGCTGCTACATCTCCTACTGAATCTGCATCTCCTGATGCATCTGCTGCTGCATCTACTGCTGCTGCATCTGCTGCCTCTGCATCTGCAGCTGCATCACCTGCTGCTTCATCACCTTCTGCATTACCTCCTGCTGCATATTCTGCTGCATTTCCTGATTCTGCATCTCCTTAATCTGTTGCTCCATTTCCTGATGGTTCATGTACTGCTGCATCTGCCACTATATTTGCTGCTGCTGCATCTCCTTCTACTTGATGTCTTCCTGCTTTTCCTGCTGCTGCATCTGCTGCTTCATCTCCTGCTGCTGTATAGCCTGATTCTGCATCTCCTGCTGCTTCATCTCCTGCTCTTGCATCTCCTTCTGCTGAATCTCCTCCTGAATCTCTGGTGGCATCTCATGCTGCTGCATATCCTGCTACATCTCCTGACGTATCTCCTTCTGAATATTCATCTCCTCTTGCTTCTCCTACTGCTGAATCTCCTGCTGCTGAATCTCCTGGTGCTGCATCTCCTCCTGCTGCTGCAGCTCCTGCTGCTGAATCTCCGTCTGATGCGTCTGCTGCATCATCTCCTCTTTCTCCATAAGTTGCTGTATCATATCATGCTACTGCGTATCTTGAAGAATCTCTTCCTACTGCATCTTCTGCTGAATCTTCATTTCCTGCTGCATCTGCTTCTGCATCTCCTGCTGCTGCTGTATCTCTTGCTGCTTCTCCTGCTGCTGCATCAGTTGCTGCTGAATCTCTTGATGAATCTCCTGCAGCATCTCATGCTTCTACATATCATGCTGAATCTCCTGCTGCATCTCCTTCTGAATATGCATCTCCTGATGCATCTCCACCTGATGCCACTCCTACTGCTGTGTTTGCTTCTGCATCTCCTGCTGCATCTCCTGCTGCTGAATCTGCTGATGTCGTGTCTGCTACCAAATATCCTTTGTCTGCTGCTGAATCTCCTGCTGCTTAATCTCCTGCTGCTTAATCTCCTCCTGCATCTGCTGCTGCTGCATCTCCTACTGCTGCATCACCTTCTGCATGTGCTGCTGCAGCATCTCCTTCTGCTGCATCTCCTGTTGCTGCATCTGCTGGTGCTGCATCTGCTGCAACATCTGCTTCTGCATCTCCTGCTGCAGCACCTCCTGCTGCATCTCCGTCTGAATCTCTTGGTGCTGCATTTCCTGCTGATGCATATTATGCTTGAAATCCTGCTCCTTCAGCTCCTGCTGCTTCATCTGCTGATATGCCTGTGTTGCTGCATGTCCTGATAGATCTCCTGCTGCTGCATATTCATCTGCATTTCCTCCTGCAGCTCTTTATGCATTTACTAATGCTGCATCTGCTGAATTTGCTGCTGCATCTGCTGCTGATTCATCTACTGTTGCATCTCCTGATAGATCTCCTGATGCTGCATCTCCTGATGCTGCATCTGATGCTGCATCTGATGCTACTTTCTCTCTTGCTGCATTTACTGCGGCTGCATATCTTGCTATATTTTCTTCTGCTGCATCTTCTTCACTTCATCCACTACTCTGTACCTCCTGCTGCTGCATCTCCTCCTTCTGCATCTCCAGCTGAATCTCCTGTAGCAGCTCCTGCTTCTTCATCTCCTGCTGCTACATCGCCTAGTGCATATGATGATGCTGCATCTCCTGTTACTTCTGCTGCTGCTGCATTCCCTGCTGCATCTCCTGATGCTGCAGCTCCTTCTGCATCTTCTGCTGATGCATCTCCTGCGGAATCTGCTGCTGCTGCATCTCCTGTTGCATCTGCTTCTGATGCATGTGCGGCTACATCTCTGCTGCTGCATCTCTTGCTCCATTTCCTGCTTCATCTGCTGATTCATCTGCTGCTGCTCTATGTCCTGCTACATCTCGTCATCCTGCACATCCTGCTGCATCTGCTGAAGATCCTCTTCCTATTGCTTCTCCTGCTGAATCTGCATTTCCTGCTGCATCTGCTTCTGCACCTCCTGCTGCTGCATCTCCTGCTGAATTAGCTGCTGCTGCATCTGCTTCTACATGTATGTTATAACTTTCTACGTTTGCTGCCTCATCTCCTGATGCATCTGCTAATGAACATCCTGCTGCTGCATCTCCTGCTTCATCTTCAGCTGCTGCATCTGTGGCTTCATTACCTGATATGTCATCTCCTGCTGCATCTGCTGCAGTATTTCCTGCTGCAGCATCTCCTGCTTCTGCGTCTACTGCTGCATTTCCTGCTACATCTCCTGCTGATGCATCTCCTATTGCAAATCTGCTGCAGCATCTCCTGCTTCTGAATCTCTTGCTGCATCTTGATGCATCTGCTGCTGCATCTCCACCTGCTGTATCTGATGCTTCATCTCCTGCTACATTTCCTGTTGCTGCATCTCCTTCTGCATCTCCTGCTGCTGTGCCTGCTGCTGCATAACCTGCTGAATCACCTGCTGCTGGATCTGCTGCGACTGCATTTCCTGCTACTTCAACTCCTGCTCTTGCATCTCCTTCTGCTGAATCTCCTCCTGTATCTCCTACGGAACCTCATGCTGCTACATATCCCACTACATCTCCCTAAGAATATGCATCTCCTGATGCGTCTCCTGCTACTACATCTCCTGATGCATATCCTGCTGAATATGTATATCCTGCTGCATCTCCTGCTGCTGCCTCTGCTGCTGCTCTGTCTTCTTCTCTATCGCTTCATCTGCTGCTGCATCTCCTGCTGCATCTGCTGCTGCTGAATGTCCTGTTACTGCATATCCTTCTGCATCTGCAGCGGCATCTCCTTCTGCATCTGCTGCTGCTGTATCTCCTGCTGCTGTATCTCCTGCTGAATTTCCTGCAGCTGCATTTCCTCCTGCTAAATCTCCTCCTGAATCTCCTGCCACCTCTCCTGCTTCATCTGCTGCTGCTGTATCTCCTGCTGCATCTCCTGCTGCTGAATTTCCTGCTGCTGCATCTCCTCCTGCATCTCCTGCTGCATTTCTTGGTGCTATATATCCTGCTGCTGCAACTCCTGCTGCATCTCCTGCTGAATCTCCTGCTATAGGATCTCCTGCTGCATCTCTTGCTGAAACTCCTGTTACAGAATCTCCTGCTGAATCTCCTGCTGCATAACCTCCTGCTAAGTCTCCCGCTGCTGCATCTCCTCCTGATACATCTGCTGCAGCATCTTCTGCTGCTACATCACCTGCTGCTCATCTCCTGCTGCTACATCTCCTGCTGCTGCATCTTCTGCTGCTGAATCTCATGCTGAAACTCCTGCTGCATCTCCGGCTACTGCATCCTCTGCTTCTTTATATACTGCTGCATTTCCTGCTGCTGTATCTCTAGGTGCATCTTTTGCTGCATCTCCTGCTGCTATATTACCTGCTGCATCACCTCCTGCTGTGTCTCCTGGTGCTGCATCTCCTCCTGCAACATCTGCTGCAGCATCTCCTGCTGCTGCATCTCCTCCTGCTTCTCCTGCTGCATCTGCTTCTACATCTGCTGCTGCATCTCCTACTGCTGCATCTCCTTCTGCTTCATCTTCTGCTTCATCTACTTCTCCTGCATATCCTGAATATATTTCCTGCTGCATCTTCTACGGTATTTCTTGCTACATCATCTGCCTCACTTCCTTTTGCATCTCCTGCTGCGTCTGCTGATGCATCTCGTTCTGCTGCATCTCCTGCTTCATCTTCAGCTGATGTACCTGTAGCTTCATCTCCTGATATTTTATCTCCTTCTGCATCTGCTGGGCATCTCCTGCTGCTGCATCTCCTGCTGCATTTCCTGCTGCATCTGCTGCTGCTCTGCTGAAAGTCATGGAGCGGGTGACCTTGAGTGCGATCATGAAGCACTTGCAAGAGAACCGGGTGATCAGGCCCAGTCAACACGAGTTCATGAAAGGCAGGTCTTGCCAGAGCAATCTGATCACCTTCTATGACCAAGTGACTAAACTCTTGCACGAGGGAAAGGCTGTGGATGTGGTCTTCCTGGACTTTAGTAAAGCCTTTGATACAGTTTCTCATAGCATTCTGCTTCAGAAACTGTGGGCCTCTGGCCTGGACAGGTGCACACTCTCCTGGGTGAAAAACTGGTTGAATGACCGGGCCCAGAGGGTGGTGGTAAATGGAGTTAAATCCAGCTGGAGGCCAGTGACAAGTGGGGTTCCCCAGGGCTCAGTCCTGGGTCCAGTCCTGTTTAATGTCTTTATCAACGACCTGGATGAAGGCATTGAGTCCTCCCTTAGCAAGTTTGCAGATGACACCAAGCTGGGAGGAAGTGTGGATCTGCTGGAGGGTTGGGAGGCTATGCAAAGGGACCTGAACAGGCTGGACTGCTGGGCTGAGACCAACGGCATGAGGTTTAACACGGCCAAATGCCGGGTCCTGCACTTGGGGCACAACAACCCTAAGCAGAGGTACAAACTAGGAGAGACCTGGCTGGAAAGCTGCCAGGAGGAGAAGGACCTGGGGGTGCTGGTTGACAACCGACTGAACATGAGCCAGCAGTGTGCCCAGCTGGCCAAAAAGGCCAATGGCATCTTGGCTTGTATCAAGAACGGTGTGACCAGCAGGTCCAGGGAGGTTATTCTCCCCCTGTACTCGACACTGGTGAGACCGCACCTCGAGTACTGTCTTCAGTTCTGGGCCCCTCACCACAAGAGGGATGTTGTGGCTCTGGAGCGAGTCCAGAGAAGGGCAACAAAGCTGGTGAAGGGGCTGGAGAACAAATCTTATGAGGAGCAGCTGAGAGAGCTGGGGTTGTTCAGCCTGGAGAAGAGGAGGCTGAGGGGAGACCTTATTACTCTCTACAACTACCTGAGGGGAGGTTGTGGAGAGGAGAGTGCTGGCCTCTTCTCCCAAGTGACAGGGGACAGGACGAGAGGGAATGTCCTCAATCTCTGCCAGGGGAGATTTAGGCTTGAGATTAGGAAGAAATTCTTCACGGAAAGGGTGGTTAGGCACTGGAACAGTCTGCCAAAGTAGGTGGTTGAGTCACCGTCCCTGGAGGTGTTTAAGGTTAGGGTAGATGAGGTGCATAGGAGCATGATTTAGGGATTGGTGGGCATGGTTGGACTCGACGATCCAGTGGGTCTCTTCCAACCTGGTCATTCTGTGATTCTGTGATTCTGTGATCTCCTGCAGCAATTCCTGCTGCTATATATCTTGCT
Organism: Clamator glandarius; assembly: GCA_033459285.1. Taxonomy (NCBI): domain Eukaryota; kingdom Metazoa; phylum Chordata; class Aves; order Cuculiformes; family Cuculidae; genus Clamator; species Clamator glandarius. Next base: position 392,155 of record JAUNZM010001634.1, read on the forward strand.
GTATCTTCTACTGCTGCATCTCCTGCTGCTGTATCTGCTTCTACTGCATGTCTTGCTGCATCTCTTCCTGATGCTTCTCCTGCTGCATATCCTTCTGCATTTCCTGCTGCAACTCTCCACCTGCATCTTCTGTTGTATCTCCTACTTCGGCTTCTCCTGCTGCATCTATTTCTGCCCATCTCCTTCTGCATCTCCTGCTCCTGCACGTCCTACTGTGAATCTGCTGCAGATTCTTCTGCTGATGAATCTCCTGCTGAATCTGCATCACCTGCTGCATCTCCTGCTGCTGCATCTCCTGCTGCTTCATCTCTTTTCTCTGCATCTCCTGCTGTATCTCCTGCCACATCTCCTGCCGCTGAATCCCCTGCTGTATCTACTACCGATGCATCTCCTGCTTTTGTTTCTGCTTCTGCATCTCCTGCTGCATCTTCTGCGTCTGCATCTCCTGCTTCTATTTCTGCTGCATCATCACCTCCTGCCTCACCTCCTACTGCATCTCCTGCTCAATCTCCTGCTCATCTCCTGCTGCTGTATCAGCCGAAGCATCTTTTCCTGCTGCATCTACTGCTTAATCTGCATCTCTTACTGCATCTGCTTCTGCATCTCATTTTGCTGCATTTCCTGCAGAACTTGCTGCTGAATCTGCTGCTGCATCCCCTGCTGTTGCATCTCCTGCTTTATCTACTGCTGCATATGCTGCTACTGCATTTCCTGATGAATCTGCTGCTGGATCATTTGCGGTGGCATCTCCTGCCCTTGCATCTCCTGCTGCTGAATCTCTGCCTGAATCTCCTGCGACATCTCATGCTGCTACATAACCTGTTACATCTCCTGATGCATCTCCTTCTGAATGGTCATCTCCTGATGCATCTCCTGCTGCTGAATCTCCTGCTGCTGCATCTCCTGCTGATGCTTAACCTGCTGCATCTCTGACTGCTGCATCTCCTGCTGCTGAATTTCCTGCTGTTGCATCTGCTGTTTCATCTCCTGCTGCTGCATCTGGTGGTGCTGTATATGCTACTGCATCTGCTGCAGGATCTCCTTCTTCTGCCTCTCATGCCACATCTCCCACTGATGCATCTCCTGCTTCTGTATATCTTGCTCAATCTCCTGCTGCTGCATCTCCTGCTGCTGCATCTCCTGCTGCTGCATCTCCTGCGTCTTTTGGTGCATCTGCTGTAGATTAATCTACTGCTGTATCTCCTGTTATTTCACCTTCTGATTTTTGATGTCCTCGTGCATCACCTGATGCTCCATCCACCTTCGCTACATCTAGTCCTTGTGGGAGACTTCAATTTCCCAGATATAGGCTGGGAGTATAATACAGCAGAAAGGAAGCAGTCCCGGAGGTTCCTGGAGTGTGTGGAAGGCAACTTCCTCACACAGCTGGTGAGCAAACCAACAAGGGACGTGCCCTCTTGGACCTGCTGTTGGTGAACAGAGAAGGACTGGTGGGGGATGTGAAGGTTGGAGGACGCTTGGGGCAAAGCAATCATGAGATGGTAGAGTTCTCAGTGCGGGGTAAAATGAAGAAGGAGGTTAGCAGAACAGTCGCCCTCAACTTTCAGAGAGCAGACTTTGGGCTGTTCAGAAGGCTGGTCGGAAAAGTCCCATGGGAGGTGCTCCTTGAAGGCAAAGGTGTCCATGAGGGCTGGGCGCTCTTCAAGAAGGAACTCCTAGCAGCTCAGGGGAAAGCCGTCCCCAAGTTCCGGAAAAGTAGCCGGAGGGGTAAGAAACCAGCATGGTTGAGTAGGGAGGTCCTAAGAGACATCAATAGGAAGAGGAGGGTCTACGACCTCTGGAGGAAGGGGCAGGCATCCTGGGTGGACTATAGGGAGGAAGTGAGAACGTGCAGGGAAAAAATCAGGAGGGCTAAGGCCCAACTAGAAATGCGATTGGCCAAGACTGTGAAAGACAACAAAAAGTCTTTCTACAAATACATCAACAGCAAAAGGAGGGCTAGGGAGAATCTCCAGTCCCTAGTAGATGCAGAAGGAACAAGAGTAACAGGGGACGAAGACAAGGCTGAAGTGCTCAATGTCTACTTTGCCTCAGTCTTTAACAGTAAGGAAAATTGTTCCCTCTGTGCACAACCCCAAGGGTTGGAAGAGAAGTATGAGATTCCCAAGGTCCAAGAGGAGGTGGTTAGAGACTTGCTTGCCCAGCTAGATGCCCACAAGTCTATGGGGCCGGATGGAGTCCACCCAAGAGTTTTGAGGAAACTGGCGGATGTGCTGGCCAAACCCCTTTCCATCATCTTCCAGCAGTCCTGGATGACTGGGGAGGTTCCACTGGATTGGAGGCTGGCTGATGTCGTGCCCATCTATAAGAAGGGGCGCAGGGAGGATCCGGGGAACTACAGGCCTGTCAGCCTGACCTCGGTACCGGGGTAAGTCATGGAGTGGGTGACCTTGAGTGCGATCATGAAGCACTTGCAAGAGAACCGGGTGATCAGGCCCAGTCAACACGGGTTCATGAAAGGCAGGTCTTGCCAGACTAATCTGATCACCTTCTACGACCAAGTGACTAAACTCTTGCACGAGGGAAAGGCTGTGGATGTGGTCTTCCTGGACTTTAGTAAAGCCTTTGATACAGTTTCTCATAGCATTCTTCTTCGGAAACTGTGGGCCTCTGGCCTGGATGGGTGCACACTCTCCTGGGTGAAAAACTGGTTGAATGACCGGGCCCAGAGGGTGGTGGTAAATGGAGTTAAATCCAGCTGGAGGCCAGTGACAAGTGGGGTTCCCCAGGGCTCAGTCCTGGGTCCAGTCCTGTTTAATGTCTTTATCAACGACCTGGATGAAGGCATTGAGTCCTCCCTTAGCAAGTTTGCAGATGACACCAAGCTGGGAGGAAGTGTGGATCTGCTGGAGGGTTGGGAGGCTATGCAAAGGGACCTGAACAGGCTGGACTGCTGGGCTGAGACCAACGGCATGAGGTTTAACACGGCCAAATGCCGGGTCCTGCACTTGGGGCACAACAACCCTAAGCAGAGGTACAAACTAGGAGAGACCTGGCTGGAAAGCTGCCAGGAGGAGAAGGACCTGGGGGTGCTGGTTGACAACCGACTGAACATGAGCCAGCAGTGTGCCCAGCTGGCCAAAAAGGCCAATGGCATCTTGGCTTGTATCAAGAACGGTGTGACCAGCAGGTCCAGGGAGGTTATTCTCCCCCTGTACTCGACACTGGTGAGACCGCACCTCGAGTACTGTCTTCAGTTCTGGGCCCCTCACCACAAGAGGGATGTTGTGGCTCTGGAGCGAGTCCAGAGAAGGGCAACAAAGCTGGTGAAGGGGCTGGAGAACAAATCTTATGAGGAGCAGCTGAGAGAGCTGGGGTTGTTCAGCCTGGAGAAGAGGAGGCTGAGGGGAGACCTTATTACTCTCTACAACTACCTGAGGGGAGGTTGTGGAGAGGAGAGTGCTGGCCTCTTCTCCCAAGTGACAGGGGACAGGACGAGAGGGAATGTCCTCAATCTCTGCCAGGGGAGATTTAGGCTTGAGATTAGGAAGAAATTCTTCACGGAAAGGGTGGTTAGGCACTGGAACAGTCTGCCAAAGTAGGTGGTTGAGTCACCGTCCCTGGAGGTGTTTAAGGTTAGGGTAGATGAGGTGCATAGGAGCATGATTTAGGGATTGGTGGGCATGGTTGGACTCGACGATCCAGTGGGTCTCTTCCAACCTGGTCATTCTGTGATTCTGTGATTCTGTGATCTCCTGCAGCAATTCCTGCTGCTATATATCTTGCTGTATCTTCTACTGCTGCATCTCCTGCTGCTGTATCTGCTTCTACTGCATGTCTTGCTGCATCTCTTCCTGATGCTTCTCCTGCTGCATATCCTTCTGCATTTCCTGCTGCAACTCTCCACCTGCATCTTCTGTTGTATCTCCTACTTCGGCTTCTCCTGCTGCATCTATTTCTGCCCATCTCCTTCTGCATCTCCTGCTCCTGCACGTCCTACTGTGAATCTGCTGCAGATTCTTCTGCTGATGAATCTCCTGCTGAATCTGCATCACCTGCTGCATCTCCTGCTGCTGCATCTCCTGCTGCTTCATCTCTTTTCTCTGCATCTCCTGCTGTATCTCCTGCCACATCTCCTGCCGCTGAATCCCCTGCTGTATCTACTACCGATGCATCTCCTGCTTTTGTTTCTGCTTCTGCATCTCCTGCTGCATCTTCTGCGTCTGCATCTCCTGCTTCTATTTCTGCTGCATCATCACCTCCTGCCTCACCTCCTACTGCATCTCCTGCTCAATCTCCTGCTCATCTCCTGCTGCTGTATCAGCCGAAGCATCTTTTCCTGCTGCATCTACTGCTTAATCTGCATCTCTTACTGCATCTGCTTCTGCATCTCATTTTGCTGCATTTCCTGCAGAACTTGCTGCTGAATCTGCTGCTGCATCCCCTGCTGTTGCATCTCCTGCTTTATCTACTGCTGCATATGCTGCTACTGCATTTCCTGATGAATCTGCTGCTGGATCATTTGCGGTGGCATCTCCTGCCCTTGCATCTCCTGCTGCTGAATCTCTGCCTGAATCTCCTGCGACATCTCATGCTGCTACATAACCTGTTACATCTCCTGATGCATCTCCTTCTGAATGGTCATCTCCTGATGCATCTCCTGCTGCTGAATCTCCTGCTGCTGCATCTCCTGCTGATGCTTAACCTGCTGCATCTCTGACTGCTGCATCTCCTGCTGCTGAATTTCCTGCTGTTGCATCTGCTGTTTCATCTCCTGCTGCTGCATCTGGTGGTGCTGTATATGCTACTGCATCTGCTGCAGGATCTCCTTCTTCTGCCTCTCATGCCACATCTCCCACTGATGCATCTCCTGCTTCTGTATATCTTGCTCAATCTCCTGCTGCTGCATCTCCTGCTGCTGCATCTCCTGCTGCTGCATCTCCTGCGTCTTTTGGTGCATCTGCTGTAGATTAATCTACTGCTGTATCTCCTGTTATTTCACCTTCTGATTTTTGATGTCCTCGTGCATCACCTGATGCTCCATCCACCTTCGCTACATCTAGTCCTTGTGGGAGACTTCAATTTCCCAGATATAGGCTGGGAGTATAATACAGCAGAAAGGAAGCAGTCCCGGAGGTTCCTGGAGTGTGTGGAAGGCAACTTCCTCACACAGCTGGTGAGCAAACCAACAAGGGACGTGCCCTCTTGGACCTGCTGTTGGTGAACAGAGAAGGACTGGTGGGGGATGTGAAGGTTGGAGGACGCTTGGGGCAAAGCAATCATGAGATGGTAGAGTTCTCAGTGCGGGGTAAAATGAAGAAGGAGGTTAGCAGAACAGTCGCCCTCAACTTTCAGAGAGCAGACTTTGGGCTGTTCAGAAGGCTGGTCGGAAAAGTCCCATGGGAGGTGCTCCTTGAAGGCAAAGGTGTCCATGAGGGCTGGGCGCTCTTCAAGAAGGAACTCCTAGCAGCTCAGGGGAAAGCCGTCCCCAAGTTCCGGAAAAGTAGCCGGAGGGGTAAGAAACCAGCATGGTTGAGTAGGGAGGTCCTAAGAGACATCAATAGGAAGAGGAGGGTCTACGACCTCTGGAGGAAGGGGCAGGCATCCTGGGTGGACTATAGGGAGGAAGTGAGAACGTGCAGGGAAAAAATCAGGAGGGCTAAGGCCCAACTAGAAATGCGATTGGCCAAGACTGTGAAAGACAACAAAAAGTCTTTCTACAAATACATCAACAGCAAAAGGAGGGCTAGGGAGAATCTCCAGTCCCTAGTAGATGCAGAAGGAACAAGAGTAACAGGGGACGAAGACAAGGCTGAAGTGCTCAATGTCTACTTTGCCTCAGTCTTTAACAGTAAGGAAAATTGTTCCCTCTGTGCACAACCCCAAGGGTTGGAAGAGAAGTATGAGATTCCCAAGGTCCAAGAGGAGGTGGTTAGAGACTTGCTTGCCCAGCTAGATGCCCACAAGTCTATGGGGCCGGATGGAGTCCACCCAAGAGTTTTGAGGAAACTGGCGGATGTGCTGGCCAAACCCCTTTCCATCATCTTCCAGCAGTCCTGGATGACTGGGGAGGTTCCACTGGATTGGAGGCTGGCTGATGTCGTGCCCATCTATAAGAAGGGGCGCAGGGAGGATCCGGGGAACTACAGGCCTGTCAGCCTGACCTCGGTACCGGGGTAAGTCATGGAGCGGGTGACCTTGAGTGCGATCATGAAGCACTTGCAAGAGAACCGGGTGATCAGGCCCAGTCAACACGAGTTCATGAAAGGCAGGTCTTGCCAGACTAATCTGATCACCTTCTATGACCAAGTGACTAAACTCTTGCACGAGGGAAAGGCTGTGGATGTGGTCTTCCTGGACTTTAGTAAAGCCTTTGATACAGTTTCTCATAGCATTCTGCTTCAGAAACTGTGGGCCTCTGGCCTGGACAGGTGCACACTCTCCTGGGTGAAAAACTGGTTGAATGACCGGGCCCAGAGGGTGGTGGTAAATGGAGTTAAATCCAGCTGGAGGCCAGTGACAAGTGGGGTTCCCCAGGGCTCAGTCCTGGGTCCAGTCCTGTTTAATGTCTTTATCAACGACCTGGATGAAGGCATTGAGTCCTCCCTTAGCAAGTTTGCAGATGACACCAAGCTGGGAGGAAGTGTGGATCTGCTGGAGGGTTGGGAGGCTATGCAAAGGGACCTGAACAGGCTGGACTGCTGGGCTGAGACCAACGGCATGAGGTTTAACACGGCCAAATGCCGGGTCCTGCACTTGGGGCACAACAACCCTAAGCAGAGGTACAAACTAGGAGAGACCTGGCTGGAAAGCTGCCAGGAGGAGAAGGACCTGGGGGTGCTGGTTGACAACCGACTGAACATGAGCCAGCAGTGTGCCCAGCTGGCCAAAAAGGCCAATGGCATCTTGGCTTGTATCAAGAATGGTGTGACCAGCAGGTCCAGGGAGGTTATTCTCCCCCTGTACTCGACACTGGTGAGACCGCACCTCGAGTACTGTCTTCAGTTCTGGGCCCCTCACCACAAGAGGGATGTTGTGGCTCTGGAGCGAGTCCAGAGAAGGGCAACAAAGCTGGTGAAGGGGCTGGAGAACAAATCTTATGAGGAGCAGCTGAGAGAGCTGGGGTTGTTCAGCCTGGAGAAGAGGAGGCTGAGGGGAGACCTTATTACTCTGTACAACTACCTGAGGGGAGGTTGTGGAGAGGAGGGTGCTGGCTTCTTCTCCCAAGTGACAGGGGACAGGACGAGAGGGAATGGCCTCAAGCTCCACCAGGGGAGATTTAGGCTTGAGATTAGGAAAAAGTTCTTCATGGAGAGGGTGGTTAGGCATCCCTGGAGGTGTTTAAGGTTAGGGTAGACGAGGTGCTTAGGAGCATGGTTTAGGGACTGGTGGGCATGGTTGGACTCGACGATCCAGCGAGTCTCTTCCAACCTGGTCATTCTGTGATTCTGTGATTCCATCTGCTGCTGCTGCATACACTGCTGTATCTCCTGCTACTGCATCTCCTGCTGAATGTGCTTCTGTATCTGCTGCGGCATCTGCTGATTCTTCATCTCCTGCTGCTGAATCTCCTGCTTCTGCATCTTCTGATGAATGTGCTGCTGAGTATGCTGCTGCATCTCCTGCTGCACCGCCTGCTGAATATGCATCTTCAACTGCTGTATCCCCTACTTCTGCATCCTCTCTTATATCTACTACTGCTGCATTCTCTCTTTTATCTACTACTGCTGCATATCCTGCTACATCTTCTCCTGCTGAATTTACTTCTGCTGCATCTGCTACTGCATCTGCTGCTACTGAATCCCCTGCTGCATTCCTGCTGCATTTCATGCTGCTGCACATCCTGCTGCTGCATCTCCTGCTGCACCTCCTGCTGCATCACCTGCTATTGAATCCCCTGCTGCACCTCCTAATACTTCATCTCCTGATGCTTGCATCTCTTGATGCATCTCCAGATGCATCTCCTGCTGCTTCGCCTGCTGCTTCATCTCCTGCATCTGCTGCTGCATCTACTGCTACATCTCCTGATGCCCTATGTCCTCCTCCTGGATCTCCTTCTACATCTATTGCTGCTGCATCCTCTGCTGAACCTCCTGCTGCTGCACCTCTGTCGGCGACTACCTCTGATGCATCAGCAGATTCATCTGATGATGCATCTCCACTGCTTCATCTCCTGCTCTTGCATACCTTGCTGCAACTACTGCTGCTTCCTACTCTACTTCATCTACTGCTGTTGCATTACCTGCTGCTTCTGCTGCTGCTACGTCTCCTCCTGAATTTCCAGCTACTGCATCTCCTGGAGCTATATTTTGCTTATGAATCTCCTGCTGTTGTATCTCTTACGGAATCTGCTTCTGAATCTGCTGCTGCATCTACTGCGGCTGCATCTCCTGATGATGCACCTCCTGCTGCTGCATCTCAGGGTACATCTCCTCTCGCTCAATCTCCTGCTGCATATCCTGTTGCTACATCTCCTGCTACTGCAGCTCCTATTGCGTCTCCTGCTGTATCTCCTGCTACATCTCTTGCGGCTGCATCTCCTGCTGCTGAATCTTCTCCTAATCGATCTCCTTAAGCATCTCTTTCTGCTGCATCTTCCGCGTTTCCTGAGGCATCACTTCTTGCTGCATTTCCTGCTGAATCACTTACTGCTGCATCTGCAGCATTTGCTGCTACATCTACTGCTGCTTCTCAAACTGCTGCATCTCCAACTACATATCCTGCTGCTGCATCTGCTGCTGCTATATCTCTTGCTGCATCTACTGGGACTACATCTCCTGCTGCATCTCCTTCAACTGCTTCTCATTCTCTGCATCTTCTTCTCTGCATCTCCTGATACTGCTTCAACTGCTGTTGCATCTCCTGCTGCTTCACCTCCTGCTGCATCTGCGACTGCAAGTCTTTCTGCTGCAAATCTTGCTGCTGCATCTCCTGCTCCATATCCTTCTGTTGTATCTGCATATTCATCTTATGATGGTGCTTTCTTGCTGGATCTCCTGCTTCTGCATCTTCTGCTGCTGCAAACTCTGCTGCATCTCCTGCTGCTGCCTTTCCAGCTGCAGCTGCTGCTGCTGCATCTACTGCTGAATCACCTGCTGCCGCATCTACTGCTGCATCACCTGCTGCCGAATCCTCTGCATCTTTTGCTGCATTTGCTGTAGATTCACCTCCTGGTGCATCTCCGTCTGCTGCATTTCCTGCTGATGGATGTCCTCGTGCATCTCCTGATGCTGCATCTGCTGCTGCATCTCCTGCAGATGCATCTCCTACTGCTGAATCTCGTGCTGCTTCATTCTCTGCTGCATCTACTGCTGCTGCATAGTCTGCTGAGGAATCTCCTAATGCATCTCCTCTTGCTTAGTCTCCTGATGCTTCCTATCCTGCTTCATCTCCTTTTGCTGCATATATTGCTGCTGCATCTACTGCTGCTTGGCCTGCTGCTGTATGGCCTGCTCCATCTCCTGGATGCTGGGGCATCTCCTGCTGCGTCTCCTTCTGCATCTCCTGCTACTCCATCTGCTGCATCTACATCATCAGGATATTCTGAAAGAGATGCAGCAACAGGAGATGCAGCAGCAGGAGATGCAACCACATCACTGCGGCAGCAGATTCAGCTGCAAGAGATGCAGCAGGATTTTCAGCTGGAGATACAGCAGAAGGAGATGCAGCAGGAGATGCAACAGGAGGACATGCAGCAGTAGGAGATTCAGCAAGAGATGCAGCAGAAGGAAGTGTAGCAGCAGAAGATACAGCAGGATATGCAGCAGAAGTAGATGAAACAGATGATAAAGCAGCAGGTTATGCAGCAGCAGAGGAAGCAGGAGGAGATTGAGCAGGAGATGCAGCAGAAGGAGATTCAGTAGGAGAATCAGCATATGATACAGCTGCAGGAGATTCAGCAGCAGATGCAGCAGCAGATTCAGTAGAGATGTAGCCGCATAGGCAGATTCAGCAGGAGGTGCAGGAGCAGAAAATGCAGAAGGAGATGGTACTGGATATGCAATAGCAGGAGATGCAGCAGCAGATGCACTAGCTGGAGATGCAGCAGGAGATGTTGTAGGCTCTTAAAGTGACGCCTGGAGAAGAGGAGGGTGAGGGGAGACCTTAGTACTCTCTACAACTACCTGAAGGGAGGTTGTGGAGAAGAGGGTGCTGGCCTCTTCTCCCAAGTGACAGGGGACAGGACGAGAGGGAATGGCCTCAAGCTCCGCCAGGTGGAGATTTAGGCTTGAGATTAGGAAAAAGTTCTTCACGGAGAGGGTGGTTAGGCATTGGAATGGTCTGCCAAGGGAGGTGGTTGAGTCACCGTCCCTGGAGGTGTTTAAGGTTAGAGTAGATGAGGTGCATAGGGGCATGATTTAGGGATTGGTGGGAATGGTTTGACGCGACGATCCAGTGGGTCTCTTCCAACCTGGTTATTCTGTGATTCTGTGATTCTGATGTTACAGAACACAAGACTAGACTGAAAGTTCTACACGTATTGCTTTGCAGTAAAAGAGCTATAAGAGAAAAGATTCAGCAACAGCAGCATTCCATGCTAGCATCTTGCCTGCGGGAGTTGCTCACTTTCCCTAGAGCACCTTAATAGTCGTAATAAAGACACAATTCAGTACCCTATACTAAAACCGTCCATAAATCGTTACTGCTTGTATTGAAATTGTTTCCACAGAAGACTCTAAGGAGAGCCAGCATTTGATCGTAACAGCTTCCTTTCATTACTTTTTCTGAACTCTCTGAAATTTGGAAGTGATGCTTTAATAGCCATACGAATGTTGCAGTACACAAGCCTAGACTGAAAGTTCTACAAGTCTTCTTTTGCAGTGAAAGCACTATACGAGAGCACATTCAGAAGCATCAGCATTCCATTCTAGCATCTTCCATGTGGGAATTACTCACTTTTCCTAAAGAGCCTTCATAGGCAAAGATCAATCACAATTCAGTACCCTATACTAAAACGGTCCATAAGTCTTGCTTAGCCTCTTGCAGTGAAAGTGCTTCCATAGAAGACTCAGACTAAAGCCAGCATTTGATGGTAGCAACTTCTCTACGTTACTCGTTCTGAACGATCTGAAAATATTGAAGTGATGCCTTAATAGCAATTCTGAAGTTACAGTATACAAGCCCAGACTGAAATTTCTACAAGTCTTGCTTTGTAATAAAAGCGCTATGAGGGAGGACATTCTGAAGTAGCAGCATTCCATGCTAGCAACTTCCCTGCAGGTGTAATTTAATTTTCCTAAAGCGGGTTGATAGACGCAGTTAAGTCACTATTCAGTACCCTATACTAAAACGGTCCTTAAGCCGTGCTTTGCTGCTTGCAGTGAAATCTCTCCACAAAAGTCTCTTACGAGAGCCAGCATTTAATCGTAGCATGTTTCCCTCAGGTGCGTGTGTTAAATGCTCTGAAATTTTGAAGTGACACTTGAATAGCAATTCTGATGTTACCGTACGCAAGTCTACACTGAAAGCTCTACAAGTCTTGCTTTAGAGAAAAAGCGCTCTAAGAGAAGACCTTCAGAAGAAGCAGCTTTCCATGCTAGCGTCTTCCCTGTGGGCATATTTCCATTTTCCTTAAGCGCCGTAATAGGCGCAGTTAAGTCATAATTCAGTACCCTACACTAAATCGTACTGTTAGTCATGCTTTCCACTTTGCAATGAAAGAACTTCCACAGAAGACTCTAACGAGAGCCAGTATTTGATGGCAGCAGCGGTTCTTGTGCCGAACGATCTGAATTTTGGAAGTGACGCTTTATTTGCCGTTTATATGTTACGGTAAGCAAGCTTATACTGATAGTTCTACAATTCTTCCTTTGTAGTGAAAGACCTAAGAGAACACATTCAGAAGCAGCAGCATTCCTTGCCAGCTTCTTTCCTGCAGGATTTACTCACTTTTCCTAAAGCATCTTAAAAGGCACAGTTAAATCACAATTCAGCACCCTATACTAAAACGGTCAACTAGTCGTGCTTTGCAGCTTGCAAAGCACTTCAAGAGAAGACTCAAATGAGAGCCAGAATTTGATGGTAGCAGCTTTCCTGCTGTTCTTGGTCTGAACGATCTGAAAAAATTGAAGTGACGCCTTAATAGCAATTCTGAAGTTAAGTATACAAGACTAGACTGAAAGGTCTACACGTCTTGCTTTACAGAAAAAGCACTCTAAGAGAAGACATTCAGAAGAGGCATCGTTCCATGCTAGCATCTTCCCTCCGGCAGTTGCTCACTTTTTTTAAAGTGCCGTAATTTGTGAATATTAAGATGCCATTTATTCTCTTACATTAAAACACCCTGTTAGTCGTGCTTTGCACCTTGCAGTGAAAGCGCATCTACAGAAGACTCTAACGAGAGCCAGCATTTCATGGTAGCATCTTACCTGCGGTACTTGTCCTGAACACTCTGAAATCTGGAAGTGACGCCTTCACAGCCATTCTGATGTTACCGTTAACAAGTTTAGACTGAAACTTCTACAAGTTTTGCTTTGCAGTGAAAGCACTCTAAGAGAAGACATTCAGAAGCAGCAGCATTCCATGCTAACATCTTCGCTGTTGGAGATATTCACTTTTCCTAAAGCTCGTTATTAGTCGCTATTATTTCACTATTCTTTAATCTACACTTAAATGCATTGTTAATCGTGTTTTGCATCTCTCAGTGAAAACGCTTCCAGAGAAGATTCTAACAAGAGACACCATCTGATGCTAGCAACTTCCCAGGGGTATTTCTGTTGAACGCTTTCAAAATCTTCAAGTGAAGCCTTACTAGCTTTGCTGATGTCACAGTTCACTAGCCTAGATAGAAAGTTCGATAAATCTTGGTTTGCAGTGATTGTGCTCTAAGAGAAGACATTCAGAAGCAGAAGCATTCCATGCTAACATCTTCCCTGCTGGAGATATTCACTTTTCCTAAAGCGCCTTATTAGGCGCTATTAAGTCTCTATTCATTTGCCAGCACAAGAACGTTGTGTTAGTCGTTCTCTGGATCTTGCAGAGAAACCACTTCCATAGAAGACACTAACGAAAGCCAGCTTTTGATGGTAACAACTTTTCTGTGTTCCTTGTGCCCAACGCTCTGATGTTTTGAAGTAACGCCTTCGTAGCCATTCTGGTCTTACAGTACAGAAGACTAGACTGAAAGTTCTACAAGTCGTGCTCTGCAATGAAAGCGCTCTAAGAGAATACATCCACAAGCAGAAGCATTCCATGCTAACATCTTCTCTGCTGGAGATATTCACTTTTCCTAAAAAGCGTTATTAGGCGTTATTAAGTCGCTAATAACTAGCCTACGCGAAAACGTTGTGGTTTTCGTTCTTTGCGGCTGGCAGTGACAGCGCTTCATGAAAGGATCCTAATGAGAGCCAAAATTTGATGGTAGCAGCTTCCCTGCGGTACTTGTGCTGAACGATCTCAAATCTTGAAATGAAGCTTTAATAGCCATTCTGATCTTACAGCTCATAAGCCTAGAGTGAAAGTTCTACAAGTCGCCTTTTGCAGTAACAGCGCTATAAGAGAAAACATTAATAAGCGGTGTAGTTTCAGGCCAGCATCTGCACTGCCTGAAATACTTACTTTTCCATAAGCAGGTTAACAGGCGCAGTTAAGTCACAATTCATTACCCTAAACTAAAATGTGTTAGTCGTGCTTCACAGCCTGCAGTGAAAGCGCTATAAGAGAAGACTCTAACGAGAACCAGCATTTGATGGTAGAAGCTTCACTTGCGGTACTTGTGCTGAACGCTCTGAAATTTTGAAGTAACACTTTTGTAGCTGATGATATACTTCAGAAGACTAGAATGAAACTTCTAGAAGTCGTACTTTGCAGTGAAAGTACTATAAGAGAAGACATTCAGAAGCAGCAGCATTTCATGCTACCACCTTCCCTGCAGTCGATGTACACCATTCCTAATAAATCGCGTTATTCGGCGAAGTAAAGCAACTATTCTGTACCCTATTCAAAACTTTGTGTTAGTCGTGCTTTGCAGGAGATGCATCAGCAGGAGATGCAGAAGCAGATGCAACATGAGGAGATGCAGCAGCAGGAGATGAAGCAGGAGTCGATGCAGAAGGTAATAGAGCAGCAGGAGATTCAGAAAGGGATTCAGGAGCAGGAGATGCAGCAGCAGGAAAGGCAGCACTATATACAGAAGCAGGATATGCAGCAGCCGGAGCTGCAATAGAAGGAGATAGACCACATAATGCAGCAGCAGGAGATACAGCAGGAGATGCAAGAGCAAGAGATGCAGCATCAGACCAATCAGCAGGAGATGCAGCAGCAGAAGATGCAGCAGGAAATGCAGCAGCAGGAGATGAAGCATTATCATGAGATGCATTAAGAGGTGTAGCAGCAGGATATGTAGCAGGAGATTTGGAATGAGATGAAGAAACAGCAGAGCAAATGCAGATGCAGTAGGAAATGCAGCAGTAGATGCAGGATCAGCAGATACTGCATCAGGTAATACTGCAGCAGATGCAGCAGGACATGACATATCAGGTGATAAAGCCACAGATGCATCAGTTGAAGATGAAGCAGGAGATGCAGCAGCACGAGGTTCATCAGCAGGTGCATGAGGAAATGAGGCAGCAAATGTAGAAAGGTATAACGGAGGAGATGCAGCAGGAGATGCATCAAGAAATGAGATGCAGAAGGACTTGCAGCATCAAGAGATGCAGCAGGAAATGCAGCATAAGGGGATGTAGTAGCAGGAGACACAGAAGGAGATGCAAAATCAGGAGATGCATCAGGGAATGCAGCAGCAGCAGATTCCACATGAGATGCAGCAGCATCATATGCACTAGGAGATGTAGCAGCAAGAGATGAAGAAGCAGGAGATGCTACAAGCGATTCGGAAGGAGATGCAGAAGGAGGAGATGCAGCAGCAGGAAGTGCAGAGTAGTAGATGAAGAGAAGATGATGCAGCAGAAGGAAATATAGCAGGAGATTCAGCCGCAGTACCTGCAGCAGGAGAGAAAGCAGCATCAGACGCAGCATCAGATGCAGCAGAAAGAGATGTAGCAGCAGGAGATCTATCAGGAGATGCAGCAGTAGAAGAAGCAGCAGCAGATGCAGCAGCAAATTCAGCAGAGGCAGCAGTAGTAGATTTATAAAGAGCTGCAGCAGGAAATGCAGATGAATATGCAGGAGCAGGAGATGCATCTGCAGGTGATGCAGAAGGACATGCAGCAGGTGACGCTCAAGGAGATGAAGCAGAAGATGCAGAACGAGATGAAGCAGCAAGATATTCAGCAAAAGGAGATGACGCAGGAGATGCTTCAATAGAAGGTGCAAAATGAGATAGAGCAGGAGATGCAGCAGCAGACGAAGCAAAAGGCAATGCAGAAAGAGGAGATGCAGCAGCAGGACATGGATCAAGAGGTGAAGCAGCAGGAGATTCATTAGGAGATGCAGTAGCAGGATATGAAACAGCAGGAGATATAGCAGCAGGAGATGCAGCCTGAGATGCAGCAGGATGAGACGAAGCAGCAGGGGATCTATCAGGAGATGCAGAAGCAGCAGGTAAAGCAGGAAATGCTGTAGCAGGAGATGCAGAAGGATATATAGCAGCAGGAGATGCAGCAGAAGATTCAGCAGGAGATTCAGCAGGAGGAGATGCAACAGGAAATGCAGTAGGAGTAGGTACAGCAGCACCAGATGCAGCAGTGTATGCAGCAGAAGAGATGAATAAGAGATGCAACAGCAATTGATGCAGCAGGAGATGCTGGAGCCGGAGATGCAGAAAAGTAGATGCAGAAGCAGGAGATGCAGCAGGACATCCATCAGCAGGAGATGCAGACAAACATACGTCAGCAGGAGACAGAGCAGCAGGATATGAGGCAGGAGATGCACCAGGAGCAGAAACAGCAGCAGATGCAGCACCATATGCAGCAGAAGATGCAGAACAATATGTAGCAGAACATGCGGAACCATATGGAGATACAGCAGCAGATTAAGCAGCAGATGCAGCTGGAGATGTAGCAACAGGAGATACAGAACGAGATGAAGCAGCAAGATATACAGCAGAAGGAGATGACGCAGGAGATGCTTCAATAGAAGCTGCAACATGAGAAACAGCAGGAGATGCAGCAGCATACAAAGCAAAAGGAGATGCAGAAACAGGAGATGCAGCAGCAGGACATAGATCAAGAGATGAAGCAGCAGGAGATTCATTAGGAAATGCAGTAGCAGGATATGAAAGAGCAGGAGATATAGCAGCATGAGATGCAGCAGGATGAGACGAAGCAGCAGGGGATGTATCAGGAGATGCAGAATCAGCAGATACAGCAGGAGATGCTGTAGCAAGAGATGCAGAAGGAGATGTAGCAGCAGAAGGAGATGCAGCAGCAGGAGATGCAGCAGGAGGAGATGCAGCAGCAGGAGATGCAGCAGGAGGAGATGCAGCAGCAGATTCAGCAGGAGGAGATAGAACAGGAGATGCAGTAGGAAAAGATTTAACAGGGGATGCAGCAGGAGGAATTGCAGCAGTAGGAGTAGGTACAGCAGCACTAGATGCAGCAGTATATGCAGCAGAGGAGATGAATAAGACGTGCAGCAGCAATTGATGCAGCAGGAGATGCTGGAGCCGGAGATGCAGAAGAAGTAGATGCAGAAGCAGGAGATGCAGCAGGACATGCATCAGAAGGAGATGCAGAAAAACATACATCAGCAGGAGACACAGCAGCAAGATATGAGGCAGGAGATGCACCAGCAGCAGAAGCAGCAGCAGGAGAAGCACCATATGCAGCAGATGCAGAACCATATGCTGCAGGAGATAAAACAGCACTATATACATGATGAAGCAGCAGATGCAGCTGGAGATGTAACATCACCAGAAGAAGCAGCAGATGCAGCAGCAAATAATGCAGGATGAGATGCAGCAGGAATTGCATCAGCAGGAGATGCTGCTGGAAATTCAATAGGATATCCAACAGCAAGAGATTTGGCAACAGCAGATGCAGCAGGATATGCAGCAGCAGATGCATCTGCATGAGATGTATCATCAGGAGATGTAGCAAGAGATGCATATTCAGCAGGTGATGCACCAGGATATGCAGCAGGAGATCCAAGAGAAGGACATGCAGCAGGAAATCAGCCAGAGATGCAGCAGCAAGAGATGCAGGAAAAGACAAAGCAGGCGATCAAGAGGCAGCAGGAGATTCAGCAGGAATTGCAGCAGCAGGAGATGAAGAGGCAAGAGATTCTGCAGCAGGAGATGCAGCATCAGGAGATTCAGCAGGAGATGCATCAGCAGGAGATGCATCAGCAGGAAATGCATCAGCAGATTCTAGGAAATTCGGTAGGAGATTTGTCAGCAGGAGATTAGTAGAAAATGCAGCAGGAGATGCAGCAGGAGATATAGAAGGAGATTCAGCAGCAGGGGATGCAGTATGAGATGCAGCAGGAGATATATCAGAAGGATTTGTAGCAGGAGATGGTGGAGGAGATTCTGCAGAAGAAGATTCAGCAGGAGATGCAGCACAAGATAGGCAACATAGGCATCAGCAGTTACGACAGGAAGTGCAGCAGGAGATTCAGAAGGAGATGTAGCAGCAGGAGATGCAGCCGCAGATGCCTTCAACAGGATATGCAGCCGAAATGCAGAAGCACTAGATGCATCCGTAGAAGATTGAGCAGCAAATGCAGCAGGAAATGGAGATGCTTCTGGGGATGCATCCGCAGATGCATCCGCATAGGTTGCAGCAGGAGATGAAGGAGCAGGCTATACAGCAGCTGGAGATGAAGCAACAGATGCAGTAGCAGGAGATGCAGGAGGACATCAAGTAGAAGGAGATGCAGAAGCAGGAAATGTAGCAGGAGATGCAGCAGTACATGAAGCATCAGGAAATGGAGAAGATTAAGCAGTAGCAGGAAATGCAGCAGAATATGCAGCAGGAGGTAATGCAGCAGGTGATGCAGCAGTAAGTGATGCAGCTGCAGCTGCAGAGGCAGCAGATGCAGCAGCAATAGATGCAGTAGCAGATGCATCAGGAGATGCTGATTCAGGAGATGTAGCAGGAGCAGATGCTGCAGCAGATGATGCAGCCGGAGATGCAGCAGAAGGAAATACAGCAAGATATGCTGCAGGAGGGAGTGCAGTAGGATATGAAGCAGGAGATGCAGCAGTAGGAGGTGCAGCAGAGGGGATGCATATGCAGCAGTAGATTCAGCAGGATCTTCAGAAGGAGATGTAACAGCAGGAGATTTAGCAGGAGATGCAGCAGTAGATGAAGCAGCAGCATATGCAACAGCAGATGCACCAGATGGAGCAGAAAGAGATGCAGCAGGGGATGGAGCAGCAGATGCAACGGGAAATGGTGCATCAGGAGATCCATCCACAGATGCAAGTGCAGAAGATGCAGCAGGAGATGTAGCAGGAGATGCATCAGCCAAAATTACAACAGGAATAGAAGCAGAAGGTAATGCAGAAGCAGGGGATGCAGCAGCAGGAGATGAAGCAGGATATTCAGCAGCAGGAGATGCAGCAGCAGATGAAGCAACAGGACATGCAGCAGAAGGAGATGCTGCAGCAGCACATGCAGAAGGTGATGCAGCAGTAGGAGATGCAGCAGGAGATTAAGCAGCAGGAGATTCAGCATGATATGTAGAAGCGTGAGATGCCGCAGGAGATTCATCAGGAGATTCAGCTGCAACTGATGCAGCAGCAAGAGAAGCAGTAAAAGATGCAGCAGCAGCAGGTGATGCAGAAGCAGATGCAGCAGGAAAGAAAGATTCAGCAGAAGATGCAGTAGGAAGAGATTCTTCAACATGCAGCAGCATGATATGATGCAGCAACTGGAGATACAGCAGGTTATGGAGAAAGAGGAGATGATGCAGCAGACGCAGCAGCAGGAGATTCAGCAGCATGAGATTAAGAAGCAGGAGATTCAACTGCAAGAGAAGCAGTAGGAGATGCATATTTAGAAGGAGATACATCAGGAGATGTAGCAGGATATGTAGCAGCATGAGATGCCACCAGAGATTTAGGAGGAGATTCAGCAGAAGGAGATGCAAGAGCAGGAGATGAAGCAGCAGGAGATGCAGAAGCAGATGCAGCAGGAGATGCAGATTTAGCAGGAGATGCATCAGGAGGAGATGCAGAAGCAGATGCAGCAGGAGGAGATGCAGCAGGAATCTATGCAGAAGGTAATATAGCAGCAGGAGATTCAGAAGAAGGAGATGCAGTAGCAGGAGACGCAGTAGAAGAAGATGCAGCCGCAGCAGATGCAGGAGAAGCAGCAGCAGGAGATGAAGAGGCAGGAGATTCAGCAGGAGATGCAACAGCAGAAAATGTAGCAGGAGATTCTGCAGCAGGAAACACCGTAGGAGAGTCTGCAGCAGGAGATTCAGTGCAAGATTCAGCAGAAGATGCAGCAGAAGATATAGAAGGACATGCAGCAGCAGGAGATGCGGCAGGACATCAAGTGGCAGGAGATGTAGCAGCAGGAATTGTAGCAGGAGATGCAGCAGTACATGAATCAGCAGCAGATGCAGCAGCAGATTAAGGAGATGCAGTTGCCAGAAATGCAGCAGAAGATGCAGCAAGAGGAAATGCATCAGCGTAAGATGCAGGCAGGAGATGAAAGAGAAGATGCAGATTCAGCAGCAGATGAAGCAACAGGAGATGCAGCAGCATATGAAGTAGCAAGAGTTGCAGCAGCAGATGTAATAGCAAAAGATGCAGCAATATGTGAAGCAGCACCAGATGCAGCAGCATATGCTGAAGATGTAGGAGGAGGAGATTAAGCAGGAGATCCAGCAGGAAGAGATGCAGCAGGATATACAGAAAAAGATAAAGCAGAAAGAGATGCATCAGGAAATACAGCAACAGGATATGCATGAGCAGGAAATGCAGCAGAACATGCACTGGCAGAAGATGCAGCAGGAGAGGTAGCAGGAGATGCAGCCAGAGATATAGAAGGAGATTCAGCAGCAGGGGATGTAGTAGGAGATGCAGCAGGAGATACATCAGCAGGAATTGTAGCAGGAGATGCTGGAGGAGATTCTGCAGAAGAAGATTCAGTAGGAGATGCAGCAGGAGATGAAATAGCAACATAGGCATCAGCAGTTACAGCAGGAAGTGCAGCAGGAGATTCAGCAGGAGATGTAGAAGCAGGAGATGTAGCAGCAGGAGATGCATCCGCAGATGCCTTCAACAGGATATGCAGCACAGGAGGAGATGCTGTAGGAGAGGCAGCAGAGGAGATGCAGCAGAATCTACTTCTGCATCTCCTGCTGCTGCCTCTCCTCCTGCTAAATCTCCTCCTGCTAAAGCACCTCCTGCATCAGCTGATGCATTTCCTGCATCTCCTGCGGCTGCATCTGCTGGTGCATCTCCTGCTTCTCTATCGTCTGCTGCATCTCCTGCTGAATCACATGGTGCCTCTCCTGCTGCCGCATCTCCTGCTTCTGCATATCCTTTTGCATGTCTTGCTGCCACATCTCATGCTTCTGCCTCTCCTACTCCTGCATCTCTGCTGCTGCATCTCCTGCTGCTGCATTTCCTGCTCCTGCTTCTCCTGATGCATCTGCTGCTGCATCTTCTGCAGCATCTTCTAGTGCTTCAACTCCAGACGCTGCATCTCCTGCTGCATCTGCTGGTACTGCATCTTATCATGCCGCATCTCCTGCTCCATTTTCTTGCGCATCTGCTGCTGCTGCTGTAACTTCTGCTGTTGCATCTCCTGCTGCATCTCCTACTGCTGCATCTTCTTCTCTGCAGATCCTGAGGCTTCATCTCTTGCTGCAGAATCTCCTGCTGAATCCGCTGCTTCTGCATCTCCTGCTACTGGGTCTGCTTCATCATCTCCTCCTGCCTTTTCTCCTACAGCATCTCCTTCTGTATCTCGTGCTACATCTCATGAAGCTGTACCTGCTGAAGCATCTCTTCCTGCTGCATCTCCTGATGAATAGACATCTATTGATGCATCTGCTGCTGCTTCATCTCCTGCTGCTGCAGCTCCTACTGAATCTGAAGTTGAATATCTTCCTGCATCTGCAGCAGCAGCATCTCCTGCTGCTGCATCATCTACTGATGCATCTCCAGCGTAAGCTCCTGCTGCTGCATCTCTTGCTTCTGCATCATCTCCTGCTGCATCTCCTCATTCATCTCCTACTGCTGCTCTGCTGCTGCTTCATATACTGCTTCATCTCCTACTACTGCATTTCCTTCTGCTTCTCATTCTGCATCTCCTGATGCTACAGCTCCATCTGCATAATCTCCTACTGCATCTCCTGCTGCTGAATCTCCTGCTGCATCTCCTGATTCATCTCCTACTGCTGCATCTGCAGTATTTTATGCTGCATCTACTGCTGCTTCATATACTGCTTCATCTCCTACTACTGCAGCTCCTGCTGCATCTCCTGCTGAATCTAATGCTACCACATCTCCTGCTGCATCTCCTACTGCTGCATAAACTGCTGCATCTACTCTTGCTGCATCTCTTGCCACTGTATTTACTGATGCATCTCCTGCTGCTGAATCTCCACCTGCTGCATCTCCTGCTGCTGAACTCCTGCTGCTGCATCTTCTGCTGCTGAATCAGCTGGTGCTGCATATGCTACTGCATCTGCTGCAGGATCTTCTTCTTCTGCCTCTCATGGCACATCTCCAGCTGATGCATCTCCTGCTTCTGTATATCTTGCTCAATCTACTGCTGCTGCATCTCCAGCTGCATCTCATGCTGCTGCATCTCTTGCATCTTTTGGTGCATCTGCTGTAGATTAATATACTGCTGCATCTCCTCTTGCTTCATCTTTTGATTTTTTGATGTTCTCCTGCATCATCTGATGCTCCATCTGCTGCTGCTGCATACACTGCTGCATCTTCTGCTGCTGAATTCACTTCTGCTGCATCTGCTGCTGCATCACCTTCTACTGAATCCCCTGCTGCATCTCCTGCTGCTGCATCCACTGGTACATCTCCTAATGCTGCATCTCCTGCTGCTGCACCTCCTGATGCATCTCCTGCTCAATCTCCTCCTGCTGCTTCTCCTACTGCTTCATCTCCTGCATCTGCTGCTGCATGTGCTGCTGCATCTCCTGCTTCTCTATGTCTTCCTCTTGGATCTACACCTGCATCTATTGCTGCTGCATCCTCTGCTGAACCTCCTGCTGCTGCATCTCCTTCTGCAACTTCCTCTGATGCACCAGCAGATTCATCTCAGGATGCATCTCCTCTGCTTAATCTCCTGATGCTGAATCTCCTGCTCTTGCATACCCTGCTGCATCTACAGCTGCTTCTAAGCCTACTTCATCTACTGCTGCTGCATTACCTGCTGCTTCTGCTGCTGCATCTCCTCCTGAATTTCCTGCTGCTGCATCTCCTGCTGCTATATCTTTTGCTTAAGAATCTCCTGCTGCTGCATCTCTTACAGAATCTGCTTCTGAATCTGCTCCTGTATCTACTGCAGCTGCATCTCCTGATGCTGTATCTGCTGCTACTGCATCTCCTAATGCATCTCCTGTAGCTTAATCTCCTGCTTTTGCATCTCCTGCTTTGTCTCCTTCTGATGCCTATCTTGCTGCTGCATCTCCTGCTGCATCTGCTGTTGAATCTCCGGCTTCTGCATCTCATACCACATCTCCTGCTGCTGCATCTCCTGCTTCTGCATATCTCGCTGCATCTCCTGCTGCTGCATCACCTGCTGCATCACCTGCTGCCGAATCTCCTGCATCTTTTGCTGCATCTGCTGTAGATTCGCCTCCTGGTGCATCTCCTGCTGATGGATGTCCTCGTGCATCTCCTGATGCTGCATGTGCTGCTGCATCTCCTGCAGCTGCATTTCCTTTGCTATCTCCTACTTCTGAATCTCTTGCTGCTCCATTTTCTGCTGCATCTACTGCTGCTGCATAGCCTGCAGCGTAATCTCTTAATGCATCTCCTCTTGCTTAGTCTCCTGATGCTTCCTATCCTGCTTCATATTCTTCTCCTGCATATACTGCTGCTGCATCTACAGCTGCTTGGCCTGCAGCTGTATCCCCTGCTCCATCTCCTTCTGAGGCACCTCCTGCTGCATCTCCTTCTGCATCTACTGCTACTCCATCTGCTGCATCTGCATCATCAGAATATTTTGAAGGAGATGCAGCAACAGGAGATGCAGCAGCAGGAGATGCAACCACAGCACTGCGGCAGCAGATTCAGCTGCAGGAGGTGCAGCCGTAGGAGATGCAGCAGGATTTTCAGCAGGAGATAGAGCAGAAGGACATGCAGCAGGAGATGCAGTAGCAGATGCAGCAGAAGGAAGTGTAGCAGCAGAAGATGTAGGAGGATATGCAGCAGCAGTAGATGAAACAGACCATAAAGCAGCAGGATATGCAGAAGCAGGAGAATCAGCAGCAGGGGATGCAGCAGCAGATTCAGCAGCAAATTCAGCAGGAAATGTAGCAAAGGTAGATGCAGAAGCAGGATATGTAGCAGGAGATGCATCAGCAGGAAATGCGCCAGCAGAGGTAGCAGCAGAAGTTGCAGCGGTAGATACAGAAAAAAATGAGGAAGCAGGAGCAGCCCCTATGACTTGATGTCCTCCTGCATTTTCTGATGCTGCATCTGCTGCTTCATCTCCTGCTTCTGTATCTCCTGCTGCTACATCTCCTGATGCATACTCTGCTCATGCATCTGCGGATGCATCTCCTCATGCGTCATTTCCCATTGCATCTGCTGCTCCATCCCCTGCTGCATCTTTTTCTGCTCCATCTGGTGCATCTGATGTTGTATATGCTGCTGCTTCATCTACTGCTGCATCTCCGGCTAAATCTGCTGCTGCTGCATCTCCTTCTGAAGTTTCTGCTGAATCTACTGCTGAATATGCATCCCCTGTTGCATCTCCTGCTGCTGCATCTCCTGCTTCATATCCTACTGCATCTCCTTCTGCAGCATATCTTGATGCATTTCCTTCTGTTGAATCTCATGCTGCAGCATCTGCTGCAGGAACTGCTGCTGCTACATCTCCTACTGAATCTGCATCTCCTGATGCATCTGCTGCTGCATCTATTGCTTCTGCATCTGCTGCCTCTGCATCTGCATCTGCATCACCTGCTGCTGCATCACCTGCTGCATTACATCCTGTTGCATATTCTGCTGCATTTCGTGATGCAGCATCTCCATATTCTGCTGCTCCATTTCCTGCTGCTGCATCTCCTTCTACTTGATGTCTTTCTGCATTTCCTGCTGCTGCATCTGCTGCTTCATCTCCTGCTGCTGTATAGCCTGATTCTGCATCTCCTGCTGCTTCGTCTCCTGCTCTTGCATCTCCTTCTGCTAAATCTCCTCCTGAATCTCTGGTGGCATCTCATGTTGCTACATATCCTGCTACATCTACTGACGTATCTCCTTCTGAATATGTACCTCTTTCTGCTTCTCCTGCTGCTGAATCTCCTGCTGCTGAATCTCCTGCTTCTGCATCTTCTCCTGCTGAATATTCTGCTGCTGCGTCTCCTGCTGTATCTCCTTCTGAATATGCATCTCGTCAGGCATCTCCACCTGCTGCCACTCCTACTGCTGCGTTTGCTTCTGCATCTCCAGCTGCACCTCGAGGTGCTGCATCTCTTGATGCCGTTTCTGCTGCTGAATCTCCTGCTGTTGAATCTCCTGCTGCATCTGCTGCTGCTGCATCTCCTACTGCTGCATCACCTTCTGCGTGTGCTGCTGCAGCATCTCCTTCTGCTGCATCTCCTGTTGCTTCATCTGCTTGTGCTGCACCTGCTGCAACATATGAGGCCGGATGGAGTCCACCCAAGAGTTTTGAGGGAACTGGCGGATGTGCTGGCCAAACCCCTTTCCATCATCTTCCAGCAGTCCTGGATGACTGGGGAGGTTCCACTGGATTGGAGGCTGGCTTATGTCGTGCCCATCTATAAGAAGGGGCGCAGGGAGGATCCGGGGAACTACAGGCCTGTCAGCCTGACCTCGGTACCGGGGTAAGTCATGGAGCGGGTGACCTTGAGTGCGATCATGAAGCACTTGCAAGAGAACCGGGTGATCAGGCCCAGTCAACACGGGTTCATGAAAGGCAGGTCTTGCCAGACTAATCTGATCACCTTCTATGACCAAGTGACTAAACTCTTGCACGAGGGAAAGGCTGTGGATGTGGTCTTCCTGGACTTTAGTAAAGCCTTTGATACAGTTTCTCATAGCATTCTTCTTCGGAAACTGTGGGCCTCTGGCCTGGATGGGTGCACACTCTCCTGGGTGAAAAACTGGTTGAATGACCGGGCCCAGAGGGTGGTGGTAAATGGAGTTAAATCCAGCTGGAGGCCAGTGACAAGTGGGGTTCCCCAGGGCTCAGTCCTGGGTCCAGTCCTGTTTAATGTCTTTATCAACGACCTGGATGAAGGCATTGAGTCCTCCCTTAGCAAGTTTGCAGATGACACCAAGCTGGGAGGAAGTGTGGATCTGCTGGAGGGTTGGGAGGCTATGCAAAGGGACCTGAACAGGCTGGACTGCTGGGCTGAGACCAACGGCATGAGGTTTAACACGGCCAAATGCCGGGTCCTGCACTTGGGGCACAACAACCCTAAGCAGAGGTACAAACTAGGAGAGACCTGGCTGGAAAGCTGCCAGGAGGAGAAGGACCTGGGGGTGCTGGTTGACAACCGACTGAACATGAGCCAGCAGTGTGTCCAGCTGGCCAAAAAGGCCAATGGCATCTTGGCTTGTATCAGGAATGGCGTGACCAGCAGGTCCAGGGAGGTTATTCTCCCCCTGTACTCGACACTGGTGAGACCGCACCTCGAGTACTGTCTTCAGTTCTGGGCCCCTCACCACAAGAGGGATGTTGTGGCTCTGGAGCGAGTCCAGAGAAGGACAACAAAGCTGGTGAAGGGGCTGGAGAACAAATCTTATGAGGAGCAGCTGAGAGAGCTGGGGTTGTTCAGCCTGGAGAAGAGGAGGCTGAGGGGAGACCTTATTACTCTGTACAACTAACTGAGGGGAGGTTGTGGAGAGGAGGGAGCTGGCCTCTTCTCCCAAGTGACAGGGGACAGGACTAGAGGGAATGGCCTCAAGCTCCCTCAGGTGGAGATTTAGGCTTGAGATTAGGAAAAAGTTCTTCACAGAGAGGGTGGTTAGGCATTGGAACGATCTGCCAAGGGAGGTGGTTGAGTCACCGTCCCTGGAGGTGTTTAAGGTTAGGGTAGACGAGGTGCTTAGGAGCATGATTTAGGGATTGGTGGGCATGGTTGGACTCGACGATCCAGTGGGTCTCTTCCAACCTGGTTATTCTGTGATTCTATGTTTCTGTGTGATCTCCTGCTGCTGCACCTCCTGCTGCATCTTCGTCTGAATCTTTTGGTGCTGCATTTCCTGCTGATGCATATTCTCCTTCAACTTCTGCTGCTGCATTATCTTCCGCTGCATTTTCTACTGAATCTCCTGCTGCACAATCTCCTACGGAATTTCCTGCTGCACAATCTGCTGATGCATTTCCTGCTGGTGCATCTCCTGCTGAATCTCCTGCCTCTTCATCTCCTTCTGCTGAATCTCCTGCCTCTGCATCTCCTGCTGCTGCAATTCCTGCTGAATCTGCTGCTGCCTCTGGTGCAGCTGCATCTTCTTTTACTGCATCTCCTGCTGCTGCATCTCCGGCTGATTTCCTGCTGCATTTCTTTCTCTTCAGTCTCCTGCTGCATATTTTTGTGCATCACCTGCTGAATATGCATCTCCTGCTACATCTCTTGCTGATACACCTCATGCAGCTGCATCTGCTGCTGCATATCCTGCTGCATCTGCTGTTGCCAAATCTCTTGCTGCTGCATATCCTACGGAATTTCCAGCAGCATCTCGTGCTGATGCAATTCTTGCTGCATCTCGTTCTGATGCATTTCTTGCTGCATTTCATCCTGCATCCTTTGCTGCTGCATCTGCTTCTACTTCTGGTGATACTACATCTCCAGCTGCATCTGCTGCTTCATCTGCTGCTGTATCTCCTGCTGCATATGGTTCTGCATGTTCTGCTGCATATGGTTCTGCATCTTCTGCTGCATATGGTGCTGCTTCTCCTGCTGCTGCATCAGTTCCTGCTGAATCTCCTGATGAATCTCCTGCGGCATCTCATGCTTCTACATATCATGCTGAATCTCCTTTTGCATCTCTTTCTGAATATGCATCTCCTGATGCATTTCCACCTGCTACCACTCCTACTGCTGCGTTTGCTTCTGCATCTTCTGATGCATCTCCTGCTGCTGAATCTCCTCATGCCGTTTCTGCTGCTGAATATCCTTTGACTGCTGATGAATATCCTTTGTCTGCTGATGAATATCCTTTGTCTCCTGCTGAATCTCCTGCTGCTGAATCTCCTGCTGCACCTGCTGCTGATGCATTTCCTACAGCTGCATCACCTTTTGCATGTGCTGTGGCAGCATCTCCTTCTGCTGCATCTCCTGTTGCTGCATCTGCTGGTGCTGCACCTGCTGCAACATCTGCTTCTTCATCTCCTGCTGCTGCACCTCTTGCTGCATCTCAGTCTGAATCTTTTGGTGCTGCATTTCCTGCTGACCCATATTCTGCTGCAACTACTGCTGCTGCATTACCTTCTGCATCTATTCCTGTTGTATTTCCGGCTGCTGCATCTCCAGCTGCTGCATCTCCTGCTTCATCTCCTCCTGCTGTATCTGCTGATACCGCATGTGCTGCTGCTGAATATTCAGCTGCTGCGTCTTCTGCATCATCTCCTCTTTCTCCATAACCTGCTTTATCTCCAGTGGCTGCATCATATCATGCTGCTGCATATGTGGAAGAATCTCTTCCTACTGCATCTTCTGCTGAATCTTCATTTCCTGCTGCATCTGCTTCTGCATCTCCTGCTGCTGCTGCATCTCCTGCTGCTTCTCCTGCTGCTGCAGCAGTTGCTGCTGAATCTCCTGTGGCATCTAATGCTTCCACATATCATGCTGAATCTCCTAATGCATCTCCACCTGCTGCCACTCCTGCTGCTGCGTTTGCTTCTGCATCTCCAGCTGCACCTCCAGCTGCTGAATCTCCTGATGCCGTGTATGCTACTGAATATCATTTGTCTGCTGATAAATCTCCTACTGCTGAATCTTCTGCTGCATCTCTTACTGCTGCATCTCCTTCTGCATATGCTGCTGTAGCATCTTCTTCTGCTGCATCTCCTACTTCTGCATCTCCTGCTGCATCTCCATCTGAATTCCTTGCTGCTGCATTTCCTGCTGATGCATATTCTGCTTCAACTCCTGCGGCTGCAGTACCTTCTGCATCTATTCCTGTTGTATTTCCAACTGCTGCATCTGCTGATACTGCATGGACTGCTGCATCTCCTGCTGCATCTCTAGGTGCTGCATCTTCTGGTGTTGCATCTCCTGCTGCATCTCCTGCTGCATCTCCTGTGGCATCCTGTATCTCCTGCTGCTACATCTTTTGCTGCATCCTCTGCTCATTCATCTGCGGATGCATCTCCTGATGCACCATTTCCCATTTCACCTGCTGCTCTATCCCCTGCTGCATCTTTCTGCTCCATCTGGTGCATATGCTGCTGCTTCATCTACTGCTGCATCTCCTGTTAAATCTCCTGCTGCTTCATCATCTTCTGAAGTTTCTGCTGAATCTACTGCTGAACATGCATCTTCTGCTGCATCTCCTGTTGCTGCATCTCCTGCTTCATATCATACTGCATCTCCTTCTGCAGCATATCTTGATGCATTTCCTTCTGCTGCATCTCCTGCTGCATCATCTGCTGCAGCACCTTCTGCTGCTACATCTCCTACTAAATCTGCATCTCCTGATGCATCTGCTGCTGCATCTATTGCTTCTGCATCTGCTGCCTCTGCATCTGCAGCTGCATCACCTGCTGCTGCATCACCTTCTGCATTACCTCCTGCTGCTTGATCTGCTGCTCCATTTTCTGATGCTTCATGTACTGCTGCATCTCCTTAATATGCTGCTCTATTTCCTGATGCTTCATGTACTGCTGCATCTCCTGCTACATTTGCTGCTACTGCATCTCCTTCTACTTTATGTCCTCCTGCATCTCCTGCTGCTGCATCTGCTGCTTCAACTTCTGCTGCTCTATAGCCTGCTGCTTCATCTCCTGATGCATCCTCTGCAGATGCATCTGAGGATTTCCTGCTGCATCTGCTGCTCAATCTTTTACAGATGCATCTAGTGCTTCTGTATTTCAGCTGCATATTCTGTTGAAGGCATCTGTGGCTGCATCTCCTGCTGCTACATCTCCTGCTGAATTTCCTGCTACACTTTGTGCTGTAACTGCAGATGCATATGTTGCTATTTCATCGCCTGCTGCATCTCCTGCTGAATCTTCTTCTGCAGAATCTCTTCCAGCATCTCCTGCTACAATTCTTGTTGATGTATCTCCTGCTGCATCTCCTACTACATCCCCTGCTGCTGAATCTCCTTCTCCATCTCCTGATGCATCTCCTTCTGAATCTGCTGCTGCCTCTGGTGTGGCTGCAACTTCTTTTACTGCATATTCTGCTGCTGCATATCCGGGTGCTGCATCTCATTCTTCTACATCTCCTTTTGCATCTCCTGCTACAGCATCTCCTGCTGTATCTGCTGAATTTGCTGCTGCATCTGCTGCTGCTTCATCTACTGCTGCATATCCTGATAGGTCTCCTGCTGCTGCATCTACTGCTGCATCAGCTGCTACTTTCTCTCTTGCTGCATTTACTGCGGCTGCATCTCCTGCTATATTTCCTCCTGCTGCATCTTCTTTACTTCATCTACTACTCTGCACTTCCTGCTGTTTCATCTCCTCCATCTGCATCTCCGGCTGAATCGCCTGTAGCAGCTCCTCCTTTTTAATCTCCTGCTGCTACATGTCCTAGTGCATATGATGCTGCTGCATCTACTGTTACTTCTGCTGCTGCTGCATTCCTGATGCATCTCCTGATGCTGCATCTCCTTCTGCATCTCCTTCGGTGTCTCCTGCTACTACATCCCCTGCTGCTGCATTTCCTGCTGAATCTCCTGATGTTACAACTCCTTCTGTATCTGCTGCTGATGCATCTCCTGCGGAATCTGCTGCTGCTGCTTCTCCTGTTGCATCTGCTTCTGATGCATCTGCGGCTACACCTCTGCTGCTGCATCTCTTGCTGCATTTCCTGCTTCATCTGCTGATGCATCTGCTGCTGCTCTATGTCCTGCTACATCTCGTCATCTTTCACATCCTGCTGCATCTGCTGAAGATTCTCTTCCTATTGCTTCTCCTGCTGAATCTGCATTTCCTGCTGCATCTGCTTCTGCATCCCCTACTCCTGCATCTCCCGCTTTGTCTTCAGCTGCTGCATCTGTGGCTTCATCACCTCATATGTCATCTCCTGCTGCATCTGCTGCAGTATTTCCTGATGCAGTATCTGCTGATCCTGCATCTACTGCTGTATTTCCTGCTGCATCTGCTGCTGCTCTGCTGATGCTTCATCTCCTGACAAATCTCCTGCTACATATCCTGCTGCTGCACCTCTTAATATATCTCATGATAATGCTTCAACTCCTGCTACTGCATCTCCTGCTGCATCTTCTGCTGCTGCATCTCCTGCTGATGGGTCTGATGCTGCATCTCTTGCTGTTGCATCTCCTGCAGCATCTCTTGCTGCTGCATCACCTGCTGTATGTCCTCCTATTGAATCTCCTCCTGCTGCTTATCTTGCTTCTGTATATACTGCTGCCTTTCCTGCTACTGCATCTCCTGCTGCTGAATCTCTTTCTGCATCTCCTTCTTCTGAATCTCCTTCTGCTCTATTACCTTCTGCATTGACTCCTGCCGCATGTCCTGCTGCTGCATCTAATCCTGCTTCATCTGCTTCTTCACCTCCTGCTGATGCATCTCCTACTAAATCTTCATCTCCTGCTGCATCTGCATCTCCTGCTCCTTCATCTCCTGCTCTTGCATCTCCTTCTGTTGAATCTCCTCCTGAATCTCCGGCGGCATCTCATGGTGCTACATATCCTGCTACATCTCCTGACGTATCTCCTTCTATAGATATGCTTCTCCTGCTGCTGAATCTCCTCCTGCTCAATCTGCTGTAGCTGCATCTCCTGCTGCTGCGTCTGCTGCTACTGCGTCTTCTGCATCATCTCCTCTTTTTCCATAACCTGCTGTATCTCCAGTTGCTGCATCATATCATGCTGCTGCATATGTTGAAGAATCTCTTCCTACTGCATCTTCTGCTGAATCCTCATTTCCTGCTGCATCTGCTTCTGCATCTTTTGCTGCTGCTGCATCTCCTGCTGCTTCTCCTGCTGCTGCATCAGTTGCTGTTGAATCTCCTGATGAATCTCCTGCAGCATCTAATTCTTCTACATATCATGCTGAATGTGCTGTTGCTGAATCTCCTGCTGCATCTGCTGCTGATGCATCTCCTACTGCTGAATCTTCTGCTGCATGTGCTGCTGCAGCATCTCCTAATGCTGCATTCCCTGTTGCTGCATCTACTGCTGCATCTCCTGGTGCTGCATCTCTTGCTTCATCTCCTGCTGCTGCATCTCCTGCTGCATTTCTGTTAGAATCTCGTAGTGCTGCATTTCCTGCTGATGCATGTTCTGCTTCAAATCCTGCTGCTGCATTACCTTCTGCATCTATTCCTGTTGTATTTCCAGCTGCTGCATCTCCTACTGCTGCATCTGCTGGTACTGCATATGCTGCTGCATATCCTGATGCATCTCTTGGTGCTGCATCTTCTGGGATTGCATCTCCTGTGGCATCACCTGCTCCTGTATCTCCTGCAGCTACATCTGCTGATGCATCCTCTGCTCATTCATCTGTGGATGCATCTCCTTATGCGCCATTACGCATTGCATCTGCTGCTCCATCCCCTGCTGCATCTCTTCCTGCTCCATCTGCTGCATCTGCTGTTGCATATGCTGCTGCTTCATCTACTGCTGCATCTCCTGTTAAATCTCCTGCTGCTGCATCTCCTTCTGAACTTCTTGCTGAATCTACTACTGAATAAGCATCCCCGGCTGCATCTCCTGCTGCTGCATCTCCTGCTTCATATCCTACTGCATCACCTCCTGCAGCATATCCTGCTGTATCTCTTCCTGCTGGATCTCCTGCTTAATCTCCTCCTACTACATCTTCAGCATATGCTGCTGCATCTGGTGCTGCTTCACATATTGCTGCATCTCCTGCTGCATATTCTGCTCCTGCAATTCTTGCTACTTCATCTGCTGCTGCATCTCCTGTTACTTCATCTGCTGCTGAATCTGAATCTCCTCTTTCGTCTGCTGCCTGCATCTCCTGCTGATGCATCTCCTTTTGCTGCATCTTCTGCTGCATTTCTGGCTACTGCATCTCCTTAATGTGCTGCTGCATCTGCTTCTGATTCATGTACTGCTGCATCTTCTGCTACAATTCCTGCTGCTACATTTCCTGCCACTTGGTGTCCTCCAGCATCTCCTGCTGCTGCATCCTCTGCTCATGCATCTGCAGATGCATCTGCAGAAGTATCTCCATTTCCTGCTGCATCTGCTGCTCAGTCTTCTACTGATGCATCCAGTGCTTCTGCATTTCAGCTGCATATCCTGTGGAAGGCATCTGCGGCTGCATCTCCTGCTGCTACATCTCCTGCTGAATCTCCTGTTGCCCTTCCTGCTATAACTGCTGATGCATATGTTGCTATTTCATCTCGTGCTGCATCTCCTGCTAAATCTTATTCTGCAGAATCTCCTCCAGCATCTCCTGCTACAATTCCTGCTGATGTATCTCCTGCTGCATCTCCTACTACATCCCCTGCTGCTGAATCTCCTTCTATATCTCCTGCTGCATCTTCTGCTTCCTTTTCTACTGAATCTCCTGCTGCACAACCTCCTACGAAATTTCCTGCTGCAGAATCTGCTGATGCATTTCCTGCTGCTGCATCTCCTGCTGAATCTCCTGATGCTGCATCTCCTCCTGCTGAATCTCCTGCCTCTTCATCTCCTGCTGCTGTAACTCCTGCTGAACCTGCTGCTTCCTTTGGTTCGCCTTTATTTCCTTTTCCTGCATCTCCTGCTGCTGCATCTCCACCTGATTTCCTGGTGCATTTGCTTCTGTTGAATCTCCTGCTGCATATCCTGGTGCATCACCTGCTGAATATGCATCTCCTGCTACATCTCCTGCTGATACACCTCATGCAGCTGCATCTGCTGCTACATATCCTCCTGCATCTGCTGCTGCATATCCTGCTGCATCTTCTGTTGCCAAATCGCTTGCTGTTGCATATCCTACTGAATTTCCAGCAGCATCTCCTGCTGATGCAATTCTTTCTGCATGTCATTCTGCACCCTTTGCTGCTGCATCTGCTGCTGCTTCTGCTGCTGGTGCATCTCCTGCCTCATGTCCTGCTGCTATGTCTCCTGCTGATGTATTTTTTGCCGCATCTTCTGCTGATGCATGTCCTGCTGCATCTCCTGCTTCTGCATCTACTTCTTCCACATCTCTGGC
Source organism: Clamator glandarius (assembly GCA_033459285.1). Classification (NCBI taxonomy): domain Eukaryota; kingdom Metazoa; phylum Chordata; class Aves; order Cuculiformes; family Cuculidae; genus Clamator; species Clamator glandarius. Next base: position 425,493 of record JAUNZM010001634.1, read on the forward strand.
TCCAGCATCTCCTGCTTCATCAATTGCTGCTGCACGTCTTATTCATCTCTTTCTGCTGCATATACTGCTGCATCTGATGTTGCTGTACCTCCTCCTGATTCATCTACTCTTGCACCTCCACCTCCTGCATCTCCTGCTGCATCTCCTCCTTCTGCATCTCCTGACTCATCGCCTTCTTTTGCATCACCTGCGGCATCTCCTACTTCTGCAACTCCTGCTGCTGCATCTCCTTCTGCTACATCTCCTGCTGCATCTCCTTCTGCTGCAACTTCTGCTGCTGCATCTCCTTCTGCTACATCTCCTGCTGCATCTCCTTCTGCTGCAACTTCTGCTGCTGCATCTCCTTCTGCTACATCTCCTTCTGCATCTCCTGCTACAGTATCTCCTGCTGTATCTGCTGCTTCTGCATCTCCTGATACATCCCCTGCTGCTTTATCTCATCCTGCTGCATCTCAGGCTGCATCTCCTGCTGCTATAGCTCCTGCTGTTTCATATCCTGCTACTGCATCTCCAAATGAATCTCCTGCTGCTTCATCTCTTGATCCATGTCTTGCTGCTGCATCTCCTGTTTCTGCATCTCCTTTTGCTTCGTCTGCTGCTGCATCTCCTGCTCTATCTCATGTTGCACCTTCTATTGAAGCATATCCTGCATAATCTCTTTCTGCTGCATATTTTGCTGCTTCATCTCGTTCTGCATCTCCTGCTGCATCTCCTTGAGCGTCACCTGCTGCATCTCCTTCTGCATCACCTGCAGATGCATCTCCTGCTGTATCTCCTGCTCCTGCATACTCATCTGCATTTCCTGCTGCAGCTCTTTATGATTCTACTACTGCTGCATCTGCTGAATTTGCTGCTGCATCTGCTGCTGCTTCATCTACTGCTGCATATCCAGATAGATCTCCAGCTGCTGGATCTCCTGCTACTGCATCTGATGGTGCATCTGATGGTGCATCTGCTGCTGCATCTGATGATACTTTCTCTATTGATGCATTACCTGCGGCTGCATCTTCTGCTCTATTTCCTTCTGCTGCATCTTCTTCACTTTTTCTACTACTCTGCACCTCCTGCTGCTGCATCTCCTCCTGCATCCCTGGCTGAATCGCCTGTAGCATCTCCTGCTTCTTCATCTCCTGCTGCTACATGTCCTAGTGCATATGATGCTTCTGCATCTCCTGTTACTTCTGCTGCTGCTACATTCCCTGCTGCATCTCCTGATGCTGCAGCTCCTTCTGCATCTCCTTCTGTGTCTCCTGCTACTACATTCCCTGCTGCTGCATTTCCTGCTGAATCTCCTGATGCTGCAACTCCTTCTGCATCTTCTGCTGATGCATCCCCTGCGGAATCTGCTGCTGCTGCATCTCCTGTTGAATCTGCTTCTGATGCATCTGTGGCTACATCTCTCTGCTGCTTCTCTTGCTGTATTGCCTGCTTCATCTGCTGATGCATCTGTGGCTGCTCTATGTCTTGCTACATCTCGTCATCCTTCACATCCTGCTGCATCTGCTGAATATTCTCTTCCTATTGCTTCTCCTGCTGAATCTGCATTTCCTGCTGCATCTGCTTTAGCATCTCCTACTGATGCATCACCTGCTGAATCAGCTGGTGCTGCATCTGCTTCTACAAGTACGTTATAACTTTCTACGTTTGCTGCCTCATCTCCTGGTGCATCTGCTAATGAACATCATGCTGCTGCATCTCCTGCTTCATCTTCAGCTGTTGCATCAGTGGCTTCATCACCTGATATGTCATCTCCTGCTGCATGTGCTGCAGTATTTCCTGCTGTAGTATCTGCTTATCATGCATCTACTGCTGCATTTCTGCTGCATCTGCTGCTGCTCTGCTGCTGCTTCATCTCCTGACAAATCTCCTACTACATATCCTGCTGCTGCACCTCCTAATGCATCTCATGATAATGCTTCATCTCCTGCTACTGCATCTCCTGCTGCACCTACTGCTGCTGCATTTCCTGCTGCATCTTCTGCTGCTGCATCTCCTGCTGATGGGTCTGATGCAGCATCTCTTGCTCTTGCATCTCCTTCTGCATGTCCTCCTGCTGCATTACCTGCTCTATCTCCTCCTATTGCATCTCCTCCTGATGCATATCCTGCTTCTGTATATACTGCTGCCTTTCCTGCTACTGCATCTCCTGCTTCTGAATCTCTTTCTGCATCTCCTTTTTCTGAAACTCCTGTTGCTCTATTATCTTCTGCATCGACTCCTTCTGCATGTCCTGCTACTGCATCGCCTCCTGCTGCATTTGCTTCTGCATCTCCTTCTTAATCTGCATCTCCTGCTGCTTCATCTCCTGCTCTTGCATCTCCTTCTGCTGAATCTCCTCCTGAATCTCCGACGGCATCTCATGCTGCTACATATCCTGCTACATCTCCTGACGTATCTCCTTCTAAATATGCATCTCCTGCTGCTTCTCCTGCTGCTGAATTTCCTGCTGCTGAATCTCCTGCTGCTGCATCTCCTGCTGTTGAATCTCCTCCTGCTGCGTCTGCTGCATCATCTCCTCTTTCTCCATAACCTGCTCTATCTCCTGTTGCTGCATCATATCATGCTACTGCATATGTTGAAGAATCTCTTCCTACTGCATCTTCTGCTGAATCTTTATTTCCTGCTGCATTTGCTTCTGCATTTCCTGCTGCTGTTGCATCTCCTGCTACTTCTCCTGCTGCTGCATCAGTTGCTGCTGAATCTCCTGATCAATCTCCTGCGGCATCTAATACTTCTACATATCATGCTGAATCTCCTGCTGCTGAATCTCCTGATGCATCTGCTGCTGCTGCATGTGCTACTGCTGCATCACCTTCTGCATATGCTGCTGCAGCATCTGCTTCTGCTAAATTTCCTATTGCTGCATCTGCTGCTGCATCTGCTTCTGCATGTTCTGCTGCTGCACCTCCTGCTGCATCTCCGTATGAATCTCCTGCTTCATCTCCTGCTGCTGCCTCTCCTTCTGCTACATCTCCTTCTGCAGCATCTCCTGCTGTAGCTGCTGTTTCTGCATCTTCTGATACATCCCCTGCTGCTTCGTCTCATCCTGCTGCATCTCCTGCTGCTATATCTCCTGCTGTTTCATATCCTGCTACTGCATATTCTAATGAATCTCCTGCTGCTTCTTCTCTAGATCCATATCCTGCTGCTGCATCTCCTGTTTCTGCATCTTCTTTTGCTTCGTCTGCTGCTACATCTCCTTCTCTATCTCATGTTGTACTTTCTATTGAAGCATCTCTTGCGTCATCTCCTTCTGCTGCATATCTTGCTTCTTCATCTCGTTCTGCATCTCCTGCTGCATCTCCTTGAGCGTCACGTGCTGCATCTCCTTCTGCATCACCTGGAGATGAATTTCCTGCTGTATCTCCTGCTCCTGCATATTCATCTGCATTTCGTGCTGAAGATCTTTATGAATACACTACTGCTGCATCTGCTGCTGCTTCATCTACTGCTGCATCTCCTGATAGATCTCCTGCTGCTTCATCTCCTGCTGCTGCATCTGATGCTGCTTTCTCTCTTTCTGCATGATGAATCTCCTGCTATATTTCCTTCTGCTGCATCTTCTCTTCATCTACTATGCTGCACCTCCTGCTACTGCATCTCCTCCTTCAACATTTCCGGCTGAATCGCCTCTAACATCTCCTGCTTCTTCATCTCCTGCTGCTACATCTCCTAGTGCATATGATGCTGCTGCATCTCCTGTTACTTCTGCTGCTGCTACATCTCCTTCTGCATCTTCTGCTACAGCATCTCCTGCTGTATTTGCCGATTCTGCATCTCCTGATAAATCCCATGCTGTTTCGTCTCATCCTGCTGCATCTCATGCTGCATCTCCTGCTGCTATAGCTCCTGCTCTTTCATATCCTGCTACTGCATTTCCTAATGAATCTCCTGCTGCTTCATCTCTTGATCCATGACCTGCTGCTGCATCTCCTGTTTCTGCATCTCCTTTTGCTTCGTCTGCTGCTGCATCTCCTGCTGTATCTCATGTTGCACTTTCTATTGAAGCATCTCCTGCGTCATTTCCTTCTGCTGCATATCTTCCTTCTTCATCTCGTTCTGCATCTCCTGCTGCATCTCCTTGAGCGTCACCTGCTGCATCTCATTCTGCATCACCTGGAGATGAATTTCCTGCTGTATCTCCTTCTCCTGCATGTTCATCTGCATTTCCTGCTGCAGCTATTTATGTATCTACTACTGCTGCATCTCCTGAATTTTCTGCTGCATCTGCTGCTGCTTCATATACTGCTGCATCTCCTGATAGATCTCCTGCTGCTGCATCTCCTGCTGCTGCAGCTGCTGCTGCATCTGCTGCTGCATCTGATGCTACTTTCTCTCTTGCTGCATTTACTGCGGCTGCATCTCCTGCTGCATCTGCTGCTGCTACATCTCCTACTGCTGCATCACCTACTGCATGTGCTGCTGCAGCATCTCATTCTGCTGCATCTCCTGTTGCTTCATCTGCTGGTGCTGCACATGCTGCAACATCTGCTTCTGCATCTCCTGCTGCTGCACCTCCTGCTGCATCTCCGTCTTAATCTCATGGTGCTGCATTTCCTGCTGATGCATATACTGCTTCAACTCCTGCTGCTGAATCTCCTGCTGCTGCATCTGCTGATACTGCATGTGCTGCTGCATCTCCTGCTGTATCTTTTGGTGCTTCATCTTCTGGTGTTGCATCTCCTGCTTCATCTCATTATGACTTAACTGCCGCTATTGAGGTGCTTTAGGGAAATCGAATAATGCCCACAGGGAAGTTGCTAGCATGGAATGCTGCTGCTTCTGAATGTCTTCTCTTAGAGCGCAATCATGCAAACCAAGATTTATCTAAATTTTGGTCTATGCTAGTGAACGTTCTAACTGCGAAGATGTTAGCACGGAATGCTGCTGCTTCTGAATGTCTTCTCTTAGAGCGGTTTCACTGGAAAGGGAGACTTGTAGAACTTTAATTCTCGGTTTGTGAACGGTAACATCAAAATAGCTATGAAGGCGTCACGTCAAAATTTCAGAGCTTTCAGCATAAGTACCGCAGGAAAGCTGCTACCATCCAATACTGGCTCACGTTAGAGTCTTCCTAGAAAGACTTTCACTGCAAGTTGCAAACACGACTAAAAGAATGTTTTAGTTTAGGCTTGTTAATAGTGACTTTAAAACGCCTAATACGTCGCTATAGTTGGAATTAATATCTCCAGCAAGGACGATGCTAGCATGGAATGATTCCGCTTATGAACGTGTTCTCTTAAAGCGCCACAACAACAAAGCATGGCTTGTCGAACTTTCACTCTAGGCTTATGAAAAGTAACATCAGCATGGCTATTGAGACATCACGTCAAGATTTTAGAGATTTCTGCTCAAGTACCGCACGGAAGCTGCTGCCATCAAATTCTGGCTCTCATTAAAATCTTTTTATGAAGCGCTTTCTCTGTCAGCCGCAAAGCAGGAAAAATGCAATGTTTTCTCACAGGCTAGTTATTAGCGACTTAATAACGCCTAACAACGCTCTTTAGGAAAAGAGAATATCTCCAGCAGGGAAGATGTTAGCATAGAATGCTTCTGCTTGTGGATGTATTCTCTTAGAGAGCAATCACTGCAGAGCACGACTTGTAGAACTTTCTGTCTAGACTAGTGAACAGTAACATCAGCATGGCTAGTAAGGCTTCACTTGAAGATTTGAAAGCGTTTAGCAGAAATACCCCTGAAAGTTCTACAAGTCATGCTCTGCAGTGAAAGCGCTCTAAGAGAATACATCCACAAGCAGAAGCATTCCATGCTAGCATCTTCCCAGCTGGAAGTGTGAATTTTTACTAAAACTCCGTAATAGACGGTGTTAAGTCCCTATTCACTAGCCTATGCTAATAAGTTCTTTTAGTCGTGTTTGCAGCTTGCAGTGAAAGCGCTTCCAGAGAAGATTCTAACGAGAGAAACCATTTGATGGTTTCAGCATTCCCTCGGTAGTTGTGCTATAAGAGACGACATTCAGAAGCAGTAGCATTCCATGCTAACATCTTCGCTGTTAGAGATAGTCACTTTTCTAAAGCTCTTTATTAGTCGCTGTTATGTCATTATTCTTTAACCTACACTTAAACGCATTGTTAATCGTGTTTTGCACCTCTCAGTGAAAGCGCTTCCAGAGAAGATTCTAATGAGAGACACCATTTGATGCTAGCAACTTCCCAGGGCTATTTCTGTTGAACGCTTTCAAATCTTCAAGTGAAGCTTTACTAGCCTTGCTGATGTTACCGTTCACTAGCCTAGACGGAAAGTTCGATAAATCTTGGTTTGCAGTGATTGCGCTCTAAGAGAAGACATTCAGAAGCAGAAGCATTCCATGCTAACATCTTCCCTGCTGGAGATATTCACTTTTCCTAAAGCGCATTATTAGGTGCTATTAAGTCTCTATTCATTTACCAACACAAGAACGTTGCGTTAGTCGTTCTCTGCATCTTGCAGAGAAACCGCTTCCATAGAAGACACTAACGAAAGCCAGCTTTTGATGATAACACCTTTCCAGTTTTCTTGTGCTGAACACTCTGAAATTTTGAAGTAATGCATTCGTAGCCATTCTGTCTTACAGTACACAAGACTAGACTGAAAGTTTAACAAGTCATGCTCTGCAATGAAAGCTCTCTAAGGGAATACATCCACAAGCAGAAGCATTCCATGCTAGGATCTTCCCTGCTGGAGATATGAATTTGTACTACAACGCCATAATAGACGGTGTTAAGTCCCTATTCACTAGCCTACGCTAATACTTTCGTGTTTGCAACTTGCAGTGAAAGCACTTCCAGAGAAGACTCTAACGAGAGACACCATTTGATGCTAGCAACTTCCCAGGGGTAGTTCTGCTAAACGCTTTCAAATCTTCAAGTGAAGCTTTACTAGATATGCTGGTGTTACAGTTCACTAGCCTAGACGGAAAGTTCGATAAATCTTGGTTTGCATTGATTGCGCTATAAGAGAAGACATACAGACGCAGAGGCATTCCATGCTAACATCTTCCCTGCTGGAGATATTCTCTTTTCCTAAAGAGCGTTATTAGGCATTATTAAGTCGCTCATAACTAGCCTTTGCAAAAACATTGCATTTTTCGTGCTTTGCAGCTGGCAGTGACAGCGCTTCATGAAAGGATCCTAACGAGAGCCAAAATTTGATGGTAGCAGTTTCCCTGCGGTACTTGTGCTGAATGATCTCAAATCTTGAAATGAGGCTTTAATAGCCATTCTGATCTTACAGCTCATAAGCCTAGAGTGAAAGTTCTACAAGTCGTCTTTTGCAGTAACAGCGCTATAAGAGAAAACATTAATAAGCGGTGTAGTTTCAGGCCAGCATCTGCACTACCTGAAATACTTACTTTTCCATAAGCGCGTTAACAGGCGCAGTTAAGTCAAAATTCATTACCCTAAACTAAAATGTGTTAGCCGTGCTTCACAGCCTGCAGCGAAAGCGCTATAAGAGAAGACTCTAACGAGAACCAGCATTTGATGGTAGAAGCTTCCCTTGCTGTACTTGTGCTGAACGCTCTGAAATTTTGAAGTGACACTTTTGTAGCTGATGATATACTTCAGAAGACTAGAATGAAACTTCTAGAAGTCCTACTTTGCAGTGAAAGTGCTATAAGAGAAGACATTCAGAAGCAGCAGCATTCCATACTACCATCTTCCCTGCAGCCGATGTTCACTAGTCCGAAAGCGCATTATTCGGCGAAGTAAAGTAACTGTTCTGTACCCTATACTAAAATTTTGTGTTAGTCATGCTTTGTAGCTTGCAGTGAAATCGCTTCCAGAGAAGACTAACGAGAGCCAGCATGTGATCGTAGCAGCTTCCCTGCCGTACTTGTGCTGAACAATTTGAAATTTTGCAGTGACGCTTTAATATCCATTCTGATGTTACAGGACACAAGCCTAGACTGACAGTTCTACAAGTCTTTCTTTGCAGTGAAAGCGCTATAAGAGAAGACATTCAGAAGCAGCAGCATTCCATGCTAGCATCTTCCATACGGGCTTTACTCACATTTCCTAAAGCTCCTCAATAGTTAAATCACAACTCTGTAATCAATACTAAACGTTTTGTTAGACGTGCTTTGCAGCTTGCAGTGAAAGCGCTTCAAGAGAAGATTCTAATGAGAGCTAGCATTTGATTGTAGCAGCGCCCTTGCGGTACTTTTTCTAAACGTCTTCAAATTTTGCAGTGACGTTTTAATAGCCATTCTGATGATGCAGTACACGAGCCTAGACAGAAAGTTCTACAAGTCTTACCTTGCAGTGAAAGTGCTTTAAGAGAAGACATTCTAAATCAGCAGCATTCCATGCTAGCATCTTCCCTGTGTGTGTTATTCGATTTCCCTAAAGCACCTCAATATTGGCAGTTAAGTCATAATGAGATGAAAGAGATGGAACAGCAGAAGATGCAGCACCAAGAGATGCAGCAGGAGATGCAGCAGCACATGAAGTATCAGCAGGAAATACAACAGTAATAGATGCAGCAGCAGGAAATGCAGCACAAAGAGATTAAGACGGAAATGCAGCAGGAGGTACAACAGCAGGAGATGCAGAAGGAGATGTTGCAGCATGTGCAGCACCAGCAGATGCAGCAACAGGAGATGTTGCAGCATGTGCAGCACCAGCAGATGCAGCAACAGGAGATGCAGCAGAAGGAGATGCTGCAGCAGCACAAACAAAAGGTGATGCAGTAGTAGGAGATGTAGCAGCAGCAGATGCAGCAGGAGATTCAGCAGCAGGAGATGCAGCAGCAGACAAGATATTCAGCAGCAGACACGGCATATGGAGATTCAGCAGCAGGAGGTGCAGCTGGAGATGCAGAAGTAAACGCAGCAGTAGGAGTGTCAGCAGGTGGAGATGCATCAGGAGATGCATATTCAGAAGGAGAAGCAGCAGGAGATGTAGCAGCAGCAGGAGATGCAGAAGCAGATGCAGCAGGAAATGAAGATTCATCAGAAGATGCAGTAGGAAGAGATTCTTCAAGATATGCAGCAGCATGATATGATGCAGCAACAGGAGATACAGCAGGTTATGGAGAAAGAGGAGATGATGCAGCAGACGCAGCAGCAGGAGATTCAGCAGCAGGAGATGCAGAACGAGATGCATATTCAGAAGGAAATACGTCAGGAGATGTAGAAGGATATGTAGCAGCATGAGATGCCGCCGGAGATTCAGGAGGAGATTCAGCAGAAGGAGATGCAAGAGCAGGAGATGCAGCAGCAGGAGATGCAGCAGGAGATTCAGCAGGACATGCAGCAGTAGGAGATGGGACAGGAGATGCAGTAGGAGGAGATTCAGCAGTAGATGCTGTAGCAGGAGATGCAGATGGAGATGTAGCAAAAGGAGATGCAGTAGCATGAGATGCAGCAGGAGATGCAGCAGGAGATACAGAAGGAGATTTAGCAGCAGGGGATGTAGTAGGAGATGCAGCAGGAGATATATCAGAAGGAATTGTCGCAGGAGATGCTGGAGGAGATTCTGCAGAAGAAGATTCAGGAGGAGATGCAGCAGGAGATGAAATAGCAACATAGGCATCAGCAGTTAAAGCAGGAAATGCAGCAGGAGATACAGCAGGAGATGTAGCAGCAGGAGATGCAGCTGCAGATGCCTTCAAAAGGATATGCAGCTGAAATGCAGAAGCACAAGATGCATCCGTAGAAGATTGAGCAGCAGATGCAGCAGGAAATGGAGATGCTTACTTATATGCATGTTCAGAGGATGTAGCAGGAGATGAAGCAGTAGGCTATACTGCAGCAGGAGATGAAGCAGCAGATGCAGCAGCAGGAGATACAGGACGACATCAAATAGAAGGAGATGCAGCAGCAGCAAATGTAGCAGGAGATGCAGCAGTACATGAAGCATCAGGAAATGGAGCAGCATATTAAGGAGATGCAGCAGTACATGAAGCATCAGGAAATGGAGCAGGAGATTAAGCAGCAGCAGGAAATGCAGCAGAATATGCAGCAGCAAGTGATGTAGCTGCAGCTCCATAGGCAGCAGATGCAGCAGCAATAGATGCAGCAGGAGATGCATCATGAGATGCAGATTCAGTAGGAGATGTAGGAGCAGAAGATGCTGCAGCAGATGATGTAGCAGGAGATGTAGAAGAAGGAAATGCAGCAAGATATGCTGCAGCAGGAGATGCAGTAGGATATGGAGCAGGAGATGCAGCAGCAGGGGATGCATATTCAGCAGTAGATTCAGCAGAAACTTCAGAAGGAGATGAAGCAGTAGGATATATAGCAGGAGATGCAGCAGTAGATTAAGCAGTAGCATATTCAACAGCAGATGCACCAGATGGAGCAGAAAGTGATGCAGCAGGGGATGGAGCAGCAGATGCAATAGGAAATGACACATGAGGAGATGCATCCACAAATGCATGAGCAGGGGATGCATCAGGAGATGTAGCAGCAGGAGATACAGGAGCAGGTGTTGCAGCAGGAGATGCAGCAGCACAGGCAGTATCAGCAGATGCAGCAGCAGGAGATGAAGCAGGAGATGCAGCAGCAGGAGATGCAGCAGCAGAAGATGCAGCTGCATGAAATACAACAGGAATATATGCAGAATGTAATGCAGCAGCAGGAGTTGAAGCAGAAGATGCATTTGCAGGAAATGCAGCACCTAAAGATTCAGACAGAGATTCAGCAGGAGGTGCAACATCAGGAGATGCAGAAGCTGATGTCGCAGCTGGAGCAGCACCAGCAGATGCAGCAACAGGAGTTGCAGCAGAAGGAGATGCTGCAGCAGCACATGCAGAAGATAATGCAGCAGTAAGATATGCAGCAGCAGCAGATGCATCAGGATATGCAGCAGCAGGACATTCAGCATGATATGTAGAAGCATGAGATGCCACAGGAGATTCATCAGGAGATTCAGCAGCAACTGATGCAGCAGGAGGAGAAGTAGCAGGAGATGGAAGAGGAGATGCAGAAGCAGATGCAGCAGGAAATGAAGATTTAGCAGAAGATGCTGTAGGAAGAGATTCTTCAAGATATGCAGCACCATGATATGATGCAGCAACTGGAGATAGAGCAGGTTATGGAGAAAGAGGAGATGATGCAGCAGACGCAGCAGGAGGAGATTCAACAGCAGGAGATGCAGCAGCAGGAGATTCAGCAGCAGGAAATTCAGCAGCAGGAGAAGCAGCAGGAGATGCATATTCAGAAGGAGATATGTCAGGAGATGTAGCAGGATATGTTGCAGAATGAGATACCGCCGGATATTCAGGAGGAGATTCAGCAGAAGGAGATGCAAGAGCAGGAGATGCATCAGCAGGCGATGCAGATGAAGCAGGAGGAGATGCAGCAGCAGGACATGCAGGAGGAGTCGATGCAGAAGATAATAGAGCAACAGGAGTTTCAGAAAAAGGAGATGCAGAAAGAGATTCAGAAGCAGGAGATGCAGTAGCAGGAAAGGCAGCAGTATATACAGAAGCAGGATATGCATCAGGAGGAGATGCAATAGGAGGAGATAGAGCAGGTAATGCAGCAGGAGGACATGCAGCAAGAGATGCAAGAGCAAGAGATGCTGCATCAGACCCATCAGCAGGAGATGCAGCAGCAGAAGATGCAGCAGGAAATGCAGCAGCAGTAGGTGCAGCAGGAGATGCAGTAGCAGGAGATGAAGCATTATCATGAGATGCATTAGGAGGTGCAGCAGCAGGATATGTAGCAGGAGATTTGTCAGGAGATGAAGCAGCAGCAGAGCAGCAGCAGATCACAGAATCACAGAATAACCAGGTTGGAAGAGACCCACTGGATCGTCGAGTCCAACCATTCCCACCAATCCCTAAATCATGCCCCTATGCACCTCATCTACCCTAACCTTAAACACCTCCAGGGACGGTGACTCAACCACCTCCCTTGGCAGACCATTCCAATGCCTAACCACCCTCTCCGTGAAGAACTTTTTCCTAATCTCAAGCCTAAATCTCCCCTGACGGAGCTTGAGGCCATTCCCTCTCGTTCTGTCCCCTGTCACTTGGGAGAAGAGGCCAGCACTCTCCTTTACACAACCTCCCATCAGGTAGTTGTAGAGAGTAATAAGGTCTCCCCTCAGCCTCCTCTTCTCCAGGCTGAACAACCCCAGCTCTCTCAGCCGCTCCTCATAAGATTTGTTCTCCAGCCAGCAGGAAATGCAGCAGTAGATGAAGATCAGCAGATACTGCAGCAGGAAATACTGCAGCAGATGTAGCAGGAGATGACATATCAGGTGATGAAGCCACAGATGAAGCAGCTGAAGATGAAGCAGGAGATGCAGCAGCAGGAGGTGCATCAGCAGATGCACCAGGAGATGAGGCAGCAAATGTAGAAAGTTATAACGTACATGTAGAAGCAGATGCAGCAGCAGCTAATTCAGCAGGTGATGCAGCAGTAGGAGATGCAGAAGCAGATGCAGCAGGAAATGCAGATTCAGCAGGAGAAGCAATATGAAGAGAATCTTCAGCAGATGGCAGCAGGATTTGCGGCATGACGAGATGTAGCAGGACATATAGCAGCAGCAGATGCATCAGCAGATGAAGCAGGAAATGCAGGAAGTGATGCAGAAGCAGAGATGTAGCTGCATATGCATCAGAAGCAGATGCAGCAGGGAATGCAGCAGCAGCAGAAGTAACAGGAGATGTAGCAGCAGGATATGAAGAAGCAGGAGCTGCTACAGGCGATTCAGCCGGAGATGGAGAAGGAGGAGATGCAGCAGCAGGAGGTGCAGAGTAGTAGATGAAGTGAAGAAGATGCAGTAGAAGGAAATATAGCAGGATATACAGCCGCAGTAAATTCAGCAGCAGCAGGAGATGCAGCAGCAGGAGATCTATCAGGAGATGCAGCAGTAGATGAAGCAGCAGCAGATGCAGCAGCAAATTCAGCAGATGCAGCTGTAGTAGATTCATAAAGAGCTGCAGCAGGAAATGCAGATGAATATGCAGCAGCTGGAGATGCATCTGCAGGTGATGCAGAAGGAGATGCAGTAGGTGAGGCTCAAGGAGAAGCAGCAGGAAATGCAGAACGAGATGAAGCAGCAAGATATGCAGCAGAAGGAGATGACGCAGGAGATGCTTCAATAGAAAGTGCAACATGAGATACAGCAGATGTAGCAGCAGACGAAGCAAAAGGAGATGCAGAAAGAGGAGATGCAGCAGCAGGACATGGATCAAGAGATGAAGCAGCAATAGATTCATTAAGAGATGCAGTAGGCGGATATGAAACAGCAGGAGTTATAGCAGCAGGAGATGCAGCATGAGATGCAGCAGGATGAGATGAAGCAGCAGGGGATGTATCAGGAGATACAGAAGCTGCAGATACAGCAGGAGATGCTGTAGCAGGAGATGGAGAAGGAGATGTAGCAGAAGGAGATGCAGCCACAGATGCCTTCAACAGGATATGCAGATGAAATGCAGAAGCACTAGATGCAATCTAGTCTACAATCTGTAGAAGATTGAGCAGCAAATGCAGCAGGAAATGGAGATGCTTCTGCAGATGCATCTGCAGAGGATGCAGCAAGAGATGAAGCAACAGGCTATACAGCAGCAGGAGGTGAAGCAGCAGATGCAGCAGCAGGAGATGCAGGAGGACATCAAGTAGAAGGAGATGCAGCAGCAGCAAGTGTAGCAGGAGATGCAGCAGTACATAAAGCAGCAGTAAATGGAGCAGCACATTAAGGAGATGTATCAGGAAATGGAGCAGCACATTAAGGAGATGCATCAGGAAATGCAGCAGAATATGCAGCAGGAGGTAATGCAGCAGGTGATGCAGCAGGAGGTGATGCAGCTGCAGCTGCAGAGGCAGCAGATGCAGCGGCAATAGGTGCCGCAGCGGATGCATCAGGAGATGCAGATTCAGTAGGAGATGTAGCAGCAGAAGATGCTGCAGCAGATGATGCAGCAGGAGATGCAGGAGAAGGAAATGCATCAAAATATGCTGCAGGAGGAGATGCAGTAGAATATGAAGCAGGAGATGCAGAAGCAGGAGATGCAGCCTGGGATGCATATTCAGCAGTAGATTCAGCAGGAAATTCAGAAGGAGATTCAGTAGAATATGAAGCAGGAGATGCAGCAGCAGGAGATGCAGCCGGGGATGCATATTAAGCAGTAGATTCAGCAGGAACTTCATAAGGAGATGCAGCAGCAGGAGATTTAGCAGGAGATGCAGCAGTAGATGAAGCAGTAGCATATGCAACCGCAGATGCACCAGATGGAGCAGAAAGAGATGCGGCATGGGATGGAGCAGCAGATGCAACTGGAAATGGTGCATCAGGAGATGAATCCGCATATGAATGATCAGAGGATGCATCAGGAGATGTAGCAGCAGGAGATACAGGAGCAGGTGATGCTGCAGGAGATGTAGCAGGAGATGCAACACCAGAAGATGCAGCCTCAAGAAATGCAGCAGGAGACGCAACAGCCCATGCAGTATCAGCATATGTAGCAGCAGGAGATGCAGCAGCCGAAAATACAACAGGAATAGATGCAGAAGTAATGCAGCAGGAGGAGTTGAAGCAGAATATGCATCAGCAGGAAATGCTGCACCAAGAGATTCAGATGGAGATGCAGCATAAGATGCAGCAGCAGGAGATGAAGCAGGAGATGCAGCAGAAGGAGATGCTGCAGCAGCACATGCAGAAGGTGATGCAGCAGTAGGAGATGCAGCAGCAGCAGATGCAGCAGGAGATTCAGCAGCAGGAGATTCAGCATCATATACAGAAGCATGAGATGCCACAGGAGATTCATCAGGAGATTCAGCAGCAAGTGATACAGCAGCAGGAGAAGCAGCAGGAGATGCTGCAGCAGCAGGAGATGCAGAAGCAGATGCAGTAAGAAATGAATATTCAGCAGAAGATGCAGTAGGAAGAGAATCTTCAGCAGATGCAGCAGAATGTGCAGCATGACGAGGTGTAACAGGATATATAGTAGCAGCAGATGCATCAGCAGATGAAGCAGGAAATACAGCAAGAAATGCAGCAGCAGAGATGTAGCCGCAGATGCATCAGAAGCAGATGCAACAGGAGATGCAGCAGCAGCAGATTCCGCAGGAGATGCTTTGGCAGAAGATGCAGAAGGATTTGCAGCATCAGGAGATTCAGCAGGAGATGCAGCAGCAGGGAATATAGTAGTATGAGACACAGAAGGAGATGCAGAATGAGCTGCAGCATCAGGAGCTGCAGCAGGGAATGCAGCAGCAGCAGTAGTAACAGGAGATGCAGCAGCATCATATGCACTAGGAGATGTAGTAGCAGGAGATGAAGAAGCAGGAGATGCTACAGGCGAATCAGCCGGAGATGCAGAAGGAGAAGATGCAACAGCAGGAGGTGCAGAGTAGTAGATGAAGTGAAGAAGATGCAGCAGAAGGAAATATAGCAGGAGAAGCAGCCACAGTAAATGCAGCAATAGAGAAACTAGCATCAGATGCAGCATCAGATGCAGCATCAGATGCAGCAGCAGGAGATGCAGCAGCAGTGTATGCACCAGAATGAGATCTATCAGGAGATGCAGCAGCAAATTCAGCAGATGCAGCAGTAGTAGAATCATAAAGAGCTGCAGCAGGAAATGCAGATGAATATGCAGCAGCAGGAGATGCATCTCCAGGTGATGCAGAAGGAGATGCAGTAGGTGACGCTCAAGGAGATGCAGCAGGAGATACAGAACGAGATGCAGCAGCAGGATATGCAGCAGAAAGAGATGGCACAGGAGATGCTTCAATAGAAGGTGCAACATGAGATACAGCAGATAAAGATGCAGCAGCAGACGAAGCAAAAGGAGATGCAGAAACAGGAGATGCAGTAGCAAGACACGGATCAAGAGATGCAGCAGCAGGAGATGGAGCTTCTGGAGATTAATTAGGCGATGCAGTAGCAGGATATGAAGCAGCAGGAGCTATAGCAGAAGGACATGCAGCGTGAGATGCAGCAGGATGAGATGAAGCAGCAGGGTATGTATCAGGAGATGCAGAAGCAGCAGATACAGCAGGAGATGCCATAGCAGGAGATGCAAAAGGAGATGATGCAGCAGCAGGTAGAGATTAAGCAGGAGATGCAGCAGGAGAAGGTGGAACAGGAGATGAAGCAGGAGGAGGTACAGCAGCAGCTGATGCAGCAGTACTTGCAGCAGAAGGAGATGCATAGGAGATGCAGCAGCAATTGATGAAGCAGGAGATGCTGGAGCCAGAGATGCCGAAGAAGTAGATGCAGAAGAAGTAGATGCAGAAGCAGGAGATGCAGGAGTAGATGCATCAGCAGGAGATGCAGCAAAACATACATCAGCAGGAGACACAGCAGCAGGACATGAGGCAGGAGATGCACCAGCCGGAAATGCAGCAGGAGATGCACCAGGAGAAAATGCAGCAGGAGATGCTTCAGGAGATTAAAGAGGAGATGCTGCAGCAGGTGATGCAGCAGCAGATGCAGCAGCAGGAAAATTTGCAGGGGTTGCAGCAGTAGGTGAAGCAGCACTAGATGAAGCAGCATATGCTGCAGATGCAGCAGTAGGGGATGCAGCAGGGGATGCAGCAGGAGATAGATGGAGCAGGAGATAGATCAGCAGCAGATGCACCAGCAGAGGCAGCACCAGTAGATGCAGCAGGACATAGAGAAATGTATGAGGCAGCAGGAAATGTAGGAGATGCAGCAGTAGATGAAGAAACAGTAGATGCAGCAGCTGTTGCAGCAGGAAATGCAGCAGGAGATGCAGCAGCAGGAAATGCAGCAGCAGGAGGTGCAGCCGCAAATGCATTCAGCAGCATATGCAGTAGGCGATGCAGCAGCAGGTGATTCAGTAGCAGGAGATTCAGCAGCAGATGTAGCAGGATATTCAGCATCAGTAGATGCATCCGCAGATGCATGCGCAGAGCATGTAGCAGGAGATACGGCAGCAGGAGATGCAGGAGTACATGAAATAGCAGCAGATACAAGAGCAGATTCAGGAAATGAAGCAGCAGGAGATGCAGCAGGAGATGAATTAGAAATGTAGATAAAAGTGCAGCAGGAGATGCAGCAGTAGGAGATGTAGCAGGAGATGCAGCAGTACATGAAGTAGCAGATGATACAATAGCACAGTCAGGAGATGTAGCAGAGTAGATGCAGCAAGATATGAAACAGCAAAAGATACAGAAGGAGATGCATCAGCAGAAGATGAAGCTGGAGATGCAGCAGAAGATGCAGCAGCAGGTGCAGCAGGAGATATAGCAACACCAGAAGCAGCAGCAGATGCAGCAGCAGGTGATGCAGGATGAGATGCAGCAGGAACTGCAGCAGCAGGAGATGCTGCAGGACATGCAGCATGATATGCAACAGCAAATGCCGCAGCATGAGGTGCATAGCAGGAGATGAAGCAGCAGGAGATGAAGTAGCAGGAGATGCAGAAGCAGGAAATGCAGAAGGAGATGTAGCAGTGGGAGATGCAGAAGGAGATGCAGTAGAAGGAGACACAGTAGAAGAAGATGCAGCCGCAGCAGATGAAGGAGAAGCAGCAGCAGGAGATGAAGAGGCAGGAGATTCAGCAGGAGATGCAGCAGAAAATGTAGCAGGAGATTCTGCAGCAGGAAACACCGTAGGAGAGTCTGCAGCGGAAGATTCAGCAGAAAATGCAGCAGGAGATATAGAAGGAGATTCAGCAGCAGGAGATGTATTAGGAGATACAGCAGCGGATACATCAGTGTGGGTGGCAAGTGGAGATTCTGCAGAAGAAGATTCAGCAGGAGATGCAGCAGGAGATGAAATAGCAACATATGCATCAGAGGTTACAGCAGGAAGGGCAACAGGAGATTGAGCAGGAGATGTAGCAGCAGGAGATGCAGCCGCAGATGCCTTCAGGAGGAAATGCAGAAGCACTAGATGTATCAGTATAAGACTGAGTAGCAGATGCAGCAGGAAATGGAGATACTTCTGCAGATGCATCCACAGATGCATGAGCAGAGGATGCAGCAGCAGGAGATGCGGCAGGACATCAAGTGGCAGGAGATGTAGCAGCAGGAATTGTAGCAGGAGATGCAGCAGTACATGAATCAGCAGCAGATGCAGCAGCAGATTAAGGAGATGCAGTAGACGGAAATGTAACAGAAGATGCAGCAAGAGGAGATTCATCAGCAGGAGATGCAGGCAGCAGACGAAAGAGGAGATGCAGATTCAGCAGCAGATGAAGTAACAGGAGATGCAGCAGCACATGAATAGCAGGAGTTGCAGCAGCAGATGCAATAGCAGGAGATGCAGCAATATGTGAAGCAGCACCAGATGCAGCAGCATATGCTGAAGTTGTAGGAGGAGGAGATTAAGCAGGAGATGCATCACGAAGAGATGCAGCAGGATATGCAGAAAAAGATAAAGCAGAAAGAGATGCATCAGGAAATACAGCAGCAGGATATGTATCGGCAGGAAATGCAGCAGAACATGCACTAGCAGAAGATGCAGCAGGAGATGCAGCCGGAGATGCAGCCAGAGATATAGAAGGAGATTCAGCAGCAGGGGATGTAGAAGAAGATGCAGCAGGAGATACATCAGCGGGAATTGTAGCAGGAGATGCTGGAGGAGATTCTGCAGAAGAAGATTCAGTAGGAGATGCAGCAGGAGATGAAATAGCAACATATGCATCAGAGGTTACAGCAGGAAGTGCAGCAGGAGATTCAGCAGGAGATGTAGCAGCAGGAGATGCAGCCGCAGATGCCTTCAGGAGGATATGCAGAAGCACTAGATGCATCCATAGAAGATTGAGCAGCAGATGCAGCAGGAAATGGAGATACTTCTGCAGATGCATCTGCAGATGCATGAGCAGAGGATGCAGCATCAGGAGACGCTGGAGGACATCAAGTGGCAGGAGGTGTAGCAGCAGGAATTGTAGCAGGAGATGCAGGAGTACATGAATCAGCAGCAGATGCAGCAGCAGATTAAGGAGATGCAGTAGACAGAAATGCAGCAGCTGGAAATGCAGGAGAAGATGCAGCAGGAGGAGATGCTGGAGGACATCAAATGGCTGGAGATGTAGCAGCAGGAATTGTAGCAGGAGATGCAGCAGTACATGAATCAGCAGCAGATGCAGCAGCAGATTAAGGAGATGCAGTAGCAGGAAATAAGGCAGAACATGCAGCAGCAGAAGATGTATCAGCAGGAGATGCAGCTGCAGCTGCAGATTCAGCAGATGCAGCAGCAATAGATGCAGCAGGAGATGCAGCAGAAGGAAATGCATGTTCAGCAGTAGATTCAGCATCACATTCAGAAGGAGATGCAGCAGCAGGAGATAGAACAGAAGGCGATTCTTCAGCAGGAGATACAGCAGCAGGAGATGAAGCCACAAAAGATGCAGCAGAGGATGCAGAAGGAAATGCAGTAGAATATACTTCAAGAGATGCAGAAGAAGGAGATGCAAGAGTAGATGCTGCAGAAGGAGTTGTAGCAGGAGATGCATCAGCAGGAGATGCATCAGCAGGAGAGGGATGCAGCAGATGAAAGAGGAGATGTAGATTCAGCAGCAGATGAAGTAGCAGTAGTTGCAGCAGCAGATGCAATAGCAGGAGATGCAGCAATATGTGAAGCAGCACCAGATGCAGCAGCATATGCTGAAGATGTAGTAGGAGATTAAGCGGGAGATCCAGCAGGAAGAGATGCAGCAGGATATGCAGAAAAAGATAAAGCAGAAGGAGATGCATCAGGAAATACAGCAGCAGGATATGCATTAGCAGGAAATGCAGCAGGACATGCACTAGCAGAAGATGCAGCAGGAGATGCAGCCAGAGATGCAGCCAGAGATGTAGCAAGAGGATACGCACCATGAGATACAGCAGCAGGAGATGCAACAAAAGATGAAACAGGAGGAGATGCAGTAGGAGAGGCAGCAGAGGAGATGCAGCAGAATCTACTGCTGCATCTCCTGCTGCTGCATCTCATGCTGCATCTCCTGCTGCTGCCTCTCATCGTGCTAAATCTCCTCCTGCTAAATCTCCTCCTGCATCAGCTGATGCATTTCCTGTATCTCCTGCGGCTGCATCTTCTGCTGGTGCATCTCCTGCTACAGGGCCTGCTGCATCATCTCCTCCTGCCTCTTCTCCTACAGCATCTCCTTTTGTATCTCGTGCTACATCACATGAATCTGTACCTGCTGAAGAATCTCTTCCTGCTGCATCTCCTGATAAATATGCATCTATTGATGCATCTGCAGCGGCTGCATCTCCTGCTGCTGCATCATCTACTGATGCATATCCTGCGTAATCCCCTTCTGCTGCATCTCTTGCTTCTGCATCATCTGATGCATCTCCTGATTCATCTCCTACTGCTGCACTTGCAGTATTTTCTGCTGCATCTGCTGCTGCTTCATATACTGCTTCATCTCCTACTACTGCATTTCCTGCTGCATCTCCTGCTACTGAATCTCCTGCTGCATCTCCTGCTGAATCTAATGCTACCACATCTCCTGCTGCATCTCCTCCTGCTGCATAATCTGCTGCATCTCCTCTTGCTGTACCTCCTGCTGCTGCATTTACTGTTGCATCTCCTGATGCTGCAACTCCACCTACTGAATCTCCTGCTGCTGAACTCCTGCTACTGCATCTTCTGCTGATGCATAACCTGCTGCATCTCTGACTGCTGCATCTCCTGCTGCTGAATCTCCTGCTGCTGCATCTGCTGGTGCTGCATATGCTACTGCATCTGCTTCAGGATCTTCTTCTTCTGCCTCTCATGCCATATCTCCCGCTGTTGCATCTCCTGCTTCTCTATATCTTGCTCAATCTACTGCTGCTGCATCTCCAGCTGCATCTCATGCTGCTGCATCTCTTGCATCTTTTGGTGCATCTGCTGTAGATTAATCTACTGCTGCATCTCCTGTCCCTTCATCTTCTGATTTTTGGATGTCCTTCTGCATCACCTGATGCTCCATCTGCTGCTGTTGCATACAACTGCTGCGTCTTCTGCTGCTGAATTCACTTCTGCTGCATCTGCTGCTGCATCACCTTCTACTGAATCCCCTGATGCATCTTCTGCTGCTGCATCCACTGGTACATCTCCTAATGCTGCATCTCCTGCTGATGCACCTCCTGATGCATCTCCTGCTCAATCTCCTCCTGCTGCTTCTCCTACTGCTTCATCTCCTGCATCTGCTGCTGCATGTGCTGCTGCATCTCCTGCTTCTCTATGTCTTCCTCCTGGATCTCCACCTGCATCTATTGCTACTGCATCCTCTGCTGAACCTCCTGCTGCTGCATCTCCTTCTGCAACTTCCTCTGATGCATCATCAGATTCATCTCATGATGCGTCTCCCCTGCTTCATCTCCTGCTGCTGAATCTCTTAAAGAATCTTCTTCTGAATCTCCTCCTGCATCTACTGCGGCTGCATCTCCTGATGCTGTATCTTCTGCTACTGCATCTCCTAATGCATCTCCTGTAGCTTAATCTCCTGCTTTTGCATCTCCTGATTTATCTCCTTCTGATGCCTATCTTGCTGCTGCATCTACTGCTGCTTCATCTGCTTCTACATGTCCCACTGCATTTCCTGCTGCTGCATCTCAGGATACATCTTCTCTTGTTCAGTCTCTTGCTGCATATCCTGCTGCTACATCTCCTGCTACTGCATCTCCTGATGCATCTCCTGATGCATCTCTTGCAGCTGCATCTCCTGCTCCATCTCTTGAGGCTGAATCTCCTGCTCCATGTCCTTCTGTTGCATCTGCGGATTCATCTTATGATGGTGCTTTCTTGCTGGATCTCCTGCTTCTGCATCTCCTGCTGCTACAAACTCTGCTGCATCTCCTGCTGCTGCCTTTCCAGCTGCAGTTGCTTCTTCTGCATCTCCTGTGGCTGTGGCTGCTGATGCATTTCCTGATGCATTTTATACTGCTACATCTCCTTCTGATGCAACTCCTGCTGCATCTCCTTTTGCTGCATTTCCTACTGCTGTATTTCCTGCTCCTGCATCTGATACATCATCTCCTGCTGCTGCATCTGCTGGTGCTGCATCTCCTGCTGCATCTGCTGCTGAATCTCCTGCTTCTGCATCTCATACCACATCTCCTGCTGCTGCATCTCCTGCTTCTGCATATCTCGCTGCATCTCCTGCTGCTGCATCACATGCTGCATCACCTGCTGCCGAATCTCCTACATCTTTTGCTGCATCTGCTGTAGATTCGCCTACTGGTGCATTTCCTGCTGCTGCATCTCCTGCTTATGGATGTCTTCGTGTATCTCATGATGCTGCATGTGCTGCTGCATCTCCTGCAGCTGCATCTCCTGTGGCATCTCCTACTGCTGAATCTCGTGCTGCTTTATTCTCTGCTGCATCTACTGCTGCTGCATAGCCTGCTGCCGAATCTCCTAATGCATCTCCTCTTGCTTAGTCTCCTGATGCTTCCTATCCTGCTTCATCTCCTTTTGCTGCATATATTGCTGCTGCATCTACTGCTGCTTGTCCTGCTGCTGTATCCCCTGCTCCATCTCCTGCTGGGGCATCTCCTGCTGCATCTCCTTCTGCATCTCCTGCTGCTCCAGCTGCTGCATCTGCATCATCAGGATATTCTGAAGGAGATGCAGCAGCAGGAGATGCAACCACAGCACTGCGGCAGCAGATTCAGCTGCAAGAGATGCAGCCGTAGGAGATGCAGTAGACTTTTCAGCAGGAGATAGAGCAGAAGGAGATGCAGCAGGAGATGCAGTAGCAGATGCAGCAGAAGGAAGTGTAGCAGCAGAAGATGTAGGAGGATATGCAGCAGCAGTAGATGAAACAGACCATAAAGCAGCAGGATATGCAGAAGCAGGAGAATCAGCAGCAGGGGATGCAGCAGCAGATTCAGCAGCAAATTCAGCAGGAAATGTAGCAACAGTAGATGCAGAAGAAGGAATGTAGCAGGAGATGCATCAGCAGGAAATGCGCCAGCAGAGGCAGCAGCAGAAGTTGCAGCGGGAGATACAGAAAAAATGAGGAAGCAGGAGCAGCCCCTATTACTTGATGTCCTCCTGCATCTCCTGATGCTGCATCTGCTGCTTCATCTCCTGCTTCTGTATCTCCTGCTGCTACATCTCCTGATGCATCCTCTGCTCATGCATCTGCGGATGCATCTCCTCATGCATCATTTCCGTTGAATCTGCTCCTCCATCCAATGCTGCATCTCTTTCTGCTCCATCTGTTCCATCTGCTGTTACATATGTTGCTGCTTCATCTACTGCTGCATCTCCGGCTAAATCTCCTGCTGCTGCATCTCCTTCTGAAGTTATCCTTCTGCTACTGAATATCCTTTGTCTGCTGCTGAAGCTCCTGCTGCTGAATCTTCTGCTGCATCTCCTACTGCTGCATCTCCTTCTACATGTGCTGCTGTAGCATCTTCTTCTGCTGCATCTCCTACTTCTGCAACTCCTGCTGCTGCATCTCCTGCTGCATCTCCGTCTGAATTTCTTTCTGCTGCATTTCCTGCTGATGCATATTCTGCTTCAACTGCTGCTGCTGCATTACATTCTGCATTTATTCCTGCTGTATTTCCTGCTGCTGCATCTGCTGATACTGCATGTGCTGCTGCATCTCCTGCTGCATCTCTTGGTGCTGCATCTTCTGGTGTTGCATCTCCTGCTGCATCTTCTGTGGCATCCTGTATCTCCTGCTGCTACATCTCCTGATGCATCCTCTGCTCATGCATTTGTGGATGCATCTCCTCATGTGTCATTTTATTTTGCATCTGCTGCTCCATCCAATGCTGCATCACTTTCTGCTCCATCTGGTGCATCTGCTGTTGCATATGCTGCTGCTTCATCTTCTGCTGCATCTCCGGCTAAATCTCCTGCTGCTGCATCTCCTTCTGAAGTTCCTGCTGAATCTACTGCTGAATATGCATCCCCGGCTGCATCTCCTGCTGCTGCATCTCCTGCTTCATATCTTACTGCATCTCCTTCTGCACCATATCTTGATGCATATCCTTCTGCTACATCTCCTACTGAATCTGCATCTCCTGATGCATCTGCTACTGCATCTATTGCTGCTGCATCTGCTGCCTCTGTAGCTGCATCACCTGCTGATGCATCACCTGCTGCATTTCCTGCTGCTGCTTAATCTGCTACTCCATTTCCTGATGCTTCATGTACTGCTGCATCTCCTTAATATTCTGCTCCATTTCCTGATCCTTTATGTACTGCTGTAACTCCTGCTACATTTGCTGCTGCTGCATCTCATTCTACTTGAAGTCCTCCTGCATCTCCTGCTGCTGCATCTGCTGCTTCATCTCCTGCTGCTGTATAGCATGCTGCTTCATCTCTTGCTGCATCTTCTGTGGATGCATCTGTGGTTGCATCTGCAGAAGCATCTCCATTTCCTGCTGCATGTGCTGCTCAATCTTCTAAGGATACATCTAGTGCTTCTGCATTTCAGCTGCATATCCTGTTGAAGGCATCTGCGGCTGCATCTCCTGCTGCTACATCTCCTGCTGAATCTCCTGCTGCACTTCCTGCTGTAACTGCGGATGCATATGTTGCTATTTTATCTCCTGCTGCATCTCCTGCTGAATCTTCTTCTGCAGAATCTCCTCCAGCATCTTCTGCTACAATTCCTGCTGATGTATCTCCTGCTGCATCTCTTACTATATCCCCTGCTGCTGAATCTCCTTCTACATCTCCTGCTGCATCTCTTACTATATCCCCTGCTGCTGAATCTCCTTCTACATCTCCTACTGCATCTCCTGCTGAATCTGCTGCTGCCTCTGTTGCAGCTGCATCTTCTTTTCCTGCATCTCCTGCTGCTGCATCTTCGGCTGATTTCCTGCTGCATTTCCTTCTCTTGAATCTCCTGCTGCATATCCTCGTGCATCACCTGCTGAATATGCATCTCCTGCCACATCTCCTGCTGATACACCTCATGCAGCTGCATCTGCTGCTGCATATCCTGCTTCATCTGCTGTTGCCAAATCTCTTGCTGTTGCATATCCTACTGAATTTCCAGCAGCATCTCCTGCTGATGCAATTTCTGCTGCATCTCATCCTGCATGCTTTGCTGCTGCATCTGCTTCTGCTTCTGGTGATGCTACATATCCAGCTGCGTCTGCTGCTTCATCTGCTTCTATATCTCCCTCAGAATAGGGTTCTGCATCTTCTACTGCATATGGTTCTGCATCTTCTGCTGCATAAGTTGCTGCATCTGCTGCTGCTTCATCTGCTGGTGCATATCCTGCTGCTGTGTCTCCTGCTGATGCATGTTTTGCTGCAACTCCTGCTGATACATGTCCTGCTGCATCTCCTGCTTCTGCATCTACTTCTTCTGCATCTCCAGCTCCAGCATCTCCTGCTGCATCAATTGCTGCTGCATCTCATATTCATCTCTTTCTGCTGCATATACTGCTGCATCTAGTGCTGCTGTACATCCTCCTACTGCATTTCCCGTTCCATCTCTTCCTGCTGCATCTCCTCCTGCTGCATCGCTGCTGCTGAATCTCCTCCTGCTGCATCTCCTGCTGCTGCATCTCCTTCTGCTACATCTCCTTCTGCATCTCCTGCTACAGCATCTCCTGCTGTATCTGCTGATTATGCATCTCCTGATAGATCCCCTGCTGCTTCATCTCATCCTGCTGCATCTAATGCTTCATCCTCTGCTGCTATATCTCCTGCTGTTTCATATCCTGCTACTGCATCTCCAAATGAATCTCCTGCTGCTTCATCTCTTGATCCATGTCTTGCTGCTGCTTCTCCTCTTTCTGCATCTCCTTTTGCTTCGTCTGCTGCTGCATCTCCTGCTCTATCTCATGTTGCACCTTCTACTGAATCATCTCCTGCATAATCTCTTTCTGCTGCATATCTTGCTGCTTCATCTCGTTCTGCATCTCCTGCTGCATCTCCTTAAGCGTCACCTGCTGCATCTCCTTCTGCATCACCTGCAGATGCATCTCCTGCTGTATCTCCTGCTCCTGCATATTCATCTGCATTTCCTGCTGCAGCTCTTTGTGAACCTACTACAGCTGCATCTGCTGAATTTGCTGCTGCATCTTCTGCTGCTTCATCTACTGCTGCATCTCCTGCTAAATCTCCTGCTGCTTCATCTCCTTCTGAAGTTTCTGCTGAATCTACTGCTGAATATGCATCCCCTGCTGCATCTCTTGCTGCTGCATCTCTTGCTTCATATCCTACTGCATCTCCTCCTGCAGCATATCTTGCTGCATTTCCTTTTGCTGCATCTCCTGTTGCATCATCTGCTGCAGCATCCTCTGCTGCTACATCTCCTACTGAATCGGCATCTCATGATGCATCTGCTGCTGCATCTATTGCTACTGCATCTGCTGCCTCTGCAGCTGCAGCTGCATCACCTGCTGCTGCATTACGTGCTGCATTACATCCTGCTGCATATTCTGTTGCATTTCTTGATCCTGCATCTCCTTGATATGCTGCTCCATTTCCTGATTCTTCATGTACTGCTGCATCTCCTGCTACATTTGCTGCTGCTGCATCTCCTTCTACATGATGTCTTCCTGCATTTCCTGCTGCTGCTTCTGCTGCTTCATCCCCTGCTGCTGTATATCCTGCTTCTGCATCTCCTGCTGCTTCATCTCCTGCTCTTGCATCTTTTCCTGCTGAATCTCCTCCTGAATCTCCTGTGGCATCTCATGCTGCTACATATCCTGCGACATCTCCTGACATATCTCCTGCTGAATATGCATCTCCTGCTGCTTCTCCTGCTGCTGTATATCCTGCTTCTGCATCTCCTGCTGCTTCATCTCCTGCTCTTGCATCTCCTTCTGCTGAATCTCCTCCTGAATCTCCTGTGGCATCTCATGCTGCTACATATCCTGCGACATCTCCTGACGTATCTCCTGCTGAATATGCATCTCCTGTTGCTTCTCCTGCTGCTGAATCTCCTGCTGCTGCATCTTCTTCTCCTGAATCTTCTGCTGCTTCGTCTGCTGCATCATCTCTTCTTTCTCCATAACCTGCTGTATCTCCAGTTGCTGCATCATATCATGCTGCTGCATATGTTGAAGAATCTCTTCCTACTGCATCTTCTGCTGAATCTTCATTTCCTGCTGCATCTGCTTCTGCATCTCCTGCTCTATCTGCTTTTGCATCTCCTGCTGCTGCTGCATCTCCTGCTGCTTCTCCTGCTGCTGCATCAGCTGCTGCTGAATCTCCTGATGAATCTCCTGTGGCATCTATTGCTTCTACATGTCATGCTGAATCTTCTAATGCATCTCCACCTGCTGCCACTCCTACTGCTGCGTTTGCTTCTGCATCTCCTGCTGCACCTCCAGCTGCTGAATCTCCTGATGCCGTGTCTGCTACTGAATATCATTTGTCTGCTGCGCAATCTCCTGCTGCTGAATCTTCTGCTGCATCTCCTACTGCTGCATCTTATTTTGCATGTGCTGCTGCAGCATCTTCTTCTGCTGCATCTCCTACTTCTGCATCTCCTGCTGCTGCATCTCCTGTTGCATCTCCGTCTGAATTTCTTGCTGCTACATTTCCTGCTGATGCATATTCTGCTTCAACTCCTGCTGCTGCATTACCTTCTGCATCTATTCCTGTTGTATTTCCTGCTGCTGCATCTGCTGATACTGCATGTGCTGTTGCATCTTCTGCTGCATCTCTTGGTGCTGCATCTTCTGGTGCTGTTTTCCTGCTGCATCTCCTGCGGCATCCTGTATCTCCTGCTGCAACATATCCTGATACATCCTCTGCTCATGCATCTGTGGATTCATCTCCTGATGCACCATTTCCCGTTGCATCTGCTGCTCCATCACCTGCTGCATCTCTTTCTCCTCCATCTGGTGCATCTGCTGTTGCATATGCTTTTGCTTCATCTACTGCTGCATCTCCTGCTAAATCTCCTGCTGCTGCATCTCTTTCTGAATTTCCTGCTTAATCTACTGCTGAATATGCATCCCCTGCTGCATCTCCTGCTGCTGCATCTCCTGCTTCATATCCTACTGCATCTCCTGCTGCAGCATATCTTGATGCATTTCCTTCTGCTGCATCTCCTGCTGCATCATCTGCTGCAGCATCTTCTGCTGCTACATATTCTACTAAATCTGCATCTCCTGATGCACCTGCTGCTGCATCTATTGCTGCTACTTCTGCTGCCTCTGCAGCTGCATCTGCATCACCTGCTGCTGCATCACCTTTTGCATTACCTCCTGCTGCTTTATCTGCTGCTCCATTTTCTAATGCTTCATGTACTGCTGCATCTCCTGCTACACTTGCTGCTGCTGCATCTCCGTCTTCTTGATGTCCTCCTGCATCTCCTACTACTACATCTGCTGCAGCATCTCCTGCTGCTGTATAGCCTGCTGCTTCATCTCTTGCTGCATCCTCTGCGGATGCATCTGCAGAAGTATCTCCATTTCCTGCTGCATCTGCTGCTCAATCTTCTACGGATACATCTAGTGCTTCTGCATTTCATCTGCATATCCTGTTGAAGGCATGTTCGGCTGCATCTCCTGCTGCTACATATCCTGCTGAATCTCCTGCTGCACTTCCTGCTGTAACTGCTGATGCATATGTTGCTATTTTATCTCCTGCTGCATCTCCTGATGAATCTTCTTGTGCAGAATCTCGTCCAGCATCTCCTGCTACAATTCCTGTTGATGTATCTCCTGCTGCATCTCCTACTACATCCCATGCTGCTGAATCTCCTTTTACATCTCCTGGTGCATCTCCTGTTGAATCTGCTGCTGCCTCTGGTGGGACTGCATCTTCTTTTACGGCATATCCTGCTGCTGCATCTCCAGCTGCTGCATCTCATCCTACTGATCTCCTTCTGCATCTCCTGCTACAGCATCTCCGGCTGTATCTGCTGAATTTGCTGCTGCATCTGCTGCTGCTTCATCTACTGCTGCATCTCCCAGATTGTTCTCCTGCTGCTGCATCTGCTGTTGTATCATTTTCCACTTCATCTGCTGCTGCATCTGCTGCTACTTTCTCTCTTGCTGCATTTACTGCGTCTGCATTTACTGCTATATTTCCTTCTGCTGCATCTTCTTTACTTCATCTACTACTCTGCACTTCCTGCTGCTGCATCTCCTCCTTCTGCGTCTGCGGCTGAATCGGTGGTAACATCTCCTGCTTCTTCATCTCCTGCTTCATATCCTACTCTATCTCCTTCTGCAGCATATCTTGATGCATTTCCTTCTGCTGCATCTCATGCTGCATCATCTGCTGCAGCATCTTCTGCTGCTACATATTCTACTAAATCTGCATCTCCTGATGCACCTGCTGCTGCATCTATTGTTGCTACTTCTGCTGCCTCTGCAGCTGCATCTGCATCACCTGCTGCTGCATCACCTGCTGCATTACCTCCTGCTGCATATTCTGCTGCATTTCCTGCTGCTGATTAACCTGCTGCTCCATTTCCTGCTGCTTCATGTACTGCTGCATCTACTTAATTTGCTGCTCCATTTCCTGATGCTTCATGTACTGCTGCATCTCCTGCTACATTTGCTGCTGCTGCATCTCCTTCTACTTGATATCCTACTGCATCTCCTGCTGCTGCATCTGCTGCTTCATCTCCTGTTACATCCTCTGCGGATGCATCTGAGGATGCATCTCCAGAATCATCTCCACTTCCTGCTGCATCTGCTGCTCAATCTTCTACGGATGCATCTTGTGCTTCTGCATTTCAGCTGCATATCCTGTTCAAGGCATCTGCAGCTGCATCTCCTGCTGCTACATCTCCTGCTGCATTTCCTGCTGTAACTGCTGATGCATATGTTGCTATTTCATCTCCTGCTGCATCTCCTGCAGAATCTTCTTCCGCAGAATCTTCTCCAGCATCTCCTGCTACAATTCCTGCTGATGTATCTCCTGCTGCATCTCCTACTACATCCCCTGCTGCAGAATCTCCTTCTATATCTCCGTCTGCTGAATCTCCTTCTCCATCACCTGCTACATCTTCAGCTAGTGCATGTTCTGCTGCATTTCCTGCTGATGCATATCCTGATGCTGTATTTCCTGATTCATCTTTTTCTTCTTTATCTTTTTCTGCATATCATGCTGCATCTCTTCCTGCTGGATCTCCTGCTTAATCTGCTCCTACTACATCTTCAGCATATGCTGCTGCATCTGGTGCTGCTTCACATATTGCTGCATCTCCTGCTATTACATCTGCTGCTGCAACTCCTGCTACTTCATCTGCTGCTGCATCTCCTGTTACTTCATCTGCTGCTGAATCTGAATCTCCTCTTTCGTCTGCTGCCTGCATCTCCTGCTGATGCATCTCCTCTTGCTGCATCTTCTGCTGCATTTCTGGCTACTGCATCTCCTTAATTTGCTGCTGCATCTGCTACTGATTTATGTACTGCTGCATTTCCTGCTGCTACACCTCCTGCCACTTAGTGTCCTCCAGCATCTCCTGCTGCTGCAACCTCTGCTCATGCATCTGCAGATGCATCTGCAGAAGTATCTCTAATTTTTGCTGCATCTTCTGCTCAGTCTTCTGCTGATGCATCTAGTGCTTCTGCATTTCAGCTATGTATCCTGTTGAAGGCATCTGCAGCTGCATCTCCTGCTTCAATTCCTGCTGTAACAGCTGATGCATATGTTGCTATTTCATCTCCTGCTGCATCTCCTGCTGAATCTTCTTCTGCAGAATCTCCTTCTATATCTCCTGCTGCATCTCCTGCTGCATTTTCTACTGAATCTCCTGCTGCAGAATCTCCTTCGGAATTTCCTGCTGCACTATCTGCTGATGCATTTCCTGCTGATACTTCTCCTGCTGAATCTCCTGATGCTGCATCTCCTTCTGATGAATCTCCTGCCTCTTCATCTCCTTCTGCTGCAACTCCTGCTGAATTTGCTGCTGCCTCTGGTTCGCCTGAATCTTCTTTTCCTGCATCTCCTGCTGCTGCATCTCCGGCTGAATTCATGCTCCATTTCCTTCTGTTCAATCTCCTGCTGCATATCCTGCTGCATCACCTAATGAATATTCATCTCTTGCTACATCTCCTCCTGATACACCTCATGCAGCTGCATCTGCTGCTGCATATCCTGCTTCATCTGCTGTTGCCAAATCTCTTGCTTTTGCATATCCTACTGAATTTCCAGCAGCATCTCCATGCTGACGCAGTTCTTGTTGCATCTCATCCTGCACCTTTTGCTGCTGCATCTGCTGCTGCTTCTGCTGCTGGTGCATCTCCTGCCTCATATCCTACTGCTATGTCTCCTGCTGATGTATGTCCTGCTGCATATCCTGCTTCTGCATCTATTTCTTCTGCATCTCTGGCTCCAGCATCTCCTGCTGCAACAATTGCTGCTGCATCTCTTATTCATCTCCTTCTGCTGCATCTACTGCTGCATCTGATGTTGCTGTACCTCCTTCTGATTCATCTCCTCTTGCATCTCCTCCTGCTGCATATCCTACTGAATCTCCTCCTCCTGCATCTCCTGTTCCATGTCCTCATGCTGCATCTCCTCCTGCTGCATCTCCTTTTGCTACATCTCCTTCTGCATCTCCTACTACAGCATCTCCTGCTGTATCTGCTGATTCTGCATCTCCTGATACATCCCCTGCTGCTTCATCTCATCCTGCTGCATCTCATGCTGCATCTCCTGCTGCTATATCTCATGCTTTTTCATATCCTGCTACTGCATCTCCAAATGAATCTCCTGCTGCTTCATCTCTTGATCCATGTCTTGCTGCTTCATCTCCTGTTTCTGCATTGCCTTTTGCTTTGTCTGCTGCTACATTTTCTGCATCATCTCCTTCTGCTGCATATCTTGCTGCTTCATCTCGTTCTGCATCTCGTTCTGCATCTCCTTGAGCCTCACCTGCTGCATCTCCTTCTGCATCACCTGCAGATGCATCTCCTGCTGTATCTCCTGCTCCTGCATATTCATCTGCATTTCCTGCTGCAGCTCTTTATGATTCTACTACTGCTGCATCTGCTGAATTTGCTGCTGCATCTGCTGCTGCTTCATCTACTGCTGCATCTCCTGATAGATCTCCAGCTGCTGTATCTCCTGCTATTGCATCTGCTGCTGCATCTGATGCTACTTTCTCTCTTGCTGAATTTACTGCGGCTGCATCTCCTGCTATATTTCCTTCTGCTGCATCTTCTTCACTTCATCTACTACTCTGCACCTCCTGCTGCAGCATCTCCTCCTTCTGCATCTCCGGCTGAATCGCCTGTAGCAGCTTCTGCTTCTTCATCTCCTGCTGCTACATCTCCTAGTGCATATGATGCTGCTGCATCTCCTGTTACTTCTGCTGCTGATGCATTCCCTGCTTCATCTCCTGATGCTGCAGCTCCTTCTGCATCTCCTTCTGTGTCTCCTGCTACTACATCCCCTGCTGTTGCATTTTCTGCGGAATCTCCTGCTGCTGCATCTCCTGTTGAATCTGCTTCTGATGCATCTGCGGATACATCTCTGCTGCTGCATCTCTTGCTGTATTTCCTGCTTCATCTGCTGATGCATCTGCTGCTGCTCTATGTCCTGCTACATCTCGTCATCCTTCACATCCTGCTGTATCTGCTGAAGATTCTCTTCCTATTGCTTCTCCTGCTGAATCTGCATTTCCTGCTGCATCTGCTTCTTCATCTCCTGCTGCTGCTGCTTCTCCTGCTGCTTCTCCTGCTGCTTCTCCTGCTGCTGCATCACTTACTGCTGAATCTCCTGATGAATCTCCTGCGGAATCTCATGCTTCTACATATCATGCTGAATCTCCTGCTGCTGAATCTCCTGCTGTATCTGCTGCTGGTGCATCTCCTACTGCTGCATCACCTTCTGCATGTGCTGCTGCAGCATCTCCTTCTGCTGCATCTCCTGTTGCTGCATCTGCTGCTGCATCTCCTGCTCTCACCTTCTGCTGCTGCACCTCCTGCTGCATCTTCGTCTGAATCTCTTGGTGCTGCATTTCTTGCTGATGCATATTCTGCTTCAACTCCTGCTGCTGCATTACCTTCTGCATCTATTCCTGTTGTATTTCCGGCTGCTGCTCCTGCATCTGCTGCTTCATCTCCTGCTGCTGCATCTGCTGATATTGCATGTGCTGCTGCATCTCTTGGTGCTGCATCTTCCAGTGTTGCATCTCCTGCTGCATCTCCTGCTGTATAACCTGCTCCTGTATTTGCTGCTGCTACATCTCCTGATGCATCCTCTGTTCATTCATCGGCAGATACATCTCCTGATGCACCATTTCCAGTTGCATCTGCTGCTCCATCCTCTGCTGCATCTCTTTCTGCTCCATTTGGTGCATCTGCTGTTGCATATGCTGCTGCTTCATCTACTGCTGCATTTCCTGCTTCATCTCCTGCTGCTGCATCAGTTGCTGCTGAATCTCCTGCTGAATCTCCTGAGGGATCTCATGCTTCTACATATCATGCTGAATCTCCTGCTGCTGAATCTCCTGCTGCATCTGCTGCTGCTGCATCTCCTGCTGCTGAATCACATTCTGCATGTGCTGCTGCAGCATCTCCTTCTTCTGCATCTCCTGTTGCTGCATCTGCTGGTGCTGCACCTGCTGCAACATCTGCTTCTGTATCTCCTGCTTCTGCATCTCTGTCTGAATGTCTTAGTGCTGCATTTCCTGTTGATGCATATTCTGCTTCAACTCATGCTGCTGCGCCACCTTCTGCATCTATTCCTGTTGTATTTCCTGCTTCTGCATCTCCTGCTGCTGCATCTCCGTCTGAATCTCTTGGTGCTGCATCTCCTGCAGATACATGTCCTGCTGCATATCCTGCTTCTGCATCTACTTCTTTTGCCTCTCCGGCTCCAGCATCTCCTGCGGAATCAATTACTGCTGCATCCCTTACTCATCTCCTACTGCTGCATATACTGCTGCATCTGGTGCTGCTGTACCTCCTCCTGCTGCATTTCCTCTTGCATATCCTCCTGCTGCATCTCCCGCTGAATCTCCTCCTTCTGCATTTCCTGTCCCGTCTCCTCTGGCTTCATCTCCTGCTGAATGTCCTGCTTCATCTCCTGCTGCTGCATCTCCTGCTGTAGCTGCTGTTTCTGCATTTCTTGATACATCCCCTGCTGCTTCGTCTAACCCTGCTGCATCTCCTGCTGCTTCTTCTCTAGATCCATATCTTGCTGCTGCATCTCCTGTTTCTGCATCTCCTTTTGCTTCGTCTGCTGCTGCATCTCCTGCTGTATCTCATGTTGCACCTTCTATTGAAGCATCTCCTGCGTCATCTCCTTCTGCTGCATATCTTCCTGCTTCATCTCGTTCTGAATCTCCTGCTGCACCTCCTTGAGCATCACCTGATGCATCTCCTTCTGCATCACCTGCAGATGCATCTCCTGCTGTATCTCCTGCTCCTGCATATTCATCTGCATTTCCTGCTGAAGATCTTTATGAATACACTACTGCTGCATCTGATGCTGCATCTGATGCTGCTTTCTCTCCTTCTGCATGATGAATCTCCTGCTATATTCCCTCTGCTGCATCTTCTCTTCATCTACTACGCTGCACCTCCTGCTACTGCATCTCCTCCTTCAACATTTCCGGCTGAATCGCCTGTAGCATCTCCTGCTTCTTCATCTCCTGCTACTACATCTCCTACAGCATATGATGCTGCTACATCTCCTGTTACTTCTGCTGCTGCAGCATCTCCTTCTGCATCTCCTGCTGCTGCATCTCTTTCTGCTACATCTCCTTCTGCATCTCCTGCTACTACATCTCCTGCTGTATCTGCTGATTCTGCATCTCCTGATACATCCCCTGCTGCTTCGTCTCATCCTGCTTCATCTCCTGCTGCATCTCCTGCTGCTATAGCTCCTGCTGTTTCATATCCTGCTGCTGCATCTCCTAATGAATCTCCTGCTGCTTCATCTCTTGATCCATGTCCTGCTGCTGCATCTCCTCTTTCTGCATCTCCTTCTGCTTCGTCTGCTGCTACATCTCCTACTGTATCTCATGTTACACCTTCTATTGAATTACCTCCTGCGTCATCTCCTTCTGCTGCATATCTTCCTGCTTCATCTCGTTCTGCATCTCCTGCTGCATCTTCTTGAGCGTCACCTGCTGCATCTCCTGCATCACCTGCAGATGCATCTCCTGCTGTATCTCTTCCTTTTGCATATTCATCTGCATTTCCTGCTGCAGCTCCTTATGAATCTACTACTGCTGCATCTTCTGAATTTTCTGCTGCATCTGCTGCTGCTTCATCTACTGCTGTATCTCCTGATAGATCTCCTGCTGCTGCATCTCCTGCTGCTGCACCTGATGCTGCATCTGATGCTAAATCTGATGCTACTTTCTCTCTTGCTGCATTTACTGCGGCTGCATCTCCTGCTATATTTACTTCTGCTGCATCTTCTTCACTTAATCTATTACTCTGCACTTCCTGCTGCTGCATCTCCTCCTTCTGTATCTCCGGCTCAATCGCCTGTAGCATCTCCTGCTTCTTCATCTCCTGCTGCCACATCTCCTAGTGCATATGATGCTGCTACATCTCCTGTTACTTCTGCTGCTGCTGCATTCCCTGATTCTGCAACTCCTTCTGCATCTCCTGCTACTACGTCCCCTGCTGCTGCAATTCTGGCTGAATTTCCTGATGCTGCAACTGCTTCTGCATCTCCTCCTCCTACATCCCCTGATGCTGCATTTCCCGCTACATCTCCTGATGCTGCAACTCCTTCTCCATCTCCTACTGCATCTTATTTCTTAATGCATGTCCTGCTGCATTTCCTATTGAAACGTCTCCTGCTCTATCTCCTCCCTTATACCTTTCTACAATTGCTGCCTCATTTCCTCATGCACCTGCTGATGCACCTCGTGCTGCTGCAATACCTGCTTCATCTTCAACTGATGCATCTGTGGCTTCATCACATGATATGATCACATGATATTTCCTGCTGCAGTATCTGCTGATCCTGCATCTACTGCTGCATTTCCTGCTGCATCTGCCTCTGCTCTTCTGCTGCTTCATCTCCTGTTAAAACTCCTGCTACATATCCTGCTGCTGCACATCCTAATGCATCTCATGATAATGATTCATATCCTGTTGCTGCTTTTCTTGCTGCATCTTCTGCTGCTGCATCTCCTGCAGATGGGTCTGATGCTGCATCTCTTGCTCTTGCATCTCCTTCTGCTGAATATCCTCCTGAATCTCCTGTGGCATCTCATGCTGTTACATATCCTGCTACACCTCCTGACATCTTCTGAATATGCTTCTCCTTCTGCTTCTCCTGCTGCTGAATCTCCTGCAGATGCATCTCCTGCTGTTGAATCTCCTGCTGCTGCGTCTGCTGAATCATATCTTTCTCCATAAGCTGCTGTATCTCCTGTTGCTGCATCATATCATGATGCTGCATATGTTGAAGAATCTCTTCCTACTGCATCTTCTGCTGAATGTTCATTTCCTGCTGCATCTGCTTCTGCATCTCCTGCTGCTGCTGCATCTCCTGCTTCTTCTCCTGTTGCTGCATCAGTTGCTGCTGAATCTCCTGATGAATCTCCTGTGGCATCTCATGCTTCTACATATCATGCTGAATCTACTGCTGCTGATTCTCCTGCTGCTTCTCCTTCTGAATATGCATCTCCTGATGCCACTCCTACTGCAGCGTTTGTTTCTGTATCTCCTGCTGCACGTGCTGCTGCTGCATCTATTTATGCCAGGTCTGCTGCTGAATATCCTTTGTCTGCTGCTGCATCTCCTGCTGCTGAATCTCCTGCTGCATCTGCTTCTGCTACATCTCCTTCTGCTGCATCACTTTCTGCATCTGCTGCTGCAGGATCTCCTTCTGCTGCATCTCCTGTTGCTTCATCTGCTGGTGCTGCACATGCTGCAACATCTGCTCCTGCATCTTCTTCTGCTGCACCTCCTGCTGCATCTCTGTCTTAATCTTTTGGTGCTGCATTTCCTGCTGATGCATATTCTGCTTCAACTCCTGCTGCTGCATTACCTTCTGCATCTATTCCTGTTGTACTTCCTTATTCTTCATCTCTGCTGCTGCATCTCCTGCTGCTGCATCTGCTGATACTGCATGTGCTGCTGCAGCTCCTGCTGTATCTCTTGGTGCTGCATCTTCTGGTGTTCATCTCCTGCTTCTTCTCATTATGACTTAACTGCCACTATTAAGGTGCTTCAGGGAAATCGAATAACGCCCACAGGGAAGATGCTAGCATGGAATGCTGCTGCTTCTGAATGTCTTCTCTTTAGAGCGCTTTCACTGTAAAGCGAGACTTGTAGAAGTTTCAGTCTGGGATAGTGAACGGTAACATCTGCATGGCTATTGAAGCATCATGTAAAGATATTAGAGATTTCTGCTCATGTACTGCAGGGAAGCTGCTACCATCAAATTCTGACTCTCATTAGGAACTTTTTATGAAGCGCTTTCTCTGTCAGCTGCAAAGCAGGAAAAACGCAATGATTTCTCATAGGCTAGTTATTAGCAGGAGATGCAGGAGCAGTAGTTGAAGCAGCAGGAGTTGAAGCTTTCACTGCAAGCTGCAAAGCACGTCTAACAAAACGTTTAGTATTGATTACGGAATTGTGATTTAACTATTGAGGAGCTTTAGAAAAAGTGAGTAAATCCCGTATGGAAGATACTAGCATGGAATGCTGCTGCTTCTGAATGTCTTCTCTTAAAGCGCTTTCAGTGCAAAGAGAGACTTTTAGAAGTTTGAGTATACGCTTGTGTACTTTAACATCAGAACGGCTATTAAAGCGTCATTTGAAAATAGCAGAGCGTTCAGCACAAGTACCGCAGGGAAGAATCTGCGATGAAATGCTGGCTCTCGTTAGAGCCTTCTCTGGAAACGCTTTCACTGCAAGCTGCAAAGCATGACTAATAGAAAGTTTTAGTATAGGGTACTGAATTGTGACTTATGAAGGTGCTTTCTGATTAGTGAGTAACTGACGCAATGAAGATGCTAGCATGGAATACTGCTGCTACTGAATGTCTTCTCTTAGAGCGCTTTCACTGCAAAGCAAAACTTGTAGAAGTTTCAGTCTAGGCTTGTACACTGCAACATCAGAATGGCTATTAAAGCATCACTTCAAAATCTTTAGCGCTTTCACTGCAAGGCAAGACTTGTTGAACTTTTAGTCTGGGCTTATGTACCGCAACATCAGAATGGCTATTAAAGCGTCGCTTCAAAATATCAGAGTGTTCAGTGCAAATACCGCAGGGAAGATGCTACGATCAAATATTGAAATTTGTATAATTCTTCTCTGGATGCGCTTTCACTGCAAGGTAAGACTTGTAGAACTTTCAGTCTAGGCTCGTGTACTGCATCATCAGAACGGCTATTAAAGCGTCACTGCAAAATTTGAAGACGTTTAGAAAAAGTACCGCAAGGGCGCTGCTACGATCAAATGCTAGCTCTCGTTAGAATCTTCTCTTGAAGCGCTTTCACTGCAAGCTGCAAAGCACGTCTAACAAAACGTTTAGTATTGATTACGGAATTGTGATTTAACTATTGAGGAGCTTAAGGAAAAGTGAGTTAAGCCAGTATGGAAGATGCTAGCATGGAATACTCTGCTTCTGAATGTCTTCTCTTATAGCGCTTTCACTGCAGAGAAAGACTTGTAGAACTTTCAGTCTAGGCTCGTGTCCTGTAACATCAGAATGGGTATGAAAGCGTCACTTCAAAATTTCAGAGCGTTCAGCACAAGTACGGCAGGGAAGCTGCTACGATCACATGCTGGCTCTCGTTAGTCTTCTCTGGAAGCGCTTTCACTGCAAGCTGCAAAGCACGACTAACACAAAATTTTAGTATAGGGTACAGAACAGTTACTTTACTTCGCCGAATAATGCGCTTTCGGACTAGTGAACATCGGCTGCAGGGAAGATGGTAGTATGGAATACTGCTGCTTCTGAATGTCTTCTCTTATAGCACTTTCACTGCAAAGTACGACTTCTAGAAGTTTCATTCTAGTCTTCTGAAGCTACTAAAGTGTCACTTCAAAATTTCAGAGTGTTCAGCACAAGTACCGCAGGGAAGCTTCTACCATCAAATGCTGGTTCTCGTTAGAGTCTTCTCTTATAACGCTTTCACTGCAAGCTGTGAAGCACGACTAATACATTTTAGTTTAAGGCAATGAATTGTGACTTAACTGCGCCTGTTAACGCGCTTATGGAAAAGTAAGTATTTCAGGCAGTGCAGATGCTGGCCTGAAACTACACCGCTTATTAATGTTTTCTCTTATAGCACTGTTACTGCAAAAGACGACTTGTACAACTTTCACTCTAGGCTTATGAGCTGTAAGATCAGAATGGCTATTAAAGCCTCATTTCAAGATTTGAGATCGTTCAGCACAAGTACCACAGGGAAGCTGCTACCATCAAATTTTGGCTCTCGTTAGGATCTTTTCATGAAGCGCTGTCACTGCCAGCCACAAAGCATGAAAAACGCAATGTTTTCGCGTAGGCTAGTTATTAGCGACTTAATAACGCCTAATAACGCTCTTTAGGAAAAGAGAATATCTCCAGCAGGGAAGATGTTAGCATGGAATGCCTCTGCGTCTGTATGTCTTCTCTTAGAGTGCAATCACTGCAAACGAAGATTTATTGAACTTTCCATATAGGCTAGTGAACTGTAACATCAGCATGGCCAGTAAAGCTTCACTTGAAGATTTGAAAGCGTTCAACAGAACTACCCCTGGGAAGATGCTAGCATCAAATGGTGTCTCTCATTAGAATCTTCTCTGGAAGCGTTTTCACTGAGAGGTGCAAAACACGATTAACAATGCGTTTAAGAGTAGGTTAAAGAATAGTGATGTAACAGCGACTAATAGCTAGCTTTAGGAAGAGTGATTATCTTAAACAGTGAAGATGTTAGCACGGAATGCTGCTGCTTCTGAATGTCGTCTCTTATAGCACTTTCACTGGAAAGCGAGACTTTTCAAACTTTCAGTCTAGGCTAGTGAACGGTAACATCAGCATGGCTATTGAGGCATCACATCAAGATTTTAGAGATTTCTGCTCAAGTACCTCACGGAAGCTGCTACCATCAAATTCTGGCTCTCGTTAGGATCTTTAAATGAAGCGCTTTCTCTGTCAGCTGCAAAGCAGGAAAAACGCAATGTTTTCGCGGAGGCTAGTTATTAGCAGAAGCATTCCATGCTAACATCTTCCTTGCTGGAGATATTCTCTTTTCCTAAAGCGCCTTATTAGGTGCTATTAAGTCTCTATTCATTTGCCAACACAAGAACGTTAGTCGTTCTCTGCATCTTGCAGAGAAACCGCTTCCATAGAAGACGCTAACGAAAGCCAGCTTTTGATGGTAACACCTTTTCAGTTTACTAGTGCTGAACGCTCTGAAATTTTGAAGTAACGCCTTCGTAGCCATTCTGGTCTTACAGTACACAAGACTAGACTGAAAGTTCTACAAGTCGTGCTCTGCAATGAAAGCTCTCTAAGAGAATACATCCACAAGCAGAAGCATTCCATGCTAGCATCTTTCCTGCTGCAGATATGAATTTGTACTACAACGCCGTAATAGACGGTGTTAAGTCCCTATTCACTAGCCTACGCTAAAACGTCCCTATTCACTAGCCTATGCTAATACTTGCATGTTTGCAGGTTGCAGTGAAAGCGCTTCCAGAGAAGACTCTAACGAGAGACACCATTTGATGCTAGAACTACCCAGGGGTAGTTCTGCTAAACGCTTTCAAATCTTCAAGTGAAGCTTTACTAGATATGCTGGTGTTACAGTTCACTAGCCTAGACGGAAAGTTCAATAAATCTTCATTTGCAGTGATTGCACTCTAAGAGAAGACATTCAGAAGCAAAAGCATTCCATGCTAACATCTTCCCTGCTGGAGATATTCTCTTTTCCTAAAGAGCGTTATTAGGCGTTATTAAGTCGCTAAGAACTAGCCTACGTGAAAACGTTGCGTTTTTCGTGCTTTGCAGCTGGCAGTGACAGCGCTTCATGAAAGGATCCTAACGAGAGCCAAAATTTGATGGTAGCAGCTTCCCTGTGGTACTTGTGCTGAACGATCTCAAATCTTGAAATGAGGCTTTAATAGCCATTCTGATCTTACAGCTCATAAGCCTAGAGTGAAAGTTGTACAAGTCGTCTTTTGCAGTAACAGCGCTATAAGAGAAGACATTTAGAAGCAGCAGCATTCCATACTACCATCTTACATACGGGCTTTACTCACTTTTCCTAAAGCTCCTTAATAGTTAAATCACAATTCCATACTAAACGTTCTGTTAGTCATGCTTTGCAGCTTGCAGTGAAATAGTTTCCAGAGAAGACTCTAACAAGAGCCAGTATTTCATCGTAGCTTCTTCCCTGCCGTACTTGTGCTGAACTCTCTGCTATTTTCAAGTGACGCTTTAATAGCCATTCTGAT
Organism: Clamator glandarius; assembly: GCA_033459285.1. Taxonomy (NCBI): domain Eukaryota; kingdom Metazoa; phylum Chordata; class Aves; order Cuculiformes; family Cuculidae; genus Clamator; species Clamator glandarius. The sequence goes on from JAUNZM010001634.1 coordinate 466,672, forward strand.
GAAGTACACAAGAGTATACTCAAACTTCTAAAAGTCTCTCTTTGCACTGAAAGCGCTTTAAGGGAAGACATTCAGAAGTAGCAGCATTCATGCTAGCATCTTCCCTGTGGGAGTTATTCGATTTCGTTAAAGCGCCTCAATAGTGGCAGTGAAGTCATAATGAGATGAAGCAAGAGATGTAACACCAGAAGATGCAGCACCAAGAGATACAGCAGGAGATGCAGCAGCACATGCAGGAGATTCAGCAGCAGACAGGATATTCAGCAGAAGACACGGCATAAGGAGATTCAGCAGCAGGAGGTGCAGCAGGAAATGCAGAAGCAAACGCAGCAGAAGGAATGGCAGCAGGTGGAGATGCATATTCAGAAGGAGAAGCAGAAGGAGATGCAGAAGCAGATGCAGCAGGAAATGTAGATTCAGCAGAAGATGAAGTAGGAAGAGATTCTTCAACATATGCAGCAGCATGATATGATGCAGCAACAGGAGATACAGCAGATTATGGAGAAAGCGGTGATGATGCAGCAGACTCAGCAGCAGGAGATTCAGCAGCAGGAGAAGCAGCAGGAAATGCATATTCAGAAGGAAATACGTCAGGAGATGTAGAAGGATATGTAGCAGCATGAGATGCTGCCGGAGATTCAGGAGGAGATTCAGCAGAAGGAGATGCAAGAGCAGGAGATGCAGCAGCAGGAGATGCAGCAGGAGATACAGCAGGACATGCAGCAGGAGGAGATGGGACAGGAGATGCAGTAGGAGGAGATTCAGGAGGAGATGCTGTAGCAGGAGATGCAGAAGGAGATGTAGCAGTATGAGATGCAGCAGCTGGAGATGCAGCAGGAGATGCAGCAGGAGATATAGAAGGAGATTCAGCAGCAGGGAATGTAGTAGGAGATTCAGCAGGAGATATATCAGAAGGAATTGTAGCAGAAGATGCTGGAGGAGATTCTGCAGAAGAAGATTCAGCAGGAGATGCAGCAGGAGATGAAATAGCAACATATGCATCAGCAGTTACAGCAGGAAGTACAGCAGGAGATTCAGCAGGAGATGTAGCAGCAGGAGATGCAGCCGCAGATGCCTTCAACAGGATATGCAGCTGAAATGCAGAAGCACTAGATGCATCCGTAGAAGATTGAGCAGCAGATGCAGCAGGAAATGGAGATGTTTCTGCAAATGCATCCGCAGATGCATCCGCAGAGGATGCAGCAGGAGATGAAGGAGCAGGCTATACAGCAGCAGGAGATGAAGCAGCAGATGCAGCAGCAGGAGATGAAGGAGGACTTCAAGTAGAAGGAGATGCAGAAGCAGCAAATGTAGCAGGAGATGCAGCAGTTAATGAAGCATCAGGAAATGGAGCAGCAGATTCAGCAGCAGCAGGAAATGCAGCAGAATATGCAGCAGGATGTAATGCATCAGGTGATGCAGCAGGAGGTGATGCAGCTACAGCTGCAGAGGCAGCAGATGCAGCAGCAATAGATGCAGCAGCAGATGCATCAGGAGATGCTGATTCAGTAGGAGATGTAGCAGCAGAAGGTGCTGCAGAAGATGATGCAGCAGGAGATGCAACAAAAGGAAATGCATCAAGATATGCTGCAGGAGGAGATGCAGTAAGATATGAAGCAGGATATGCAGCAGCAGGAGAAGCAGCAGGGGATGCATATTCAGCAGTAGATTCAGGAGAAAATTCAGAAGGAGATGCAGCAGCAGGAGATTTAGCAGGAGATGCAGCAGTAGATGAAGCAACAGCATATGCAACCACAGAAGCACCAGATAGAGCAGAAAGAGATGCAGGAGGGGATGGAGCAGCAGATGCAGTGGGAAATAATGCATCAGGAGTTGCATTCACAGATGCATGAACAGAGGATGCATCAGGAGATGTAGCAGCAGGAGATACAGGAGCAGGTGATGCCGCAGGAGATGCAACATCAAAAGATGCAGCACCAAGAGATGCAGCAGGAGATGTAGCAGCACATGCAGTATCAGCAGATGCAGCAGCAGGAGATGAAGCAGGATATGCAGCAACTGGAGATGCAGCAGCAAGAAACACAACAGGAATAGATGCAGAAGGTAATGCAGCAGCAGGAGTTGAAACAGAATATGCATCAGGAGGAAATGCAGCAGCAAGAAATTCAGACGGAGATGCAGCAGGAGATGCAGAAGGAGACGGAGCAGCAGGAGATGAAGCATCAGATACAGCAGCAGGAGATTCAGCAGAAGGAGATGCTGCAGCAGCACATGCAGAAGGTGATGCAGCAGTAGGAGATGCAGCAGCAGCAGATGCAGCAGTAGATTCAGCAGCAGGACATTCAGCATGATATGTAGAAGCATGAGATGCCACAGGAGATTAATCAGGAGATTCAGCAGCAACTGATGCAGCAGCAGGAGAAGCAGCAGGAGATGCAGAAGCAGATACAGCAGGAAATGAATATTCAGCAGAAGATGCAGTAGGAAGAGATTCTTCAACATATGCAGCAGCATAATATGATGCAGCAATAGGTGATTCAGCAGGTTATGGGGCAAGAGGAGATGATGCAGCAGACGCAGCAGCAGGAGATTCAGCAGCAGGAGATGCAGCAGGAAATGCAGCAGCAGTAGGTGCAGCAGGAGATTCAGTAGCAGGAGATGAAGCATTATCATCAGATGAATTAAGAGGTACAGCAGCAGGATATGTAGCAGGAGATTTGGCAGGAGATGAAGCAGCAGCAGAGCAGCAGCAGATGCAGTAGGAAATGACACAGCAGACGCAGAAGTAGGAGATTCTGCAGCAGGAAATACTGTAGCACATACAGCAGGAGATGACATATCATGTGATGAAGCCATAGATGCATCAGTTGAAGATGAAGCAGGAGATGCAGCAGCAGGAGGTGCATCAGCAGATGCATCAGGAGATGAGGTAGCAAAATTAGAAAGTTATAACGTACATGTAGAAGCAGATGCAGCAGCAGCTAATTCAGCAGGAGATGCAGCAGCAGAAGATGCAGAAGCAGATGCAGCAGGAAATGCAGATTCAGCAGGAGAAGCAATAAGAAGAGGATCTTCAGCAGATGCGGCAGGATGGGAAGGATGATGAGATGTAGCAGGACATAGTGTAGCAGCAGATGCATCAGAAGATGAAGTAGGAAATGCAGCAAGAGATGCAGCAGCAGAGGTGTAGCCGCAGATGCATCAGAAGCAGATTCAACAGGAGATGCAGCAGCAGCAGATTCCGCAGGAGATGCATTAGCAGAAGATGCAGAAGGAGTTGCAGCATCAGGAGATTCAGCTGGAAATGCAGCAGCAGGGGATGTAGAGGCAGAAGACCCAGAAGGAGATGCAGAAGGAGCTGCAGCATCAGGAGATGCAGAATCAGGGAATGCAGCAGCAGGAGAAGTAACAGGAGATGCAGCAGGATCATATGCACTAGGAGATGTAGCAGCAGGAGATGAAGAAGCAGGAGTTGCTACAGGCGATTCAGCCGGAGATGCAGAAGGAGGAGATGCAGCAGCAGGAAGTGCAGACTAGTAGATGAAGTAAAGAAGATGCAGCAGAAGGAAATATAGCAGGAGAAGCAGCCACAGTAAATGCAGCAAGAGAGAAACTAGCATCAGATGCAGCATCAGATGCAGCAGCAGGAGATGCACCAGAAGGAGATATATCAGGAGATGCAGCAGCAAATTCAGCAGATGCAGCAGTAGTAGAATCATGAAGAGCTGCAGCAGGAAATGCAGATGAATATGCAGCAGCAGGAGATCTATCAGGAGATGCAGCAGTAGATGAAGCAGCAGCAGATGCAGCAGCAAATTCAGCAGATGCAGCTGTAGTAGATTCATAAAGAGCTGCAGCAGGAAATGCAGATGAATATGCAGCAGCTGGAGATGCATCTCCAGGTGATGCAGAAGGAGGTGCAGTAGGTGACGCTCAAGGGGATGCAGCAGGAGATGCAGAACGAGATACAGCAGCAGGATATGCAGCAGAAGGCGATGACGCAGGAGATGCTTCAATAGAAGGTGCAACATGAGATAGAGCAGGAGATGCAGCAGCAGACGAAGCAAAAGGAGATGCAGAAATAGGAGATGCAGCAGCAAGACACGGCTCAAGAGACGGAGCACCAGGAGATGAAGCTTCTGGAGATGAATTAGGAGATGCAGTAGCAGGATATGAAGCAGCAGGAGATATAGCAGCAGGACATGCAGCATGAGATTCAGCAGGATGAGATGAAACAGCAGGGGATGTATCAGGAGATGCAGAAGCAGCAGATACAGCAGGAGATGCCATAGCAGGAGATGCAAAAGGAGATGATGCAGCAGCAGGTAGAGATTAATCAGGAGATGCAGCAGGAGGAGGTGGAACAGGAGTTGAAGCAGGAGGAGGTATAGCAGCAGCAGATGCAGCAGTAGATGCAGCAGAAAGAGATGCATAAGAGATGCAGCAGCAATTGATGAAGCAGGAGATGCTGGAGCCAGAGATGCCAAGAAGTAGATGCAGAAGAAGTAGATGTAGAAGCAGGAGATGCAGGAGTAGATGCATCAGCAGGAGATGCAGCAAAACATACATCAGCAGGAGACACAGCAGCCGGAAATGCGGCAGGAGATGCACCAGCCAGAAATGCGGCAGGAGATGCACCAGCCAGAAATGCAGCAGGAGATGCACCAGCAGAAAATGCAGCAGGAGATGCTTCAGGAGATTAAAGAGGAGATGCTGCAGCAGGTGATGCAGCAGCAGATGCAGCAGCAGGAAAATTTGCAGGGGTTGCAGCAGTAGGTGAAGCAGCACTAGATGAAGCAGCATATGCTGCAGATGCAGCAGTAGGGGACGCAGCAAGAAGAGATGGAGCAGGAGATAGATCAGCAGCAGATGCACCAGCAGAGGCAGCACCAGTAGATGCAGCAGGGCATATAGAATAGTATGAGGCAGCAGGAGATGTAGGAGATGCAGCAGTAGATGAAGTAGTAGTAAGTGCAGCAGCCAATGAAGTAGTAGTAGATGCAGCAGCCGTTGCAGCAGGAAATGCAGCAGGAGATGCAGCAGCAGGAAATGCAGCATCAGGATGTGCAGCCGCAAATGCATTCAGCAGCATATGCAGTAGGAAATGCAGCAGCAGGTGATTCAGTAGCAGGAGATTCAGCAGCAGATGTAGCAGGATATTCAGCATCAGTAGATGCATCCGCAGATGCATGCGCAGAGCATGTAGCAGGAGATACGGCAGCAGGAGATGCAGGAGTTCATGAAATAGCAGCAGATACAAGAGCAGATTCAGGAAATGCAGCAGCAGGAGATGCAGCAGGAGATGAATTAGAAATGTAGATACAAGTGCAGCAAGAGATGCAGCAGTAGGAGATGTAGCAGGAGATGCAGCAGTAGATGAAGTAGCAGCAGATACAACAGCAGATTCAGGAGATGTAGTAGAGTAGATGCAGCAGGATATGAAACTGCAGAAGATACAGAAGGAGATGCATCAGCAGAAGATGAAGCTGGAGATGCAGCAGAAGATGCAGCAGCAGGTGCAGCAGGAGATATAGCAACACCAGAAGCAGCAGCAGATGCAGCAGCAGGTGATGCAGGATGAGATGCAGCAGGAACTGCAGTAGCAGGAGATGCAGCAGCAGATGCAGCAGGATATGCAACAGCAGATGCAGCAGCATGAGGTGCATAGCAGGAGATGAAGCAGCAGGAGATGAAGTAGCAGGAGATGCAGAAGCAGGAAATGCAGAAGGAGATGTATCTGCATCTTCTGCTGATGGTATCTTGCTCAATCTACTGCTGCTGCATCTCCAGCTGCATCTCCCGCTGCTGCATCTATTGCATCTTTTGGTGCATCTGCTGTAGATTAATCTACTGCTGCATCTCCTGTTGCTTCATCTTCAGATTTTTCCATGTCCTTCTGCATCACCTGATGCTCCATCTGCTGCTGCTGCATACACTGCTACATCTTCTGCTGCTGAATTCACTTCTGCTGCATCTGCTGCTGCATCACCTTCTACTGAATCCCCTGCTTCATCACCTTCTACTGAATCCCCTGCTGCATCTTATTCTGCTGCATCTCCTGCTGCTGCACCTCCTGATGCATCTCCTGCTCAATCTCCTCCTGCTGCTTCATCTCCTGCATCTGCTGCTGCATCTCCTGCTTCTCTATATCCTCCTCCTGCATCTCCACCTGCATCTATTGCTGCTGCATCCTCTTCTGAACCTCCTGCTGCTGCATCTCCTGGTGCTATATCTTTTGCTTATCAATCTCCTGCTGCTGCATCTCTTACGGAATATGCTTCTGAATCTGCTCCTGCATCTACTGCACCTGCATCTCTTGATGCTGTATCTGCTGCTACTGCATCTCCCAATGCATCTCCTGTAGCTTAATCTCCTGCTTTTGCATCTCCTGATTTATCTCCTTCTGATGCCTATCTTGCTGCTGCATCTACTGCTGATTCATCTGCTTCTACATCTCCCGCTGCATTTCCTGCTTCTGCATCTCAGGATACATCTCCTCTTGCCCAGTCTCTTGTTGCATATCCTGCTGCTACATCTCCTGCTACTGTATCTCCTGCTGAATCTCCTGCTACGTCTCTTGCAGCTGCATCACCTGCTCCATCTCTTGAGGCTGCATCTCCTGTTACATATCCTTTTTTTGCATCTGCGGATTCATCTTATGATGGTGCTTTCTTGCTGGATCTCCTGCTTCTGCATCTCCTGCTGCTGCAAACTCTGCTGCATCTCCTGCTGCTGCATTTCCACCTGCAGTTGCTTCTGCTGCATCTCCTGTGGCTGTGGCTGCTGATGCATTTCCTGATGCATATTCTAATGCTGCATTTCCTTCTGCAGCAACTCCTGCTGCATCTCCTTCTGCTGCATTTCCTTCTGCTGCATTTCCTGCTCCTGCATCTGATAATTCATCTCCTGTTGCTGCATCTGCTGGTGCTGCATCTCCTGCTTCATCTGCTGCTGAATCTCCTGCTGCATACCTCGCTGCTGCATACCTCCTGCTCATACCACATCTCCTGCTTCTGCATCTCCTGCTTCTGCATATCTCGCTGCATCTCCTGCTGCTGCATCACCTGCTGCATCACCTGCTGCCGAATCTCCTGCATCTTTTGCTGCATCTGCTGTAGATTCGCCTACTGGTGCATCTCCTGCTGATGGATGTCCTCGTCTATCTCCTTCTGCTGCATGTGCTGCTGCATCTCCTGCAGCTGCATCTCCTGTGCCATCTCCCCCTGCTGAATCTCGTGCTGCTCCATTTTCTGCTGCATCTGCTGCTGCATAGCCTGCTGCAGAATCTCCTAATGCATCTCCTCTTGCTTAGTCTCCTGATGCTTCCTATCCTGCTTCATCTCCTTTTGCTGCATATATTGCTGCTTGCATCTACTGCTGCTTGGCACGCTGCTGTACCCCCTGCTACATCTCCTGCTGGGGCATCTCCTGCTGCATCTCCTTCTGCATCTCCTGCTGCTCCAGCTGCTGCATCTGCATCATCAGGATATTCTGAAGGAGATGCAGCAACAGGAGATGCAGCAGCAGGAGATGCAACCACAGCACCGTGGCAGCAGATTCAGCTGCAGGAGATGCAGCCGTAGGAGATGCAGCAGGATTTTCAGCAGGAGACAGAGCAGAAGGAGATGCAGCAGGAGATGCAGTATCAGATGCCGCAGAAGAAGTGTAGCAGCAGAAGATGTAGGAGGATATGCAGCAACAGTAGATGAAACAGACCAGAAAACAGCAGGATATGCAGAAGCAGGAGAATCAGCAGCAGGGGATGCAGCACCAGATTCAGCAGCAAATTAAGCAGGAAATGTAGAAAAGGTAGATGCAGAAGCAGGATATGTAGCAGGAGATGCATCAGCATGAGATGAATCAGAAGATACAGCAGGAGGATATGCAGCAGGAGATACATCAGCAGGAAATGCACCAGCAGGGGCAGAAGCAGAAGATGCAGTGGGAGATATAGAAAAAATGAGGAAGCAGGAGCAGCCCTTGTTACATGATGTCCTCCTGCATCGCCTGCTGTTGCATGTGCTGCTTCATCTCCTGCTTCTGTATATCCGGATGCTACATCTCCTGATGCATCCTCTGCTCATGCATCTCTGGATGCATCTCCTGATGCACAATTTCCTGTTACTTCTGCTGCTCCATCCCCTGCTGCATCTTATTCTCCTCCATCTGCTGCATCTGCTGTTGCACATGCTGCTGCTTCATCTACTGCTGCATCTCCTGCTAAATCTCCTGCTGCTGCATCTCCTTCTGAAGTTTCTGCTGAATCTACTGCTGAATATGCATCCCCTGCTGCATCTCCTGCTGCTGCATCTCCTGCTTCATATCTTACTGCATCTCCTCCTGCAGCATATCTTACTGCATTTCCTTTTCCTGCATCTCCTGCTGCATCATCTGCTGCATCATCTTCTGCATCATCTGCTGCTGCATCATCTCCTACTGAATCTGCATCTCCTGATGCATCTTCTGCTGCATCTATTGCTGCTGCATCTGCTGCATCTGCATCTGCATCACCTGCTGATGCATCACCTGCTGCATTACCTCCTGCTGCATATTCTGCTCTTTCATTTCCTGATGCTTCATGCACTGCTGCATCTCCTGCTACATTTGCTGCTGCTGCATCTCCTTCTACTTGATGTCCTCCTGCATCTGCTGCTGCATCTGCTGCTTCATCTCCAGCTGCTGTATAGCCTGCTGCTTCATCTCTTACTGCATCCTCTGCGGATGCATCTGTGGATGCATATGCAGAATCATCTCCATTTCCTGCTGCATCTGCTGCTCTATCTTCAACGGATGCATCTAGTGCTTCTGCATTTCAGCTGCATATCCTGTTGAAGGCATCTGCGGCTGCATCTCCTGCTGCTACATCTCCGGCTGAATCTCCTGCTGCACTTCCTGCTGTAACTGCTGATGCATATGTTGCTATTTCATCTCCTGCTGCATCTCCTGCTGAATCTTCTTCTGCAGAATCTCCTCCAGCATCTCCTGCTAAAATTCCTGCTGATGCTTCTACATCTCCTGCTGCTGCATCTCCTGCTGCATCTCCATCTGAATCTCTTCGTGCTGCATTTCCTGCTGATGCATATTCTGCTTCAACTCCTGCTGCTGCATTACCTTCTGCATCTATTCCTGTTGTACTTCCTTATTCTTCATCTCTGCTGCTGCATCTCCTGCTGCTGCATCTGCTGATACTGCATGTGCTGCTGCAGCTCCTGCTGTATCTCTTGGTGCTGCATCTTCTGGTGTTCATCTCCTGCTTCTTCTCATTATGACTTAACTGCCACTATTAAGGTGCTTCAGGGAAATCGAATAACGCCCACAGGGAAGATGCTAGCATGGAATGCTGCTGCTTCTGAATGTCTTCTCTTTAGAGCGCTTTCACTGTAAAGCGAGACTTGTAGAAGTTTCAGTCTAGGATAGTGAACGGTAACATCTGCATGGCTATTGAGGCATCACGTCAAGATATTAGAGATTTCTTCTCATGTACCGCAGGGAAGCTGCTACAATCAAATTCTGGCTCTCATTAGGAACTTTTTATGAAGCGCTTTCAATGTCAGCTGCAAAACAGGAAAAACGCAATGATTTCTCGTAGGCTAGTTATTAGCAGGAGATGCAGGAGCAGTAGTTGAAGCAGCAGGAGTTGAAGCACAATATGCATCAGCAGGAAATGCAGCACCAAGAGACTCAGACAGAGATTCAGCAAGAGAAGCAGCAGCAGGAGATGCAGCAGGAGATACAGCAGCATGAGATGCAGCAGCAGATGCAGCATCAGGAGATGCAGCAAAAGGAGATGCTGCAGCAGCACATGCAGAAGCTCATCAGTAGTAGGAGATGCAGCAGCAGCAGATGCAGTAGGAGATTCAGCAGCAGACAAAGGATATTCAGCAGTAGACACGGCAGCAGGAGATTCAGCAGTAGGAGTGGCAGCAGGTGGAGATGCATCTAGAGATGCATATTCAGAAGGAGATGCAAAAGGAGATTCAGCATGATATGTAGAAGCATGAGATGCCGCAGGAGATTCATCAGGAGATTCAGCAGTAACTGATGCAGCAGCAGGTGAAGCGGCAGGAGAAGTAGCAGGAGCAGGAGATGCAGAAGCAGATGCAGCAGGAAATGAAGATTCAGCAGAAGATGCAGTAGGAAGAGATTCTTCAACATATGCAGCAGTATGATATGATGCAGCAACAGGAGATACAGCAGGTTATGGAGAAAGAGGAGATGATTCAGCAGACGCAGCAGCATGAGATTCAGCAGCAGGAGATGCAGCAGCAGGAGATTCAGGAGCAGGAGAAGCAACAGGAGATGCATATTCAGAAGGATATATGTCAGGAGATGTAGCAGGATATGTAACAGCATGAGATGCCGCCGGAGATTCAGGAGAAGATTCAGAAGAAGGAGATGAAAGAGCAGGAGATGCATCAGCAGGACATGCAGCAGGAGTCGATACAGAAGGTAATAGAGCAGAAGGAGATTCAGAAGAAGGAGATGCAGAAAGAGATTCAGCAGCAGGAGGAGATGCAGCAGCAGGAAAGGCAGCACTATATACAGAAGCAGGATATGCATCAGGAGGAGATGCAGTAGGAGGAGTTAGAGCAGGTAATGCAGCAGCAGGAGATGTAGCAGGAGATGCAAGAGCAAGAGATGCAGCATCAGACCCATCAGCAGGAGATGCAGCAGCAGAAGATGCAGCAAGAAAAGCAGCAACAGGATATGAATCATTACCATGAGATGCATTAGGAAATGCTGCAGCAGGATATGTAGCAGGAGTTTTGGCAGGAGATGAAGCACCAGCAGAGAAAAAGCAGAGGCAGCAGGAAATGCAGCAGTAGATTCTAGATCAGCAGATACTGCATCAGAAAATACTGCAGCAGATGCAGCAGGAGATGACATATGAGGTGATGAAGCCACAGATGCATCAGTTGAAGCAGGAGATGCAGCAGCACGAGGTGCATCAGAAGGTGCATGAGGAAATGAGGCAGCAAATGTAGAAAGGTATAACAGAGGAGATAGAGCAGGAGACATTTCAACAGGAAATGCAGCAGGAGATGCATTAAGAAATGAAATGCAGAAGGAGATGGAGAAGGACTTGCAGCATCAGGAGATGTAGCGGGAAATGCAGCATCAGGGGATGTAGTAGGAGGAGATGCAGAAGCAGTTGCAACATCAGGAGATTCAGCAGGATATTCAGCAGCAAGGGATGTCGTAGCAGGAGATGCAGAAGGAGTTGCAGAATCAGGGAATGCAGCAGCAGCAGAAGTAACAGGAGATGTAGCAGCATCATATGCTGTAGCAGATGTAGCAGCAGGAGATGAAGAAGCAGGAGATGCTACAGTCGATTCAGCCGGAGATGCAGAAGAAGATGTAGAAGCAAGAGGTGCAGAGTAGTAGTAGAAGAGAAGAAGATGCAGCAGAAGGAAATATAGCAGGAGATTCATCATGCAGAAGGAGAGAAAGCAGCATCAGATGCAGCAGCAGCTGCAGCAGCAAAAGATGCAGCAGCAGGAGATCTATCAGGAGATGCAGCAGTAGATGAAGCAGCAGCAGATGCAGCAGAAAAATTAAAGACATGCAGCAGTAGTAGATCCATAAAGAGCTGCAGCAGGAAATGCAGATGAATATGGAGGAGCAGGAGATACAGCAGGAGATGCATCTGCAGGTGATGCAGAGGAGATGCAGGAGGTGACGCTCAAAGAGATGCAGCAGAAGATGCAGAACGAGATGAAGCAGCAAGATATGCAGCAGAAGGAGATGACGCAGGAGATGCTTCAGTAGAAGGTGCAACATGAGATACTACAGGAGATGCAGCAGCAAAGAAAGCAAAAGGCGATGCAGAAACAGGAGATGCAGAAACAGCAGGACATGGATCAAGAGATGAAGCAGCAGGAGATTCATTAGGAGATGCAGTAGCAGGATATGAAACAGCAGGAGATATAGTAGCAAGAGATGCAGCATGAAATGCAGCAGGATGAGATGACGCAGCAGAGGATGTATCAGGAGATGCAGAAGCAGCAGATAGAGCAGGAGATGCTGAATCAGGAGATGCAGAAAGAGATGTAGCAGAAGGAGATGCAGCAGGAGGAGATGCAGCAGGAGATGCAGCAGGAGGAGATGTAACAGGAGATGCAGTAGGAGGAGATTCAGCAGGATATGCAGCAGGAGGAGATGCAACAGGAAATGCAGCAAGAGGAGGTACAGCAGCACCAGATGCAGCAGTATATGCAGCAGAAGGAGATGAATAAGAGATGCAGCAGCAATTGATGCAGCAGGAGATGCTGGAGCCGGAGATGCAGAAGAAGTAGATGCAGAAGCAGGAGATGCAGTAGGACATGCATCAGCAGGAGATACAGCAAAACATACATCAGCAGGAGACATAGCAGCAGGATATGAGGCAGGAGATGCACCAGCAGTAGAAGCAGCAGCAGATGCAGCAGCAAAGGTTGCAGGATGAGATGCAGCAAATATTGCATCAGCACGGAGATGCTGCTGGAATTTCAGAAAGATATGTAACAGCAAGAGATTTGGCAACAGCAGATGCAGCAGAATATGCAGCAGGAGATGCAGATGCATGAGGTGTATCAGCAGGAGATGTAGCAGGAGATGCATATTCAGCAGGTGATGCACCAGGATATGCAGCACGAGATTCAACAGAAGGACATGCAGCAGGAAATCAGCCAGCGATGCAGCAACAGGAGATGTAGGAAAAGAAGATGCAGGCGCACCAGAGGCAGCAGCAGATTGAGCAGGACTTGCAGCATCAGGAGATTCAGCAGGAGATGCATCAGCAGTAACTGTATCAGCAGATTCTGCAGAAGGAAATTCCGTAGGAGATTCTGCAGCAGGAGATTCAGTAGAAAAGGCAGCAGGAGATTCAGTAGAAAATGCAGCAGGAGATGCAGCAGGAGATATAGAAAGGAGATTCAGCAGCAGGGGATGTAGTAGGAGATGCAGCAGGAGATACATCAGCAGGAATTGTAGCAGGAGATTCAGCAGGAGATTCTGCAGAAGACGATTCAGCATGAGATGCAGCAGGAGATGAAATAGCAACATATGCATCAGCAGTTACTGCAGGAAGTGCAGCAGGAGATTCAGCAGGAGATGTAGCAGCAGGAGATGCAGCCGCAGATGCATTCAACAGGATATGCAGCTGAAATACAGAAGCACTAGATGCATCCGTAGAAGATTGAGCAGCAGATGCAGCAGGAAATGGAGATGCTTCTGCAGATGCAGCAAGAGATGAAGCAGCAGGCTATACAGCAGCTGGAGATGTAGAAACAGATGCAGCAGCAGTAGATGCAGGAGGACATCAAGTAGAAGGAGATGCAGCAGCAGCAAGTGTAGCAGGAGATGCAGCAGTACATAAAGCATCAGGAAATGGAGCAGCAGATTAATCAGCAGCAGTACATGAAGCAGAATATGGAGCAGGATGTAATGCAGCAGGTGGTGCATCAGCAGGTGATGCAGCTGCAGCTGCAAAGGCAGCAGATGCAGCAGTAATAGATGCAGCAGCAGATGCATCATGAGATGCAGAATAAGTAGGAAAAGTAGCAGCAGAAGATGATGCAGCAGATGATGCAGCAGGAGATGCAGCAGAAGGAAATGCAGCAAGATATGCTGCAGTAGGAGATGCAGTAGGATATGAAGCAGGAGATGCAGTAGCAGGAGATGCAGCAGAAGATGCATGTTCAGCAGTAGATTCAGCAGGAAATTCAGAAAGAGATGCAGCAGCAGGAGATTTAGCAGGAGATGCAGCAGTAGATGACGCAGCAGCATATGCAACAGCAGATGCACCAGATGGATGAGAAAGAGATGCAGCAGGTGATGGAGCAGCAGATGCAATGGGAAATGGTGCATCAGGAGATGCATCTGCAGATGCATGAGCAGAGGATGCATCAGGAGATGCATAAGCAGGAGATACAGAAGCAGGAGATGAAGCAGCAGATTCAGGAGGAGATGCAACACCAGAAGATGCACCACCAAGAGATGCAGCAGCAGAAAATACAATAGTAAATATGCAGAGGGTAATGCAGCAGCAGGAGTAGAAGCAGATTATGCATCAGCAGGAAATGCAGCACCAAGAGATTCAGAGGGAGATGCAGCAAGATATGCAGCAGCAGTAGATGAAGCAGCAGATGAAGTAGCAGAAGATGCAGCAGCAGGAGATGCAGCAGAAGGAGATGCTGCAGCAGCACATGCAGAAGGTGATGCAGCATTAGGAGATACAGCAGCAGCAGATGCAGTAAGAAGATTCAGCAGCAGAAGATTCACCATGATATGTAGAAGCATGAGATGCGGCAGGAGGTTCATCAGGAGATTCAGCAGCAACTGACGCAGCAGCAGGAGAAACAGCAGGAGATGCAGCAACAGGAAAGGCAGCAGTATATACGGAACCAGGATACGCAGCAGGAGGAGATGCAGTAGGAGGAGATAGAGCAGGTTATGAAGAGCAAGGGATGCAGCAGCGTGCCAAGCAGCAGTAGATGCAGCAGCAATGTATGTAGCAAAACGAGATGAAGCAGTATAGGAAGCATCAGGAGACTAAGCAAGAGGAGATGCATTAGGAGATTCCTCAGCAGGCTATGTAGCAGCAGTAAATGCAGCAGAGAATGGAGCAGCACGAGATTCAGCAGTAGGAGATGCCACAGGAGATGCAGCTGCAGGAAATGCAGCAGCAGATACAGCATCAGGAGATGCACGAGGACATCCACCAGCAGGAGATGCAGCAGCAGGAGATGCACCAGGAGGCGAATCTACAGCAGATGCAGCAAAAGATGCAGGAGATTCAGCAGCAGGTGATGCAGCAGGTGATGCAGCAGAAGGAGATGCAGCGAGATATGCAGAAACAGGAGATGCAGCAGCAGGAGATGTGGTATCAGATTCAGAAGCAGGAGATTCAGCAGCAGATGCAGCAGTAGATGCAGCACCTGCAGATGCAGCAGCAGGAGATGAAGTATCAGATGAAGGAGCAGGAAATGCAGCAGAAGGAAATGCAGCAAAAGGAGATGCAGCAGGAGTTGCAGCAGAAGGAGATGCAGCAGTAGAAAATGCATAAGGAAATGCATCAGCAGCCACAGCCGCAGGAGATGCAGAAGCAGGACATCCAGCAAGAAAGCACCATCATAAGATGAATCCGTAGATGCAACAGAAGGATATGGAGAAGGAGATGCAGCTGCAAGAGATGGAACAGGAGGTGCAGCGGCAAGAGATGCAGCAGAAGATGCAGTAGCAGGAGATGTAGCGGCAGGATATGCAGCAATAGACTGAGCAAGAGGAGATGTACCCTGAGATGCAGCAGCAGGAAATGCAGCGGCAGATGTAGAAGCAGACGAAGCAGCAGTAGATGCATCAGCAAGATAGGCATCAGAAGGAGATAAAACAGGAGATGCAAAAGCAGGAGATTAAGCTACAGGAGATGCATTAGGAAATGCTGTAGCAGCAGATACAGCATCAGGAGATGCAGCTGCAGTAGATGCAGGAGCAGATTCAGAAGCAGATTCCGTAAGAGGTGCAGCAGCAGGAGACTGATAAGCAAAAGATATAACAGCAGGAGATGAAGCAGCAGGAAATTCAGGAGGAGATGCAGCAGCAGAAGCAGCAGGTAATGCAGCAGCAGTAGATGAAGTAGGCTTAGAAGCAGCTGTAGATGCAGCAGGGTATGCAAGGAGCAGGAGATTCAGCAGCAGCAGATGAAGCAGGGGAGGTACATCATGAGATGAATCTGCTGATGCATCAGAGGAAGTTGCAGAAGGAGATGCAGCAGCAGGAGGTTCAGCAGAGGATGCAGCAGCAATAGATGCAGGTGGAGATCCAGGAGGAGGACATAGAGAAGCAGGAGATGCAGCAGCACATGCAGCAGCACATGCAGCAGCAGATGCAGGAGATGAAGCAGTAGGAGAAGCAGCAGGAGGAGATTGAGCATGAGATGCACCAGGAGGTGCAGCAGAAGGAGAAGCAGCATTAGGAGATGTACCAGTGGATGCAGCAGCAGGAGATGCAGCAGGGGATTCAGTAGAAGGTGATGCAGCAGCAGATGCAGCAGAAGTGAATTCAGCAGCAGAAGATGCAGCAGTGTATGCAGCAGCAGCAGATGGAGCATCAGATGATGCAGGAGGACATCAAAAAATCAGAAGATGAAGCAACAGGAGATGCTGCAGTAGATTAATCTACAGCAGATGCACCAAAAGATGCAAGAGATGCAGCAGCATGAGATGCAGCTGGAGATGCAGCAGCAGTAGATTGAGCAAGTTATAGAGAAGCAGGAGATGCATCAGCGGGAGATGTGGCATGAGAGGCAGAAGAAGAAGATTCTGCAGCAGATGCAGTAGCATATGCAGCACCAGCAGATGCAGCAGCAGGAGATTCAGCAGCAGGAGATGCAGCAGGTTATGCATCAGCAGAAGATGCAGCAGTAGGAGTTCAGCAGCAGGAGATGCAGCAGGTGGAGATGCAGCATCAGGGGATACATTAGTAAATGCAGCAGGAGATGCAGCAGGAGATGTGGTAGGATTAGATTCAGCAGGAGATGCAGCAGGAGATTCAGAAGCAGGAGATGCAGCAAGAGATGCAGTAGTAGGAGATGAAGCAGTATATGAAGCAGTAGAAGATGCAGCAGAAAATACTGCAGATGCAGCAGTAGGAGATGAATCAGGAGATGCAACAGGAGATTCAGCAGCAGGAGATGCAGTAGCAGATGATGCAGATGGAGCTGTAGCATCAGGAGATGCAGAATGAGAAGCAGAAGGAGATGCAGTAGTAGGAGATGAAGCTGTATATGAAGCAGCAGCAGATGCAGCAGTAGGAGATGAATGAGGAGATGCTGCAGGAGATGATGCAGGAGCAAGACATGCAGCAGCAGGAGATTACGCAAGAGATGCATCAGTAGATGATGCAGCAGCAGGAGATGCTGCCGCTGCAGATGCAGGAAGATATTCAACAGCAGATTCAGTAGGAGCTGCAGCAGCAGGAGATGAAGCAGCAGCAGATGCATCAATAGATGCCTATTCATCAGGAGATGCAGCAGGAAGAGATGCTTCAGCAGGTACAGCTTCATGAGATGTAGCACGAGATAGAGAAGGAGATGCTGTAGGAGAAGAGGCAGGAGGAGATGATGCAGCAGACCCAGTAGCAGGAGATGCAGAAGCAGAAGATGCAGCTGGAGATTCTGCAGCAGGAGATGCAGCAGCAGAAGATAGAGCAGCAGCAGCAGATGCACAAGAAAATGGAGCAGGACATGCGGCAAGATAAGATGCAGTACCAGCAGGTGCAGCAGGAGATGCAGCGTCTGGAGTTGAAGCATTAGAAGATGCTGCAGAAGATGCAGCAGCAGATGCATCAGGAGAAGCAGGAGCAGGAAATGCAGCAGCAGGAGATGCATCAGCAGAGATGCAGGAGTAGGAGAGGCAGAAGTAGGAGATGTGGCAGACAGACATGCAAATGTATATGCAGAAGCAGGAGATGCAGCAGCAGGAGAGGTACCATGTGATTCAACAGGAGATGCAGCAGAATATAGAGAAGCAGGAGATGCACCAACAGATGCAGCCGCAGGAGATTCAGGAAATGTATCAGCTGATACAGGAGGAGATTTAGCAGGAGGAGATATAGCAGGAGGAGGGGCAGCAGAGGAGATGCAGCAGAATCTACTGCATCTCCTCCTTTTTCATCTATTGGTGCATCTCCTGCTGCTGTATATCATCGTGCATATCCTCTAGCTACATCTTCGGATGCATCTCCTGCTACATCATCTTCTGCAGCATCTTCTGCTGCATCATCTCCTACTGAATCTGCATCTCCTGATGCATCTCCTGCTGCATCTATTACGGCTGCATCTGCTGCCTCTGCAGCTGTAGCTGCATCACCTGCTGCTGCATCACCTGCTGCATTACCTCCTGCTGCATATTTTGCTGCATTTCCTGCTGCTGCTTAATCTGCTTCTCCATTTCCTGATGCTTCATGTACTGCTGCATCTCCTGCTATATTTGCTCCTGCTGCATCTCCTTCTACTTGATGTCCTCCTGTATCTCCTGCTGCTGCATCTGCTGTTTCATCTCTTGCTGCTGTATAGCCTGATGCTTCATCTCTTGCTGCATCCTCTGCGGATGCATCTGTGGATGCATCTGCAGAATCATCTCCATTTCCTGCTGTATCTGCTGCTCAATCTTCTACGGATGCATCTAGTGCTTCTGCATTTCAGCTGCATATCCTGTTGAAGGCATCTGCAGCTGCATCTCCTGCTGCTACATCTCCTGCTGAATCTTTTGCTGCACTTCCCGCTGTAACTGCTGATGCCTATGTTGCTATTTCATCTCCTGCTGCATCTCCTGCTTAATCTTCTTCTGCAGAAACTCCTGCTGCATCTTCTGCTACAATTCCTGCTGATGTATCTCCTTCTGCATCTCCTACTACATCCCCTGCTGCTGAATCTCCTTCTATATCTCCAGCTGCATCTTCTGCTGAATCTTTCGCTGAATCTCCTGCTGCAGACTCTCCTACGGTGTTTCCTGCTGCAGAATCTCCTGCTACATTTCCTGCTGATGCATCTCCTGCTGAATCTCCTGCCTCTTCATCTCCTGGTGCTGCTTCTCCTGCATCTGCTGCGGCTGCATCTTCTTCTACTGCGTCTCCTGCTACTGCATCTCCTTCTTCGGAATCTCCTGCTGCTATATTAACTTCTGCATCGACTCCTGCTGCATGTTCTGCTGCTGCATCTCCCCCTGCTGCATCTGCTTGTGCATCTCCTGCTGCTGCTGCATCTCCTGCTGCTTCCCCTGCTGCTGCATCAGTTGCTGCTGAATCTCCTGTGGCATCTCATGCTTCTACATATCATGCTGAATGTCCTGCTGCTGAATCTCCTGCTGCATCTGCTGCTGCTGCATCTCCTACTGCTGTATCACCTTCTGTATGTGCTGCTGCAGCATCACCTAATTCTGCATCTCCTGTTGCTGAATCTGCTGCTGCATCTCCTGCTGCTGAATCTGGTGCTTCATCTCCAGCTGCTGTATAGCCTGCTGCTTCATCTCCTGCTGCATCCTCTGCGGATGCATATGCGGATGCATCTGCAGAAGCATCTCCTTTTCCTGCTGCATCTGCTGCTCAATCTTCTACGGATGCATCTAGTGCTTCTGCATTTCAGCTGCATATCCTGTTGAAGGTATCTGCGGCTGCATCTCCTGCTCCTACATCTCCTTCTGCTATATCTCCTGCTGCATTTCCTGCTGTAACTACTGATGCATATGTTGCTATTTCATCTCCTGCTTCATCTCCTGCTGAATCTTCTTCTGCAGAATCTCCTCCAGCATCTCCTTCTACATCCCCTGCTGCTGAATCTCCTTCTATATCTCCTGCTGCATCTCCTACTGCCTTTTGTACTGAATCTCCTGCTGCAGTATCTCCTATGGAATTTCCTGCTGCAAAATCTGCTGATGCATTTCCTGCTGATGCATCTCCTGCTGAATCTCCTGATGCTGCATCTCTGCTGCTGAATCTCTTGCCTCTTCATCTCCTGCTGCTGCAACTCCTGCTGAATCTGCTGCTGCATCTGGTGCGGCTGCATCTTCTTTTCCTGCATCTCTTGCTGTTGCATCTCTGGCTGATTTCCTGCTGCATTTACTTCTGTTGAATGTCTTGTTGCATATCCTCGTGCATCACCTGCTGAATATGCATCTCCTGCTACATCTCCTGCTGATACACCTTATGCAGCTGCATCTGCTGCTGCATATCCTGCTTCATCTGCTATTGCCAAATCTCTTGCTGTTGCATATCCTACTGAATTTCCAGCAGCATCTCCTGCTGACGTAATTCTTGCTGCATCTCATCGTTCATCCTTTGCTGCTGCATCTCCTTCTGCTTCTGGTGATGCTACATCTCCAGCTGCATCTGCTGCTTCATCTGCTTCAGTATCTCCTGCTGCATATGGTTCTGCATCTTCTGCTGCATATGGTGCTGTATCTACTGCTGCTGCTTCTGCTGCTAGTGCATTTCCTGCCTCATATAATGTTGTTTTGTCTCCTGCTGATGTACTTTTTGCTGCATCTCCTGCTGATGCATTTCCTGCTGCATCCACTTCTTCTGCATCCACTTCTTCTGCACCTCCGGCTCCAACACCTCCTGCTGCATCAATTGCTGCTGCATCTCATATTAATCTCCTTCTGCTTCATATACTGCTGAATCTCCTCCTACTGCATCTCCTGTTCCATCTCCTCCTTCTGCATCTCCTGCTGCTGCATCTCCTTCTGCTACATCTCCTTCTGCATCTCCTGCTACAGCATCTCCTGATACATCCCCTGCTGCTTAATCTCATCCTGCTGCATCTCAGGCTGCATCTCCTGCTGCTATAACTCCTGCTGTTTCATATACTGCTACTGCATCTCTTAATGAATCTCCTGCTGCTTCATCTCTTGATCCATGTCCTGCTGCTGCATCTCCTCTTTCTGCATCTCCTTTTGCTTCGTCTGCTGCTACATCTGCTGTATCTCATGTTGCACCTTCTATTGAAGCATCTCCTGCGTCATCTCCTTCTGCTGCATATCTTGCTGCTTCATCTCGTTCTGCATTTCCTACTGCATCTCCTTGAGCGTCACCTGCTGCATGTCCTTCTGCATCACCTGCAGATGCATCTCCTGCTGCTGCATATTCATCTGCATTTCCTGCTGCAGCTCTTCATGAATCTACTACAGCTGCATCTGCTGAATTTGCTGCCGCATCTGCTGCTGCTTCATCTACTGCTGCATCTCCTGATAGATCTCCTGCTACTGCATCTGATGCTGCATCTGATGCTGCTTTCTCTCTTGCTGAATTTACTGCGGCTGCATCTCCTGCTGTATTTCCTTCTGCTGCATCTTCTTCACTTCATCTACTACTCTGCATCTCCTGCTGCTGCATCTCCTCTTTCTGCATCTCCGGCTGAATCGCCTGTAGCAGCTCCTGCTTCTTCATCTCCTGCTGCTACATCTCCTAGTGCATATGATGCTGCTGCATCTCCTGTTACTACTGCTGCTGCTGCATTCCCTGCTTCATCTCCTGATGCTGCAGCTCCTTCTGCATCTCCTTCTGTGTCTCCTGCTACTACATCCCCCGCTGCTGCATTTCCTGTTAAATCTCCTGATGCTGCAACTCCTCCTGCATCTTCTGCTGATGCATCTCCTGCGGAATCTGCTGCTGCTGCATCTCCTGTTGAATCTGCTTCTGATGCATCTGCGGTTACATCTCTGCTGCTGCATCTCTTGCTGCATTGCCTGCTTCATCTTCTGATGCATGTTCTGCTGCTATATGTCCTGCTACATCTCGTCATCCTTCACATCCTGCTGCATCTGCTGAAGATTCTCTTCCTATTGCTTCTCCTGCTGAATCTGCATTTCCTGCTGCATCTGCTTCTGCATTTCCTACTGATGCATCTCCTGCTGAATTAGCTGCTGCTGCATCTGCTCCTACATGTACGTTATAACTTTCTACTTTTGCTGCCTCATCTCCTGATGCATCTACTGATGCATCTTATGCTGCTGCATCTCCTGCTTCATCTTCAGCTGATGCATTTCTGGCTTCATCACCTGATATGTCATCTTCTGCTGCATGTGCTACAGTATTTCCTGCTGCAGCATCTCCTGCTTCTGCGTCTACTGCTGCATTTCCTGCTGCATCTCCTGCTGATGCATCTCCTATTGAAAATCTGCTACAGCACCTCCTGCTTCTGAATCTCTTGCTGAATCTGCATCTACTGATGCATCTGCTGCTGCATCTCCACCTGCTCTATCTGATGCTTCGTCTCCTGCTGCATTTCCTGTTGCTGAATCGCCTTCTGCATCTCCTACTGCTGTGCCTGCTGCTGCATAACCTGCTGAATCACCTGCTGCTGGATCTGCTGCGACTGTATTTCCTGCTACTTCAACTCCTGCTCTTGCATCTCGATCTGCTCTATCTCTTCCTGTATCTCCCACGGCATCTCATGCTGATACATCTCCCTCTGAATATGCATCTCCTGATGCATCTCCTGCTACTACATCTCCTGATGCATCTCCTGCTGAATATGTATATCCTGCTGCATCTCCTGCTGCTGCATCTGCTCTTGCTCTGTCTTCTTCTGTATCTCTTGCTTCATCTGCTGTTGCATCTCCTGCTGCATCTGCTGCTGCTGAATGTCCTGTTGCTGCATCTCCTTCTGCATCTGCAGCAGCATCTCCTTCTGCATCTGCTGCTGCTGTATCTCTTGCTGCAACCCCTGCAGCTGCATTTCCTCCTGCTAAATCTCCTCCTGAAGCTCCTGCCACCTCTCCTGCTTCATCTGCTGCTGCTGTATCTCCTGCTGCTGAATCTCCTGCTGCATCTCCTGGTGCTGAATTTCCTGCTGCTGCATCTCCTCCTGCATCTCCTGCTGCATTTCTTGGTGCTACATATCCTGCTGCTGCAACTCCTGCTGATTCTCCTGCTATAGAATCTCCTTCTGCATCTCCTGCTGCTGTGCCTGCTGCTGCATAACCTGCTGAATCACCTGCTGCTGGATCTGCTGCGACTGCATTTCCTGCTACTTCAACTCCTGCTCTTGCATCTCCATCTGCTGTATCTCCTCCTGTATCTCCCACGGCATCTCATGCTGCTACATATCCCGCTACATCTCCCTAAGAATATGCATCTCCTGATGCGTCTCCTGCTACTACATCTCCTGATGCATATCCTGCTGAATATGTATATCCTGCTGCATCTCCTGCTGCTGCCTCTGCTGTTGCTCTGTCTTCTTCTCTATCTCTTGCTTCATCTGCTGCTGCATCTCCTGCTGCATCTGCTGCTGCTGAATGTCCTGTTACTGCATCTCCTTCTGCATCTGCAGCGGCATCTCCTTCTGCATCTGCTGCTGCTGTATCTCCTGCTGCTGTATCTCCTGCTGAATTTCCTGCAGCTGCATTTCCTCCTGCTAAATCTCCTCCTGAAGCTCCTGCCACCTCTCCTGCTTCATCTGCTGCTGCTGTATCTCTTGCTGCTAAATCTCCTGCTGCATTTCCTGCTGCTGCATCTCCTCCTGCATCTCCTGCTGCATTTCTTGGTGCTACATATCCTGCTGCTGCAACTCCTGCTGCATCTCCTGCTGAATCTCCTGCTATAGAATCTCCTGCTGCATCTCCTGCTGAAACTCCTGTTATAGAATCTCCTGCTGCATCTCCTGCTGCATAACCTCCTGCTAAGTCTCCAGCTGCTGCATCTCCTCCTGATACATCTCCTGCAGCATTTTCTGCTGCTACATCACCTGCTGCTCATCTCCTGCTGCTACATCTCCTGCTGCTACATCTCCTGCTGCTGCATCTCCTGCTGCTGAATCTCATGCTGAAACTCCTGCAGCTGCATCTCCTGCTGAAACTCCTGCTGCATCTCCTGCTACTGCATCCTCTGCTTCTTTATATACTGCTGCATTTCCTGCTGCTCTATCTCTAGGTGCATCTTTTGCTGCATCTCCTGCTGCTGTATTACCTGCTGCATCACCTCCTGCTGTGTCTCCTGGTGCTGCATATCCTCCTGCTACATCTGCTGCAGCATCTCCTGCTGCTGCATCTCCTCCTGCTTCTTCTGTTGCATCTGCTTCTACATCTGCTGCTGCATCTCCTACTGCTGCATCTCCTTCTGCTTCATCTCCTCCTTCATCTATATCTCCTGCATATCCTGAATATATTTCCTGCTGCATTTTCTACGGTAGTTCTTGCTACATCATCTGCCTCACCTCCTCTTGCATCTCCTGCTGCATCTGCTAATGCATCTCGTTCTGCTGCATCTCCTCCTTCATCTTCAGCTGATGCATCTGTAGCTTCATCTCCTGATATTTCATCTCCTTCTGCATCTGCTGGGCATCTCCTGCTGCTGCATCTCCTGCTGCATCTGCTGGGCATCTCCTGCTGCTCTGCTGCTGCTTCATCTACTGCTGAATCTCCAGCTACATATCCTGCTGCTGCACATCCTGCTGTACTTCATACTCATTCTCCTGTTCATGCATATCCTCCTGCACCTCCTGCTGCTGCACATCCTGCTGCTTCATCCTATAATGCATCCTATGATAATGCTACATCTCTTGCTACTGCATCTCCTGCTGCAATTCCTGCTGCTCTATATCTTGCTGCATCTTCTGCTGCTGCATCTCCTGCTGCTGTATCTGCTGCTACTGCATGTCTTGCTGCATCCCTTCCTGATGCTTCTGCTGCTGCATATCCTTCTGCATTTCCTGCTGCATCTCCTCCTCCTGCATCTTCTGTTGCAACTCCTACTGCGCCTTCTCCTGCTGCATCTATTTCTGCCCATCTCCTGCTGCATCTCCTGCTCCTGCACGTCCTACTGTGAATCTGCTGCAGATTCTTCTGCTGATGAATCTCCTGCTGAATCTGCATCTACTGCTGCATCTCCTGCCGCTGCATCTCCTGCTGCTTCATCTCTTTTCTCTGCATCTACTGCTGTATCTCCTGCCGCATCTCCTGCTGCCGAATCCCCTGCTGTATCTACTACCGATGTATCTCCTGCTTCTGTTTCTGCTGCATCATCACCTCCTGCCTCACCTCCTACTGCATCTCCTGCTCAATCGCCTGCTCGTCTCCTGCTGCTGTATCAGCAGAAGCATCTTTTCCTGCTGCATCTACTGCTTAATCTGCATCTCTTACTGCATCTGCTTCTGTATCTCATTTTGCTGCATTTCCTGTGGAATTTGCTGCTGAATCTGCTGCTGCATCCCCTGCTGTTGCATCTCCTGCTTTATCTACTGCTGCATATGCTGCTACTGCATTTCCTGATGAATCTGCTGCTGAATCTGCTGCTGGATCTTTCGCGGTGGCATCTCCTGCTCTTGCATCTCCTGCTCTTGCATCTCCTGCTGCTGAATCTCCGCCTGAATCTCCTGTGACATCTCATGCTGCTACATAACCTGTTACATCTCCTGATGCATCTCCTTCTGAATAGTCATCTCCTGATGCATCTCCTCCTGATGCATCTGCTGCAGCATCTCCTGCTACATCTCCTGCTACTTCATCTCCTGCTGCAGTGTCTAACGCTCTATCTCCTGCTGCATCTGCTGGTGCTGAATCTCCTACTACATCTTCTGCTGATGCATCTTCTGCTTCATCTCCAGGTGCTGCATCTCCTGCTGCATCTCCTGCCCAATCAAATCCTACCACAACTCCTGCTGATGCATCTCCTCCTACTGCATCTCCGACTGCTGCATCTCCTGCATCTGCTGCTGCATCTGCTGCTGCAGCACCTCCTACGGAATCCGCTCCTCAATTGCTGATGCATCTCCTGATGCTGCATCTCCACCTGCTGCATCTCCTGCTGCTGAATCTCCTGCTGATGCATCTCCTGCTGATACTTAACCTGCTGCATCTCTGACTGCTGCATCTCCTGCTACTGAATCTCCTGCTGATGCATCTGCTGTTTCATCTCCTGCTGCTGCATCTGGTGGTGCTGTATATGCTACTGCATCTGCTGCAGGATCTCCTTCTTCTGCCTCTCATGCCACATCTCCCACTGATGCATCTCCTGCTTCTGTATATCTTGCTCAATTTACTTCGGCTGCATCTCCAGCTGCATCTCCTGCTGCTGCATCTCCTGCATCTTTTGGTGCATCTGCTGTAGATTAATCTACTGCTGCATCTCCTGTTATTTCACCTTCATTTTTTTGATGTCCTCGTGCATCACCTGATGCTCCAGCTGCTGCTGCTGCATACACTGCTTCATTTCCTGCTACTGCATCTCCTGCTGAATGTGCTTCTGTATCTGCTAGAGGCATCTGCTGTTTCTTCATCTCCTGCTGCTGAATCTCCTACTTCGGCATCTTCTGATGAATGTGCTGCTGAATATGCTGCTGCATCTCCTGCAGCACCACCTGCTGAATATGAATCTTCTGCTGCTGTATCCCCTACTTCTGCATCTTCTGTTTTATCTACTACTGCCTCATGTCCTGCTACATCTTCTGCTGCTGAATTTACTTCTGCTGCATCTGCTACTGCATCTGCTGCTACTGAATCCCCTGCTGCATTCCTGCTGCATTTCATGCTGCTGCACCTCCTGCTGCTGCATCTCCTGCTGCATCTCCTGCTGCATCACCTGCTATTGAATCCTTTGCTGCACCTCCTAATACTTCATCTCCTGATGCTTGCATCTCTTGATGCATCTCCAGATGCATCTCCTGCTGAATCTCCTCCTGCTGCTTCGCCTGCTGCTTCATCTCCTGCATCTGCTGCTGCATCTACTGCTACATATCCTGATGCTCTTCTCCTCCTCATGGATTTCCTCCTACCTCTATTGCTGCTGCATCCTCTGCTGAACCTCCTGCTGCTGCAACTCCGTCGGCGACTACCTCTGATGCATCAGCGGATTCATCTGATGATGCATCTCCCCTGCTTCATCTCCTGCTGCTGAATCTCCTGCTCTTCCATACCCTGCAGCATCTACTGCTGCTTCCTACCCTACTTCATCATCTGCTGCTGCATTACCTGCTGCTTCTGCTGCTGCTACGTCTCCTCCTGAATTTCCAGCTACTGCATCTTTTGGTGCTATATTTTTTCTTATGAATCTCCTTCTGCTGTATCTCTTACGGAATCTGATTCTGAATCTGCTGCTGCATCTGCTGCAGCTGCATCTCCTGATGATGCATCTCCTGCTGCTGCATCTCAGGGTACATCTCCTCTCGCTCAATCTCCTGCTGCATATCCTGCTGCTACATCTCCTGCTACTGCAACTCCTATTGCGTCTCCTGCTGCATCTCCTGCTACATCTCTTGCGGCTGCATCTCCTGATGCATCTCCTGCTGCTGAATCTTCTCCTAATCGATCTCCTTAAGCATCTCTTTCTGCTGCATCTTCTGCGTTTCCTGAGGCATCTCTTCTTGCTGCATTTCCTGCTGAATCACTTACTGCTGCATCTGCAGCATTTGCTGCTACATCTACTGCTGTTTCACATACTGCTGCATCTCCTACTACATATCCTGCTGCTGCATCTTCAACTACATATCTTGCTGCTGCATCTCTTGCTGCATCTACTGGGGCTACATCTCCTGCTGCATCTCCTTCAACTGCTTCTCATTCTCTGCATCTTCTTCTCTGCATCTCCTGATACGGCTTCAACTGCTGTTGCATCTCCTGCTGCTTCACCTCCTGCTGCATCTCTGACTGCAAATCTTGCTGCTGTAAATCTTGCTGCTGCATCTCCTGCTCCATATCCTTCTGATACATCAGCGGATTCATCTTATGATGGTGCTTTTTTACTGGATCTCCTGCTTCTGCATCTCCTGCTGCTGCAAACTTTGCTGCATCTCCTGCTGCTGCCTTTCCATCTGCAGCTGCTGCTACTGCATCACCTGCTGTTGAATCTCCTGCATCTTTTGCTGCATCTGCTGTAGATTCACCTCCTGGTGCATCTCCTGCTGCTGCATCTCCTGCTGATGGATGTCCTCGTGCATCTCCTGCTGCTGCATCTGCTGCTGCATCTCCTGCCTCTTCTCCCAGGTGACAGGGGCAGGACGAGAGGGAATGGCCTCAAGCTCCGCCAGGGGAGATTTAGACTTGAGATTAGGAAAAGGTTCTTCACGGAGAGGGTGGTTAGGCATTGGAATGGTCTGCCAAGGGAGGTGGTTGAGTCATCGTCCCTGGAGGTCTTTAAGTTTAGGGTAGATGAGGTGCTTAGGAGCATGATTTAGGGATTGGTGGGAATGGTTGGACTCGACCATCCAGTGGGTCTCTTCAAACCTGGTTATTCTGTGATTCTGTGATTCTGTGATTCTGATGTTACAGAACACAAGACTAGACTGAAAGTTCTACACGTATTGCTTTGCAGTAAAAGAGCTATAAGAGAAAAGATTCAGCAACAGCAGCATTCCATGCTAGAATCTTGCCTGTGGGAGTTGCTCACTTTTCCTAGAGCACCTTAAGAGGCACAATAAAGACACAATTCGGTACCCTATACTAAAACGGTCCATAAATCGTTGCTGCTTGTATTGAAATCGTTTCCACAGAAGACTCTAAGGAGAGCCAGCATTTGATCGTAACAGCTTCCTTGCGTTACTTGTTCTGAACGCTCTGAAATTTTGAAGTGATGCTTTAATAGCCATACGAATGTTGCAGTACACAAGCCTAGACTGAAAGTTCTACAAGTCTTCTTTTGCAGTGAAAGCACTATACGAGAGCACATTCAGAAGCATCAGCATTCCATTCTAGCATCTTCCATGTGGGAATTACTCACTTTTCCTAAAGAGCCTTCATAGGCAAAGATCAATCACAATTCAGTACCCTATACTAAAACGGTCCATAAGTCTTGCTTAGCCTCTTGCAGTGAAAGTGCTTCCATAGAAGACTCAGACTAAAGCCAGCATTTGATGGTAGCAACTTCTCTACGTTACTCATTCTGAACGATCTGAAAATATTGAAGTGATGCCTTAATAGCAATTCTGAAGTTACAGTATACAAGCCCAGACTGAAATTTCTACAAGTCTTGCTTTGTAATAAAAGCGCTATGAGGGAGGACATTCTGAAGTAGCAGCATTCCATGCTAGCAACTTCCCTGCAGGTGTAATTTAATTTTCCTAAAGCGGGTTAATAGACGCAGTTAAGTCACTATCCATTACCCTATGCTAAAACGGTCCTTAAGTCCTGCTTTCTGCTTGCAGTGAAATCTCTCCACAAAAGTCTCTTACGAGAGCCAGCATTTAATCGTAGCATGTTTCCCTCAGGTGCGTGTGTTAAATGCTCTGAAATTTTGAAGTGACACTTGAATAGCAATTCTGATGTTACCGTACGCAAGTCTACACTGAAAGCTCTACAAGTCTTGCTTTAGAGAAAAAGCGCTCTAAGAGAAGACCTTCAGAAGAAGCAGCTTTCCATGCTAGCGTCTTCCCTGCGGGCATATTTCCATTTTCCTTAAGCGCCGTAATAGGCGCAGTTAAGTCACAATTCAGTACCCTACACTAAATCGTACTGTTAGTCGTGCTTTCCACTTTGCAATGAAAGAGCTTCCACAGAAGACTCCAGCAAGAGCCAGTATTTGATCGTAGCAGCTTCCCTGCTGTTCTTGTGTCGAACGATCTGAATTTTGGAAGCGACGCTTTATTTGCAGTTTATATGTTACGGTATGCAAGCTTATACTGATAGTTCTACAATTCTACCTTGTAGTGAAAGCACTCTAAGAGAACACATTCAGAAGCAGCAGCATTCCTTGCCAGCTTCTTTCCTGCAGGATTTACTCACTTTTCCTAAAGCGTCTTAAAAGGCGCAGTTAAATCACCATTCAGTACCCTATACTAAAATGGTCAACTAGTCGTGCGTTGCAGCTTGCAGTCAAAGGGCTTCAAGAAAAGACTCAAATGAGAGCCAGAATTTGATGGTAGCAGCTTTCCTGCCATTCTTGGTCTGAACGATCTGAAAATATTGAAGTGACGCCTTAATAGCAATTCTGAAGTTACAGCATACAAGACTAGACTGAAAGGTCTACACGTCTTGCTTTACAGAAAAAGCACTCGAAGAGAAGACATTCAGAAGAGGCATCGTTCCATGCTAGCATCTTCCCTCTGGCAGTTGCCCACTTTTTTTAAAGTGCCGTAATTTGTGAATATTAAGATGCCATTTATTCTCTTCCATTAAAACACCCTGTTAGTCGTGCTTTGCACCTTGCAGTGAAAGCGCATCTACAGAAGACTCTAACGAGAGCCAGCATTTCATGGTAGCATCTTACCTGCGGTACTTGTCCTGAACACTCTGGAATTTGGAAGTGACGCCATCACAGCCATTCTGATGTTACTGTTCACAAGCTTAGACTGAAACTTCTACAAGTAGGAGATGCAGATTTAGTAGGAGATGCATCAGCAGGAGATGCAGAAGTAGATGCAGCAGGAGGAGATGCAGCAGCAGGAGATGAAGCAGGAGTCGATGCAGAAGGTAATAGAGCAGCAGGAGATTCAGAAAGGGATTCAGGAGCAGGAGATGCAGCAGCAGGAAAGGCAGCACTATATACAGAAGCAGGATATGCAGCAGGAGGAGATGCAGTATGAGGAGATAGACCACGTAATGCAGCAGCAGGATATATAGCAAGAGATGCAGCAGCAGGAGATGAAGCATTATCATGAGATGCATTAAGAGGTGCAGCAGCAGGATATCTAGCAGGAGATTTAGAATGAGATGAAGCAACAGCAGAGCAGCATCAGATGCAGTAGGAAATGCAGCAGTAGATGCAGGATCAGCAGATACTGCATCAGGAAATACTGCAGCAGATGCAGCAGGACATGACATATCAGGTGATGAAGCCACAGCTGCATCAGCTGAAGATGAAGCAGGAGATGCAGCAGCAAGAGATGCATCAGCAGGTGCATGAGGAAATGAGGTAGCAAATGTAGAAAGGCATAACGGAGGAGATGCAGCAGGAGATGCAGCAGCAAGAGATGCATCAGCAGGTGCATGAGGAAATGAGGTAGCAAATGTAGAAAGGCATAACGGAGGAGATGCAGCAGGAGATGCATCAAAAAATGAGATGCAGAAGGAGTTGCAGCAGCAGGAGATGAAGCAAGTAATGCAGCATCAAGGGATGTAGTAGCAGGAGATGAAGTAGGAGTTGTAGAATCAGGAGATGCAGCAGGGAATGCAGCAGCAGCAGAAGTAACAGGAGATGCAGCATCATATGCACTAGGAGATGTAGCAGCAGGAGATGAAGAAGCAGGAGATGCTACAGGCGATTCAGCCGGAGATGCAGAAGGAGGAGATGCAGGAGCAGGTGGTGCAGAGTAGTAGATGAAGAGAAGAAGGTGCAGCAGAAGGAAATAAAGCAGGAGATTCATCAGCAGTACCTGCAGCAGGAGAGAAAGCAGCATCAGACGCAGCATCAGATGCAGCAGAAAGAGATGTAGCAGCAGGAGATCTATCAGGAGATGCAGCAGTAGAAGAAGCAGCAGCAGATGCAGCAGCAAATTCAGCAGAGGCAGCAGTAGTAGATTCATAAAGAGCTGCAGCAGGAAATGCAGATGAATATGCACGAGCAAGAGTGCATTTGCAGGAGATGCATCCACAGGTGATGCAGAAGGAGATGCAGCAGGAGATGCAGAACGAGATGAAGCAGCAAGATATGCAGCAGAAGGAGATGACACAGGAGATGATTCAATAGAAGGTGCAACATGAGATACT
The DNA here is from genome assembly GCA_033459285.1 of Clamator glandarius. NCBI lineage: Eukaryota > Metazoa > Chordata > Aves > Cuculiformes > Cuculidae > Clamator > Clamator glandarius. Next base: position 497,745 of record JAUNZM010001634.1, read on the forward strand.
GGAGGAGATGCAGCAGCAGACAAAGCAAAAGGAGATGCAGAAAGAGGAGATGCAGCAGCAGGACATGGATCAAGAGATGAAGCAGCAGGAGATTCATTAGGAGATGCAGTAACAGGATATGAAAAAGCAGGAGATATAGCAGCAGGAGATTGATCATGAGATGCAGCAGGAGATGAAGCAGCAGGAGATGAAGCAGCAGGAGATGCAGCGGGAGAAGCAGCAGGTGGAGATGGAACAGAAGATGCAGGAGGAGGAGATTCAGCAGGAGATGCAGCAGGAGGAGATGCAACAGGATATGCAGCAGGTGGAGGTACTGCAGCACCAGATACAGCAATATATGTAGCAGAAGGAGATGAATAAGTGATGCAGCAGCAATTGATTCAGCAGGAGATTCTGGAGCCGGAGATGCAGAAGAATTAGATGCAGAAGCAGGAGATGCAGCAAAACATACATCAGCAGGAGACACAGCAGCAGGATATGAGGCATTAGATGCACCAGCAGCAGAAGCAGCAGCAGATGCAGCACCATATGCAGCAGAAGATGCAGAATCATATGCAGCAGAACATGTAGAACAATATGCAGCAGGAGATACAGCAGCAGATGAAGCATCAGATGCAGCTGGAGATGTAGAATCACCAGAAACAGCAGCAGATGCAGCAGCAAAAGATGCAGTATGAGATGCAGAAAGAATTGCATCAGCAGGAGATGCTGCTGGAAATTCAGTAGGATATGCAACAGCAAGAGATTTGGCAACAGCAGATGCAGCAGGATATGCAGCAGCAGATGCAGCTGCATAAGGTATATCATCAGGAGATGTGGCAGGAGATGCGTATTCAGCAGGTGATGCACCAGGATGTGCAGCACGAGATTCAACAGAAGGAAATGCAGCAGGAAATCAGGCGGAGATGCAGCAGCAGGAGATGCAGAAAAAGAAGATGCAGCCGCACCAGATGCAGCAGCAGATTCAGAAGGCGTAGCAGCACCAGGAGATGAAGAGGCAGGAGATTCAACAGAAGGAGATGCAGCATCAGGAAACGCATCAGCAAGAAATGCATCACCAGATTCTGCAGCAGGAAATTCCGTAGGAGATTCTGCAGGAGGAGATTCAGTAGAAAAGGCAGCAGGAGATTCAGTAGAAAATTCATCAGGAGATGGAGCAGGAGATTTTGCAGAAGAAGATTCAGCAGGAAATGCAGCAGGAGATGAAATAGCATCATATATATCAGCAGTTACAGCAGGAAATGCAGCAGGGGATTCAGCAGGAGATGTAGCAGCAGGACATGAAGTCGAAGATGCCTTCAACATGGTATGCAGCTGAAATGCAGAAGCACTAGATGCATCCGTAGAAAATTGAGCAGCAGATGCAGCAGGAAATGGAGATGCTTCTGCAGAAGAATCCGCAGAGGATGCAGCAGGTGATGAACAGAAGGCTATACAGCAGTAGGAGATGAAGCAGCAGACGCAGCAGCAGCAAAAGTGGCAGGAGAAGCAGCAGTCCATGAAGCATCAGGAAATGAAGCAGCAGATTAAGCAGCAGCAGGATATGCAGAAGAATATGCAGCAGGAGGTAATGCAGCAGGTGATGCAGCAGCAAATGATGCAGCTGCAGCTGCAGAGGTAGCAGATGCTGCAGCAATAGATGCAGCAGCAGATGCATCAAGCGATGCAGATTCAGTAGTAGATGTAGCAGCAGAAGATGCTGCAGCAGATGATGCAGCAGGAGATGCAGCTGAAGGAAATGCAGCAAGATATGCTGCAGGAGGAGATGCAGTAGGATATGAAGCAGGAGATGCAGCAGCAGGAGATTTAGCAGGAGATGCAGCAGTAGATGAAGCAGCAGCATATGCAACATCAGATGCACCAGATGGAGCAGAAAGATATGCAGCAGGGGATGGAGCAGCAGATGCAACGGGAAATGGTGCATCAGGAGATGCGTCCGCAGATGCATGAGCAGAGGATGCATTAGGAGATGTAGCAGCAGGAGATACAGGAGCAGGTGATGCCGCAGGGTATGGAGCAGCAGATGCAACACCAGAAGATGCAGCACCAAGAGATGCAGCAGGAGATGCAGCAGCACATGCAGTATCAGCAGATGCAGCAGCAGGAGATGAAGAAGCAGTTGAAGAAGCAGGAGATGCAGCAGCAGGAAATACAACAGGAATAGATGCAGAAGGTAATGCAGCAGCAGAAGTTGAAGCAGAATATGCAGCAGCAAGAAAATGCAGCACCAAGAGATTCAGACAGAGATGCAGCAGTAGATGCAGCAGTAGGAGATGCAGAAGCAGATGTTGCAGGAGGTGCAGCACCAGCAGAAGCAGCAACAGGAGATGCAGCAGAAGGAGATACTGCAGCAGCTTATGGAGAAGGTGATGCAGCCTTAGGATATGCAACAGCAGGAGATGCAGCAGGAGATTCAGCAGCAGGAGATGCAGCAGGAGATGCAGAACGAGATGAAGCAGGAAGATATGCAGCAGAAGGAGATGACGTAGGAGATGCTTCAATAGAAGGTGCAACATGAGATACAGCAGGAGATGTAGCAGCAGACGAAGCAAAAGGAGATGCAGAAAGAGGAGATGCAACAGCAGGATATGGATCAAGAGATGAAGCAGCAGGAGATTCATTAGGAGATGCAGTAGCAGGAAATGAAACACCAGGATATATAGCAGCAGGAGATGCAGCAGAATGAGACGAAGCTACAGGGGATGTATCAGGAGATTCAGAAGCAGCAGATACAACAGGAGATGCTGTAGCTTGAGATGGAGAAGAAGATGTAGCAGCAGAAAAAGATGCAGTAGCAGGAGATGTAGCACGGGATTCAGCAGGAGGAGATGAACAGGAGATGCAGTAGGAAAAGATTCAGCAAGGGATGCAGCAGGAGGTGCAACAGGAAATGCAGTAGGAGGAGGTACAGCAGTACCAGATGCAGCAGTATATGCAGCAGAGGATATGAATAAGAGATGCAGCAGCAAATGATGCAGAAGGAGGTGTTGGAGCTGGAGATGCAGAAGAAGTAGATGCAGAAGCAGGAGATGCAGCAGGACATGCATCAGCAGGAGATATAGCAAAACATACATCATCAGGAGACACAGCAGCAGGATATGAGGCAGGAGATGCACGAGCAACAGAAGCAGCAGCAGATGCAGCACCATATGCAGCAGAAGATGCAGAATCATATGCAGCAGAACATGCAGAAAAATATGCAGCAAGAGATACAGCAGCAGATGAAGCAGCAGATGCAGCTCGAGATGTAATAGCAGCAGCAGATGCAGCAGCAAAGTATGCAGGGTGAGATGCAGCAGGAATTACATCAGCAGGAGATGCTCCTGGAAATTCAGTAGGATATGCAACAGCAAGCGATTTGGCAACAGCAGATGAAGCAGGATATGTAGCAGCAGATGCAGCTGCATGAGGTGTATCAGCAGGAGATGTGGCAGGAGATGCATATTCAGCAGGTGATGCACGAGGATATGCAGCAGGAGATTCAACAGAAGGAAATGCAGCAGGAAATCAGGCGGAGATGCAGCAGCAGGAGATGCAGGAAAAGAAGATGCAGCTGCACCAGATGCAGCAGTAGATTCAGCAGGAGTTGCAGCAGCAAGAGATTCAGCAACAGGAGATGGAGCATCAGGAGATTCAACAGGAAATGCATCAGCAGAAAATGCATCAGCAGATTGTGCAGCACGAAATTCCGTAGGAGATTCTGCAGCAGGAGATTCAGTAGAAAATGCAGCAGGAGATGCAGCAGGAGATATAGAAGGAGATTCAGCAGCAGATGATGTAGTAGGAGATGCAGCAGGAGATACATCTGCAGGAATTGTAGCAGGAGATGTTGGAGGAGATTCTGCAGAAGAAGATTCAGCAGGAGATGAAGCAGGATATGAAATAGCAACATATGCATCAGCAGTTACAGCAGGAAGTGCAGCAGGAGATTCAACAGGAAATGCAGCCGCAGATGCCTTCAACAGGATATGCATCTGAAATGCAGAAGCACTAGATGCATCCATAGAAGACTGAGCAGCAGATGCAGCAGGAAATGGAGATGCTTCTGCAGATGCATCTCTAGATGCTTCTGCAGATGAATCCACACATGCATCCGCAGAGGATGCAGTAGGAGATGAAGCAGCAGGCTATACAGCAACAGGAGACGATGCAGCAGATGCAGCAGCAGGAGATGCAGGTGGACATCAGGTAGAAGGCGATGCAGAAGCAGCAAATGTAGCAGGAAATGCAGTAGAACATGAAGCATCAGGAAATGGAGCAGCAGATGAAACATCAGCAAGAAATGCAGCAGAATATGCATCAGGAGGTAATGCAGCAGGTGATGCAGCAGCAGGTGATGCAGCTGCAGCTGCAGAGGCAGCAGATGTAGCATCAAGGGATGCAGCAGCAAGTGCATCAGGACATGCAGATTTAGTAGGAGATATAGCAGCAGAAGATGCTGCAGCAGATGATGCAGCAGGAGATGCAGTAGAGGGAAATGCAGCAAGATATGCTGCAGGAGGAGATGCAGTAGGATATGAAGCAGGAGATGCAGCAGCAGGAGATGCAGCAGGGGATGCATATTCAGCAGTAGATTCAGCAGAAACTTCAGAAGGAGATGCAGTAGCAGGAGATTTAGCCGGAGATGCAGCAGTAGATGAAGCAGCAGCATATGGAACAGCAGATGCACCAGATGGAGCAGAAAGAGATGCAGCAGGTGATGGAGCAGCAGATGCAACGGGAAATGGTGTATCAGGAGATGCGTTTGCAGGTGCATGAGCAGAGGATGCATCAGCAGATAGAGCAGTAGGAGTTACAGGAGCAGGTGATGCTGCAGGAGATGCAGCAGAAGATGCAACACCAGAAGACGCAGCCCCAAGAGATGCAGCAGGAGATGCAGCAGCACATGCAGTATCAGCAGATGCAGCAGCAGGAGATGCAGCAGCAGGAAATACAAAAGCAATAGGAGCAGAAGGTAATGCAGCAGCAGGAGTTGAAGGAGAATATGCAGCAGCAGGAAATACAGCACCAGAACATTAGACGGAGATGCAGCAGGATGTGCAGCAGTAGGAGATACAGCAGGAGATGCAGCAGCAGGAGATGCAGCAGGAGATGCAGCAGCAGGACTTTCAGCATGAAATGTAGAAGCATGTGATGTCGCAGGAGATTCATCAGGAGATTCAGCAGCAACTGATGCAGCAGCAGGAGAAGCAGCAGGCGATGCAGCAGCAGCAGGAGATGCAGAAGCAGATGCAGCAAGAAAAGAAGATTCAGCAGAAGATGCAGTAGGAAGAGATTCTTCAACATAAGCAGCAGCATGATATGATGCAGCAACTGGAGATACAGCAGCTTATGGAGAAAGAGGAGATGATGCAGCAGACGCAGCAGGAGGAGATTCAGCAGCAGGAGATTCAGTAGCAGGAGAAGCAGCAGGAGATGGATATTTAGAAGGAGATACGTCAGGAGATGTAGCAGGATATGTAGCAGCATGAGATGCCACCAAAGATTCAGGAGGAGATTCAGCAGCAGGAGATGCAGAAGCACATGCAGCAGGAGATGGAGATTTAGCAGGAGATGCATCAGCAGGAGATGCAGAAGCAGATTCAGCAGGAGGAGATGCAGCAGCAGAACATGCAGTAAGAGTCGATGCAGAAGGTAATAGAGCAGCAGGACATTCAGAAGAAAGAGATGCAGTAGCAGGAGAGGCAGTAGAAGAAGATGCAGCCGCAGCAGATGCAGGAGAAGCAGCACCAGGTGATGAAGAGGCAGGAAATTCAGCAGGAGATGCATCAGCAGGAAATGTAGCAGGAGATTCTGCAGCAGGAAACACCGTAGGAGAGTCTGCAGCAGGAGATTCAGCAGAAGATGCAGGAGGAGATTTAGAAGGAGATTCAGCAGCAGGAGATGTAGTAGGACATGCAGCAGGAGATATCTTCAGCAGGAGTTGCAGGAGGAGATTCTGCAGAAGAAGGTTCAGCAGGAGATACAGTAGGAGATGTATCAGGAGATGAAGTAACAACATATGCATCAGAGGTTACAGCAGGAAGAGTAAGAGGAGATTCAGCAAGTGATATAGCAGGAGGAGATGCAGCCGCAGATGCCTTCAGGAGGAAATGCAGAAGCACTAGATGCATCAGTAGAAGACTGAGCATCAGATGCAGCAGGAAATGGAGATACTTCTGCAGATGCATCTGCAGATGCATGAGCAGAGGATGCAGCAGCAGGAAATGCTGGAGGACACCAAGTGGCAAGAGATGTAACAGCAGGAATTGTAGCAGGAGATGCAACAGTACATGAATCAGCAGCAGATGCAGCAGGAAATTAAGGAGATGCAGTAGCCAGAAAATGCAGCAGAAGATGCAGCAAGGGGAGATGCATCAGCAGGAGATGCAGGCAGCAGACGAAAGAGGAGATGCAGATTCAGCAGCAGATGAAGTAACAGGAGATGCAGTAGCAGATGAAGTAGCAGGAGTTGCAGCAACAGATGCAATAGCAGGAGATGCAGCAATATGTGAAGCAGCACCAGATGCAGCAGCATATGCTGAAGATGTAGTAGGAGGAGAGTAAGCGGAGGATCCAGCAGGAAGAGATGCAGCAGGATATGCAGAAAAACATAAAGCAGAAAGGGATGCATCAGGAAATACAGCAGCAGGATATGCATCATCAGGAAATGCAGCAGAACATGCACTAGCAGAAGATGCAGCAGGAGATGCAGCAGGAGATGCAGACGGAGATGTAGCAAGAGGATATGCACCATGATATACAGCACCAGAAGATGCAACAAATGATGAAACAAGAGGAGATGCAGTAGGAGATGCAGCAGAGGAGATGCAGCAGATTCTACTGCTGCATCTCCTGCTGCTGCATCTCCTGTAGCTGCCTCTCCTCGTGCTAAATCTCCTCCTGCTAAATCTTCTCCTGCATCAGCTGATGCATTTCCTGCATCTCCTGCGGCTGCATCTTCTGCTGGTGCATCTCCTGCTACTGGGTCGCTGCATCATCTCCTCCTGCCTCTTCTCCTGCAGCATCTCCTTCTGTATCTCGTGCTACATCTTATGAAGCTGTACCTGCTGAAGCATCTCTTCCTGCTGCATCTCCTGATGAATAGGCATCTATTGATGCATCTGCTGCTGCTTCATCTCCTGCTGCTGCAGCTCCTACTGAATCTGCTGTTGAATATCTTCCTGCATCTGCAGCAGCAGCATCTCCTGCTGCTTCATCATCTACTGATGCATCTCCTGCGTAATCTCCTGCTGCATCATCTCTTGCTTCTGCATCATCTCCTGCTGTATCTCCTGATTCATCTCCTACTGCTGTATCTGCTGCTGCTTCATATACTGCTTCACCTCCTACTACTGCATCTCCTTCTGTTTCTCATTCTGCATCTCCTGATGCTACAACTCCATCTGCATCATCTGCTACTGCATCTCCTGCTGCTGAATCTCCTGCTCATTTCCTGATTCATCTCCTACTGCTGCATATGCAGTATTTTCTGCTGCATCTGCTGCTGCTTCATATACTGCTTCATATCCTACTACTGCATCTGCTGCTGCATCTTTTGCTGCTGCATAATCTGCTGCAGGATCTTCTTCTTCTGCCTCTCATGCCAAATCTCCCCCGATGAATCTCCTGCTTCTGTATATCTTGATCAATCTACTGCTGCTGCATCTCCAGCTGCATCTCCTGCTGCGGCATCTCTAGCATCTTTGGTGCATCTGCTGTAGATTAATCTACTGCTGCATCTCCTGTTGCTTCATCTTCTGATTTTTTGATATCCTTCTGCATCACCTGATGCTCCATCTGCTGCTGCTGCATACACTGCTGCTGCATCCACTGGTACATCTCCTAATGCTGCATCTCCTGCTGCTGCACCTCCTGATGCATCTCCTGCTCAATCTCCTCCTGCTGCTTCTCCTACTGCTCCATCTTCTGCATGTGCTGCTGCATGTGCTGCTGCATCTCCTGCTTCTCTATGTCCTCCTCTTGGATCTCCACCTCCATCTATTGCTGCTACATCCTCTGCTGAACCTCCTGCTGCTGCATCTCCTTCTGCAACTTCCTCTGATGCACCAGCAGATTCATCTCATGATGCACCTCCCCTGCTTCATCTCCTGATGCTGAATCTCCTGCTCTTGCATACCCTGCTGCATCTACAGCTGCTTCTAAGCCTACTTCATCTACTGCTGCTGCATTACCTGCTGCTTCTGCTGCTGCATCTCCTCCTGAATTTCCTGCTGCTGCATCTCCTGCTGCTATATCTTTTGCTTAAGAATCTCCTGCTGCTGCATCTCTTACGGAATCTGCTTCTGAATCTGCTCCTGCATCTACTGCGGCTGCATCTCCTGATGCTGTATCTGCTGCTACTGCATCTCCTAATGCATCTCCTGTAGCTTAATCTCCTGCTTTTGCATCTTCTGTTTTATCTCCTTCTGATGCCTATCTTGCTGATGCATCCACTGCTGCTTCGTCTGCTTCTATATCTCCCGCTGCATTTCCTGCTGCTGCATCTCAGAGTACATCTCCTCTTGCTCAGTCTCTTGCTACATCTCCTGCTAATGCTTCTCTTTCTACTGCATCTCCTGTAGCTCCTGCTGCATCTCTTGCAGCTGAATCTCCTGCTCCATATCCTTCTGTTGCATCTGCGGATTCATCTTATGATGGTGCTTTCTAGCTGGATCTCCTCCTTCTGCATCTCCTGCTGCTGTAAACTCTGCTGCATTTCCTGCTGCTGCATTTCCATCTGCAGTTGCTGTTGCTGTATCTCCTGCGGCTGCGGCTGCTGATGCATTTCCTGACGTATTTTCTACTGCTGCATCTCCTTCTGCTGTACTCCTGCTGCATCTACTTTTGCTGCATTTCCTTCTGCTGCATTTCCTGTTCCTGCATCTGATACTTCATCTCCTGCTGCTGCATCTGTAGGTGCTGCATCTACTGCTGCATCTGCTGTTGAATCTCGTGCTTCTGCATCTCATACCACATCTCCTGCTGCTGCATCTCCTGCTTCTGCATATCTCGCTGCATCTCCTGCTGCTGCATCACCTACTGCCGAATCTCCTGCATCTTTTGCTGCATCTACTGTAGATTCGCCTCCTGGTGCATCTCCTGCTGCTGCATCTCCTGCTGATGGATGTCCTCGTGCATCTCCTGATGCTGCATGTGCTGCTGCATCTCCTGCACCTGAATCTCATGTGCCATCTCCTACTGCTGAATCTCATGTTGCTCCATTCTCTGCTGCATCTACTGCTGCTGCATAGCCTGCAGCCGAATCTCCTAATCCGTCTCCTCTTGTTTAGTCTCCCGATGCCTCCTATCCTGCTTCATCTCCTTTTGCTGCATATATTGCTGCTGCATCTACAGCTGCTTGGCCTGCTGCTGTATCCCCTGCTCCATCTCCTGGATGCTGGGGCATCTCCTGCTGCTTCTCCTTCTGCATTTCCTGCTACTCCAGCTGCTGCATCTGTTTCATCAGGATATTTTGAAGGAGATGCAGCAACAGGAGATGCAGCAGCAGGAGATGCAACCACAGCACTGCGAAAGCAGATTCAGCTGCAGGAGATGCAGCCGTAGGAGATGCAGCAGGATTTTCAGCAGGAGATAGAGCAGAAGGAATTACAGCAGGAGATGCAGTAGCAGATGCAGCAGAAGGAAGTGTAGCAGAAGAAGATGTAGGTGGATATGCAGCAGCAGTTAATGAAACAGACCATAAGGCAGCAGGATATGCAGAAGCAGGAGAATCAGCAGCAGGGGATGCAGCACCAGATTCAGCAGCAAATTCAGCAGGAAATGTAGCAACAGTAGATGCAGAAGAAGGATATGTAGCAGGAGATGCATCAGCAGGAAATACACCAGCAGAGGCAGAAGCAGAAGGTGCAGTGGGAGACATAGAAAAAAATGAGGAAGCAGGAGCAGCCCTTATTACTTGATGTCCTCCTGCATCTACTGATGCTGCATCTGCTGCTTCATCTCCTGCTTCTATATCTCCTGCTGCTACATCTCCTGATGCATCCTCTGCTCATGCATCTGCGGATGCATCTCCTGATGCACCATTTCCCGTTGCATCTGCTGCTCCATCCCCTGCTGCATCTCTTTCTGCTCCATCTGGTGCATCTGCTGTTCCATCTACTGCTGCATCTCCGGCTAAATCTCCTGCTGCTGCATCTCCTTCTGAAGCTTCTGCTGAATCTACTGCTGAATATGCATCCCCTGCTGCATCTCCTGCTGCTGCATCTCCTGTCTCATATCCTACTGCATCTCCTCCTGCAGTATGTTTTGCTGCATTTCCTTCTGCTGCATCTCCTGACGCAGCAGCTGCTGCAGCATCTTCTTCTACTACATCTCCTACTGAACGTGCATCTCCTGATGCATCTCCTGCTGCATCTATTCCTGCTGCATCTGCTACCTCTTCAGCTGCAGCTGCATCACCTGCTGCTGCATCACCTTCTGCATTACCTCCTGCTGCTTAATCTGCTGCTCCATTTTCTGATGCTTCAGGTACAGTTGCATCTCCTGCTGTTGCATCTGCTGCTTCATCTCTTGCTGCATCCTCTGTGGATTCATCTGTGGTTGCATCTGCAGAAGCATCTCCATTTCCTGCTGCATCTGCTGCTCAGTCTTCTACGGAGGCATCTAGTGCTTCTGCATTTCAGCTGCATATCCTGTTGAAGGCATCTGCAGCTGCATCTCCTGCTGCCACATCTCCCGCTGCACTTCCTGCTGTAACTGCTGATGCATATGTTTCTACTTCATCTCCTGCTGCATCTCCTGCTGAATCTTCTTCTGCAGAATCTCCTCCAGCATCTCATGCCACAATTCCTGCTGATGTATCTCCTGCTGCATCTCCTACTACATCCACTGCTGCTGAATCTCCTTCTATATCTCCTGCTGCCATTTACACTGATTATCCAGCTGCATAATCTCCTACGGAATTTCCTGCTGCGGAATCTGCTGCTGCATTTCCTGAAGATGCATTTCCTGCTGAATCTCCTGATGCTGCATCTCCTGCTGCTGAATCTCTTGCCTCTTCCTCTCCTGCTGCTGCAACTCCTGCTGAATCTGCTGCTGCTGCCTCTGGTGCAGCTGCATCTTCTTTTCCTGCATCTCTTGCTGCTTCTGCATCTCTGGCTGATTTCCTGCTGCATTTACTTGTATTGAATCTCCGTAAGAGAGATTCCGTAAGAGATGCAGCAGCAGGAGATTCTTAAGCAAAAGATATAGCAGCAGGAGATTCAGCAGCAGGAAATTCAGGAGGAGATGCAGCAGCAGATGCAGCAGGTAATGCGGCAGCAGTAAATGAAGTAGGCTTAGAAGCAGCTGTAGATGCAGCATGGTATGCAAGAGCAGGAGATTCAGCATCAGAGATGAAGCAGGGGAGATGCATCCTGAGATGAATCTGCTGATGCATCAGAGGAAGTTGCAGAAGGAGATGCAGCAGCAGGAGGTTCAGCAGAGTATGCAGTAGCAATAGATGGAGGTGGAGATCCAGGAGGAGGACATAGAGAAGCAGGAGATGCAGCAGCACATGCAGCAGCAGATGCAGGAGATGAAGCAGTAGGAGAAGCAGCAGGAGGAGATTGAGCAGGAGATGCATCAGGAGGTGCAGCAGCAGGAGATGCAGCATTAGGAAATGTACCAGTGGATGCAGCAGCAGGAGATGCAGCAGGGGATTCAGTAGAAGGTGATGCAGCAGCAGATGCAGCAGAAGTGATTTCAGCAGCAGAAGATGCAGCAGTGTATGCAGCAGCAGCAGATGGAGTATCAGATGATGCAGAAGGACATCAAAAAATCAGAAGATGAAGCAACAGGAGATGCAGCAGTAGATTAATCTACAGCAGATGCACCAAAAGATGCAAGAGATGCAGCAGCATGAGATGCAGCTGGAGATGCAGCAGCAGTAGATTGAGCAAGATATAGGGAAGCAGGAGATTCATCAGCAGGAGATGTGGCATGAGAGGCAGAAGAAGAAGATCCTGCAGCAGATGCAGTAGCATATGCAGCACCAGCAGATGCATCAGCAGGAGATTCAGCAGCAGGAGATGCAGCAAAGATGCAGCAGGTTATGCATCAGTAGAAGATGCAGCAGCAAGAGTTCAGCAGCAGGAGATGCAGCATCAGGAGATGCATCAGTAAATGCAGCGGAAGGAGATGCAGCAAGAGGAGATGCAGCTGTTTATGCAGCAGCAGGAGATGCAGCAGGAGATGTGATAGGATTAGATTCAGCAGGAGATGCAGCAGGAGATTCAGCAGCAGGATATGCAGTAGGAGATGCAACAGCAGACGCATCAGCAGGAGATGCAGCAGCAGAAGATATAGCAGCAGCTGCAGATGCGCAAGAAAATGGAGCAGGACATGCGTTACCAGCAGATGCAGCAGGAGATGCAGCGTCTGGAGTTGAAGCACTAAAAGATGCTGCAGAAGATGCAGCAGCAGATGCATCAGGAGAAGCAGGAGTAGGAAATGCAGCAGCAGAAATGCAGGAGTTGGAGAGACAGAAGCAGGAGATGTGGCAGCAAGAAATACAAAAGTATATGCAGAAGCAGGAGATGTGGCAGCAGGAGAGGCACCATGTGATTCAGCAGGAGATGCAGCAGAAGATAGAGAAGCAGGAGATGCACCAGCAGATGCAGCCGCAGGAGATGCAGGAAATACATCAGTTGATGCAGGACGAGATTTAGAAGGAGGAGATTTAGCAGGAGAAGAGGCAGCAGCAGGAGATGCAGCAGCAGGAGATGCAGCAGTATATTCTGCTGCCTCTCCTCTGCTGCCTCTCCTACTGCATCTCCTCCTGTTTCATCATTTGTTGCATCTTCTGGTGCTGTATATCATGGTGCATATCCTCTTGCTACATCTCCGTCTGCATCTCCTGCTGCATCTCCTGCTGCATCTTCTGCTAGTGCATGTTCTGCTGCATTTCCTGATGATGCATATCCTGCTGCTGTATTTCCTGATGCATCTCTTTCTGCTGGATCTCCCGCTTACTCTCCTCCTACTACATCTTCAGCATATGCTACTGCATCAGTTGCTGCTGAATCTCCTGATGAATCTCCTGCAGCATTTCATGCTTCTACATATCATGCTGAATCGCCTGCTGCTGAATCTCCTGCTGCATCTTCTGCTGATGCATCTGCGGCTACATCTCTGCTGCTGCATCGCTTGCTGCATTGCCTGCTTTATCTGCTGATGCATTTGCTGCTGCTCTATGTCCTGCTACATCTCGTCATGCTGCACATCCTGCTGCATCTGCTGAAGATTCTCTTCCTATTGCTTCTCCTGCTGAATCTGCATTTCTTGCTGCATCTGCTTCTGCATCTCCTGCTGCTGCACCTCATGCTGAATTAGCTGATGCTGAATCTGTGGCTTCATCACCTGATATGTCATCTCCTGCTGCATCTGCTGCAATATTTCCTGATGCAGTATCTGCTAATCCTGCATCTACTGCTGCATTTCCTGCTGCATCTGCTGCTGCTCTGCTGCTGCTTCATCTCCTGCCAAATATCTAGCTACATATCCTGCTGCTGCACCTCTTAATGAATCTCATGATAATGCTTCATCTCCTGCTACTGCATCTCCTGCTGCACCTACTACTGCTGCATTTCCTACTGCATCGCCTCCTGCTGCATATACTGCTTCTGTATATACTGCTGCCTTTCCTGCTGCTGCATCTCTTTCTGCATCTCCTTCTTCTGAATCTCCTGTTGCTCTATTACATTCTGCATCGATTCCTGCTGCATGTCCTGCTTCTGCATCTCCTACTGCTTCATCTCCTGCTCTTGCATCTCCTTCTGCTGAATCTCCTCCTGAATCTCCGGCAGCATCTCATAGTGCTACATATCCTGCGACATCTCCTGACGTATCTCCTTCTGAATATGCATCTCCTGCTGCTTCCTCTGCTGCTGCATCTCCTGCTGCTGCATCTTCTGCTGCTGAATCTCATGCTGCTGCGTCTCCTGCATCATCTCCTTTCTCCATAACCTTATATATCTCCTGTTGCTGCATCATATCATGCTGCTCTATATGTTGAAGAATATCTTCCAAATGAATCTTCTGCTCTAATCTTCATTTCCTGCTGCATCTGATTCTGCATCTCCTGCTGCTGCTGCATCTCCTGCTGCTTCTCCTGCTGCTGTATCATTTGCTGCTGAATCTCTTGATGAATCTCCTGCGGCATCTCATGCATCTACATATCATGCTGAATCTCCTGCTACATCTCCTTCTGAATATGCATCTGCTGTTGCATATGCTGCTGCTTCATCTACTGCTGCATCTCCTGCTAAATCTCCTGCTGCTGCATCTCCTTCTGATGTTTCTGCTGATGCAGCAGGATATGCAGCAGGAGGAGATGCAGTAGGCTGAGATAGAGCAGGTAATGCAGCAGCAAGAGATGCAGCATCAGACCCATCAGCAGGAGATACAGCAGCAGAAGATGCAGCAAGAAAAGCAGCAACAGGAGATGAAGCATTATCATGAGATGCATTAAGAGGTGCAGCAGCAGGATATGTAGCAGGAGTTTTGGCAGGAGATGAAGCAGCAGCAGAGCAGAAGCAGATGCAGCAGGAAACGCAGCAGTAGATTCTAGATCAGCAGATACTCCATCAGGAAATTCTGCAGCAGATGCAGCAGGAGATGACATATCAGGTGATGAAGCCACAGATGCATCAGTTGAAGATGAAGCAGGAGATGCAGCAGCAAGAGGTGCATCAGAAGGTGCATGAGGAAATGAGGCAGCAAATGTAGAAAGGTATAATGGAGGAGATACAGCAGGAGACGTTTCCGCAGGATATGCAGCAGGAGATGCATTAAGAAATGAGATGCAGTAGGAGATGGAGAAGGAGTTGCAGCATCAAGAGATGTAGCAGGAAATGCAGCATCAGGGGATGTAGTAGGAGGAGATGCAGAAGCAGTTGCAGCATCAGGAGACTCAGCCGGAAATGCAGCAGCAGGGGATGTCGTAGCAGGAGATGGAGAAGGAGTTGCAGAATCAGGGAATGCAGCAGCAGCAGAAGTAACAGGAGATGCAGCAGCATCATATGCAATAGGAGATGTAGCAGCAGGAGATGAAGAAGCAGGAGATGCTACAGTCGATTCAGCCGGAGATGCAGAAGGATATGCAGCAGCAGGATGTGCAGAGTAATAGATGAAGTGAAGAAGATGCAGCAGAAGGAAATGGAGCAGGAGATTCATCATGCAGAAGTATAGAAAGCAGCAAGATATGCAGCAAAAGGAGATGACGCAGGAGATTCTTCAATGGATGGCGCAACATGAGATACAGCAGGAGACGCAGCAGCAGACGAAGCAAAAGGCAATGCAGAAACAAGAGATGCAGCAGAAGGATATGACGCATGAGATGCTTCAATAGAAGGTGCAACATGAGATACAGCAGGAGATGCAGCAGCAGACGAAGCAAAAGGAGATGCAGAAAGAGGAGATGCAGCAGCAGGACATGGATCAAGAAATGAAGCAGCAGGAGATTCATTAGGAGATGCAGTAGCAGGATATGAAACAGCAGGAGCTATAGCAGCAGGAGATGCAGCATGAGATGCAGAATGATGAGACGAAGAAGAAGGGATGCAGAGGAGATGCAGAATCAGCAGATACAGCAGGAGATGCTGTAGCAGGAGTTGCAGAAGATGTAGCAAAAAGAGATGTAGCAGCAGGAGATGCAGCAGCAGTAAATGCAGTGGGAGATTTAGCAGGAGGAGATGGAACAGAATATGCAGTAGGAGGAGATTCAGCAGGAGATGTAGCAGGAGGATATGCAACAGGAAATGCAGCAGGAGGAGGGACAGCAGCACCAGATGCAGCAGTGTATGAAGCAGAAGAGATCAATCAGAGATGCAACAGTATTGATACAGCAGGAGATGCTGGAGCCAGAGATGCAGAAGAAGTAGATGCAGAAGCAGGAGACGCAGCAGGACATCCATCAGCAGGAGATGCAGCAAAACATACATCAGTAGGAGACACAGCAGCAGGATATGTAGCAGGAGATGCACCAGCAACAGAAGCAGCAGCAGATGCAGCAGCAAAGCATGCAGGAATAATTGCATCAGCAGGAGATGCTGCTGGAAATTCAGTAGGATATGCAACAGCAAGCGATATAGCAACAGGAGATGCAGCAGGATATGCAGCAGCAGATGCAGATGCATGAGGTGTATCAGCAGGAGATGTTGCAGGAGATGCATATTCAGCAGGTGATGCACCAGGATATGCAGCAGGAGATTCAACAGAAGGAAATGCAGCAGGAAATCAGCCAGAGATGCAGCAGCAGGAGATGCAGGAAAGAAGATGCAGCCGCACCAGAGGCAGCAGCAGATTCAGCAGGAGTTGCAGCAGCAGGAGATGCAGAGGCAGGAGATTCTGCAGCAGGAGATTCAGTAGAAAATGCAGCAGGAGATGCAGCAGGAGATATAGAAGAGATTCAGCAGCAAGGGATGTAGTAGGAAGTGCAGCAGGAGATATATCAGCAGGAATTGTAGCAGGAGATGCAGCAGGAGATTCTGCAGAAGAAGATTCAGCAGGAGATGAAGCAGGAGATGAAATAGCAACATATGCATCAGCAGTTACAGCAGGAAGTGCAGCAGGAGATTCAACAGGAGATGTAGCAGCAGGAGATTCAGCCTCAGATGCCTTCAACAGGATATGCAGCTGAAATGCAGAAGCACTAGATGCATCTGTAGAAGATTGAGCAGCAGATGCAGCAGAAATTGGAGATGCTTCTGTAGATGCATCCGCAGATGCATCCGCAGAGGATGCAGCAGGAGATGAAGCAGCAGGCTATACAGCAGCAGGAGATGAAGCAGCAGATGCAGCAGCAGGAGATGCAGGAAGACATCAAGTAGAAGGAAATACAGCAGCAGCAAATATAGCAGGAGATGCAGCAGTACATGAAGCAGCAGAAAATGGAGCAGCAGATTAAGGACATGCAGCAGTACATGAAGCATTAGGAAAAGGAGCAGCAGATTAAGCAGCAAGAGTAAATGCAGTAGAATATGCAGGAGGAGGTAATGCAGCAGGTGATGCATCAGCAGGTGATGCAGATGCCGCTGCAGATGCAGCAGATGCCGCAGCAATATATGCAGCAGCAGATGCATCAGGAGATGCATATTCAGAAGGAAATGCAGCAGAAGATGCTGCAGCAGATGATGCAGCAGGAGATGCAGCAGAAGGAAATGCAGCAAGATATGCTGCAGCAGGAGATGCAGTAGGATATGAAGCAGGAGGTGCAGCAGCAGGAGATGCAGCCGGGGATGCATATTCATCAGTAGATTCAGCAGAAACTTCAGAAGGAGATCCAGCAGCAGGAGATTTAGCAGGAGATGCAGCAGTAGATGAAGCAGCAGCATATGGAACAGCAGATGCAACAGATGGAGCAGAAAGAGATATAGCAGGGGATGGAGCAGCAGATGCAAGGGGAAATGGTGCAGATGCATGAGCAGAGGATGCATCAGGAGATGTAGCAGCAGGAGATACAGGAGCAGGTGATGGCGCAGGAGATGCAGCAGGAGATTCAACACCAGAAGATGCAGCACCAAGAGATGCAGCAGGAGATGCAGCAGCACATGCAGTATCAGCAGATGCAGCAGCAGGAGATGCAGCAGCAAGAAATGCAACAGTAATAGATGCAGAAGGTAATGCAGCAGCAGGAGTTGAAGCAGAATATGCATCAGCTGGAAATGCAGCACCAAGAGATTCAGACGAAGATGCAGCAGCAGATGCAGCGGCAGATACAGCAACAGGAGTTACAGCAGAAGGAGATGCTGCAGCAGCACATGCAGCAGGAGATTCAGCAGCAGGAGATTCAGCATGATTTGTACAAGCATGAGACGTCACAGGAGATTCATCAGGAGATTCAGTAGCAACTGATGCAGCAGCAGGAGAAGCAGAAGGAGATGCAGCAGCAGCAGGAAATGCAGAAGCAGATGCAGCAGGAAATGAAGATTCAGCAGAAGATGCAGTAGGAAGAAATTCTTCAAAATATGCAGCAGCATGATGTGACACAGCAACTGGAGATACAGCAGGATATGGAGAAAGAGGAGGTGATGCTGCAGACGCAGCAGCAGGAGATTCAGCAGCAGAGGTTGCAGCAGGAGATGCATATTCAGAAGGAGATACGTCAGGAGGTGTAGCAGGATATGTAGCAGCATGAGATGCCGCAGGAGATTCAGGAGGAGATTCATCAGAAGGAGATGCAAGATCAGGAGATAAAGCAGCAGGAGAAGCAGCAGCAGATGGAGATTTAGCAGGAGATTCAGAAGAAGGAGATGCAGAAGGAGATTCAGCAGGAGGAGATGCAGCAGCAGGACATGCAGCAGGAGTCGATGCAGAAGGTGATAGAGAAGCAGGAGATTCAGAATAAGGAGATGGAGAAAGAGATTCAGCAGCAGGAGATGCAGCAGCAGGAAAGGCAGCAGTATATAGAGAAGCAGGATATGCAGCAGGAGGAGATGCAGTAGGAGGAGATAGAGCAGGTAATGAGCAGCAGGAGATGCAGCAGAAGATGCAAGAGCATAAGATGCAGCATCAGACCCATCAGCAGGAGATGCAGCAGCAGAAGATGCAGCAGGAAATGCAGCAGCAGTAGGTGCAGCAGGAGATGCAGTAGCAGGAGATGAAGCATTATCATGAGATGCATTAAGAGGTGCAGCAGCAGGATATGTAGCAGGAGGAGATTCTGCAGAAGAAAATTTAGCAGGAGATAGAGTAGGAGATGCTTCAGGAGATGAAGTAGCAACATATGCATCAGAGGTTACAGCAGGAGTTGCAGGAGGAGATTCAGCAGGTGATGTAGCAGCAGGAGATGCAGCCGCAGATGCCTTCAGGAGGAAATGCAGAAGCACTAGATGCATCAGTAGAAGATTGAGCAGCGGATTCAGCAGGAAATGGAGATGCTTCTGCAGATGCATCCACAGATGCGT
Source organism: Clamator glandarius (assembly GCA_033459285.1). NCBI lineage: Eukaryota > Metazoa > Chordata > Aves > Cuculiformes > Cuculidae > Clamator > Clamator glandarius. Next base: position 516,632 of record JAUNZM010001634.1, read on the forward strand.
GAGCAGAGGATGCAGCAGCAGGAGATGCTGGACGACATCAAGTGGCAGGAGGTGTAGCAGCAGGAATTGTAGCAAGAGATGCAGCAGTACATGAATCAGCAGCAGATGCAGCCAGAAATTAAGGAGATGCAGTAGCCGGAAATGCAGCAGAAGATGCAGCAGCAGGAGATGCTGGAGGACATGAAGTGGCAGGAGATGTAGCAGCAGGTATTGTAGCAGGAGATGCAGCAGTACATGAATCAGCAGCAGATGCAGCAGCAGATTAAGGAAATGCAGTAGCCGGAAATGCAGCAGATGATGCAGCAGCACCAGATGCTGGAGGACATCAAGGGTAGGAGATGTAGCAGCAGGAATTGTAGCAGGAGATGCAGCAGTACATGAATCAGCAGCAGATGCAGCAGTACATGAATCGGCAGCAGATGCAGCAGCAGATTAAGGAGATGCAGTAGCCGGAAATGCAGCAGAAGATGCATCAGCAGGAGATGCAGCTGCAGAGGCAGCAGATGCAGCAGCAACAGATGCAGCAGGAGATGCAGCAGGAGATGCAGATTCAGTAGGAGATGCAGCAGCAGAAGGTGCTGCTTCAGATGACGCAGCAGGAGATGTCGCAGAAGGAGATGCAGCAAGATATGCTGCAGGAGGAAATGCAGCAGGTAATGCAGGAGCAGGGAATGCATGTTCAGCAGTAGATTCATCATCACATTCAGAAGTAGATGCAGCAGCAGGAGATATAGCAGAAGGCGATTCTTCAGCAGGAGATACAGCAGCAGGAGATGAAGCCACAAAAGATGCAGCAGAAGATGCAGAAGGAAATGCAGCAGAATATACCTCAAGAGATGCAGAAGAAGTAGATGCAAGAGTAGATGCTGCAGAAGGAGTTGTAGCAGGAGATGCAGTAGCAGGAGATGCATCAGCAGGAGATGCAGGCAGCAGAGGAAAGAGGAGATGCAGATTCAGCAGCAGATGAAGTAGCAGGAGTTGCAGCAGCAGGTGCAATAGCAAGAGATGCAGCAATAGGTGAAGCAGCACCAGATGCAGCAGCATATGCTGAAGATGTATTAGGACGAGATTAAGCGGGAGATCCAGCAGGAGGAGATGCAGCAGGATATGCAGAAAAAGATAAAGCAGAAAGAGATGCACAAGAAATACAGCAGCAGGATATGCATCAGCAGGAAAAGCAGCAGGACATGCACTAGCAGAAGATGCAGCAGGAGATGCAGCAGGAGATGCAGACGGAGATGTAGCAAGAGGATATGCACCATGATATACAGCAGCAGGAGATGCAACAAAAGATGAAACAGGAGGAGATGCAGTAGGAGAGGCAGCAGAAGAGATGCAGCAGAGGATGCAGCAGCAGCTGAAGCAAGAGCAGGAGATCTACTGCTGCATCTCCTGCTGCTGCCTCTCCTCCTCCTAAATCTCCTCCTGCTAAATCTCCTCCTGCATCAGCTGATGCATTTCCTGCATCTTCAGCGGCTGCATATTCTGTTGCTGCATCTCCTGCTACTGGGACTGCAGCATCATCTCCTCCTTCCTCTTCTCCTACAGCATCTCCTTCTGTATCTCGTGCTACATCTCATGAAGCTGTACCTGCTGAAGCATCTCTCTCTGCTGCATCTCCTGATGAATATACATCTATTGATGCATCTGCAGCTACTGCATCTCCTGCTGTTGCATCATCTACTGATGCATGCCCTGCGTAATCTCCTGCTGAGGCATCTCTTGCTTCTGCATCATCTCCTGATTCATCTCCTACTGCTGCATCTGCTGCATCTTTTGCTGCATCTGCTGATTCTTCATATACTGCTTCATCTCCTACTACTGCATCTCCTGCTGCATCTCCTGCTGCATCTCTTCTGCATCTCCTGCTGCTACAGCTCCATCTGCATCATCTCCTACTGCATCTCCTACTGCATCTCCTGCTGAATCTAATCCTACCACATCTCCTGCTGCATCTCCTGCTGATGCATAATCTGCTGCATCTCCTCTTGCTGCACCTCCTGCTGCTGAACTCCTGCTGCTGCATCTTCTGCTAATGCATAACCTGCTGCATCTCTGACTGCTGCATCTCCTGCTGCTGAATCTCCTGCTGATGCATCTGCTGGTGCTGCATATTCTACTGCATCTACTGCAGGATCTTCTTCTTCTGCCTCTCATGCCACATCTCGCCCGATGCATCTCCTGCTTCTCTATATCTTGCTCAATCTACTGCTGCTGCATCTCCAGCTGCATCTCATGCTGCTGCATCTCTTGCATCTTTTGGTGCATCTGCTGTAGATTATTCTACTGCTGCATCTCCTCTTGCTTCATCTTCTGATTTTTTGATGTCCTCCTGCATCACCTGATGCTCCATCTGCTGCTGCTGCATACACTGCTGCATCTTCTGCTGCTGAATTCACTTCTGCTGCATCTGCTGCTGCATCACCTTCTACTGAATCCCCTGCAGCATCTCCTGCTGCTGCATCCACTGGTACATCTCCTAATGCTGCATCTCCTGCTGCTGCACCTCCTGATGCATCTCCTGCTCAATCTTCCTCCTGCTGCTTCTCCTTCTGCTTCATCTCCTGCATCTGCTGCTGCATGTGCTGTTGCATCTCCTGCTTCTCTATGTCCTCCTCCTGGATCTACACCTGCATCGATTGCTGCTGCATCCTCTGCTGAACCTCCTGCTGCTGCATCTCCTTCTGCAACTTCCTCTGATGCATCAGCAGATTCATCTGATGATGCATCTCCCCTGCTTCATCTCCTGCTGCTGAATCTCCTGCTCTTGCATACCCTGCTGCATCTACAGCTGCTTCTAACCCTATTTCATCTACTCCTACTGCATTACCTGCTGCATCTGCTGCTGCATCTCCTCCTGAATCTCCTGCTGCTGCATCTCTTACGGAATCTGCTTCTGAATCTGCTCCTGCATCTACTGCAGCTGCATCTCCTGATGCTGTATCTGCTGATACTGCATCTCCTAATGCATCTCCTGTAGCTTAATCTCCTGCTTTTGCATCTCCTGCTTTATCTCCTTCTGATGCCTATCTTGCTGATGCATCTACTGATGCTTCGTCTGCTTCTACATCTCCCGCTGCATTTCCTGCTTCTGCATCTCAGGGTACATCTCCTCTTGCTCAGTCTCTTGCTGCACATCCTGCTGCTACATCTCCTGCTACTGCATCTCCTGCTGCATCTCTTGCAGCTGCATCTCCTGCTCCATCTCTTGCGGCTGCATCTCCTTCTCCATATCATACTGTTGCATTAGTGTATTCATCTTTTGATGGTGCTTTCTTGCTGTATCTCCTGCTTCTGCATCTCCTCCTGCCTCAAACTCTGCTGCATCTCCTGCTGCTGCATTTCCAGTTGCAGCTGCTGCTGCTGTATCTCCTGTGGCTGCGGCTGCTGATGCATTTCCTGATGCATTTTATACTGCTACATCTCCTTCTGATGCAACTCCTGCTGCATCTCCTCTTGCTGCATTTCCTACTGCTGCATTTCCTGCTCCTTCATCTCATACGTCATCTCCTGCTGCTGCATCTGCAGGTGCTGCATCTCCTGCTGCATCTGCTGCTGAATCTCCTGCTTCTGCATCTGATACCACATCTCCTGCTGCTGCATCTCCTGCTTCTGCATATCTCGCTGCATCTCCTGCTGCTGCATCACCTGCTGCATCACCTGCTGCCGAATCTCCTGCATCTTTTGCTGCATCTGCTTTAGATTCGCCTACTATTGCATCTCCTGCTGCTGCATCTCCTGCTGGTGGATGTCCTCGTGCATCTCCTGATGCTGCATCTGCTGCTGCATCTCCTGCAGCTGCATCTCCTGTGCCATCTCCTACTGCTGCTTCATCCTCTACTGCATCTATTGCTTCTGCATAGCCTGCTGTGGAATCTCCTAATGCATCTCCTCTTACTTAGTCTCCTGATGCTACTATCCTGCTTCATCTCCTTTTGCTGCATATATTGCTGCTGCATCTCTTATTGATCTCTTCTGCTGCATACACTGATGCATCTGGTGCTGCTGAACCTACTACTACTGCATTTCCTTTTGCATATTCTCCTGCTGCATCTCCTGCTAAATATTTTCCTACTGCATCTCCTGTTCCATCTCCTCCTGCTGAATCACAGAATCACAGAATCACAGAATGACCAAGTTGGAAGAGACTCACTGGATCGTTGAATCTCCTGCTGCATCTCCTGCTGCTGCATCTCCTGCTGCTGGATCTTCTACTGCTACATCTCCTGCTGCATCTCTGTCTAAATCACTTTGTGCTGCATTTGCTGCTGATGCATATTCTGCTTCAACTCCTGCTGCTGCATTACCTTCTGCATATATTCTTGTTGTATTTCCTGCTGATACATCTCCTGTTGCTGCATCTGCTACTTCATCTGTTGCTGCTGCATCTGCTCATACTGCATGTACTGCTGCATCTCCTGCTGCATCTCTTGGTGCTGCATCTTCTGGTGTTGCATCTCCTGCTGCATCTCCTGTGGCATCACCTGCTCCTGTATCTCCTGCTGCTACATCTCCTGATGCATCTTCTGCTCATGCATCTGCAGATGCATCTCCTGATGCACCATTTCCCGTTGCATCTGCTGCTCCGTCCTCTCCTGCATCTCTTTCTGCTCCATCTGGTACATCTGCTGTTACATATGCTGCTGCTTCATCTACTGCTGCATCTCCTGCTAAATCTCCTGCTGCTACATCTCCTGCTTCATATCCTACTGCATCTCCTCCTTCAGCATATCTTGATGCATTTCCTTCAGCTGCATCTCCTGCTGCATCATCTGCTGCAGCATCTTCCGCTGCTATATCTCGTACTGAATCTGCATCTCCTGATGCATCTGCTGCTGCATCTATTGCTGTTGTATCTGCTGCCTCTGCAGCTGCATCACCTCCTGCTGCATATTCTGCTGCATTTCCTGCTGCTGCATATTCTGCTGCATTTCCGGCTGCTGCTTAATCTGTTGCTCCATTTCCTGATGTTTCATGTAGTGCTGCATCTCCTGCTACATTTTCTGCTGCTGCATCTGCTTCTTCATCTCCTGCTGCTGTATAGTCTGCTGCTTCATCTCCTGCTGCATCCTCTGCGGATACATCTGCAGAAGCATCTCCATTTCCTGCTGCATCTGCTGCTCAGTCTTCTACGGATGCATCTAGTGCTTCTGCATTTAAGCTGCATATCCTGTTGAAGGCATTTGTGGCTACATCTTGTGCTGCTACATCTCCTGCTGCATCTTCTGCTGAATCTTCTTCTGCAGAATATCCCCCAGTATTTCCTGCTACAATTCCTGCTGATGTATCTCCTGCTGCATCTCCTACTACATCCCCTGCTGATGAATCTCCTTCTATATCTCCTGCTGCATCTCCTGCTGCATTTTCTACTCAATCTCCTGCTGCATTTTCTAGTCAATCTCCTGCTGCCTTTTCTACTGAATCTCCTGCTGCAGAATCTCCTACGGAATTTCCTGCTGATGAATCTGCTGATGCGTTTCCTGATGCTGCATCTCCTTCTGTTGAATCTCCTGCCTCTTCATCTCCTGCTGCTGCAACTCCTGCTGAATCTGCTGCTGCCTCTTGTTCGGCTGCATCTTCTTTTCCTGCATCTCCTGCTGCTGCATCTCCGCCTGATTTCTTGCTGCATTTCCTTCTCTTGAATCTCCTGCTGCACATCCTGGTGCATCACCTGCTTGAATATGCATCTCCTGCTACATCTCCTGATGATACACCTCATGCAGCTGCATCTGCTGCTGCATATCCTGCTGCATGTACTGATGCCAAATCTCTTGCTGTTGCATATCCTACTGAATTTCCAGCAGCATTTCCTGCTGATGCAATTACTGCTGCATCTCATTATTCATTCTTTGCTGCTGCATCTGCTGTTGCTTCTGCTGCTGGTGCATTTCCCGCCTCATATCCTTCTGCTGTGTCTCCTGCTGATGTATGTTTTGCTGCATCTCCTGCTGATTCATGTCCTGCTGCATCTCCTTCTTCTGCATCTACTTGTTCTGCATCTCCGGGTCCAGCATCTCCTGCTGCTGCATCAATTGCTGCTGCATCTCTTACTCATCTCATTCTGCTGCATATACTACTGCATCTGGTGCTTCTATCCCTACTCCTGCTGCATCTCCTGCTGAATCTCCTCCTTCGGCATCTCCTGTCCCATCTCCTCCTTCTGCGTATCCTGCTGCATCTCCTGCTGCTGCATCTCCTGCTGCTGCAGCTTCTGCTACTACATCTGCTGCATCTCTGTCTGCTACATCTCCTTCTGCATCTCCTGCTACAGCATCTTATGCTGTATCTGCTGCTTCTGCATTTCCTGATACATCCCCTGCTACTTCATCTCATCCTCCTGCATCTCATGCTGCATCTCCTGCTGCTATATCTCCTGCTCTTTCATATCCTGCTACTACATCTCCTAATGAATCTCCTGCTGCTTCATCTCTTGATCCATGTCCTGCTGCTGCATCTCCTCTTTCTGCATCTCCTTTTGCTTCGTCTGCTGCTGCATCTCCTGCTGTATCTCATGTTGCACCTTCTATTGAAGCATCTCATGCGTCATATCCTTCTGCTGCATATCTTGCTGCTTCATCTCGTTCTGCATCTCATGCTGCATCTCTTTGAGTGTCACCTGCTGCATGTCCTTCTGCATCACCTGCAGATGCATCTCTTGCTTCTCCATATTCATCTGCATTTCCTGCTGCAGCTCTTTATGAATCTAGTACTGCGGCATCTGCTGAATTTGCCGCTGCATCTGCTGCTGATTCATCTACTGCTTCATTTCCTGATAGATCTCCTGCTGCTGCATCTCCTGCTGCTGCACCTGCTGCTGCATCTGATGCTACTTTCTCTTTTGCTGTATTTACTGTGGTTGGATATCCTGCTATATTTCCTTCTGCTACATCTTCTTCTCTTCATCTACTACTCTGCACCTCCTGCTGCTGCATCTCCTCCTTCTGCATCTACGACTGAATCGCCTGTAGCATCTCCTGCTTCTTCATCTCCTGCTGCTACGTCTCCTAGTGCATATGATGATGCTGCATCTCCTGTTACTTCTGCTGCTGCTGCATTCCCTGCTGCATCTCCTGATGCTGCAGCTCCTTCTGCATCTCCTTCTGTGTCTCCTGCTACTACATCCCCTGCTGCTGCATTTCCTGCTGAATCTCCTGATGCTGCAACTCCTTCTGCATCTTCTGCTGACGCATCTTCTCCGGAATCTCCTGCTGCTGCATCTCCTGTTGCATCTGCGGCTACATATCTGCTGCTGCATCTCTTGCTGCATTTCCTGCTTCGTCTGCTGATGCATCTGCTGCTGGTCTATGTCCTGCTACATCTCGTCATCCTGCACATCCTGCTGCATCTGCTGAAGATTCTCTTCCTATTGCTTCTCCTGCTGAATCTGCATTTCCTGCTGCAGCTGCTTCTGCATATCCTACTGCTGCACCTACTGCTGAACTAGCTGCTGCTGCATCTGTGGCTTCATCACCTCATCTGTCATCTCCTGCTGCATCTGCTGCAATATTTTCTTTTGCTGAATCTGCTGATCCTGCATCTACTGCTGCATTTTCTGCTGCATCTGCTGCTGATCTGCTACTGCTTCATCTCCTGCCAAAACTCCTGCTACATATCCTGCTGCTGCACCTCCTAATGCTTCTCATGATACTGCTTCATCTCCTGCTACTGCATCTCCTGCTGCACCTACTGCTGCTGCATCTCCTGCTGATGGGTCTGATGCTGCATCTCTTGCTCTTGCATTTCCTGCTGCATGTCTTGCTGCTGCATTGCCTGCTCTATCTCCTCCTACTGCATCTCCTCCTGCTGCATATCCTGCTTCTCTATATACTGCTGCCTTTCCTGCTGTTGCATCTCCTGCTGCTGAATCTCTTTCTGCATCTCCTTCTTCTGAATCTCCTGCTAAATCTGCATCTCCTGCTGCATCTGCTTCTGCACCTCCTGCTGATTCATCTCCTGCTCTTGCATCTCCTGCTGCTGAATCTCCTCCTGCATCTCCTTATTCTGAATCTCCTGCTGCTCTATTACCTTCTGCATCGACTCCGGCTTCATGTCCTGCTGCTGCATCTCCTCCTGCTGAATCTCTTTCTGCATCTCCTTCTTCTGAATCTCCTGCTAAATCTGCATCTCCTGCTGCGTCTGCTTCTGCATCTCCTGCTGCTTCATCTCCTGCTCTTGCATCTCCTGCTGCTGAATCTCCTCTTGAATCTCCCATGGCCTCTCATGCTGCTACATATCCTGCTACATCTCCTGACATATCTCCTTCTAAATATGCATCTCCTGCTGCTTCTCCTGCTGCTGAATCTCTTGCTGATGCATCTCCTGCTGTTGCATCTCCTGCTGCTGAATCTCCTGATGCTGCGTCTGCTGCATCATCTCCTCTTTCTCCATAACCTGCTGTATCTCCAGTTGATGAATCATATCATGCTGCTGCATATGTTGAAGAATCCCTTAATACTGCATCTTCTGCTGAATCTTCATTTCCTGCTGCATCTGCTTCTGCATCTTCTATTGCTGCTGCATCAGTTGCTGCTTCTCCTGCTGCTGCATCAGTTGCTGCTGAATCTACTGATGAATTTCCTGCGGCATCTAATGCTTCTACATATCATGCTGAATTTCCTGCCGCTGAATCTCCCGCTGCATCTTCTGCTGCTGCATCTCCTACTGCTGCATCTCCTGTTCCTTCATCTGCTGGTGCTGCACCTGCTGACACATCTGCTTCTGCATGCCCTGCTGCTGCACCTTCTGTTGCATCTCTGTCTGAATCTCTTAGTGCTGCATTTCCTGATGATGCATCTGCTGCTTCATCTCCTGCTGCTGCATCTGCTGATACTGCATGTGCTGCTGCATCTCCTGCTGCATCTCTTGGTGCTTCATCTTCTGGTGTTGCATCTCCTGCTGCATCTCATGCGGCATCACCTTCTCCTGTATCTCCTGCTGCTACATCTCCTGATGCATCCTCTGCTCATGCATCTGCGGATGCATCTCCTGATGCACCATTTCCCGTTGCATCTGCTGCTCCATCCCCTCCTGCATCTCTTTCTGCTCCATCTGGTGCCTCTGGTAGTGCATATGCTGCTGTTTCATCTACTGCTGCATCTCCTGCTAAATCTCCTGCTGCTGCATCTCCTTCTGAAGTTTCTGCTGAATCTAATGCTGAATATGCATTCCCTGCTGCATCTCCTGCTCCATATCCTACTGCATCTCCTCCTGCAGCATATCTGGCTGAATTTCCTTCTGCTGTATCTCCTGCTGCATATTTTGCTGCTGTATCTTCTGATGCATTTTCTGCTGCTTCTCCTGCTTCTGCATCTACTCTGGCTACATTTCCTGCTGAATTTGCTGTTGAATCTGCTGCTGCATCCCCTGCTGCTGATTCTCCTGCTTCTGCATATCCTGCTGCTTTCTGGTCTGTTTCATCTACTGCTGCTGCATATCCTCCTACATCTTCTGCTGCTACACTTCCTTCTGCTGCATCTGCTAATCCATCCTCTGCTGCATCTCCTTCTGCTGTAATCTCATGCTGAAAATCTTGCTGCATCTCCTATGGCTGCATCTCCTGCAGCTGAATCTGCTGCCGCAGTGCTGTGGTTGCATCTCCTGCTGCTGCATCTCCTGTTGCTGCATCTCCTTCAGAATATCCTGATGATGCAGCTGCTGGTGCAGCAGGAGATGCAGAAGGAGATGCAGAAAGAGATGAAGCAGGAGATGCCACAGCATCCAGGAGATGGAGCAGGAGATACAGCAGCAGGCCAAGCAGCAGTAGATGCAGCAGCAATTTATGTAGCAAAAGGAGATGAAGCAGGATAGGAAGCATCAGGAGACTAAGCAAGAGGAGATGCATTAGGAGATTCGGCAGCTGGCGATGCAGCATCAGTAGATGCAGCAGAGTATGGAGCAGCACGAGATTCAGCAGTAGGAGATGCCACAGGAGATACAGCTGCAGGAGATGCAGCAGCACATGCAGCATCAGGAGATGCATGCAGACATCCGTCAGCATGAGATGCAGCAGCAGGAAATGCACCAGTAAAGGATTCTACAGCAGATGCAGCAAAAGATGCAGGAGATTCAGCAGCAGGTGATGCAGCATGTGATGCAGCAGCAGGAGATGCAGCGAGATATGCAGAAGCAGGAGATGCAGCAGGAGGAGATATGGTATGAGATGCAGAAGCAGGAGATTCAGCAGCAGATGCAGCAGGAGATGCAGCAGCAGGAGATGCAGCGAGATATGCAGAAGCAGGAGATGCAGCAGCAGGAGATGACGTATCAGATGCAGGAGCAGGAAACGAAGCAGTAGGAAATGCAGAAATAAGAGATGCAGCAGGAGTTGCAGCAGAAGGAGATGCAGCAGTAGAAAATGCATCAGGAAATGCATCAGCAGCCACAGCCGCAGGAGATACAGCAGCAGCAGCTGCAGCTGGAAATGCAGCAGCAGGAGATGCAGCAGAGTTTGCAGCAGGAGATGCAGAAGCAGGAGATACAGCAAGAAAGCACCATCATAAGATGAATCCAACAGAAGGATATGGAGCAGGAGATGGTGCCGCAAGAGATGCAGCAGGAGATGCAGCTGCAAGAGATGCAGCAGGGGATGCAGTAGCAGGAGATGTAGCAGCAGGATATGCAGCAAGAGACTGAGCAAGAGGAGATGTACTCTGAGATGCAGCAGCAGGAAATGCAGCGGGAGATGTAGAAGCAGACAAAGCAGCAGTAGATGCAGCAGCAAGATAGACATCAGAGGGAGATAAAGCAGGAGATGCAAAAGCAGGAGATTAAGCTACAGGAGATGCATTAGGAGATGCAGTAGCAGCAGATACAGCATCAGGAGATGCAGCCGCAGTAGATGCAGGAGCAGATTCAGAAGCAGATTCCGTAAGAGATGCAGCAGCAGGAGATTCTTAAGCAAAAGATATAGCAGCAGGAGATGCAGCAGCAGGAAATTCAGGAGGAGATGCAGCAGCAGATGCAGCAGGTAATGCGGCAGCACTAAATGAAGTAGGCTTAGAAGCAGCTGTAGATGCAGCAGGGTATGCAAGAGCAGGAGATTCAGCATCAGAGATCAAGCAGGGGAGGTTCATCATGAGATGAATCTGCTGATGCATCAGAGGAAGTTGCTGAAGGAGATGCAGCAGCAGGAGGTTCAGCAGAGGATGCAGCAGCAATCGATGCAGGTGTAGATCCAGGAGGAGGACATAGAGAAGCAGGAGATGCAGCAGCACACGCAGCAGCAGATGCAGCATTAGGAGATGTACCAGTGGATGCAGCAGCAGGAGATGCAGCAGGGGATTCAGAAGAAGGTGATGCAGCAGCAGATGCAGCAGAAGTGAATTCAGCAGCAGAGGATGCAGCAGCAATCGATGCAGGTGGAGATCCAGGAGGAGGACATAGAGAAGCAGGAGATGCAGCAGCACACGCAGCAGCAGATGCAGCATTAGGAGATGTACCAGTGGATGCAGCAGCAGGAGTTGCAGCAGGGGATTCAGAAGAAAGTGATGCAGCAGCAGATGCAGCAGAAGTGAATTCAGCAGCAGAAGATGCAGCAGTGTATGCATCAGCAGCAGATGGAGCACCAAGTGATGCAGAAGGACATCAAAAATCAGAAGATGAAGCAACAGGAGATGCAGCAGTAGATTAATCTACAGCAGATGCACCAAAAGATGCAAGAGATGCAGCAGCAGGAGATGCAGCTGGAGATGTAGCAGCAGTAGATTGAGCAAGATATATGGAAGCAGGAGATGCATCAATGGGAGATGTGGTATGAGAGGCAGAAGAAGAAACTGCAGCAGATGCAGTAGCAGATGCAGCAGCAGGAGATTCAGCAGCAGGAGATGCAGCAGTCAGAGATGCAGCAGATTATGCATCAGCAGAAGATGCAGCATCAGGAGTTCAGCAGCAGGAGATGCAGAAGGTGGAGATGCAGCATCAAGAGATGCATCAGTAAATGCAGCGACAGGAGATGCAGCAAGAGGAGATGCAGCAGATTATGCAGCAGCAGGAGATGTGGTAGGATTAGATTCAGCAGGAGATGCAGCAGGAGATTCAGCAGAAGGAGATGCAGTAGGAGATGATGGAGATGGAGCTGTAGCATCAGGAGAATCAGAATGAGAAGCAGAAGGAGATGCAGTAGTAGGAGATGAAGCAGTATATGAAGCTGCAGCAGATGCAGCAGTAGGAGATGAATGAGGAGATGCAGCAGGAGATGATGCAGAAGCAAGAGATGCAGCAGCAGGAGATTACGCAGGAGATGCATTAGTAGATGATGCAGCAGCTGCAGATGCAGGAAGATATTCAACATCAGATTCAGTACGAGCTGCAGCAGCAGGAGATGAAGCAGCAGCAGATGCATCAATAGATGCCTATTCATCAGGAGATGCAGCAGGAAGAGATGCTTCAGCAGGTACAGCTTCATGAGATGTAGCACGAGATAGAGAAGGAGATGCTGTAGGAGAAGAGGCAGGAGGAGATGATGCAGCAGACCCAGTAGCAGGAGATGCAGAAGCAGAAGATGCAGCCAGAGATTCTGCAGCAGGAGATGCAGCAGCAGGAGATGCGGCAGGAGATACAGTCGCAAGAGATGAGCAGCGGATTCAGCAGGAGATTCTGCAGCAAGAGATGAATCACAGAATCACAGAATCACAGAATAACCAGGTTGGAAGAGACCCACTGGATCGTCGAGTCCAACCATTCCCACCTATCCCTAAATCATGCTCCTAAGCACCTCGTCTACCCTAAACTTAAACACCTCCAGGGACGGTGATACAACCACCTCTCTTGGCAGACCATTCCAATGCCTAACCACCCTCTCCTTTTTCCTAATCTCAAGCCTAAATCTCCCCTGGCTGAGCTTGAGGCCATGAAGCATCAGGATCTGCAGAAAAGAAGATGCAGCAGTAGGAGATGCAGCAGGAGATGCAACAGCAGACGCATCAGCAGGAGATGCAGCAGCAGAAGATACAGCAGCATCAGCAGGTGCACAAGAAAATGGAGCAGGAGATGCGGCAGCATAAGATGCAGTACCAGCAGATGCAGCAGGAGATGCAGCGTCTGGAGTTGAAGCACTTGAAGATGCTGCAGAAGATGCAGCAGCAGATGCATCAGTAGAAGCAGGAGCGGGAAATGCAGCAGCAGGAGATGCAGCAGCAGAGATGCAGGAGTAGGATAGGCAGAAGCAGGAGATGTGGCAGCAAGACATGCAAAAGCATATGCAGAAGCAGGAGATGCGGCAGCAGGAGAGGCACCAAGTGATTCAGCAGGAGATGCAGCAGAAGATAGAGAAGCAGGAGATGCACCAGCGGATGCAGCCGCAGGAGATGCAGGAAATGCATCAGCTGATGTAGGAGGAGAGGCAGCAGCAGGCGATGCAGCAGGTGATGCAGCTGCAGAGGCAGCAGATGCAGTAGCAATAGATGCAGCAGCAGGTGCATCTGGAGATGCAGATTCTGTAGTAGTTGTAACAGCAGAAGATGCTGCAGCAGATGATGCAGCAGGAGATGCAGCAGAAGGAAATGCAGCAAGATATGCTTCAGGAGGAGATGCCGTAGGATATGAAGCAGGAGATGCAGCAACAAGAGACGCAGCAGGGGATGCATACTCAGCAGTAGATTCAGCAGGAACATCCGAAGAAGATGCAGCAGCAGGAGATTTGGCAAGAGATGCAGAAGTAGATGAAGCAGCAGCAGATGCAGCAGCAAATTCAGCAGATGCAGCAGTAGTAGAATCATAAAGAGCTGCAGCAGGAAATGCAGATGAATATGCAGGAGCAGGAGATACAGCAGGAGATGCATCTGCAGGTGATGCAGAAGAAGATGCAGCAGGTGACGCTCAAGGAGATGCAGCAGGAGATGCAGAACGAGATGAAGCAGCAAGATATGCAGCAGAAGGAGAAGGTGCAGGAGATGCTTCAATAGAAGGTGCAACATGAGATAGAGCAGGAGATGTAGCAGCAGATAAAGCAAAAGAAGATGCAGAAACAGGAGATGCAGCAGCAGGACATGGATCAAGAGATGAAGCAGCAGGAGATTAATTAGGAGATGCAGTAGCAGGATATGAAAGAGCAGGAGATATAGCAGCAGGAGATGCAGCATGAGATGCAGGAGGATGAGATGAAGCAGCAGGGGATGTATTAGGAGATGCAGAAGCAGCAGATACAGCAGGAGATGCTGTAGCAGGAGATGCAGAAGGAGATGTAGCAGAAGGAGATGCTACAGCAGGAGATGCAGCAGGAGGAGATGTAACAGGAGATGCAGCAGGAGGAGATAGGACAGGAGATGCAGTAGGAAGTAATTCAACAGGAGATGCAGCAGGAGATGCTGCAGCAGGAGATGCTGCAGCGGGAGATGCAGAAGAAGTAGATGCAGAAGCAGGAGATGCAGCAGGACATGCATCAGCAGGAGGTGCAGCAAAACATACATCAGCAGGAGAATCTCCTCCTGAATCTATGGTGGCATCTCATGCTGCTACATCTCCTGACGTATCTCCTTCTGTATATGTATCTCCTGCTTCTTCTCCTGCTGCTGAATTTCCTGCTGCTTCTTCTCCTGCTGCTGCATCTCCTGCTGCTGCATCTCCTGCTGCTGAATCTCCTGCTGCTGAGTCTGCTGCATCATTTCCTCTTTCTCCATAACCTGCTGTATCTCCTGTTGCTGCATCATATCATGCTGCTGCATATGTTGAAGAATCTCTTCCTACTGCATCTTCTGCTCTAATCTTCATTTCCTGCTGCATCTGCTTCTGCATCTCCTGCTGCTGCTGCATCTCCTGCTGCTTCTTCTGCTGCTGCATCAGTTGCTGCTGAATCTCCTGATGAATCTCCTGCGGCATCTCATGCTTCTACATATCATGCTGAATCTCCTAATGCATTTCCACCTTCTGCCACTTCTACTGCTGCGTTTGCTTCTGCATCTCCTGCTGCACCTCCAGCTGCTGAATCTCCTGGTGCCGTGTCTGCTGCTGAATATCCTTCGTCTGCTGCTGAATCTTCTGCTGCATCTACTACTGCTGCATTTATTTCTGCATGTGCTGCTGCATCTTCTTTTTCTGCTGCATCTCTTACTTCTGTATCTCCTGCTGCATCTCCGTCTGAATATCCTGTTGCTGCATTTCCTGCTGATGCATATTCTGCTTCAACTCCTGCTGCTGCATCACCTTCTACATCTATTCCTGTTGTATTTCCTGCTGCTGCATCTGCTGACACTGCATGTGCTGCTGCATCTCCTGCTGCATCTCTTGGTGCTGCATCTTCTGGTGTTGCATCTCCTGCTGCATCTCCAGCGGCATCACCTGCTCCTGTATATCCTTCAGCTACATTTCCTGATGCATCCTCTACTCATGCATCTGTGGATTCATCTCCTGATGCACCATTTCCCGTTGCATCTGCTGCTCCATCCCCTCCTGCATCTCTTTCTGCTCCATCTGTTGCATCTGCTGTTGCATATGCTGCTGAGTCATCTACTGCTAAATCTCCTGCTGCTGCATCTCCTGCTTCATATCCTACTGCATATCTTTCTGCATTTCCTTCTGCTGCATCATCTGCTGCAGCATATTCTGCTGCTACATCTCCTACTGAATCTGCCTTTCCTGATGCATCTGCTGCTCCATCTATTGCTGCTTCATCTGCTGGATCTGCATCTGTAGCTGCATTTCCTGATGCATAATCTGCCTCATTTATTGCTGCTGCTTAATCTGCTACTCCATTTCCTAATGCTTCATGTACTGCTGCATCTCCTTAATCTGCTGCTCCATTTCCTGATGCTTCATGCACTGCTGCATCTCCTGCTATATTTGCTGCTGCTGCATCTCCTTCTTCATGATGTCCTCCTGCATCTCCTGCTGCTGAATCTGCTGCTTCATCTCCTGCTGCTGTATAGCCTGCTGCTTCATCTCCTGCTGCATCCTCTGCGGATGCATCTGAGGATGCATCTCCAGAAGCTTCTCCATTTCCTGCTGCATCTGCTGCTCAATCTTCTACAGATGCATCTAGTTCTTCTGCATTTCAGCTGCATATCCTGTTGAAGGCATCTTCTGCTGCATCTCCTGCTGCTACATCCCCTGCTGAATCTCCTGCTGCACTTCCTGCTGTAACTGCTGATGCATATGTTGATATTTCATCTCCTGCTGCATCTCCTACTGAATCTTCTTCTGCAGAATCTCCTCCAGCATCTCCTGTTACAATACCTGATGCTGCATCCCCTGCTCTATCTCATGTTGCACCTTCTATTGAAGCATCTCCTGCGTCATCTCCTTCTGCTGCATATCTTTCTACTTCATCTCGTTCTGCATCTCCTGCTGCATCTCCTTGAGCGTCACCTGCTGCATCTCATTCTGCATCACCTGCAGATGCATCTCTTGCTCCTGCATATTCATCTGCATTTCCTGCTGCAGTCCTTTATGAATCTACTACTGCTGCATCTGCTGAATTTGCTGCGGCATCTGCTGCTGCTTCATCTAATGCTTCATCTTTTGATAGATCTCCTGCTGCTGCATCTCCTGCTGCTGCACCTGATGCTGCACCTGATGCTGCATCTGATGCTGCATCTGATGCTACTTTCTCTCTTGCTGCATATACTGCGTTTTAATCTCCTGCTATATTTCCTTCTGCTGCATCTTCTTCACTTCATCTACTACTCTGCACCTCCTGCTGCTGCATCTCCTCCTTCTGCATCTCCGGCTGAATAGCCTGTAGCATCTCCTGCTTCTTCATTTCCTGCTACATCACCTAGTGCATATGATGCTGCTGCATTTCTTGTTACTTCTGCTGCTGCTGCATACCCTGCTGCATCTCTTGATGCTGCATCTCCTTCTGTGCCTCCTGCTACTACATCCCCTGCTGATACATTTCCTGCTGAATCTCCTGATGATGTAACTCCTTCTGCACCTGCTGCTACATCTCTGCTGCTGCATCTCTTCCTGCATTTCCTGCTTCATCTGCTGATGCATCTGCTGCTGCTCTATATCCTGCTACATCTCGTCATCCTGCACATCCTGCTGCATCTGCTGAAGATTCTCTTCCTATTGCTTCTCCTGCTGAACCTACATTTCCTGCTGCATCTGCTTCTGCATCTCCTGCTGCTGCACCTCCTGCTGAATTAGCTGCTGCTGCATCTGTGGCTTCATCACCTGATATATCATCTCCTGCTGCATCTGCTGCAATATTTCCTGCTGATTAATCTGCTGATCCTGCATCTACTACTTCATCTCCTGCTGCATCTGCTGCTGCTCTGCTACTGCTTCATCTCCTGCCAAATCTCCTGCTACATATCCTGCTGCTGCACCTCCTAATGCTTCTCATGATACTGCTTCATCTCCTGCTACTGCATCTCCTGCTGCACCTACTGCTGCTGCATCTCCTGCTGATGGGTCTGATGCTGCATCTCTTGCTCTTGCATCTCCTGCTGCATCTCCTGCTGCTGCATTGCCTGCTCTATCTCCTCCTAATGCATCTCGTCCTTCTGCATATCCTGCTTCTCTATATACTGCTGCCTTTCCTGCTGTTGGATCTCCTGCTGGTGAATCTCTTTCTGCATCTCCTTCTTCTGAATCTCCTGCTGCTCTATTACCTTCTGCATCGACTCCTGCTGCATGTCCTGCTGCTGCATCTCCTACTGCTGAATCTCCTTCTACATCTCCTTCTTCTGAATCTTCTGCTAAATCTGCATCTCCTGCTGCGTCTGCTTCTGCATCTCCTGCTGCTTCATCTCCTGCTCTTGCATCTCCTGCTGCTGAATCTCCTCATGAATCTCCCATGGCATCTCATGCTGCTACATATCCTGCTACATCTCCTGACATATCTCCTTCTAAATATGCATCTCCTGCTGCTTCTCCTGCTGCTGCATCTCCTGCTGTTGGATCTCCTGCTGCTGAATCTCCTGCTGCTGCGTCTGCTGCATCATCTCCTCTTTCTCCATAACCTGCTGTATCTCCAGTTGATGCATCATATCATGCTGCTGCATATGTTGAAGAATCCCTTAATACTGAATCTTCTGCTGAATCTTCATTTCCTGCTGCTTCTGCTTCTGCATCTCCTGCTGCTGCTGCATCTCTTGCTGCTTCTCCCGCTGCTGCATCAGTTGCTGCTGAATAACTAATAAATCTCCTGCTGCATCTCATGCTTCTACATATCATGCTGAATCTCCTGCTGCTGAATCTCCTGCTGCATCTGCTGCTGCTACATCTTCTACTGCTGCATCACCTTCTGCATGTGCTGCTGCAGCATCTCCTTCTGCTGCATCTCCTGTTCCTTCATCTCCTGGTGCTGCACCTGCTGACACATCTGCTTCTGCATGTCCTACTGCTGCACCTTCTGTTGCATCTCTGTCTGAATCTCTTAGTGCTGCATTTCCTGATGATGCATATTCTGCTTCAACTCCTGCTGCTGCGTCTCCTGCTGCTGCATCTGCTGATACTGCATGTGCTGCTGCATCTCCTGCTGCATCTCTTGGTGGTGCATCTTCTGGTGTTGCATCTTCTGCTGCCTCTCATGCGGCATCACCTTCTCCTGTATCTCCTGCTGCTACATCTCCTGATGCATCCTCTGCTCATGCATCTGAGGACGCATCTCCTGATGCACCATTTCCTGTTGCATCTGCGGCTCCATCCCCTGCTGCATCTCTTTCTGCTCCATCTGGTGCATCTGCTGTTGCATATGCTGCTGTTTCATCTACTACTGCATCTCCTGCTAAATCTCCTGCTGCTGCATCTCCTTCTGAAGTTTCTGCTGAATCTAATGCTGAATATGCATCCCCTGCTGCATCTCCTGCATCATATCCTACTGCATCTCCTCCTGCAGCATATCTTGCTGCATTTCCCTCTGCTGCATCTCCTGCTGCATATCCTGCTGCTGTATCTTCTGATTCATCTCATGCTGATGAATCTTCTGCTGCATCTCCTGCTTCCGCATCTACTGTTGCTACATTTCCTGCTGAATTTGCTGTTGAATCTGCTGCTGCATCCACCGTGCTGATTCTTCTGCTTCTGCATATCCTGCTGCTTTATGGTCTGCTTCATCTACTGCTGCTGCATGTCCTCCTACATCTTCTGCTGCTACACTTCCTTCTGCTGTAATCTCCTGCTGAAAATCCTGCTGCATCTCCTATGGCTGCATCTCCTGCAGCTGGATATGCTGTCGCAGTGCTGTGGTTACATATCCTGCTGCTGCATCTCCTGTTGCTGCATCTCCTTCAGAATATCCTGATGATGCAGATGCAGCAGATGGAGCAGCAGAAGATGCAGAATGAGATGAAGCAGGAGATGCCACAGCATCCAGGAGATGGAGCAGGAGATACAGCAGCAGGCCAAGCAGCAGTAGATGCAGCAGCAATTTATGTAGCAAAAGGAGATGAAGCAGGATAGGAAGCATCAGGAGACTAAGCAAGAGGAGATGCATTAGGAGATTCGGCAGCTGGCGATGCAGCATCAGTAGATGCAGCAGAGTATGGAGCAGCACGAGATTCAGCAGTAGGAGATGCCACAGGAGATGCAGCTGCAGAAAATGCAGCAGCACATGCAGCATCAGGAGATGCACACGGACATCCGTCAGCAGGAGATGCAGCAGCAGGAAATGCACCAGTAGGCGAATCTACAGCAGATGCAGCAAAAGATGCAGGAGATTCGGCAGCATGTGATGCAGCAGCAGGAGATGCAGCGAGATATGCAGAAGCAGGAGATGCAGCAGGAGGAGATGTGGTATGAGATGCAGAAGTGCAGCAGGAGATGCAGTCACAGATGCCTTCAACAGGATATGCAGCTGAAATTCAGAAACACTAGATGCATCCGTAGAAGATTGGGCAGCAAATGCAGCAGGAAATGGAGATGCTTGTAGAGATGCATCCGCAGATGCATCTGCAGAGGATGCAGTAGGAGATGAAGCAGCAGGCTATACAGCAGCAGGAGATGAAGCAGCAGATGCAACAGCAAGAGATGAAGGAGGACATCAAGTAGAAGAAGATGGTTCAGCAGCAAATGTAGCAGGAGATGCAGCAGTACATGAAGCAGCAGAAAATGGAGCAGCAGATTAAGCAGCAGCAGGAAATGCAGCAGAATATGCAGCAGGAGGTAATGCACTTGTGATGCATCAGCACGTGATGCAGCTGCAGCTGCAGAGGCAGCAGATGCCGCAGCAATAAATGCAGCAGTAGATGCATCAGGAGATGCAGATTCATTAGGATATGTAGCAGCAGAAGATGCTGCAGCAGATGATGCAGCAGGAGATGCACCAGAAGGAAATGCAGCAAGATATGCTGCAGGAGGAGATGCAGTAGGATATGAAGTAGGAGATGCAGCAGCAGGAGATGCAGCAGGGGGATGCATATTCAGCAGTAGATTCAGCAGAATCTTCAGATGGAAATTCAGCAGGAGGAGATTTAGCAGTAGATGAAGCAGCAGCATATGCAACAGCAGATGCACCAGATGGAGCAGAAAGAGATGCATCATGGGATGGAGCAGGAGATGCAACACCAGAAGATGCAGCACCAAGAGATGCAGCAGCACATGCAGTATCAGCAGATGCAGCAGCAGGAGATGAAGCAGCAGATGCAGCAGGAGGAGATGCAGCAGCAGGAGATGAAGCAGAATATGCAGCAGCAGGACATGCAGAAGCAGATGTGTCAGCAGGTGCAGCACCAGCAGATGAAGGAACAGGAGATGCAGCAGAAAGAGATGCTGCAGCAGCACATGCAGAAGGTGATGCAGCAGTAGGAGATGAAGCAGCAGCAGATGCAGCATGAGATTCATCAGAAGATTCAGCAGCAACTGATGCAGCAGCAGCAGATGCAAAACCAGATGCATCAGGAAATGGAGATTCAGCAGAAGATGCAGTAGGAAGAGATTTTTAAACATATGCAGCAGCATGATATGTTGCAGCAACTGGGGATACAGCAGGTTATGGAGAAAGAGGAGATGTAGCATCAGACCCATCAGGAGGAGATGCAGCAGCAGAAGATGCGCCAGGAAATGCAGCAGTAGTAGGTGCAGCACGAGATGCAGTAGCAGACACAAGCAGGAGATGCTGCATCAGGAAATACTGCAGCAGATGCAGCAGGAGATGACATATGAGGTGATGAATACACAGATGCATCAGTTGAAGATGAAGCAGGAGATGCAGCAGCAGGATGTGCATCAGCAGATGCATCAGGAGATGAGGCAGCAAAAGTAGAAAGTTATAACGTACATGTAGAAGCAGATGCAGCAGCAGCTAATTCAGCAAGAGATGCAGCAGCAGGAGATGCAGAAGCAGATGCAGCAGGAAATACAGGTTCAGCAGGAGAAGCAATAGGAAGAGAATCTTCAGCTGATGCAGCAGGATGTGCAGCATGACGAGATGTAGCAGGACATAGAGCAGCAGCAGATACATCAGAAGATGAAGCAGGAAATGCAGCAAGAGATGCAGCAGCAGAGATGTAGCTGCAGATGCATCAGAAGCAGATTCAACAGGAAATGCAGCACCAGCTTCCGCTGGTGATGCATCAGCAGAAGATTCAGAAGGAGTTGCATCATCAGGAGATTCAGCAGGAAATGCAGAAGCAGGGAATGAAGTCGCAGGAGACACAGAAGGAGATGCAGAAGGAGCTGCAGCATCAGGAGATTCAGCAGGGAATGCAGCAGCGTAAGTAACAGGAGATGCAGCAGCATCATATGCACTAGGAGATGTAGCAGCAGGAGATGAAGAAGCAGGAGATGCTACAGGCGATTCAGTCGTAAATGCAGAAGGAGGAGATGCAGCAGCAGGACGTGCAGAGTAGTAGATGAAGTGAAGAAGATTCAGAAGAAGGAAATATAGCAGGAGATTCAGCCGCAGAAAATGCAGCAAGAGAGAAAGCAAAATCAGATGCAGCATCAGGAGATGCAGCAGCAGGAGATCTATCAGGAGATGCAGCAGTAGATGAATCAGCAGCAGATGCAGCAGCAAATTCAGCAGATGCCACAGTACTAGATTCATAAAGATCTGCAGCAGGAAATGCAGATGAATATGCAGGAGCAGGAGATACAGCAGGAGATGCATCTGCAGGCGATGCAGAAGGAGATGCAGCAGGTGAGGCTCAAGGAGATGACGCAGAAGATGCAGAACGAGATGAAGCAGCAAGATATGCAGCAGAAGGAGATGACGCAGTAGATGCTTCAATACAAGGTGCAACATGAGATACAGCAGGAGATGCAGCAGCAGACGAAGCAAAAGGAGATGCAGAAAGAGGAGATGCAGCAGCAAGAAATGGATCAAGAGATGAAGCAGCAGGAGATTAATTAGGAGATGCAGTAGCAGGATATGAAAGAGCAGGAGATATAGCAGCAGGAGATGCAGCATGAGATGCAGGAGGATGAGATGAAGCAGCAGGGGATGTATCAGGAGATGCAGAAGCAGCAGATACAGCAGGAGATGCTGTAGCAGGAGATGCAGAAGGAGATGCAGCAGCAGGAGATGCAGCAGGTGATGCAGCAGCAGGAGATGGAACAGAAGATGCAGTAGGAGGAGATTCAGCAGTAGAAGCAGCAGGAGGAGATGCAACAGGAAACGCAACAGGAGTAGGTACATCAGAACCAGATTTAGCAGTATATGCAGCAGAAGGAGATGAATAAGAGATGCAGCAGCAATTGATGCAGCAGGAGATGCTGGAGCTTGAGATGCAGAAGAAGTAGATGCAGAAGCAGGAGATGCAGCAGGACATCCATCAGCAGGAGATGCAGCAAAACATACTTCAGCAGAAGACACAGCAGCAGGATATGAGGCAGGAGATGCACCAGCAGCAGAAGCAGCAGCAGATGCAGCAGCAAAGGGTGCAGAATGACATGCAGAAAGAATTGCATCAGCAGGAGATGCTGCTGGAAATTCAGTAGGATATGCAACAGCAAGCGATTTGGCAATAGAAGATGCAGCAGGATATGCAGCAGCAGATGCAGCTGCATGAGGTATATTATCAGGAGATGTAGCAGGAGATGCATATTCAGCAGTTGATGCACCAGGATATGCAGCAGGAGATTCAAGAGAAAGAAATGCAGCAGGAAATCAGGCGGAGATGCAGCAGCAGGAAATGCAGGAAAAGAAGATGCAGGTGCACCAGAGGCAGCAGCAGATTCAGCAGATGTTGCAGCAGCAGGAGATGCAGAGGCAGGAGATTCAGCAGCAGGAAATGCAGCATCAGTAGATTCAGCAGGAGATGCATCAGCAGGAAATGCATCAGCAGATTCTGCAGCAGGAATTTGCGTAGGAGATTGTGCAGCAGTAGATTCAGTAGAAAAGGCAGCAGGAGATACAGCAGGGGATATATATAGTAGGAGATTCAGCAGCAGGGGATGCAGTAGGAGATGCAGCAGGAGATACATCAGCAGGAATTGTAGCAGGAGATGCAGCAGGAGATTCTGCAGAAGAAGATTCATCAGGAGATGCAGCAGGAGATGAAATAGCAACATATGCACCCGCAGCTACAGCAGGAAGTGCAGCAGAAGATTCAGCAGGAGATGCCTTCAACAGGATATGCAGCTGCAATTCAGAAACACTAGATGCATCCGTAGAATACTGAGCAGCAGATGCAGCAGGAAATGTAGATGCTTCTGCAGATGCATCCACAGAGGATGCAGCAATAGATGAAGCAGCAGGCTATACAGCAGCAGGAGATGAAGCAGCAGATGCAGCAGAAGGAGATGCTGGAGGACATCAAGTGGCAGGAGGTGTAGCAGCAGGAATTGTAGCAGGAGATGCAGCAGTACATGAATCAGCAGCAGATTAAAGAGATGCAGTAGCAGGAGATTCAGTAGCAGGAGATGCAGCTGCAGAGGCAGAAGATGCAGCAGCAATAGATGCAGCAGAAGATGCATCAGGAGTTGCAGATTCAGTAGGAGATGCAGCAGTAGAAGATGCTGCTGCAGATGACACAGCAGGCGATGCCGCAGAAGGAGATGCAGCAGGAGACGCAGCAGAAGGAAATGGATGTTCAGCAGTAGATTCAGCATCACGTTCAGAAGGAGATGCAGCAGCAGGAGATATAGCAGAAGGCGATTCTTCAGCAGGAAATACAGCAGCAGGAGATGAAACCACAAAGATGCAGCAGAGGATGTAGAAGGAAATGCAGCAGAATATACCTCAAGAGATTCAGAAGAAGGAGATGCAAGAGTGGATGCTGTAGAAGGAGTTGTAGCAGGAGAAGCATCAGCAGGAGATGCAGGCAGCAGACGAAAGAGGAGATGTAGATTCAGCAGAAGATGAAGTAGCAGGAGTTGCAGCAGCAGATGCAATAGCAGGAGATGCAGCAATATGTGAAGCAGCACCAGATGCAGCAGCATATCCTGAAGATGTATTAGGACGAGATTAAGCGGGAGATCCAGTAGGAAGAGATGCAGCAGGATATGCAGAAAAAGATAAAGCAGAATGAGATGCATCAGGAAATACAGCAGCATGATATGCATCAGCAGGAAATGCAGCAGTATATGCAGTAGCAGAAGATGCAGAAGGAGATGGAGCTGGAGATGTAGCAAGAGGATATGTACCATGATATACAGCAGCAGGAGATGCAACAAAAGATGAAACAGGAGGAGATGCAGTAGGAGAGGTAGCAGAGGAGATGCAGCAGAATCTACTGCTGCATCTCCTGCTGCTGCATCTCCTCCTATTAAATCTCCTCCTGCTAAATCTCCTCCTACATCAGCTGATGCATTTCCTGCATCTCCTGCGGCTGCATCTGTTGGTGCATCTCCTGCTTCTCTATCTTCTGCTGCATCTCCTACTGAATCACTTGGTGCCTCTCTTGCTGCCGCATCTCCTGCTTCTGCATATCCTTTTGCATGTCTTGCTGCCACATCTCCTGCTTCTGCCTATCCTACTCCTGCATCTCTGCTGCTGCATTTCCTGCTGCTGCATTTCCTGCTCCTACTTCTCCTCATGCATCTGCTGCTGCATCTTCTGCAGCATCTTCTAGTGCTTCAACTCCAGACGCTGCATCTCCTGCTGCATCTGCTGGTACTGCATCTTATTCTGCCATATCTCCTGCTCCATTTTCTTGTGCATCTGCTGCTGCTGCTGTATCTTCTGCTGCTGCATCTCCTGCTGATGCGTCTGCTGTTGCATCTCCTGCTGCATCTCCTACTGCTGCATCTTCTTCTCTGCAGATCCTGAGGCTTCATCTCTTGCTGCAGAATCTCCTGCTGAATCTGCTGCTCATCTCTTGCTGCAGAATGGCCTGCTGCATCTCCTGCTGCTGCATCTCCTGCTGCAGAATCTCCAGCTGCATCTTCTGCTTCTGCATCTCCTGCTACTGGGTCTGCTGCATCATCTCCTCCTGCCTCTTCTCCTACAGCATCTCCTACTGTATCTCGTGCTACATCTCATGAAGCTGTACCTGTTGAAGCATCTCTTCCTGCTGCATCTCCTGATGAATAGGCATCTATTGATGCATCTGCTGCTGCTTCATCTCCTGCTGCTGCAGCTCCTACTGAATCTGATGTTGAATATCTTCCTGCATCTACAGCGGCTGCATCTCCTGCTGCTGCATCATCTACTGATGCATCTCCTGCGTAGTCTCCTGCTGCTGCATCTCTTGCTTCTGCATCATCTCCTGCTGCATCTCCTGCGTAGTCTCCTGCTGCTTGCATCTGCAGTATTTTCTGCTGCATCTGCTGCTGCTTCATATACTGCTTCATCTCCTACTACTGCATCTCATTCTGCTTCTCATTCTGCATCTCCTGATGCTACAGCTCCGTATGCATCATCTGCTACTGCATCTCCTGCTGCTGAATCTCCTGTTGCATCTCCTGATTCATCTCCTACTGCTGCATCTGCAGTATTTTCTGCTGCATCTGCTGCTGCTTCATATACTGCTTCATCTCCTACTACTGCATCTCCTTCTGTTTCTCATTCTGCATCTCCTGCTCCATCTCCTGCTCCATCTCCTCCTGCATCTCCTGCTGCACCTCCTGCTGCTGCAGCTCCATCTGAATCATCTCCTGCTGCATCTCCTGCTGCTGAATCTCCTGCTGCATCTCCTGCTGAATCTAATCCTACCACATCTCCTGCTGCATCTTCTGCTGCTGCATAATCTGCTGCATCTCCTGCCGCTGCATTTACTGATGCATCTCTTAATGCTGCATCTCCACCTGCTACATCTCCTGCTGCTGAACTCCTGATGCTGCATCTTCTGCTGATGCAGAACCTGCTGCATCTCTGACTGCTGCATCTCCTGCTGTTGAATCTCCTGCTGCTGCATCTGCTGGTGCTGCATATGGTTCCCCAGGGCTCAGTCCTAGGTCCAGTCCTGTTTAATGCCTTTATCAACGACCTGGATGAAGGCATTGAGTCCTCCCTTAGCAAGTTTGCAGATGACACCAAGCTGGGAGGAAGTGTGGATCTGCTGGAGGGTAGGGAGGCTCTGCAAAGGGACCTGAGCAGGCTGGACTGCTGGGCTGAGACCAACGGCATGAGGTTTAACAAGGCCAAATGCCGGGTCCTGCACTTGGGGCACAACAACCCTAAGCAGAGGTACAAACTAGGAGAGACCTGGCTGGAAAGCTGCCAGGAGGAGAAAGACCTGGGGGTGCTGGTTGACAACCGACTGAACATGAGCCAGCAGTGTGCCCAGCTGGCCAAGAAGGCCAATGGCATCTTGGCTTGTATCAGGAACGGCGTGACCAGCAGGTCCAGGGAGGTTATTCTCCTTCTGTACTCGGCACTGGTGAGACTGCACCTCGAGTACTGTGTTCAGTTCTGGGCCCCTCACCAGAAGAGGGATGTTGTGGCTCTGGAGCGAGTCCAGAGAAGAGCAACAAAGCTGGTGAAGGGGCTGGAGAACAAATCTTATGAGGAGCGGCTGAGAGAGCTGGGGTTGTTCAGCCTGGAGAAGAGGAGGCTGAGGGGAGACCTTATTACTCTCTACAACTACCTGAAGGGAGGTTGTGGAGAGGAGGGAGCTGGCCTCTTCTCCCAAGTGACAGGGGACAGGACAAGAGGGAATGGCCTCAAGATCCGCCAGGGGAGATTTAGGCTTGAGATCAGGAAAAAATTCTTCACAGAGAGGGTGGTTAGGCATTGGAACGCTCTGCCAAGGGAGGTGGTTGAGTCACCGTCCCTGGAGGTGTTTAAGGTTAGGGTGGATGAGGTGCTTAGGAGCATGATTTAGGGATTGGTGGGAATGGTTGGACTCGACGATCCGGTGGGTCTCTTCCAACCTGGTTATTCTGTGATTCTGTGATATGCTACTGCATCTGCTGCAGGATCTTCTTCTTCTGCCTCTCATGCCACATCTCCTGCTGATGCATCTCCTGCTTCTGTATATCTTGCTCTATCTACTGCTGCTGCATCTCCAGCTGCATCTCATGCTGCTGCATCTCTTGCATCTTTTGGTGCATCTGCTGTAGATTAATCTACTGCTGCATCTCCTGTTGCTTCATCTTCTGATTTTTTGATATCCTTCTGCATCACCTGATGCTCCATCTGCTGCTGATGCATACACTGCTGCTGCATACACTGCTGCATATTCTGCTGCATCCTATGATAATGCTACATCTCTTGCTACTGCATCTCCTGCTGCAATTCCTGCTGCTATATATCTTGCTGCATCTTCTGCTGCTGCATCTCCTGCTGCTGCATCTCCTGCTACTGCATGTCTTGCTGCACCTCCTCCTGATGCTTCTCCTGCTGCATATCCTTCTGCATTTCCTGCTGCATCTCCTCCTCCTGCATCTTCTGTTGCAACTCCTACTGCGCCTTCTCCTGCTGCATCTATTTCTGCCCATCTCCTTCTGCATCTCCTGCTTCTGCACCTCTTACTGTGAATCTGCTGCAGATTCTTCTGCTGATGAATTTCCTGCTGAATCTGCATCTAGTGCCGCATCTCCTGCCGCTGAATCACCTGCTGTATCTACTACCGATGCATCGCCTGCTTCTGTTTCTGCTTCTGCATCTCCTGCATCATCACCTCCTGCCTCGCCTCCTACTGCATCTCCTGCTCAATCTCCTGCTCATCTCCTGCTGCTGTATCAGCCGAAGCATCTTTTCCTGCTGCATCTACTGCTAATCTGCATCTCTTACTGCATCTGCTTCTGTATCTCATTTTGCTGCATTTCCTGCGGAATTTGCTGCTGAATCTGCTGATGCATCCCCTGCTGTTGCATCTCCTGCTTTATCTACGGCTGCATATGCTGCTACTGCATTTCCTGCTGAATCTGCTGCTGAATCTGCTGCTGGATCTTTTGCGGTGGCATCTCCTGCTCTTGCATCTCCTGCTGCTGAATCTCCGCCTGAATCTCCTGTGACATCTCATGCTGCTACATAACCTGTTACATCTCCTGATGCATCTCCTTCTGAATAGTCATCTCCTGATGCATCTCCTCCTGATGCATCTGCTGCAGCATCTCCTGCTGCATCTCCTGCTACTTCATCTCCTGCTGCAGTGTCTAATGCTCTATCTCCTGCTGCATCTGCTGCTGCTGCATCTGCTGCTGCTGCATCTCCTACTACATCTTCTGCTGATGCATCTTCTGCTTCATCTCCAGCTGCTGCATCTCCTGCTGCATCTCCTGCAGAATCAAATCCTACCACAACTCCTGCTGATGCATCTCCTGCTGATGCATCTCCTCGTACTGCATCTCCGACTGCTGCATATCCTGCATCTGCTGCTGCATCTGCTGCTGCAGCACCTCCTACGGAATCCCCTCCTCAATTGCTGATGCATCTCCTGATGCTGCATCTCCACCTGCTGCATCTCCTGCTGCTGAATCTCCTGCTGATGCATCTCCTGCTGATGCTTAACCTGCTGCATCTCTGACTGCTGTATCTCCTGCTGCTGCATCTGCTGCAGGATCTCCTTCTTCCGCCTCTCATGCCACATCTTCCGCTGATGCATCTCCTGTGTCACCTGATGCATCTGCTGTAGATTAATCTACTACTGCATCTCCTGTTATTTCACCTTATTTTTTATGTCCTCGTGCATCACCTGATGCTCCAGCTGCTGCTGCTGTATACACTGCTGCATCTCCTGCTACTTCATCTCCTGCAGAATGTGCTTCTGTATCTGATGAGGCATCTGCTGATTCTTCATCTCCTGCTGCTGAATCTCCTGCTTCTACATCTTCTGATGAATGTGCTGCTGAATATGCTGCTGCATCTCCAGCTGCACCATCTGCTGAATATGAATCTTCTGCTGCTGTATCCCCTACTTCTGCATCCTGTCTTTTATCTACTACTGCCTCATGTCCTGCTACATCTTCTGCTGCTGAATTTACTTCTGCTGCATCTGCTACTGCATCTGTTGCTACTGAATCCCCTGCTGCATTCCTGCTGCATCTCCTGCTGCTGCACCTCCTGCTGCTGCATCTCCTGCTGCATCACCTGCTATTGAATCTCCTGCTGCACCTCCTAATACTTCATCTCCTAATGCTTGCATCTCTTGATGCATCTCCTGATGCATCTCCTGTGGAATCTCTTCCTGCTGATTCTCCTGCTGCTTCATCTCCTGCATCTGCTGCTGCACCTCATGCTGCTGCATCTCCTGCTGCATCTCTTGCTGCATCACCTGTTTTTGAATCCCCTGCTGCACCTCCTGATACTTCATCTCGTAATGCTTGCATCTCTTGATGCATCTCCTGATGCATTTCCTGCTGAATCTCCTCCTGCTGCTTCGCCTGCTACTTCATCTCCTGCATCTGCTGCTGCATCTACTGCTACATCTCCTACTGCTCTATCTCTTCCTCCTGGATCTCCTCCTACATCTATTGCTGCTGCATCCTCTGCTGAACCTCCTGCTGCTGCACCTCCGTCGGCGACTATCTCTGATGCATCAGCGGATTCATCTCATGATGCATCTCCACTGCTTCATCTCCTGCTGCTGAATCTCCTGCTCTTGCATACCCTGCTGCATCTACCGCTGCTTCTAAGCCTACTTCATCTACTGCTGCTGCATTACCTGCTGCTTCTGTTACTGCTACGTCTCCTCCTGAATTTCCAGCTACTGTATCTCCTGGTGCTATATTTTGCTTATGAATCTCCTGCTCCTGCATCTCTTACGGAATCTGCTTCTGAATCTGCTGCTGCATCTGCTGTGGCTGCATCTCCTGATGCTGCATCTCCTGCTACTGCATCTCCTAATGCATCTCCAGCAGCTTAATCTCCTACTTTTGCATCTCCTGTTTTATCTCCTCATGCCTATCTTGCTGCTGCATCTACTGCTGCTTTGTCTGCTTCTACATCTCCTTCTGCATCTCCTGCTGCTGCATCTCAGGGTACATCTCCTCTCGCTCAATCTCCTGCTGCATATCCTGCTGCTACATCTCCTGCTACTGCAACTCCTATTGCGTCTCCTGCTGTGTCTCCTGCTACATCTCTTGCGGCTGCATCTCCTGTTCTATCTCCTGCTGCTGAATCTTCTCCTAATCTATCTCCTTAAGCATCTCTTACTGCTGCACCTTCCGCGTTTCCTGAGGCATCTCTTCTTGCTGCATTTCCTGCTGAATCACTTACTGCTGCATCTGCAGCATTTGCTGCTACATCTACTGCTGCTTCACATACTGCTGCATCTCCTACTACATATCCTGCTGTTGCATCTGCTTCTCCTATATCTCTTGCTGCTTCTACTGGGGCTACATCTCCTGCTGCATCTCCTTCTACTGCTTCTCATTCTCTGCATCTTCTTCTCTGCATCTCCTGATACTGCTTCAACTTCTGTTGCATCTCCTGCTGCTTCATCTCCTGCTGCATCTGCGACTGCAAATCTTGCTGCTGCATCTCCTGCTCCATATCCTTCTGATACATCTGCGGATTCATCTTATGATGGTGCTTTCTTGCTGGATCTCCTGCTTCTGCATCTCCTGCTGCTGCATTTCCAGCTGCAGCTGCTGCATCTCCTGCGGCTGAGGCTGCTGATGCATTTCCTGATGCATTTTCTACTGCTGCATCTCCTTCTGCTGCAAATCCTGCTGCATCTCTTATTGCTGCATTTCCTACTGCTGCATTACCTGCTCCCGCATCTGATACTTCATCTCCTGCTGCTGCATCTGCTGGTGCTGCATCACCTGCTGCATCTGATGCTGAATTTCCTGATTCTGCATCTCACACCACATCTCCTGCTGATTCATCTCCTGCTTCTCCATATCCTGCTGCATCTCCTGCTGCTGCATCACCTGTTGTAGAATCTCCTGCATCTTTTGCTGCATCTGCTGTAGATTCACCTACTGGTGCACCTCCTGCTGCTGCATCTCCTGCTGATAGATGTCCTCGTACATCTCCTGATGCTGCATCTGCTGCTGCATCTCCTGCAGCTGAATTTCCTCTGGTGTCTCTCAATGCTGAATCTCGTGCTGCTGCATTCTCTGCTGCATCTACTGCTGCTGCATAGCCTGCTGCAGAATCTCCTAATGCATCTGATGCTGAATCTCCTGCTTCTGCATCTCACACCACATCTCCTGCTGATTCATTTCCTGCTTCTGCATATCCTGCTGCATCTACTGCTGCATCACCTGCTGCCGAATCTCCTGCATCTTTTGCTGCAGTTGCTGTAGACTCACCTACTGTTGCATCTCCTGCTGCTGCATCTCCTGCTGATGGCTGTCCTCGTGCATCTCCTGATGCTGCATCTGCTGCTGCATCTCCTGCAGCTGCATCTCCTGTGCCATCTCCTACTGCTGAATCTCGTGTTGCTCCATTCTCTGCTGCATCTACTGCTGCTGCATAGCCTGCTGCAGAATCTCATAATGCATCTCCTCTTGCTTAGTCTCCTGATGATTCCTATCCTGCTTCATCTCCTTTTGCTGCATATATTGCTGCTGCATCTACTGCTGCTTGGCCTGCTGCTGTATCTCCTGCTCCATCTCCTGCTGGGGCATCTCCTGCTGCATCTCCTTCTGCATCTCCTGCTGCTCCTTCTGCTGCATCTGCATCATCAGGATATTCTGAAGGAGATGCAGCAACAGGAGATGCAGCAGCAGGAGATGCAACCACAGCACTGCGGGAGGAGATTCAGCTGCAGGAGATGCAGCAGGAGATGCAACAGTAGGAGATTCAGCAACAGATGCAGCAGAAGGGAGTGTAGTAGCAGAAGATGTAGCAGGATATGCAGCAGAAGTAGATGAAACAGACGATAAAGCAGCAGGTTATGCAGCAGCAGAGGAAGCAGCAGCAGGGGATGCAGCAGCAGGAGGTGCATCAGCAGGAGATTCAGCAGGAGATTCATATTCATCATGAGATGCAGCAGGAGATGCAGCAGCATATTAAGCAGCACATTCAGCAGTAGATGCAAAAATAGGAGTTTCAGCAGAAGGAGATGCAGAATCAGCAGATGCCGCAGCAGATTCAGAAGCACATTCAGCAGGAGATGCATCAGCAGGAGATGTAGCACTAAGAGATGCAGCAGGAGACGCAGCAAGAGGAGATGCATCAAGATATGAAGCAGGAGGAGATGCAGGAGGAGAGGCAGCAGAAAGATATTCAGGAGGAGTGGAAGCAGAAGGAGATGCAGCAGTGGATGCAGCAGCAGATGCACCAGCAGGAGATGCAGAAGCAGCAGATGCAGCAGGAGATTCAGCTGCAGAGGCAGTAGCAGAAGATGCAGCAGAAGATGTAGCAGAAAATGAAGAAGCAGTAGATGTAGCCAGGGGTGCAAAAACAGGAGATGCAGCAGCAGTAGATGCAGTAGGAGATACAGCAGGAAGTGCAGCATGAGATTTAGGATCAGACGCAGAACATGTAGAAGGATATGAAGCAGCAGTACATGAAAGAGACGATGGAGCAGCAGGTGATGCCGCAGCAGGATATGCAGAAGTAGGAGTCATCAGCATGACATGCATCAGGAGATGCATCAGCAGGAGATGAATCAGGAGAGGCAGCAGGAGCTATAGTAGAAGGCGATTCTTCAGCAGGAGATGCAGCCGCTGGAGATGCAGCAGAAGATGCAGAAGGAAATGCAGCAGGGTATACCTCAAGAGATGCAGATGAAGGAGATGCAAGAGTAGATGCTGCAGAAGGAGTTGCAGCAGGAGATGCATCAGCAGGAGATGCATCAGCAGGAGATGCAGGCAGCAGACGAAAGTGGAGATGCAGATTCAGCAGCAGATGAAGTAGCAGGAGTTGCAGCAGCAGATGCAATAACAGGAGATGCAGCAATATGTGAAGCAGCACCAGATTCAGAAGCATATGCTGAAGATGTAGTAGGAGGAGATTAAGGAGCAGATCCAGCAGGAAGAGATGCAGGAGGATATGCAGAAAAAGGTAAAGCAGAAAGAGATGCACAGGAAATACAGCAGCAAGATATGCATCAGCAGGAAATGCAGCAGGACATGCACTAGCAGAAGATGCAGCAGGAAATGCAGACGGAGATGTATCAAGAGGATATGCACCATGATATACAGCAGCAGGAGATGCAACAAAAGATGAAACAGGAGGACATGCATTAGGAGAGGCAGCAGAAGAGATGCAGCAGTG
Source organism: Clamator glandarius (assembly GCA_033459285.1). NCBI lineage: Eukaryota > Metazoa > Chordata > Aves > Cuculiformes > Cuculidae > Clamator > Clamator glandarius. Next base: position 550,011 of record JAUNZM010001634.1, read on the forward strand.
GATGCAGCAGCAGATGCAGGAGCAGCTGAAGAAAGAGCAGGAGATGCAGCAGCAGATGAAAGAAGAGATGTAGATTCAGTAGAAGATGCAGTAGCTGGAGATACTGCTGCAAATGCAGGGGCAGGAGATGCCACAGGAGGTGCAGCAGCAGGAGATGCAGAAGCAGGAGATGCATCAGCACGAGATGCAGCAGGAGATTCAGCAGCAGACACAGTAGGAGAAGATGCAGAAGCAGGAAATGCAGCAGAAGACAAAGAAGCAGGAGATGCAGCAGGCGATACTGCAAGAGGTTCAGAAGATGGAGATGCAGGAGGAGATGCAACAGAAGGAGATGCAGTAGCAGGAGGTGCAGCAGGAGATGCATCAACAAATGAAGCAGGAGGAGAAGCAGCAGAAGGAGATGCTGAAGTGGATGCAGCATTAGATGCAGTAGCAGCAGATGCAACAGCAGTAGATACAGCAGCTAATGAAAGAGGAGATGTAGATTCAACAAGAGATGCAGTAGATGGAGATGCCAAAGGAAATGAACCAGAATGAAGTGCAGAAGCAGGGAATACAGCAGGAAGAGATGCAGTAGGAGATGCAGCAGTAGGGGAAACGGCAGGAGACGTAGCAGCAGGCGATTCAGCAGGAGTAAATGCATCTGGTAATGCAGCAGCAGGATATTCAGTAGCAGGCGATTCAGCAGCAGTAGATGCAGCAGGGGATGCAGCAGCAGGATATTTAGCAGCAGGAAATGCAGCATGATATGAAGAAGCAGGATATGCAGCAGCAGGAAATGCTGCAGCAGATACAGTAGCAGGTGATGCAGCAGCAGGAAACTCAGGAGATGCAGCAAGGGATTCAGCAGGTGATGCAGCAGCAGAAGCAGCAGAAGATGCAGCTGGACGAGATACAGCAGCCCCAGATCCAGCAGGAGATGCAGAACCAGATGCAATTGGATATGCAGCAAGATGCAGCAGTAGATACTGCTTGAGATTGCAGCAGTAGGAGATGAAGCAGCAGGAAATTAAGAAGCAGGAGATGCAGCACCAGCAGATTTAGCAGATGCAGCAGCAGATGCAGAAGGCATTGCAACAGAATTAGATGCAGCACGAGGATATGCAGCAGGAAGAGATGCAGGAGCCGGAGGTGCAGCAGGAGACGCAGAAACAGGAAATGCAGCAGCAGCACATGCAGCAGCAGCAGCAGATGCAGGCACTAATGCAGCAGCAGATGCATTATCAATGCAGTATGAGATGAAGCAAACGGAGATGCAGAAGCAGATGAAGTAGAGGGAGATGCAGCAGCAGGAGATGCAGTTACATGTTATGAAGAAGAACGAAATGCAGCAGGCAGAAATGCAGAAGTGGGGGATGCAGCTGCAGGTGATGGAAAGGTGGATGCAGCAGTGTATGCTGTAGCAGATGCAGCAGGAGATGCAGCAGGAGATGCAGCAGCAAATGCATATTCAGCAGTAGATTGAGCAGGAGATGCAGCATCAGAGATGTAGCAGGAGATTCAGCAGGAGATGCAGCAGCAGCGATGCAGCAGCAGGAAATGCAGCAGCAGATGCAGCAGAAGGAGATGCAGTAGAAGGAGAATCAGCATATGATACAGCTGCAGGAGATTCAGCAGCAGATGCAGCAGCAGATTCAGCATCAGGAGATGGAACCACATAGGCAGATTCAGCAGGAGGTGCAGGAGCAGAAAATGCAGCAGGAGATGATACTGGATATGCAATAGCAGGAGATGCAGCAGAACATGCACCAGCTGGAGACGCAGCAGGAGATGCTGTAGGCCCTGAAATTTTGAAGTGACGCTTTAATAGCCATTCTGATGTAACAGAACACAAGACTAGACTGAAAGTTCTACACGTATTGCTTTGCAGTAAAAGAGCTATAAGAGAAAAGATTCAGCAACAGCAGCATTCCATGCTAGCATCTTGCCTGCGGGAGTTGCTCACTTTTCCTAGAGCACCTTGATAGGTGCAATAAAGACACAGTTCAGTACCCTATACTAAAACTGTCCATAACTCTTTCTTTGCTGCTTGTATTGAAATTGTTTCCACAGAAGACTCTAAGGAGAGCCAGCATTTGATCGTAACAGCTTCCTTGCGTTACTTGTACTGAAAGCTCTGAAATTTTGAAGCGACGCTTTAATAGCCATATGAATGTTGCAGTACACAAGCCTAGACTGAAAGTTCTACAAGTCTTCTTTTGCAGTGAAAGCACTATAGGAGAGCCCATTCAGAAGCATCAGCATTCCATTCTAGCATCTTCCATGTGGGAATTACTCACTTTTCCTAAAGAGCCTTCATAGGCAAAGATAGGTCACAATTCAGGACTCTATACTGAAACGATCCACAAGTCTTACTTAGCTGCTTGCAGTGAAAGCGCTTCCATAGAAGAGTCAGACTAAAACCAGCATTTGATGGTAGCAACTTCTCTACGTTACTCGTTCTGAATGATCTGAAAATATTGAAGTGACACCTTAATAGCAATTCTGAAGTTACAGTATACAAGACTAGACTGAAAGGTCTACACGTCTTGCTTTACAGAAAAAGCACTCTAAGAGACGACATTCCAGAGTTCCAGAATTCCATGCTAGCATCTTCCCTTCAGGAGTTAGTCACTTTTCCTAAAGCGCTTTCATAGGCGAAGTTAAGTCACAATTCAGTACCCTGTACAAAAACGGTCTATAAGAAATGCTTTGCAGCTTGCAGTGAATGCTCTTTCACAGAAGACTCTTAATGAGAGCTAGCATTTGATCGTAACAGCTTCCCTGCCGTACTTGTTCTGAACGCTCTGATATTTTGATGTGACGCTGTAATAGCCATTCTGATGTTGCAGTACACAAGCCTAGACTGAAAGTTCTACATGTCTTGCTTTGCAGTGAAAGCGCTCTAAGAGAAGACATCCAGAAGCATCAGTATTCTCTGCTAGCATCTTCCATGCTGGCTTTATTCTATTTTCCTTAACGTCTGAATCGGCACACTTAAATCACTATTAAGTATCCATACAAAAACTTTCTCTAAGTCGTGCTTTTTCACTTTCAGTGAAAGCGCTTCCAATGAAGACTCAAATTAAAGCCAGCATTTGATAGAAGCAGCTTCCGTGCCTTACTTGTTCTGAACTATCTTAAATTTTGAAGTGACGCTTTAATAGCCATTTTGATGTTGCAGTATACAAGCCTAGACTGAAAGTTCTACATGTCTTGCTTTGCGGTGAAAGCACTCTAAGAGAAGACATTCAGAAGAGGCAGCGTTCTATGCTAGCATCTTCCCTCCGGCAATTGCTCACTGTTTTTAAAGTGCCGTAATTCATGAATATTAAGACGCTATTTATTCTCTTACACTAAAACATCCTGTTAGTCGTGCTTTGCACCTTGCAGTGAAAGCGCATCAACAGAAGACTCTAATGAGAGCCAGCATTTCATGGTAGCATCTTACCTGCAGTACTTGTGCTGAACACTCTGAAGTTTGGAAGTGATGCCTTCACAGCCATTCTGATGTCACAGTTCACAAGCTTAGACTGAAACTTCTACAAGTTTTGCTTTGCAGTGAAAGCGCTCTAAGAGAAGACATTCAGAAGCAGCAGCATTCCGTGCCAACATCTTCGCTGTTGGAAATATTCACTTTTCCTAAAGCTCGTTATTAGTCGCTATTATGTCACTATTCTTTAACCTACACTTAAACGCATTGTTAATCGTGTTTTACATCTCTCAGTGAAAGCACTTCCAGAGAAGATTCTAACAAGAGCCACCATTTGATGCTAGCAACTTCCCAGGGGTATTTCTGTTGAACGCTTTCAAAATCTTCAAGTGAAGCCTTACTAGCTTTACTGATGTTACAGTTCACTAGCCTAGACGGAAAGTTCGATAAATCTTAGGAACATTAGGATAAGGATTAGTGTTAGGGTTAAGGGTTATGTTTAAAGGTTAGGGTTAGGCTTAGGGTGCCTTTAGGGTTAGATTAGGGTTAGGGTTAGGCGTTAGGGTTAGGGTCATTTGGGTTAAGGTTAGGTTTATGGTTAGGGTTAGGGGTTAGGGTTAAGGTTAGGGGTTAGGATTAGGGGGTTAGGGTTAAGGGGTTAGGGTTAGGGGTAGGGGTAGGGGTAGGGGTAGGGGTAGGGGTAGGGGTAGGGTTAGGGTTAGGGTTAGGATTAGGGTTAAGGTTACAGTTAGCGTCAGGGTGTGGGATAGGGTTAGGGTTAGTTTTGGTCCACTATTAAAATAGGGTTTAGGGTTGGGGTTATGGTTAGTGTGCCATTAGGGTTAGGGGTATGGTTAGGGTTAAGGTTAGGGTCATTAGGGTTAGGGTTAGGGGTTAAGGGTTATGGTTAGGGGTTATAGTTAGGGTTAGGGTTAGGGGTTAGGGTTAGGGTTAGGGTTAGGGTTAGGGTTAGGGTTGGGGTTGGAGTTAGGATTAGGGTTTAGGGTTAGAGTTAGAGGTTGGGGATAGGGTTAGTGGTTAGGGTTAGGTTAGAATTAGCATTAGGGTTAGGTTTAGGGTTAGGGTTAGAATTAGCATTAGGGTTAGGTTTAGGGTTAGGGTTAGAGTTAGGGTTAGGAGTTAGGGTTAGGGTTAGGGTTAGGGTTGGTGTTAGGGTTGGGGTTAGGCTTAGGGTTAGGCTTAGGGTTAGGGTAGGTCTACCATTATGGCTAGGGTTAGGATTATGGTTAGAGCGCAGTTAGGGTTAGAGTTAGGGTTAAGTCATTATGGTTACAGTCATTTGGGTTAGTGTTAATGTTAGGGTTAGGGGTAGGGTTGGTCCACCATTAGGATAAGGGTTACGGTTAGGGTTAGGATTACTGTGCCATTATGGTTAGGGTTAGTCCATTAGGGTTAGGGTCATTTGGGTTAGGGTTAGTGTTATGTTTATGGTTAGGGTTAGTTTTATGCTTAAGTTTAGTGTGGGCCCACCATTAGGGTAAGGGTTAGGGATTATGTTTATGGGTTAAGGTTAGGGATTAGGGTTTTGTGTTAGTGTTTGGATTAGGGTTAGTGATAGTGTAGGGGTTATTGTTTAGGGCTAGGTTTAGTGTTTGGATTATGTTTCAGGTTAGGGGGGTTTTTTGTGTTAGAGATTAAGGCTACATTTAGGTTTAGGATTACAATTTAGGTGTAGAATAAGGGGTTGGATTCGGGTTATGGTTAGGGTTAGGTTTAAGGCTTATGTTTAGCGTTAGGGTTTGGGTTAGGTTTAAGGTTAAGGGGTTATGGTTATGGTTAAGGTAAGGGTTATGGTTAAGGTAAGGGTTATGGTAAGGGTTAGGGTTAGTGTTAGGCGTTAGGGTTATGGTCATTTGGGTTAGTGTTATGGTGAAGGTTTATTGTTATAGTTAGGGTTAAATTTAGGGTTAGGGTTTAGGATTAGTGTTAGGTTTAGGGTTAGGGTTGTTCCAAAATTAATATAACGGTTAGGTTTAGGGTTAGGTTTAGTGTGCCATTAGGGTTATGGTAATTTGGGTTAGGGTTAGGATTATTGTTAGGATTACGGTTTGATTTATGTTTAGGTTTAGGGTGGGCCCACCATTAGGATAAGGGTTAGAGTCATGGTTAAGTCTTATGTTTATGCGTTAGGGTTAGGGGTTAGGGTTTTGTGTTAGTGTTTTGATTAGTGTTAGTGTTACTGTTGGGGTTAGTGTTTAGGGCAAGGTTTAAAGTTAGGATTAAGTTTCAGGTCTTAGTTTATGGGTTAGAGATTAAAGTTAGGCTTTGGTTTAGGATTAGACTTTAGTTGTAGAATAAGGGTTCGGATTAGTGTTAGTATTAGGGTTAGGGTTAACAGTTATATTTAGGATTAGGGTTTGGATTAGGGTTAGGGATAGGGTTAGGGTTAGGAAGTTAGGGTTAGTGTTAGGGTTAGGGTCATTAGATTTAGGGATAAGTTTAGGGTTAGGGTTAGGATTAGGGTTAGGGTTAGGGTTAGGGTTAGGGGTTAGAGTTAGGTGTTAGTGTTAGGGTTAGTCTTAGGATTAGGCTTAGGGTTTGGGTTAGGGTTAGGGTTAGGGTTAGTCTTAGGGTTAGGATTAGGGTTAGGGTTAGGGTTAAGGATTAGAGTTAGGTTTTAGTGTTAGGGTTAGTCTTAGGGTTAGGCTTAGGGTTTGGGTTAGGGTTAGGGTTAGTCTTAGAGTTAGGCTTAGGGTTTGGGTTAGGGTTAGGATTAGGGTTAGGCTTAGGGTTACGGTTAGGGTTCGGGTGGGTCCACCATTAGGGTTAGGGTTAGTGTTAGATTTAAGCTTTAGGGTTACATTTAGGGGTTATGGTTAGGGTTAGGGTGTTAGGGTTAGGGTTTATTGTTAGGGTTAGGGGTTAGGTTTAGGTTTAGGGTTAGGGTTAAGGTGTTAGCGTTACTGGGTTAGTGTTAATATTACGGTTTAGTTTTAGCTTTATGGTTAGGGATAGGGTTAGATTTATGGTTACGTTTAGGTATAGGGTTAGGGTAGGGTTTGTGTTAGGGCCATTTGGTTTAAGGTTAGGGTAATGGTTAGAGTTAGGGTTAGGCCATTAGGGTTAGGGTCATTTAGTTTAGGGTCAGGGTTAGGGTTAGAGTTCGGGTTAGGGGTTATTGTTAGGTTTAGGGTTGGGTTTAGGTTTAGCGTTAGGGTGGGTCCACAATTAGGATAAGTGTTAGGGTTAGGGTTAAGGGTTATTTTTAATGGTTATGTTTAGGGTTAGGGTTAGGGTGTTAGGTTTAAGGTTAGGGTTAGTGTTAGGCTTAGGGTGGTGTTACGGTTAGGTTTTGGATTAGGTTTAGGGTTGGATTTAGGGTTAGTGGTAGGCGTTTGGGTTATGGTCATTTGGGTTAGTGTTAGGGTTAAGGTTAAGTTTAGGGTAAAGGTTAATTATTATAGTTAGGATTAAGGTTATGGTTAAGGTTTAGGGTTAGTGTTAGGGTTAGGGTTAGGTATTAGGGTTAGTGTTAGGTATTAGGGTTAGTGTTAGGGTTAGCGTTAGGGTTAGGGTTAGATTTATGTTTAGGTGTAGTATCGGCTCACCATTAGGATAAGGGTTAGAGTTATGGTTAAGTGTTATGTTTATGGGTTAGGGTTAGGGTTAGGGTTTTGTGTTAGTGTATGTTTTAAAGTTAGTGTTAGTGTTGCGTTTAGTGTTTAGGGCAAGGTTTAGGGTTAGGATTAAGTTTCATGTTAGGCTTAGTTTTTGGGTTAAAGATTAAGGTTAGGTTTAGGTTTAGGATTAGACTTTAGTTGTAGAATAAGGGTTAGGATTAGGGTTAGTGTTTGGATTAGGTTTAAGGGTTATGTTTAGGGTTAGGGTTTGGATTACGGTTAGGGACAGGGTTAGTTTTATGGGGTTAGGGTTAGTGTTAGGGTTAGGGTCATTAGGGTTAGGGTTAGGCTTAGGGTTAGTGTTAGGGTTAGGGTTAGGGTTGGGGTTAACGTTAAATTTATGTTTACGTTTATGGTGGGCCCACCATTAGGATAAGGGTTAGAGTTATGGTTAAGTTTTTTGTTTATGGGTTAGATTTAGGGGTTAGGGTTTTGTGTTAGTGTATTTTTTAAAGTTAGTGTTGGTCTTAGTGTTTAGGGCAAGGTTTAGGCTTAGGATTAAGTTTCAGGTAGGCTTATTATTTTTGTTAGAGATTAAGGTTATGTTTAGGTTTAGGGTTAGACTTTAGTTGTGGAATAAGTGTTAGGATTAGGTTTAATGTTAGAGTTTGGGTTAAGAGTTATGTTTAGTGTTAGGGTTTAGATTATGGTTAGGGATAGGGTTAGGGTTAGGGGGTACGCTTAGTGTTACGGTTAGGGTTGGGGTTGGGGTTAGGGGTTAGGGTTAGGGTTAGAGTAAGGGTTAGGTGTAGGGTTAGGGTTGGGGGTTAGGGTAGTTTTTAGGGTTAGGGTTAAGGTTAGGTTTATGGTTAGTGTTAGTGTATAAGGTTAATGTTAGGGTAAAGGTTAGTGTTAGAGTTAGAGTTAGAGTTAGGTTTAAGTTTAGGGGTTAGGGTTAGGGTTAGGTTTAGTGTTAGATTTAGGTTTATGGTGAGGTTAGAGTTAGGGTTAGGGTTTGGATTAGGGTTTTGGATAGGGTTAGGTTTAAGTGGTTATTGTTAGTGTTAGGTTTAGGGTTAGTGTTGGTCCAAAATTAAAATAAGGGTTAGGTTTTTGGTTAGGGTTAGTGTGTCATTAGGGTTAGGGTAAGGCCATTTGGCTTAGGGTCATTTGGGTTAGGGTCAAGGTTAGGGTTAGGGTTAGACTTAGGGTTAGTTTTAGGGTTGGGGTAAGGGTTAGTGTTAGATTTAGAGTTAGGATTAGGTTTAGTGTTAGGGCTAGTGTTAAGTTTCAGTTTAGGGTTAGTGTGCCATTAGAGTTAGGGTTAGGGTTCGGGTTAGGCCATTAGTCTCAGGGTCATTTGGGTTAGGGTTAGGGTTAGGGTTATGGTTAGGGTTGGGGGTTAGGGTTAGGATTAGTGTTAGGCTTAGTGTTAGTGTTAGGTTGATGGTTAGGGGATAGGGTTAGTGTAAGGGTTAGGGTTAGGGCTAGTGTTAGGGTTTGGTTTAGGGTTAGGGTTCAGGTTAAGATTAGGGTTAGGCTTTAGGATTAATGTTGTCTTAGTGTTAAGGATAGGTTTAGGGTTAGGGGTAGGTTTAGGGTTAGGGGTAGGTTTAGGATTAGGGTAATAGTTTAGGGTTAGGGTTAGGGTTAGGGTTAGGGTTAGGGTTAGGGTTAGGGTTAGGGTTAGGGTTAGGGTTTGGTTTGGGTTAGGGTTGGGTTAGGGATTGGTTTAGGATTAAGGTAATAGTTTAGGGTTAGGGTTAGGGTTAGGGTTAGGGTTAGGGTTAGGGTTAGGGTTAGGGTTTGGTTTGGGTTAGGGTTGGGTTAGGGATTGGTTTAGGGTTAGGGGGTTATGGTTAGTGTTAGGTTTAGGGTTAGAGTTGGTCCACAATCAAAATAAGGGTTAGGTTTTGGGTTAGGGTTAGTGTGCCATTAGGGTTAGGCTATTAGGCTTAGGGTCATTTGGGTTAGGGTTAGGGTTAGGGTTAGGGTTATGCTTTAGGGTTAGGGTTCGGGTTATGTTTAGGGTTATGTTTAAGGTTAGGGTGTGGTTTTGGGTTAGTGTTAGGGTTAGGGTTAGTGTTATGGTTAAATTTAGATTTATGTTTATATTTAGGGTGGGCCCACCATTAGGATATGGTGTAAATTTATGGTTAAATGTTATGTTTAGGGGTTAGGGGTTAAGGTTTTGTGTTAGTGTTTGGATTAGTGTTAGTTTAGTGTTGGGTTAGTGGTTAGGGCAAGGTTTAGGGTTAAGTTTCAAGTTAGGCTTAGTTTTGGGGTTAGAGATTAAGGTTATGTTTAGGTTTAGGATTAGACTTTAATTGTAGAATAAGGGTTAGGATTAGGGTTAGTGTTAGGGTTAGGGTTAAGAGTAACGTTTAAGGTTAGTGTTTGGATTAGGGTTAGGGGGCTAGTCATAGTGTTATAGTTAGGGTCATTAGGGTTAGGTTTAGGGTTAGGGTTAGGGTTAGGGTTAGGGTTAGGGTTCGGGTTACGATTATGGTTAGGGTTAGGATTAGGGTTAGGGTTAGGGTGGGCCCACCATTAGGATAAGGGTTAGAGTTATGTTTAGGTGTTACGTATATGGGTTAGGGTTAGTGGTTCCGGTTTGGGGTTAGGGTTTTGTGTTAGTGTTTGGATTAGCGTTAGTGTTTGGATTAGCGTTAATGTTTGTGTTGGGGTTAGTGTTTAGGGCTAGGATTAAGTTTCAGGTTAGTCTTAGTTTTTGGGTTAGAGATTATGGTTAAGGTTAGGTGTAGGATTAGAATTTAGTTGTAGAATAAGGGTTAGGATTAGGGTTAGGATTAGGATTAGGTTTAAGGGTTCTGTGTAGTGTTAGGGTTTGGATTAGGTTTAGGGATAGCATTAGGGGGTTAGTGTTAGTGTTAGGGTTAGTGTTAGGGTTAGGGTCATTATGGTTATTGTTAGGGTTAAGGTTAGGGTTAGGGTTAGCTTTAGGGTTAGGTTTAGGGTTAGGATTAAGGGTTAGGGTTAGTGTTAGGGTTAGGTAAGTGTTAGGTTTAGGGGTAGGGTTAGGATTAGTGTTTGTGTTAGGGTTAGGATTAAGAGTTATGTTTAGGGTTAGGGTTTTGATTAGGGTTAGGGATATGGTTAGGGTTAGGGGGTTAGGGTTACTGTTAGGGTCGGTGTTAGCGTTAGGGTCTTTAGGTTTATGGTTTGGGTTAGGGTTAGTTTTAGGGGTTAGTGTTAGGGTAACGTTTAGGATTAGGATTAGGGTTAGAGTTAAATTTATATTTGGTTAAGGGTGAGGGTTAGATTTAGGGTTGGGTTAGGTGTTAGAGTTAGGTGTTAGGGTTAGGGTTAGTGTTAAGGGTTATGAATTAGGGTTAGTGTTAGGGTTATGGTTAGGGGTTAGGGTTAGTGTTAGGGTTAGGATTAGGGTTAGGGTTAAATTTAGGGTTAATATTAGGGTTAGATTTAGGGTTAGTGTTAGGGTTAGGGTTAAATTTAGGGTTAATATTAGGGTTAGATTTAGGGTTAGTGTTAGGGTTAGGGTTAAGAGTTATGTTTAGTGTTAGGAATTGGGTTAAGGATCAGGTTAGGGTTAGGGGGTTAGCATTATTGTTAGGATCAGTGTTAGTGTTAGCGTCATTAGATTTAGGGTTAGTGTTAGGGTTAGGGTTGGGTTAGCGTTAGGTTTAGGGTTAGGGGTTAGGGTTAGGGTTAAGAGTAATGTTTAGGATTAGGGTTAGGGTATATTTTGGGGTTAAGGTTAGGGTTAGTGTTAGGTTTAGTTTTAGTGTTAGGGTTACGGTTAGGGGTTAGGGTTAGTGTTAGGTTTAGGGTTAGGGTTAGATTTATGTTTAGGTGTAGTATCGTCCCACCATTAGGATAAGGGTTAGAGTTATGGTTAAGTGTTATGTTTATGGGTTAGGGTTAAGGGTTAGGGTTTTGTGTTAGTGTATGTTTTAAAGTTAGTGTTAGTGTTGCGTTTAGTGTTTAGGGCAAGGTTTAGGGTTAGGATTAAGTTTCAGGTTAGGCTTAGTTTTTGGGTTAGAGATTAAGGTTAGGTTTAGGTTTAAGATTAGACTTTGGTTGTAGAATAATGGTTAGGATTAGGGTTAGTGTTAGGGTTAAGGTTAAGACTTATATTTAGGGTTAGGGTTTGGATTATGGTTAGTGATAGGGTTAGGGTTATGGGGTTAGGGTTTGTGTAAGTGTTATTGTTAGGGTTATGTTTAAGGTTAGGTGTTAGGGTTAGAGTTACGGTTAGGGTCATGAGGGTTAGGGTTAGGGGTTAGAGTTATGGTTAGTGTTAGGTTTAAAGTTAAGGTTAAGGCTAGAGTTAGGGTGGACATTAGGGTTATGGTTGGGTTAGGGTTAGGGTTAGGGTCATTAGGGTTAAGGTTAGGGTTAGGGTTAGACTTAGGATTAGTTTTAGGATTAGGGGTAAGGGTTAGTGTTAGTTTTAGAGTTAGGATTAGGTTTAGTGTTAGGGCTAGTGTTAAGTTTCAGTTTAGGGTTAGTGTACCATTAGAGTTAGGGTTAGAGTTCGGGTTAGGCCATTAGTCTTAGGGTCACTTGGGTTAGGGTTAAGGTTATGGTTAGGGTTGGGGTTTAGGGTTAGTGTTAGTGTTAGGGTTAGGGCTAGTGTTAGGGTTTGGGTTTGGGTTAGGGTTAGGGTTCGGGTTAGGATTAGGGTTAGGGGTTAGGGTTAGGGTTAGGTTTAGTGTTAGGGCTAGTGTTAGGGTTTGATTTAGGGTTAGGGTTCGGGTTAGGATTAGGGTTAGGCTTTAAGATTAGTGTTGTTTTAGTGTTAGGGATAGGTTTAGAGTTAAGGGTAGGTTTACGGTTAGGTTTAGGTTTAGTGTTTAGGATAAGGGTTATAGTTTAGGGTTAGGTTTAGGGTTAGTGTTAGGGTTACAGTTAGGGTTAGGGTTAGGGTTAGGTTTGGGTTAGGGTTAGGGATTGGTTTAGGCTTATGTTGTGTTAGTGTTTGGGTTAGGTTTTGGATTAGGGTTAGTGTGCCATTAGGGTTAGGCCATTAGGCTTAAGGTCATTTATGTTAGGATTATGGTCATTAGGGTTAAGGTTAGGATTAGGGTTAGTTTTAGGGTAAGGTTTAGGTTTTGAATTAGGGTTAGGGATAGGGTTAGAGTTAGGATGTTAGTGTTAGTGTTAGGGTTAGGTTTAGGGTTAGGGTTAGGGTTATGTTTAGGGTTAAAGTTAGGTTTAGGCTAAGGTTTCGGTTGTGGATTAGGGTTAGGGTTAGGGTTAGGGTTAGGGATAGTGTTAGGTTTAGGTTTAGGCTTGGTCCAAAATTAAATCGAGATTTATGTTTAGGGTTAGGCTTAGTGTGCCATTAGGTTTAGTGTTAGGTTTACGGTTACGCTATTAGGCTTAGGGTCATTTGAGTTAGGGTTATGGTTAGGGTTATGGTTAGGCTTAGGTTTTGTGTTACTATTTGGATTAGGGTTAGTGTTAGTGTTGGTTTAGTACTTAGGGCAAGGTTTAGGGTTAAGTTTGAGGTTAGGCTTAGTTTTGGGGTTAGAGATTAAGGTTAGGTTTAGGTTTAGGATTAGACTTTAGTTGTAGAATAAGGGTTAGGATTAGGGTTTAGGTTGGGTTAGGGTTAGGGGTTAGATTAATGTTTACATTTAGGGTGGGCCCACCATTAGGATAAGGTTTAGTGTTATTGTTAAATGTTATGTTTATGGGTTAGGGTTAGGGGTTAGGGTTTTGTGTTAGTGTTTTTTTTAAAGTTAGATTTAGTGTTGGGGTTAGTGTTTAGGGCAAGGTTTAGGGTTAGGATTAAGTTTCAGGTTAGTCTTAGGTTTTTTGTTAGAGATTAAGGTTTCATTTAGGTTTAGGGTTAGACTTTGGTTGTAGAATAAGTGTTAGGATTAGGGTTAGTGTTAGAGTTATGGTTTGGAGTTATGTTTAGTGTTAGGGTTTGGATTATTGTTATGGATATGGTAAGGGTTAGGGGGTTACGGTTAGGGTTAGTGTTACTGTTGGGGTTAGGGTTAGGGGTTAGGTTTAGGGTTAGGGTTACGGTTAGGGTTAGGGTTAGGGTTAGGGTTAGAGTAAGGGTTAAGGTTTGGGTTAGTGTTAGGGGGTTAGGGTTGTTTTTAGAGTAAGAGTTAAAGTTAGGTTTATGGTTAGTGTTAGGGTATAAAGTTAATGTTAGGGTAAAGGTTAGTGTTAGGGTTAGAGGTAGGTTTAAGTTTAGGGGTTAGGGTTAGGATTAGTGATAGGATTAGGGTTAGAGGTTAGAGTTAGGGTTAGGGTAAGGGTTAGGTTTAGTGTTAGATTTAGGTTTATGGTGGGGTTAGGGTTTGGATTAGGGTTTTTGATAGGGTTAGGTTTAGGTGGTTATTGTTAGTGGTAGGGTTAGGGTTGGTCCAAAATTAAAATAAGGGTTACGTTTTGGGTTAGGGTTAGTGTGCCATTAGGGTTAGGGTGAGGCCATTAGGCTTAGGGTCATTTGGTTAGGGTTATTGTTAGGGTTAGGGTTAGGGTTAGATTTAGGGTTAGTTTTAGGGTTGGGGTTATGGGTAAGGGTTAGTGTTAGTGTTAGAGTTAGGGTTAGGGCTAGTATTAGGGTTCTGTTAGTGTTAGTGTTAGGGTTAGGGTTAGGATTAGGGTTATTGTTTAGGTTTAGGGTTAGGGTTAGTGTTATGGTTGGGTTAGGGTTAGGGTTAGGGTTAGGGTTAAGATTAGGGTTAGGCTTTAGGATTAGGGTTATGGTTTAGATTAGGGTTAGGGATTGGGTTAGTGTTAGGGGGTTAGGGTTAGTGTTAGGTTTTGGGTTAGGGTTGGTCCACAATCAAAATAAGGGTTAGGTTTTGGTTTAGGTTTAATGTGCCATTAGGGTTAGGCCATTAGGCTTAGGGTCATTTGGCTTAGGGTTAGGGTTAGGGTTTTGTTAGGTTTAGGGTTAGGGTTACGGTTTAGAGTTAGAGTTATTGTTTAGGTTTAGGGTTAGGGTTCGGGTTAGGGGTTAGTGTTTGGTTTAGGGTTAGAGTTTGTTTTAGGGTTAGTGTTAAGGTTAGGGTTAGGGTTATGGTTACTGTTGGGGTTAGGGCTAGATTTATGCTAAGATTTAGGGTGGGCCTAGCATTAGGATATGGTTTAGAGTTATGGTTACGTTTATGGGTTTGGGTTAGGGGTTAATATTTAGGGTTTTGTGTTAGTGTTTGGATTAGGGTCAGTGTTAGTGTTGCGTTTAGTGTTTAGGGCAAGGTTTAGGGTTAGGATTACCGTTCAGTTTAAGCTTAGTTTTGGGGTTAGAGATTAAGGTTTGGTTTCGGTTTAGGATTAGACTTTAGTTGTAGAATATGGGTTAGGATGAGTGTTAGTGTTACGGTTAGGATTAAGAGTTATGTTTAGAGTTAGGCTTAGGGTTAGGGTTAGGGTTAGGGTTAGGGCTAGGTTTATGGTTTGGTTAGGGTTAGGTTTAGGGTTAGTGTTAGGTTTAGGGTTAAGGCTGGTCCAAAATTAAAATAAGGGTTAGGTTTATGGTTAGGGTTAGTGTGCTGTTAGGGTACGGGTTAGGGTTAGTTCATTAGGCTTAGGGTCATTTGGGTTAGGGTTAAGGTTAGGGTTAATGTTAGGGTTAAGCTTATTGTTTAGTGTTAGGGTTAATGTTAGGGTTAGGTTTAGATTTAGTGTTAGTTTTAGGGTTAGGGCTAGGGGTAAGTTTTGTGGTTAGTGTTAGAGTTAGGTTTAGTGTTAGGTGTAGTGTTAAGTTTCAGTTTAGGATTAGTGTGCCATTAGAGTTAGGGTTAGGCCATTAGTCTTAGGCTCATTTGGGTTAAGGTTAGGGTTAGGGTAATTATTAGGGTTGGGGGTTAGGGTTAGGGTTAGTGTTAGGGTTAGGGTTGGTCCACAATCAAAATAAGGGTTAGGTTTTTGGTTAGAGTTAGTGTGCAGTTAGGGATAAGTTTAGGCCATTAGGCTTAAGGTCATTTGGGTTAGGGTTAGTGTTAGGGTTAGGATTTGGGTTAGGGTTAGGGTTAAGGTTTGGATTAGGGTTAGGGTTATGTTTTAGGGATAGGGTTAGGTTTCGGGTTAGGGTTTTTGTTTATGGTTAGTGTTAGAGTTAGGGTTAGGGTTATGGTTAGGGTAAGGGTTAGATTTATGTTTATATTTAGGGTGGGCCCACCATTGGTATATGGTTTAGAGTTATGGGTAACTGTTATGTTTATAGGTTAGGGTTAGGGGTTAGGGTTAGGGGTTAGGTTTTTGTGTTAGTGTTTGGATTAGGGTCAGTGTTAGTGTTGGGGTTAGTGTTTAGGGCAAGGTTTAGTGTTAGGAGTAAGTTTCAGGTTCGGCTTATTTTTTGGGTTAGAGATTTAGGTTAGATTTAGGTTTAGGATTAGACTTCAGATGTAGAATAAGTGTTAGGATTAGTGTTAGTGTTAGGGTTAAGAGTTATGTTTAGGGTTAGGTTTTGGATTAGAGTTAGGGATATGGTTAGGGATAGCTGGTTAGGGTTAGTGTTAGGGTTAGGGTTAGGGTTAAGGTTAGGTTTAGGGGTTAGGATTAGGGTTAGGTTAGGGTTAGGGTTAGTGTAAGGGATATTGTTATGTTTAGGGTTAATTTAGGGTTAAGTGTCAGGGTTAGGAGTTAGGGTTAGGGTTTGGTTTAGGGTTAGTGTTAAGGTCAGGGTTAGTGGTTAGGGTTAGTGTTATGGTTTGGGTTACGGTTAGGGCTAGTGTTAGTATTCGGGTTAGGTTTAGGTTTGGGTTAGTGTTAGGTTTAGGTCTAGGTTTAGGGTTAGGGTTAGGGTTTGGATTAGGGTGTGGGATAGGGTTAGGGTTATGGGGGTATTGTTAGTGGTAGTTTTAGGTAAAGTTTGGTCCAAAATTAAAATAAAGGTTAGGTGTAGGGTTACGGTTAGTGTGCCATTAGGGTACGGGATAGGGTTAGGGTTAGGCCATTAGGCTTAGGGTCATTTGGATTTGGGTTAAGTTTAGGATTTGGGTTAGCGTTAGGGATGACGTTACGATTAGGGTTAGTGTTAGGGTTAGGGTTTGGTTTAGCATTAGGGTTAGTGTTAGTGTTAGGGTTAGGGGTTATTGTTAGGATTGCGGTTACTGTTAGGGTTAGGGTTAGTGTTAGGTTAGGGCTAGTGTTAGTGTTTGGGTTAGGGTTGGCTTAGGTTTAGGTTTAGGTTTAGGTTTAGGTTTAGGTTTAGGTTTAGGATTAGGGTTTGGGTTAGGATTAGGGTTAGGGTTAAGTTTAGGGTTTGGGTTAGGATTAGGGTTAGGGTTAGGGTTTGGATTATGGTTAGGCATAGGGTAAGCGTTAGGGGGTTAGGTTTAGTGTTAGATATAGAGTTAAGGTCGGTGCAAAATTAAAATAAAGTTTAGTTTTACGGTTAGGCTAAGTGTGCCATTAGGGTTAGGGTTAGTTTTAGGGTTAGGTTTGGGGTTAGGGTTTACCTTTAGGGTTAATGTTAGGGTTAGGGTTTGGCTTAATGTTAGGGTTACGGTTGGGTTAGGGTTAGGTGTAGGTGTTATAGATAGGTGTTAGGGTTAGGGTTAGGGTTAGGGTTTCGTTAGGGTTAGGGTCAGGGAAGGGTTTGGTTAGTGTTAGGGTTTGGGTTAGGATTAGGGTTAGGTTTAAGTTTAGGGTTAGTTTTATGGTTAGGGTTAGGGTAAAGGGTTATTGTTAGGGTTAGGCTTATGGTTTAAGGTTAGGCTTAGGGTAGGGTTAGATTTATGTTTAGGTTTAGGCTGGGTCCTCCATTACGATAAGGGTTAGAGTTAAGGTTATTTTTATGGGTTAGGTTTAGTGTTTAGTGTTAGGGGTTATGGTTAATGTTAGTGTTAGCGGTTAGGGTTAGATTTAGGGTCGAGGTTAGGGTTAGGGTTAGGATTAGGGTTAGGGTTAGGGTTAGGGTTAAGGTTAGGGATTAGGGTTGGGGTTAGGGTTAGGGTTACGGTTAGCGTTCGGGTTAGTGTTAGGGTTTAGGTTTAGTGTTAGGGTTAGGGTTATGGTTAGGGGTTATGTTTAGTCTTAGCGTTAGAGTTATATTTTAAGCTTAGCGTTAGGGTTAGGGTTAGATTTATGTTTGGGTTTAGTGTGAGCCCACCATTAGGATAAGGGTTAGAATTATGCTTAAGTGTTATGTTTATGGGTTAGGTTTAGTGGTTATGGTTAGGGGTTAAGGTAAGGGTTAGGGTTAGAGTTAGGGTTAGGGGTTAGTGTTAGGGTTAGGGTTTGGTTAGAGTTAGGCTTAGAGTTAGGATAGGTTTGGGTTAGGGTTAGGGTTAAGGTTAGGCTCAGGGTTAGTGTTAGTTTTCGGGTTAGGGTTGGGGTTATAGTTAGGGTTACGGTTAAGAACAGGGTTAGGTTTAGGGTTAGGTTTAGGGTTAGGCTTAGGTTTAGCTTTGGGTTAGGGTTAGGATTAGAGTTAGGTTTAGGGTTAGTGTTTAGGGCAAGATTTAGGGTTAGGATTAAGTTTCAGGTTAGGCTTAGTTTTTGGGTAAGATATTAAGGTTTAGGATTAGAATTTAGCTGTAGAATAAGGGTTAGGATTAGTGTTATTGTTAGGGTTAGGGTTAAGGTTAGGGTTAGGGTTAGGGTTATGGTTAGAGTTAAGGGTTAGGGTTTGTGTTAGGGTTAAGGTTAGATGTTATGGTAAGGTTTATGTTTAGGGTTAGGGTTAGGGTTAGTGTTATTGTTAGGGTCAGGGTTAGGGTTAAGTTTAGGGTTAGTGTGAGGTTTAGTGTTAGGTGTTAGGGTTAGGGTTAGGGTTAGGGTTAGGGTTAGGGTTAGTTTTGGCTTAGGATTAGGTTTAGGGTTAGAGTTAGGTTTAGGGTTAGGGTTAGGATTAGGTTTAGGCCATTAGGCTTATGGTCATTTGGTTTAGGGTTAGGGTTAGGGTTATGGTTAAGTGGTATGTTTATGGGTTACGGTTAGGGGATAGGTTTAGGAGTTAGGGTTTTTTTGTTAGTGTTTGGATTAGGGTCAGTGTTAGTGTTGGTGTTTGTGTTTAGGGCAAGGTTTAGGATTAAGTTTCAGGTCAGGCTTAGTTTTTGGGTTAGAGATTAAGGTTAGGTTTAGTATTAGTATTAGACTTTTGTTTTAGAATAATGGTTAGGATTAGGTTTAGTGTTGGTGTTATTGTTGGTTTAGGGTTAGTGTGCCATTAGGGTCAGGGCCAGGTCATTAGGCTTAGTGTCGTTTCTGTTAGGGTTAAGGGTTAGATTTAGGTGTTAGAGTTAGGGTTATTTTTAGAGTTAGGGTGAGGGTGAGGGTTAGGGTTAGTGTTATGGTTAGGGTTATTTTTAGAGTTAGAGTGAGGGTTAGGGTTAGGGTTAGATTTATGTTTAGGACTAGGGTGGGCCCACCATTAGGATAAGGGTTTGAGTTATATTTAAGTATTATATTTATGGGTTAGGGTTACGGGTTAGGGTTAAGAGATAGGGTTTTGTGTTAGTGTTTATTAGTGTTAGTGTTAGTGTCGGTGTTAGTTTTTAGGGTAAGGTTTAGAGCTAGGATTAAGTTTTAGGATAGGGTTATTTTTTGTTTTAGAGATTAAGTTTAGGTTTAGGATACTCTTTAGTTGTAGAATAACAGTTAGGATTACGGTTAGTGTTAGGGGTAGGGTTAAGAGTTATGTTTAGTGTTTGGTTTTGGATTAGGGTTAGACATATGGTTAGGGTTACGGGGTTTGTGCTAGTGTTAGGGTTAAGGTTAGGGATAGGGTTATGGTTAGGGTTAGGGGTTATGGTTAGGGTTATGTGTTAGGGTTAGGGTTAGAGTTTGGTTAGGGTTAGGTTTATTGTTAGATTTAGGGTTAGGTTTAGATTAAGTGTTTGGTTTAGGGTTAGGTATAGTTTTAGGGTTAGTTTTAGAGTTAGGTTTAGGGTTAGGATTAGATTTATGTTTAGTTTTAGGGTGGGCCCACCATTAGGATAAGTTTTAGAGTTATGGTTAAGTGTTATGTTTATGGGTTAGGGAGAGGTGTTATGCTTAGGGGTTAGGGTTTTGTGTTAGTGTTTGGATTAAGGTTAGTGTTAGATTTGGTCTTAGTGTTTAGGGCAATGTTTAGGGTTGGGATTAATTTTCAGGTTAGGCTTATTTTTTGGGTTAGAAATTAAGGTTAGGTTTAGCTTTAGGATTAGACTATATTTGTCGAATAAGGGTTAATATTAGGGTTAGGGTTAAGAGTTATCTTTAGGGTTAGGTTTTGGATTAGGGTTAGGGATATGATTAGAGTTATGGGGTTAGTGTTAGGGTTAAGGTTAGGGTTATTGTTAAGGTTTAGAGTTAGGTGTTAGGGTTAGGGTTATTGTTAGAGTTCGAGTTAGAGTTAGGTTTAGGGTTAGGGTTAGGGTTTGTATAGGGTTAGGCTTAGAGTTAGGTTTAGGGTTAGGTTTAGGGTCAGGGTTAGGGTTAGGTTTAGGGTTAGGGTTAGGTTTAGGGT
Organism: Clamator glandarius; assembly: GCA_033459285.1. Taxonomy (NCBI): domain Eukaryota; kingdom Metazoa; phylum Chordata; class Aves; order Cuculiformes; family Cuculidae; genus Clamator; species Clamator glandarius. The sequence goes on from JAUNZM010001634.1 coordinate 569,413, forward strand.
TAGGGTTAGGGTTAGGGTTAGAGTCAGGGTAAGGGTCAGGTTTAGGGTTAGGTTTAGGGTTAGAGTTAGGGTTAGGTTTAGGTTTAGGGTTAGGGTTAGTGCTAAGTTTATTGTTAGGGGTTAGGTTTAGAGTTAGTGTTAAGTTTATTGTTATGGGTTTGGGTAGGGTTAGGGTTAGTTTTAGATTTATGTTTAGGTTTAGTGTGGGCCCACGATTATTATAAGGGTTATAGATATTTTTAATGTTTTGTTTATGGGTTAGGGTTAGTGTTTAGTTTTAGGTGTTAGAGCTTTGTGTTTGTGTTTTGATTACGGTTAATTTTAGTGTTGTGTTAGTGTTTAGGGCAAGATTTAGGATTAGGATTAAGTTTCACGTTAGGCTTATTTTTTTCATTAGAGATTAAGGTTATGTTTAGGTTTAGGATTAGACTTTAGTTGTAGAATACAGTTTAGGATTAGTGTTAGTATTAGGGTTAGGGTTAAGAGTTATGTTTAGCGTAAGGGTTTGGATTAGGGTTAGGGATAGGGTTAGGGGGTTAGGGTTAGGGTTAGGGTTAGAAATAGGGTTAATATTAAGGTTAGGATTAGGTGTTAGGGTTAGGGTTAGGGTGAGGTTTAGGTTTAATGTTAGGGTTCGGATTAGGGTTAGGTAAGGGTTAGATTTAGGGCTAGGGTTAGGGATAGGGTTAGGGTTAGGGGGTTAGTGTTACTGTTAGGGTTAGAGTTAGGCTTAGTATTATGCATAGGGTTGGGTCAGCGTTAGTGTACCATTAGGGTTATGATTCGGGTTAAGGTTAGGCCATTAGGCTTAGGGTCATTTGGGTTAGGGTTAGAGTCAGGGTTAGGGTTAGGGTTAGGTTTAAGGTTAGGGTTGGGTTAGTGTCAGTGTTTGGGTTAAGGTTAGAGTTAGGATTAGGTTTAGGGTTAGTGTTAGGGTTAGAGATTATGGTTAGGGTTAGTGTAAATTTTAGGGTAAGGTGTTAGTGTTAGGGTTAGGGTTAGGGTTAGGGTAAGTGTTATGGTTAGGGTCATTATGGTTAGGGTTAGGTTTAGGGTTAGGGATAGGATTGCGTTTAGGGTTAAGGGTTAGGTTTACGGTTAGGGTTAGTGTTAGGGTTGGGTTAGGATTAATGTTAGGGTTTAGAGTTAGATGTTAGGGTTAGGGTTTGGGTTAGGGTTAGGGTTAGGGTTAGGATTAGGGTTAGGGTTTAGAGTTAGGTGTTAGGGTTAGGGATAGTGTTAGGTTTAGGTGTTAGGGTTTTTGTTAGGGTTATGTTTGGGTTGGGGATATGGTTAGGGTTAGGGATAGGGTTAGGTCCGTTAGGGTTAATGTTAGGGTTTGGGTTGGGTTAGGGATATGGTTAATGTTACATTTAGTGTCATTATGGTTAGGTTTAGAGTTAGTGTTAGGGTTAGGTTTGGGGTTAGGGGTTACGGTTAGGGTTAGGGTTAGGGATATGGTTAGTGTGAGGGTTTGGTTAGGGTTAGGGTTAGGGTAAGGTATAAGGGTTAGAGTTAGGTGTTAGGGTTAGGGGTTAGATTTTGTGTTAGTATTAGTGTTAGAGTTAGGTTTAGAGTTAAATTTAGGGTTAGTGTTAAGGTTATTGTTAGGTTTAGATATATGTTTAGGATTAGGGTGGGCCCACAATTAGGATAAGGGTTTGAATTATAGGTAAGTGTTATGTTTATGGGTTAGGGTTAATGGTTAGGGTTTTATGTTAGTGTTTTGATTAAGGATAGTGTTATTGTTGGGTTTAGTGTTTAGGGCAAGGTTTAGGGCTAGGATTAAGTTTCATGTTAGGCTTAGTTTTGGGGTGAGAAATTAAGGTTATATTTAGTTTTAGGATTAGTCTTTAGTTGTAGAATAATGGTTAGTATTAGTGTTAGGGTTAAGAGTTATGTTTAGGGTTAGGGTTTGGATTAGGGTTAGGGATATGGTTAAGGTTAGGGTTAGGGGGTTTGGGTTATTGTTAGGGTTAAGGTTAGGGTTTGGGTTATAGTTAGGGTTAGGGGTTAGGGTTGGGGTTAGGGTTAGGGTTAGGGTTAGGGCTTGTGGAGAGCATTATTCAGGCCTGGTTAACAGAAAAGGGACACAGCCAGACCAGCTTAGTTAGAATGCCTGAATTAGGTGAGAATTTGCCCAAGGACACAATGTCCTTGAGATAAGGGACTGCCTGCAGCTGCACATAAACAGGGTGAAAATAGAGAATGTATTAATCACAAGAATGTAGAAAGAAAAAGCTATGAAGGAGGAGCGGGCTTGTAATCTGTAACCTATAGTGAGCTCAGCTTTTGCAATATGTATGAGGCTAATTAACAACTGTATTTAACTAGCTGTGATCTCTAATAAAATTGAGACTTGCTGATGACCACCTGGTGTCTGCATTCTCCTTTCGCCGACAAGGGCTAGAGTTAGGATTCGTGTTATGGTTATGGTTAGAGTTGGGTTAGGGTTAGGTTTAGGGTTAGGGTTTTGGTTAGGTTTAGTTATAGGTTTAGGGTTAGGGGGTTAGGGTTAGGGTCAGGTTTAGTGTTAGTGTTAGTGTCGGTCCTAAATTAAAATAAGGGTTAGTTTTATGTTTAGGGTTAGTGTGCCATTAGCGTTAGGGTTAGGCCATTAGGCTTAGGGTCATTTGGGTTAGGGTTAGGTTTAGGGTTATGGTTAGGTTTAGGGTTAGATATATATGTTTAGGTTTTGGGTGGGCCCACCATTAGGATAAGGGTTAGAGTTATGGTTAAGTTTTTTGTTTATGGGTTAGGGTTAGGTGTTAGGGTTAGGGTTTAGGGTTAGGTGTTAGGGTTTTGTGTTGGTGTTTGGATTACTGTTAGCATTAGAGATGCGATTAGTTTTTACGGCAAGGTTTAGTGTTAGGATTAATTTTCAGATTAGGCTTAGTTTTGGGGTTAGAGATTAAGTTTAGGATTAGCTTTAGGATTAAACTTTAGTTTTAGAATAAGGGTTAGGATTAGGGTTAGTGTTAGGGTTATGGTTAAGAGTGATGTTTAGGGTTAGGGTTTGGATTACGTTTAGGGATAGGGTTAGTGTTACGGTTAAGGTTAATGTTAGGGTTAGGGTCATTAGGGTTAGGGTTATATTTAGTGATTAGGGTTAGGGTTAAGGTTATGTTTAGGGTTAAGGTTAGTGTTAGTGTTAGGGTTAGATTTAGGGTTGATATAGGGTTACGGTTAAGGTTAGGGTTAGGTTTAGGGTTAGGGTTAGGGTTATGGTTAGGGTTAGGGTTAGGGTTAGGGTTAGGGTTAGGGTTAGGGTTAGGGTTAGGGTCAGGGTTAGGGTTAGGGTTAGGGTTAGGATTAGGGATAGGGTTAGGGTTATGTTTAGGATTAGGGGTTAGGGTTAGGGTTAAGTTAGGGTTAGGGGTTAGGGTTAGGGGTTAGGGTTAGGGTTAGATTTAGGTTTAAGGTGGTCCCACGACTTGTATAAGAGTTATAGTTATGGTTAAGTGTTATGTTTATTGTTAGGGTTAGGGGTTAGGGTTTTGTGTTAGTGTTTTGATTAGTGTTACTGTTAGTGTTTAGGGCAAGGTTTAGGGTTAGAATTAAGTTTCAGGTTAGGCTTAGTTAGGGTTAGTAATTAAGGTTACGATTAGGTTTAGGAATAGACTTAATTGTAGAATAAGTATTAGGATTAGGGTTATTGTTAGGGTTAGGGTTAAGAGTGATGTTTAGGGTTAGGGTTTGGATTAGGGTAAGGGTTAGGTTTAGGGTTTTGGTTAGGTTTGGGGTTAGGTTTAGGGTTACGGTAATGGTTGGGGTTAGGTTTAGTGTTAGTGTTAGGGTTAGGTTTAGGGTTAAATTTAGGTTTAGTGTTGGGTTAGGGTTAGGGTTATAGTTAGATTTATGTTTACGCTCAGGGTGGGCCAACCATTAGGATAAGTGTTATAATTATAATTATGTTTTATGTTTATGGGTTAGTGTTAATTTTAGGGTTAAGTTTATTGTTAGGGTTAGTGTTTGGATTAGGGTTAGTAATTCTTGCCCTGAACACTAAATCCAACACTAATACTAACTAGGATTAGTTTTCAGGTTAGGCTTATTTTTTGTGTTAGATATTAAGGTTAGGTTTATGTTTAGGATTAGACTTTAGTTGTAGAATAAGAGTTATGATTAGGGTTAGTGTTAGGGTAAGGTTTAAGAGGTATATTTAGGGTTAGGTTTTGGATTAGGGTTAGGGATATGGTTAGGGTTAGGGGGTTTGTTTAGTGTTAGGGTTAAGGTTAGGGTTAGGGTTAGGATTAGGGTTAGTGTTATGGTAAGTTTTTAGATGAATATTTAGGGTTAGGGTTTGGAATAGGGTTAGGGATATGGTTAGTGTTAGGTGGTTTGGGTTAGTGTTAGGGTTAAGGTTAGGGTTAGGTTTAGAGTTAGAGTTAGTGTTAGGTTTAGGGTTGAGTTTAGGGGTTAGGGTGATGGTTAGGGTTTGGGTTAGGGTTAAGGTTGGGTTTAGAGTTAGGATTGGGTTAGTTTTAGGGTTAGGGTCAATGTTAGGGTTAGGTTTAGTTTTAGGGCTAGGGGTTAGTCTTAGGGTTAGGGTTAGGTTTATTGTTAAGGTTTATTGTTAGGGTTAGTGTTAGGTTTAGGTTTAGGGTTAGGGTTAAATTTAGAGTTAGTGTTAGGTTTATGTTTAGGGTTAGGGTTAAATTTAGAGTTAGTGTTAGGGTTAAGGTTACATTTATGTTTAGTCTTAGGTTGGGTCCACGATTAGGATAAGGGTTAGAGTTATGAATAAGTGTTATGTTACTGGGTTAAAGTTAGGGTTTAGGGTTAGGGGTTAGGGTTAGGACTTTAGGGTTTTACATTAGTGTTTTGATTAGAGTTAGTGTTAGTGTTGGGGTTAGTGTTTAGGGCTAGGATTAAGTTTCAGGTTAGGTTTAGATTTTTGGTTAGAGATTAAGGTTAGATTTAGGGTTAGGATTAGACTTTAGTTGTGGAATAAGTGTTAGGGTTAAGGGTTGTATTTAGGGTTAGGGTTAGGGTTAAGGGTTGTATTTAGGGTTAGGGTTTCGATTAGAGTTAGGGATAGGGTTAGGGTGTTAGTATTAGGGTTAAAGTTAGGGTTATGTTTAGAGTTAGGGTTAGGCTTATGGTTAGATTTAGGGCTTAGGTTTAGGGTTAGGGTTAGGTTTGGGTTAGGGTTAGGTTTATTCCTAGTGTCAGGTTTTGGGTTAGGGTTAGGTTTAGGGTTGGATTTGGGTTAGGTTTAACGTTAGAGTTCGTGTTAGGGTTAGGGTTTGGGTTAGGCATAGGGTCATTTGGGTTAGGGTTATGGTTAGGGTTAAGGTTAGATTTATGTCTAAATTTATGTAGGCCAACGATTAGGATAAAGGTTAGAGTTATGGTTAAGTGTTATGTTTATGGGTTAGGGTTAGGGATTAGGATTAGGGTTTAGGGTTTTGTGTTAGTTTTTGGATTAGGGTTTAGTATTAGTGATGTGATTAGTGTTTAAGGCAAGGTTTAGTGTTAGGATTAATTTTCAGGTTAGGCTTAGTTTTTGGGTTAGAGATTAAGGTTAGGTTTATATTTACGATTAGATTTTAGTTGTAGAACAAGGGTTAGATTTAGGTTTAGTGTTAGGGTTAGGGTTAGCGTCATTAGGGTTAGGGTAAGTGTAAGGGTTACGGTTAGGGTTAGGGGTTAGGTTTAGGGTTAAGGTTAGGGTTAGGGTTAGGGTTTAGGGCTAGGATTCGAGTTAGGGTTAGTGTTAGGCTTAGGGTTAAGTTTAGGGTTAGGTGTTAGTTTTAGGGTTAGGGTTATTGTTATCTTTAGGATTATTGATAGGGTTAGGTTTAGGATTAGATTTATGTTTAGGTTTAGGGTGGGCCCACGATTAGTATAAAGGTTAGAGTTATTGTTAAGTGTTATGTTTATGGGTTAGGGTTAGCGGTTAGTGTTAGGGGTTAGGGTTTTGAGTTATTGTTTGGATTAGGGTTAGTGTTAGTGTTGGTGTTAGTGTTTAGGGCATGGTTTACGGTTAGGATTAAGTTTCAGGTTAGGTTTTCTTTTGGGTTTAGAGAATAAGGTTAGGATTAGGTTTAGAATTATACTTAATTGTATAATAAGTGTTAGGATTAGGGTTATTGTTAGGGTTAGGGTTAAGAGTGATATTTAGGATTAGGGTTTGGATTAGTGTTAGGGATAGTGTTAGAGTTAGGGGGTTAGGGTGATTTTTAGGTTTAGGGTTATGATTAGGGTTAGAGTTAGGTTTAGGTTTATGGTTAGGTTTGGGGTTAGAGTTAGTGTAAGGGTTAGGGTTAGTATTAGGGGTTAGGAGTAGGGTTAGGGGAAGGGTTAAGGTTAGGTTTAGGGTTTAGGGGTAGCGTGAGGGTTAGGGTTATGTTAGGGTTAGGGTTAGGATAGGGTTAGGGTTAGTTTTAGGGTTAGTGTTGGGTTAGGGTTAGTTTTAGGGTTAGGGTTAGGGTTAGAGTTAGTGTTAGGCTTAGGTTTGGGGTTTGTATTAGAGTTAGGGACTCGGTTAGTGTTAGGGGGTTAGGCTTAGTGTTAGGGTTAGAGTTAGGGATAGTTTTATTAGGGATAGGGTTATGGTTAGGATTGGGGTTAGGGGTTAGGTTTAGTGTTAAGGTTAGGGTTAGTTTTAGGGTTAGGGTTAGGTTTAGGTTTAGGGTTAGGTTTAGGTTTAGGGTTAGAGTTTGTTTAGTTTTAGGGTTAGGTTTAGGGTCAGGTTTAGTCTTCGGTATAAGGTTAGGTTGAGGTGTTAGTGTTAGTGTTAGTGTTAGGGCTGGGTTAGAGTTAGGGTTTGGGTAAGGGTAGTATTTATGTTTAAGTTTAGGTTGGGACCACCTTTAGGATAAGGGTTCGAGTTAGATTTAAGTGTTATGTTTAAAGGTTAGGGTTAGGGGTTAGGGTTAGTGGTTAGGGTTTTGTGTTAATGTTTGGAATAGGGTCAGTGTTAGTGTTGGGGTTAGTGTTTAGGGCAAGGTTTAGGGTTAGGATTAAGTTTCAGGTCAGGCTTAGTTTTTGGGTTAGAGATTATGGTTAGGTTTAGGTTTAGGATTAGACTTTAATTGTAGAATAAGTGTTAGGATTATGGTTAGTGTTAGGGTTAAGTGTTATGTTTAGGTTTAGGGTTTAGAATAGGGTTAGGGATAGTGTTAGGGCTAGGCATTTAGGGTTAATGTTAACGTTAGGGTTAGGGTTTAGTATTATGTTTAGGGTTAGAGTAATTTTTAGGGTTAGGGTTAAGTATAGGTGTTAGGGTTAGGTGTTAATGTTAGGGTTAGGACTATGTTCACGGTTATGGTTACATTTAAATTTAGGATTAGTGTTACAATTAGGGTTAGGATTAGGGTTAAGGTTGGGTTAGGATTACGTTTAGGCTTAGTGTTAGGGTTCGGGTTAGGGTTAGATTTAGGGTTTGGATTAGTGTTTGGGATAGGTTTAAATTTAGGGGGTTAGGGTTAGTTTTATGGTTTTGATTAGGGTTAGGGATAGGTTTAAATTTTGGGGGTTAGGGTTAGTGTTAGTGTTAGGGTTATGGTTAGGATTTGGTTAGGTTTAGTGTGCCATTAGTGTTAGGTTTAGAGTTAGGGTTATGCCATTAGTCTTATGGTCATTTGGGTTAGGGTTAGGGAAAGGGTTAGGTTTATGCTTAGGATTAGATTTCGATTTATCTTTAGGCTTAGGGTGGACCCACCATTACGATAAGGGTTAGAGTTATGGTTAATTGTTATGTTTATGCGTTAGGGTTAGGTGTTAGGGTTAGGAATTAGGGTTTTGTGTTAGTGTTTTAATTAGGGTTAGTTTTAGTGTTGGGGTTAGTGTTTAAAGCAAGGTTTAGGGTTAGGATTAAGTTTCTGGTTAGGCTTATTTTTTGGGTTATAATTTAAGGTTAGGTTTAGGTTTAGGATTAGAATTTAGTTGTAGAATAAGTGTTAGGGTTAGTGTTAGAGTTAGGGTTAAGATTTATGTTTAGTGTTAGTGTTTGGATTAGGGTTAGGGATAGGGTTATTTTAGGGGTTTAGGGTTAGGGTTAGGGTTAGGGTTAGGGTTAGGGATTGAGTCATTAGTGTTAGGGTTAGGGTAAGGATTAGGCTTAGGATTAGGGTTAATATTAGGGTTAGGGTCAGGTTTATATTTAGGTTTAGGGGTTTGAGTTAGGTGTTAGGGTTAGGATTAGTGTTAGGGTTATTGTTAGAGTTAGGGTTAGGTTTATGGTTAAGTTTAGGGTTAGGTTTTGGATAGGGTTAGGGTTAGGGTTAGGTTTAGGCTTCAGGTTCGGGTTAGTGTCAAGGTTAAATTAGGTTTTGGGTTAGGGTTAGGGTTAGAGTTAGGGTTAGGGTTAGAGTTAGGGTTAGGTTTGGTGTTAGGGTTAGGGTTAAGGTCAGATTTATATTTAGTTTTAGGGTGGGCCCACGATTAGGGTGAGGGTTAGAGGAATGGTTAAGTTTTATGATTATCGTTTAGGGTTATGGGTTAGGTTTTGCTTTTAGGGTTTTGTGTTAATGTTTTATTTAGGGTTAGTTTTAGTGTTGGGGTTAGTATTTAGGTCAAGGTTTTGGGTTAGGATTAAGTTTCAGATTAGACATAATTTTTGGGTTAGAGATTAAGGTCAGGTTTAGGTTTAGGGTTAGACTTTATTTGTAGAAAAAGGGTTAGGATTAGGGTTAATGTTAGGGTTAGGGTTAAGAGATATGTTTAGGGTTAGGGTTAGGGTTAAGAGATATGTTTAGGGTTAGGGTTTGGATTCGGTTTAGGGATAGGGTTAAGGTTAGGAGTTTAGGGTTAGTGTTAGGGTTTGGGTTAGGTTTAGGGTTAGGGTTAGGATTAGGGTTAGGGTTAGGGTTAGGTATGGGGTTAGGGTTAGTTTAAGGGTCAGGGTTACATTTTGGGGGTTAGGTTTATGGTTAAGATTAGTCTTACGGTTAGGGTGAGGGGTAGGGTTAGGGTTAGTGATAGGGTTAGCGTTAGGTTTGGAGTAGGGTTAGGGTTAGGGTTAGGGTTAGGGTTAGGGTTAGGGTTAGGGTTAGGGTTTTGGTTAGAGTTAGGGTTAGGTTTAGCAGTTAAGTTTAGGTTTAGTGTTAACGTTCGGGATAGGGGTTAGGGTTTCGTTAGTGTTCGAGTTAGGGTTATGGTTAGTGTTAAGTTTATTGATTTAGGGTTAGGGTTAGATTTAGTGTTAGGGTTAGGGTTAGGGTTATTGTTTTAGCGTTAGGATTATGGTTAGGGTTAAGTTTAGGGTTAGGGGTTAGGGTTAGGCTTAGATTTAGGGTTAGGGTTAGGGGTTAGGGTTAGTGTGAAGTTTATTGTTACGTGTTAGGGTTAGGTTTAGCCTTGGGGTTAGGGTTAGGGTTAGTATTAGTTTTAATTTTAGATTTAGGGTGGGCTCACGATTAGGATAAGGGTTTGAGTTATGGTTAAGGTTTATGATTATGGGTTAGGGGTTAGGTTTAGCGGTTAGGGTTTTGTGTTAGTGTTTTTATTAGGGTTAGTTTTAATGTTGGGGTTAGTGTTTAAAGCAAGGTTTAGCGTTAGGATTAAGTTTCTGGTTACGCGTAGTTTTTGCGTTATAAATTAAGGTAAGGTTTAGGTTTATTATAAGAATTTAGTTGTAGAGTAATTGTTAGGATTAGGGTTAGAGTAAGGTTTAGGGTTAAGATTTATGTTTAGGGTGGCCCACGATTAGGGTAAGTGCCCACAATTAGGTAAGTAATGGTTAAGTTTATGATTATGTTTTAGGGTTAGGGGTTAGGTTTTGGGGTTAGGGTTTTGTGTTAATATTTTGATTAGGGTTAGTTTTAGTGTTGGGGTTAGTGTTTAGGATAAGGTTTAGGGTAAGGATTAAGTTTCAGATTAGACTTAAGTTTTGGGTTAGAGATTAAGGTTAGTTTTAGGTTTAGGATTAGACTTTAGTTATAGAATAAGGGTTAGGATTAGGGTTAATGTTAGGGTTAAGGTTAAGAGTTTAGGGATAGGGTTAGGGTTAGGAGTTTAGTGTTAGTGTTAGGGTTAGGGTTAGGTTTAGGGTTAGGGTTAGGGTTATGGTTAGGGATGGGTTTAGGGTTAGAGTTAGTTTAAGGATTAGGGTAAGGGTTATGTTTAGGGGATAGGATTAGCTTTAAGATTAGTGTTAGGGTTAGGGTTAGGGTTAGGGTTAGATTTAGGGTTAGGAGTAGGGTTAGGAGTTAGGGTTAGTATTAGGGTTAGGGTTAGGGATATGGTTAGGGTTAGGATTAAATTTAGGTTTTGTGTTAGGGTTCAGGTTAGGGTTAAAGTTAGGGTTGGGTTTTGTTTAGTTTCTGGGTTAGAGTTAGATTTAGGGTTATTGTTATGGTTAGGGTAGGGTTAGGGTTAGTGTGCGGTTAGGGTTAGGGTTAGGGTTAAGGTTAGGCGATTAGTGATAGGGACATTTGGGTTAGGGTTAGGATTAGGGTTAGGATTAAGGTTAGGGTTAGAGTTAGGGTTAAGGTTATGGGTTACGGTTAGAGTTAGTGTTAATTTTGGGGTTAGGAGTTAGGGTTAGTGTTAGGGTAAGTGTTATAGATAGGGTCATTAGGGTTAAGGTTAGTGTTAGGGGCAGGGTTAGGGTTAGGGACAGGTTTAGGTTTAGGGTTGGGTTTAGGCTTTAGGGTAAGGGTTACGTTTAATATAAGGATTAGCTTTAGGTTAGGTTTAGGTTTAGGGTTTAGAGTTAGGAGTTAGGGTTCGGGTTAGGTTTAGGGTTATTGCTCGGGTTAGTGTTAGGTTAGTGTTAGGGTTAGGTGTTACGGTTAGGGTTTGAGTTAGGATTGGGTCAGGGATAGGGTTAGGATTAGGGTTAGGTTTAGGGTTATGGTTAGGGATGGGTTTAGGGTAGGTTTATGGTTTGGGATGGGGTTAGGCTTAGGGTAGGTAAAGGGTTAGAGTTAGGGTTAGTGTTACTTTTAGGGTTTAGGGTTAGTGTTACTTTTAGGGATTAGGGTTAGGGTTAAGATTAGTGTTAGGGTTAGAGTTAGGCTTAGGGTTAGGTTTAGGGGTTAGGGTCAGGGGTAGGGTTAGGGGTTAGGGTTAATGCCAGGGTTATGATTAGGATTCGCTTAGGCTAAGGTTTAGGTTTAGGTTTAGTGTTAGGGTTCGGGTTTGGGTTAAGGTTAGGGTTGGGTTATGGTTAGGTTTAGGGTTAGGGTTAGGTTTAGATTTAGGGTTTGGATTAGGTAAGGAATAGGGTTAGGGTTAGGGGTTTAGGATTAATGTTAGAATTAGAGTTATGGTTAGTGTTATGGTTAGTTTTAAGTTAGGGTTAGTGTGCCATTAAGGTTAGGGTTAGGGTTAAGTTTAGGCGATTAGGCTTAGGGTCATTTGGGTTAGGGTTATGGTTAGGGTAAGGGTTATGGTTAGGTTTGGGTTTAAGGTTAAGGTTAAGGGTTACGGTTAGTATTATTGTTAGGGTTGGGTTAGGATTAGGGTGAGGATTTAGAGTTAGGTGTTATGGCTGGGGTTTTGTTTAGGGTTAGGCTTAGTGTTAGGGTTTGATTAGTTTTAGGGTTAGGTGTTAGGGTTAGAGGTAGGGTTGGGTTAGGGATAGCATTAGGGTTAGGTTTAGGGTTAGGTTTAGGGTCGTTAGGGTTAGGGTTAGGTTTACGGTTAATGTTACATTTAGGGTTGGGTCAGGGTTAGGGTTAGGGTTAGGGTTAAGGGTTTGAGTTAGATGTTAGTGTTATGGTTAGGGTTAGGTTTTGGTTTTGTGTCAGGGTTAGGATTAAGGGTTAGAGTTAGATGTTAGTGTTATGGTTAGGGTTAGGTTTTGGTTTCGTGTTAGGGTTAATGTTAGGTTTAGTGTTAGGGTTATGGTTAGGGTTAGGTTTAGGATTAAAGTTAAGTGTAGGGTTAGGGTTTAGGTTTGGGTTAGGGTTAGATTTATGTTTAGGATTAGGGTGGGCCCACCATTACGATAAGGGTTAGAATTATAGTTAAGTATTATGTTATTGGTTAGGGTTAGGGTTTAGGGTTATGAGTTACTGCTTCGTGTTATTGTTGTGAATAGGGTTAGTGTTATAGTTGGGGTTAGTGTTTAGGGCAAGGTTTAGGGCTAGGATTAAGTTTTAGGTTAGGCTTAGTTTTTGGGTTAGAGATTAAGGTAAGTTTTAGGTTTAGGATAAGACTTTAATGTAGAATAAGGGCTAGGATTAGGGTTAGTGTTAAGGTTAGGGTTAAGAGATATGTTTAGGTTTAAGGTTTGGATTAGGGTTCAGGATATGGTTAGGGTTAGTGGGTTTAGGTTAATGTTAAGGTTAAGGTTCGGGTAGGGTTATGGTTAGGGTTATGGGTTAGGTTTAGGGTTATGGTTTGGTTAGTGTTAGGTTTAAGGTTAGGGTTAGGGTTAAGGTTAGGGTTAGGGTTAGGGTTAGGGTTAGGGTTAGGGTTAGGTTTATGGTTAGGTTTAGGGTTAGGGGCAGGGTTAGGGTTGGTTTTAGGGTTAAGGTTAAGTGTTACGGTTAATTATAGGGGCAGGGTTAGGGTTGGTTTTAGGGTTAAGGTTAAGTGTTACGGTTAATTATAGGGGCAGGGTTGGGTTGGGATTAGGGTTACTGTTTAGAGTTATGGGTTAGGGTTAGGGTTAGGGTTGGGTTACGGTTAGGGTGAGTGTTAGGGTTAAGGGTTAGTGTTATGTTTAGTGTTATTGTTAGGGTTAGGGTTGTGTTATGCTTTAGGGTTAGTGTTAGGGTTAGAGTTAGAATTTAGGGTTAGGGATAGGGTTAGAAGTTAGGGTTAGGGTTAGGGTTCGGGCTAGAATTAGGGTTCAGTTTAGTGTTAGTGTGCCATTAGATTTAGGGTTAGGGTTAGGGTTAGGGTTAGGGTTAGGCAATTAGGCTTAGGGTCATTTGGGTTAGGGTTAGGGTTAAGGTAATGGTTAGGGTTAGATTTATTTTTATGTTTAGGGTGGGCCCCCCATTACGATCAGGGTTAGAGTTATGGTTAAGTGTTATATTTATGGATTAGGGTTAGGGGTTAGTGTTAAGTGTTAGGGTTTTATTTTCGTGTTTTGATTAGGAATAGTGTTAGTGTTGGGGTTAGTGTTTAGACTAAGGTTTAGTGTTAGGATTAAGTTTCAGGTTAGGCTTAGTTTTTTGATTAGAGGTTAAGGTTGGGATGAGATTTTGGATTAGACTTTAGTTATAGAATAAGGGTTAGGATTAGGGTTAGTGTTAGGGATAGGATTAAGTATGATTTTTAGGGTTAGGGTCTTGATTAGGGTTAGGGATATGGTTAGGGTTAGGAGGTTAGAGTTAGTGTTAGTGTTAGGGTTAGGATTAGGATTAGGGTTAGGGTTAAGTTTAGAGGTTAGGGTTAGTGGTTAGGGTTAGGGTTTGGGTTAAGGTTAGAGTTAGGCGTTAGTGGTAGGGTTAGGGTTAGGGTTAAAGGTTAGGGTTAGTGTTAGGGTTAGGGATTTGGTTAAGGTTAGGGATAGGGGCTATGGGTAGGGTTAGGGTTAGAGATAGGGTTAGTGTTAGGTGGTTAAGGTTAGTATTAGGGTTAGGGTTATTAGGATTAGGATTAGGGTTAGTGTTAGACTTAGGGTTAGGGTTAGAGTTAGGTTTAAGGGTTAGTGTTAGGGTTAGTGTTAGACTTAGGGTTAGGGTTAGGGATAGGGTTAGGGTTAGTGTTAGGGTTAGGGTTAAGGGTAATGGTTAGTTGTTATGGTTAGGGTAAGGGTTAGTCTTAGCGTTATGGTTAGGGTTATTGTTAGAGTTAGCTTTAGGATTAGATTTAAGGTTATGGTTAAGGTTGGGATAAGTTTAGGGTTAGAATTAGGTTTAGGTTTAGGGTCAGGGTTAGGTTCAGTGTTAGGGTTAGAGTTGGGTTAGGGTTTGGGTTAGGGATAAGATTAGGTGATAGGGTTAGGGTTATGTTTGGTGTTAGGTTTAGGTTTAGTGTTAGGTTTCGGTTTAGGTTTAGGATTAGTGTTAAGTTATGATTTGGTTTAGGCTTAAGGTTAGGGTTAGGGTTAGGGTTAGAGTTATGGTTAGGATTAGGGTTAGGATTAGGTTTAGGGATAAGGTTAGGGATAGGGTCATTAGGTTTAGGGTTAATTTTGGTGTTAGGTTTAGGGTTAGCGTTAGGGTTGGTGTTAGGGGATAGGGTTAGGTTTAGGATTAGGTTCAGGTTAGGTTAGGGGTTACATTTAGGGTTAGGGTGAGGGTTAGTGTTAGGGCTGTGGTTAGGGTTGGGGTTAGGGGTTATGGTTAGTGTTAAGGTTCGGGTTAGGTTTAGGGTTAGGGTTAGTGTTAGGTCTAAGATTATTGTTATGGTTAGTGTTAGGGTTAGTGTTAGGGTTAGGGTTAGGGTTAGGTTTAGGTTTAAAGTTAGGTTTTTGGGTTAGATTTAAGTTTATGTTTAGGGTTGGACCACCATTAGGATAAGGGCTAAAGTTCTGTTTTCGTGTTTTGTTTATGGGTTAGTGTTAAGTGTTAGGGCTAGCGGTTAGGGTTTTGTGTTAGTGATTGGATTAGGGTTAGTGTTAGTGTTGGGATTAGTGTTTAGCACAAGGTTTAGGGTTAGGATTAAGTTTCAGGTTAGGCTTAGTGTTTGGGTTAGAGATTAAGTTTAGTTTTAGATTTAGGATTAGACTTTAGTTGTAGAATAAGGGTTAGGATCAGGGTTAGTGTTAGGGTTAGGGTTTAGAGTTATGTTTAGGCTTAGTGTTTGGATTAGGTATAGGGATAGTGTTAGGGGGTTAGGTTGTTAGGGTTAGGGTTATTTTTACTGTCATAAGGGTTAGGGTTAGGGGTTAGGTTTAGGGGTAGGTTAAGGGTTAGTGTTGGGTTAGGGTTAGGGGTTAGGGTTAGTGTTAGGGTTGGTTTAAGAGTTATGTTTAGTGTTGGGGTTTGTATTAGGGATAGTTATAGTGTTAGGTTTATGGTTATGGTTAGGGTCATTAGGGATAGGGTTAGGGGTAAGGTTTTGGTTAGGGTAATGGTTAGGGTTGGATTAGGGTTAGGGATAAGTTTAGGGCTTTGAGTTAGCATTAGTGTTAGTGTAAGCATTAGGTTTAAGGTCATTGGGATTAGGGTTAGTGTTAGTGTTAGGGTTAGGGTCATTAGGGTTAGGGTTAGGGTTAGGGTTAGGGTTAGGGTTAGGGTTAGGGTTAGGGTTAGGGTTAGGGTTATGGTTAGGGTTAAGTTTAGGGTTAGGTTTAGGTTTAGTGTTAGGTTTAGTTTTAGGGTTAGGTTTAGGGTTAGGTTTACGTTAGGTTTAGAGTTAGGGTTAGGGTTAGGGTTGGGGTTAGGGTTAGGGTTAGGGTTAGGGTTAGGGTTAGGGTTAGGGTTAGGGTTATGTTTAAGGTTAGCGTCATTAGGGTTAGGGTTTAGTTTGGGGTTAGTGTTACGGTTAGTGTTAGGGTTACGATTATTTTTAGGGTTAGGGTTAGATTCAGATGTTAGGGTTATGGTTAGGGTCAGTATTAAGGTTTGTGTTAGGGTTAGGGTTAATGTTAGGGTTAGTGTTAGGGTTATGGTTAGGGTTAGGTTTAGTGTTAAAGTTAAGGTTAGGGTTAGAGTTAGTGTTAGATTTATATTTAGGATTAGAGTGCGTCCACCATTAGGATAAGGGTTAGAATTATAGATATGTATTATGTTTATGGGTTAGGGGTTAATGTTATGAGTTAGGGTTTTGTGTTAGTGTTTGGATTAGGGTTAGTGTTAGTGTTGGGGTTAGTGTTTAGGCCAAGGTTTGGGGCTAGGATTAAGTTTCAGGTTAGGCTTATATTTTGGGTTAGAGATTAAGGATAGGTTTAGGTTTAGGATTCGACTTTATTTGTAGAATAAGTGTTTGGATTAGGGTTAGTTTTAGGGTTAGGGTTAAGGGTTATGTTAGGTATAGGTGTTGGATTAGTGTTAGGGATTGTGTTAGTGGGTTACGGTTAGTGTTAGGGTTAGGGTTACGGTTGGGGTTATTTTTGGTTAGGATTACTGTGAGGGTTAGGGTTAAGGGTTAGTGTTTGATGTTAGGGTTAGTATTAGGGTTAGGGTTAGAGTTAGGGATAAGGGTTAGGCGTTAGAGGTAGGTGTTAGGGTTAGGATTAATGTTAGGTTTAGGGTTAGTGTTAGGGTTTGGGTTAGGGTTAGGGTTAGGGTTAAGGTTAAGGTTAGGGTTAGGTTTACTGTTAGGTTTAGGTTTATTGTTAGGTTTAGTTTTAGGGTTAGTGTTAGGGTTTGGGTTGGGGTTAGGGCTAGGTTTTGGTTAAGGGTTAGGGTTAGGGTTACGTTTAGGGGTTAGGGTTAGGGTTACATTTAGGGATTAGGGTTAGGGTTAAGATTAGTGTTAAATTTAGTGGTAATGTTAGGGTTTGGTTTAGGGTGAGGGTTAGGGGTTAGAGTTAGTGTTAAGATTAGTGTTAGGATTAGGGTTACGTTTAGTGTTAGATTTAGGAGTTAGAGGTAAGGTTAGGGATAGGGTTAGGGTTTAGGTTTAGGGTTTGGTTTAGATTTGGTTTAGAGTTAGATTTAGGTTTAGGTTTAGTGTTAGGGTTTTCGTTCATGTTAAGTTTAGGGTTGGGTTATGGTTAGGTTTAGGGTTAGGGTTAGTGTTAGGGTTAGGGTTAGGGGTTAGGGGTAGTGTTAGAGTTAGGAATAGGTTTAGTATTAGGTTTAGGGTTAGAGTTAGATTTAGTGTTAATGTAAGGGTTAGGGTTAGGTGTTAGGGTTAGGGTTACGGTTAGGGTTGGGTTAATGTTAGTGTGCCATTTGTGTTAGGGTTAGGGTTAGGCCATTAGGCTTAGAGTCTTTTCGGTTAGGGTTAGTGTTAGAGTTAGGGTTAGGGTTAGGTTTAGGGTTATGGTTCGAGTTAGGGTTAGGCTTAGGTTTAGGCGTTAGATTTAGGTGTTAGATTTAGGGTTAGTGTGAGGGTTATGTTTAGGGTTAGGGTTAGGGCTAGTTGTTAGGTTAGGGTTAGTGTTGGGTTAGTGTTAGGGTTATGGTTATGGTTAGGGTCGTTATGGTTAGGGTCATTATGGTTAGTGTTAGGATTAGGGTCAGGGTTAGGGTTAGAGTTGCAATTGGGATTTAGCGTTAGGGTTAGTTTTAGTGTTAGGTTTAGGTTTAGGGTCGGTCCTAAATTAAAATACGAGTTAGTTTTTGAGTTAGGGTTAGTGTGCCATTAGATTTAGGGTTAGGGTTAGGCCATTAGGTTTAGGGTCATTTGGGTTAGGGTTAGGGATAAGATTATGTTTAGTGTTAGGTTTAGATTTATTTTTATGTTTAGGATGGGCCCCCCATTACGATCAGGGTTAGAGTTATGGTTAAGTGTTATATTTATGGATTAGGGTTAGGGGTTAGTGTTAAAGGTTAGGTTTTTATTTTAGTGTTTTGATTAGGAATAGTGTTAGTGTTGGGGTTAGTGTTTAGCATATGGTTTAGGGTTAGGATTCAGTTTCAGGTTAGGCTTAGTTTTTGGGTTAGAGAATAAGATTTGGTTTAGGTTTAGGATTAGAATTTAGTTCTAGAATAATGATTAGGATTAGTGTTAGGAATAGGTTTAGGGTTGAGAATTATGTTTTGTGTTAGGGTTTGAATTAGAGTTAGGGATAGGGTTAGGGGGTTAGGTTTAGTGTTAGTGTTGGGGTTAGGGTTAGAGCCATTAGGGTTAGGGTAAGGGTTAGGTTAGGGTTAGGCGTTATGATTTTGGTTAATGTTAGGGTTAGGGTCAGGATTATGTTTAGTGTTAGGTTTAGGCGTTAGAGTTAGGTGTTAGGGTTTTGTTTAGTGTTAGGGTTATTGTTAGAGTTAGGGTTAGGTTAAGGGTTAGGTTTATTATAGGGTTAGGGTTACGGTTAGGGTCAGAGTTAGGGTTAGGTTTAGGGTTAGGTTTAGGGATAGGTTTAGGGTTAGGGTTAGTGTTAGGGTTAGAGTTAGGTTTAGTGTTATGTTGAGGTTTGGGTTACGGTTAGTGTGCCATTAGGATTTGATTTAGGGTTTGGATTAGGCTTAGGGTCATTTGGGTTAGGGTCAGGGTTATGGTTAGTGTCAGTGTTAGGGTTAGGGTTAGTGTTAGGGTTAGGGTTAAAGTTAGGATTAGGGTTAGGGTTAGGGTTAGGGTCATTAGGGTTAGGGTTAGGGTTAGGGTTAGGGTTAGGGTTAGGGTTAGGGTCGATAGGGTTAGGGTTAGGTTTAGTGTTAGGGTTAGGGTTGGGTTAGGTTCAATGTTAGGCTTAGGGTTAGTGTTACGGTTAGGTTTAAGTCAGGGTTAGAGTTAGGGGTTATGTTTAGTGTTAGGATCGTTAGGGTTAGGTTTGTGTCAGGGTTAGGTTTATAGTTATGATTAAGGGTTAGAATTAGGTGTTAGGATTATGGTTAGAGTTAGGTTCAGGGTTTGTGTTAGCGATAGGGTTAGTGTTAGTGTTAGGGTTAGTGTTGGTTTAGGGTTAGGGTTAGGGTTATAGCTTGATTTAAGGTTTGGGTTAGAGTTAGTGTTAGGGTTTGGATTAGGGTTAAGGATAGTGTTAGGGTTAGGATTAGGATCAGGGTTAGGGTTAGGTTTAGGGTTAGTGTTAGGTTTATGATTAGGGTTAGGGTTAGGGTTGGGTTAGGGTTAGGGTTATGGTTAGGGTTAAGGGTTATAATTAGGTGTTAGGGTTAGGGTTAGGTTTAGGTTTAGGTTTCGGTTTAGGGTTTGGGTGTGTTTATGTTTTAGGGTTAGTGTTATGTTTAGGGTTAGGGTTAGGGTTAGGGTTATTGTAAAGATTAAGGTTAGAGTTAGTTTTAGGTTTCTGGTTTGTGTTGGGATAGAGTTAAGTTTAGGGTTAGGGTTAGATTTATGTTTAGGCTTAGGGTGGTCCCACCATTAGGATAAGGGTTAAAGTTATGGTTAAGTGTTCTATTTATAGGGTAGGATTAGGGGTTAGAGTTAGCGGTTAGGGTTTTTTGTTTGTGTTTTGATTAGGATTAATGTTAGTGTTGGGGTTAGTGTTTATGGCAAGGTATAGACTTAGGGTTAATTTTCAGGTTAAGCTTAGGTTTTTGGGTTAGAGATTAAGGTTAGGTTTAAGGTTAGGGTTAGTGTTTGGTTAATGTTAGGGTTATGTGTTAGTGTTAGGGTTAGGTTAGGGCTGGGTTAGTGATTGCATTAGGGTTAGAGTTAGGGTTATGGTAGTTAGGATTAGGGTTAGGTTTAGGGTTAGGGTTTGGGTTACGGTTAGGGTTGGGTCAGGGTTAGGGTTAGGGTTATGGTTAAGTCTTAGAGTTAGGTGTTAGGGTTATGGTTAGGGTTAGGTTCAGGTTTCGTGTTCGGGTTATTGTTAGGGTTAAATTTAGGTTTAGTGTTAGGGTTAGTGTTAGGGTTATGTTTAGGTTTAAACAGGATTATGGTTATGGTTAGGGTTAGGTTTAGGGTTAGATTTATGTTTAGGCTTAGGGTGGGCCCACCATTAGTATAAGGGTTAGAATTATAATTAAGTATTATGTTTATGGGTTAGGGTTAGGGGTTAGGGTTAGGAGTTACGGTTTTGTGTTACTTTTTGAATACGGTTAGTGTTAGTGTTGCTTTTAGTGTTTAGGGCAAGGTTTAGGGCTATGATTAAGATTCAGGTTAGTCTTAGGTTTTTTGGTTAGAGATTAAGTTTATGTTTATTATTAATCTTTATTTGTAGAATAAGGGTTAGGATTAGGGTTAGCGTTAGGGTTAGGGTTAAGATTTATGTTTAGGGTTCGGGTTTAGAATAGAGGTTAGGGATATGGTTAGGGTTAGGAGGTTAGAGTTAGGGTTAAGTTTAACTTTAGGGCTCGGGTCATTAGGGTTAGGTTTAGGGTAAGTGTTAGTGTTATGGTTAAGGGTTAGGGTTAGGGTTAAGGTTAGGGTTAATGTTAGTGTTAGGGTTGGAGGTAAGAGTTAGGTATTAGGGTTAGTGTTAGGCTTAGGGTGATTTTTAGAGTTATAGTTAGGGTTATGGTTAGGGTTAGGATAGGTTAAGGGTTAGGGTTAGGTTTAGTATTTTGTTCTGGTTTAGGGTCAGAGTTTGGATTAGGGTTAGTGTTAGGGTTAGAGTTAGTGTTAGGGTCATGATTAGGGTTTAGGATTAGGTTTAGGGTTAGGGTTAAGTTTAGGGTTAGGGGTTAGTGTTAGGGTTAGGGTTAGTGTTAGATTTATGTTTAGGCTTAGAGTGGGCCCACGATTAGTAAAAGGGTTACAGTTATGGTTAAGTGTTATGTTTCTGGGGTAGGCTTAGGGTTTTGTGTTAGTGTTTTGATTAGGGTTAGTGTCAGTGTTGGGGTTAATGTTTAGTGCAAGGTGTAGGATTAGGATTAAGCTTCAGGTTAGGCTTAGGTTTTTGGGATAGAGATTAAGGTTAGGATTAGGTTTAGGATTACACTTTAGTGTTCTAATAAGGGTTAGGATTAGGGTTAATGTTAGGGTTAGGGTAAGAGTGATGTTTAGGGTTAGGGTTTGTATTAGGGGTAGGGATCGCGTTAGGGATAGGGGGTTAGCGTTAGTGTTAGGGTTAGGGTTAAGTTTAGGAGTTAGTGTTAGTGGTTAGGGTTAGGGTTTGGGCTAAGGTTGGGGTTAGGGGTTAGGGTTAGTGCTAGTGTTAGGATTAGGGTTAGAATTACGGTTAGGGGTTAGGATTAGTGTAAGCGTTAGGGTTAGTGTTAGTGTTAGGGTTAGGTTTAGGTTTAGGGTTAGGTGATAGAGTTATGGTTAGGGTTAGGTAAGGGTCAGGTTTAGGCTTAGTGTTAGGTTTTGTTTTAGGGATAGGGCTATGATTGCGTTAGGGTAGGTTTAGGGTTAGGATTAGGGATAGGGTTAGGGGGTTAGGGTTAGTTTTACGGTTAGAATTAAGGTTAGGGCTATGGTCAGGTTTGAGTTATGGTTAGTGTGCCATTACAGTTAGGGTTACGTTTAGCGTTATTGTAAGAGTTAGGGTTAGGGCTAGGGTTAGGGTTAGGGTTAGGGATAGGGATAGGGTTACAGTTAGATTTAGGATTAGGGTCAGGGTTAGGTTCAGGTTTTGGTTTAGGGTTAGGTTTAGGGTTAGATTTAGTGTTAGGATTAGGGGTTAGGATTAGGTTTAGGGTAAGGTTTTGGGATAGGGTTAGGGTTAGGGTTAAGTTTAGTGTTAGGGGTTATGGTTAAGTGTTATGTTTATGTGTTAGTGTTAGGGGTTAGGGTTTTCTTTTAGTGTTTGGATTAGGGTTAGTGTTAGTTTTGGGTTTAGTGTCTAGGGCAAGGTTTAGGGTTTGGATTAAGTTTCAGGTTAGGCTTAGTTTTTGGGTTAGAGGTTAAGATTAGGTTTAGATTTAGTATTAGATTTTCATTGTACAATAAGGGTTAGGATTAGGGTAAATTTTAGGGTTAGAGTTAAGAGTTGTGTTTAATGTTAGGGTTTGGTTTACGGTTAAAGATAGGGTTAGGGTTAGGGTTTGGTGTTCGTATATAGGGTTAGGATTAAGAGTTAGAATTAGGTGTTAGGGTTAGTGTTATATTTAGTGTTATGATTAGGGTTAGTGTTATGGTTAGTGTTAGTGTTAGGGTTAGAGTTAGGATTAGGTTTAGGGTTAAGGTTAGGTTTGGGGTTAGGGTTTAGGGTTAGGGTTAGGTTTAGGGTTAGGTTTGCCTTAGGGTTAGGGTTAGGGTTAGGGTTAGGTTTAGGGTTACGGTTAGGGTTAGGGTTAGGGTTAAGGGTTAGAGTTAGGTGTAAGGTTTATGGTTATGTTTAGGGTTAGGGTTCGGGTAAGGGTTAAGTTGGTGTTATGATTTAGGGTTAGTGTTAGTCTTAGGGTTATGTTTAGGGGTTAGTGTTAGGGTTAGGTCTAGTGGTTAGGGTTAGGTTTAGGGTTAGGTTTAGGGCTAGAGTTAGGTTTCGGGTTAGGGTTAGGGTTAGGGTTATGGTTAGAGTTAGGTTAGGGTTAGGGTTAGGGGGTTTGAGTTAGTGTCAGGTTTAGGGTTAGGGTCGGTCTAAAATTAAAATAAGGGTCAGTTTTTTGGTTAGGATTAATGTGCCATTACGGTTAGGGTTAAGGTTAGGCCATTAGTCTAAGGGTCGTTTATGTTAGAGTTAGGGTTAAGGTTATGGTTAGTGTTAGTGTTAGATTTATTTTTAGTTTTTGGGTGGGCCACCCATTAGGATAAGTGTTAGAGTTATGGTTAAGTTTTATGTTTATGGGTTAGAGTTATTGGTTAGGGTTATGGGTTAGGGTATTTTGTTAATGTTTGGACTAGGGTTAGTGTTAGTGTTGGGGTTAGTGTTTAGGGCAAGGTTTAGGGTTAGGATTAAATTTCAGGTTAGGTTTTGGTTTTGGGTTAGAGATTCAGGCTAGAATTATGTTTTGGATTAGACTTTAGCTGTAGAATAAAGGTTGGGATTAGTGTTAGTGTTAGGGATAGGGTTAGGGTTAGAGTCATTAGGGTTAGGGTTAGGGTTAGGGTTAGGGTAGGGTTAGGGATAGGGTTAGGGGTTAGGGTTACGGTTAATGTTAGGGTTAGTGTTATGTTTAGGGTTATGGTTGTGGGTTAGAGTTAGGTGTTAGTGTTAGTGTTAGGGTTATTGTTAGAGTAAGTGTTAGATTTAGGGTTAGATTTAGAATTAAGTTTAGCATAGGGCTAGGTTTAGGGTTAGGTTTAGGCTTCGGGTTAGGGTTAGGGCAGGGTTACGGTTAGGTTGATGGTTAGGGTTAGGGTTAGAGTTAGGTTTAGGGATAGGGGTTAAGGTTATGGTTAAGGTTAGGATTAGGTTTAGGGTTAGGTTTAGGATTAGAGTTAGGTTTAAATTTAGTGTTAGGGTTATTTGTTAGGGTTAGGTTTAAATTAAGGGTTAGGGTTTAGGGTTAGGGTTAGGGTTAGAGTTAGGTTTAGGGTTAGAGTTAGGGTTAGTGTTAGGGTTAGGGTTATGGTTAGGGTCATTAGGGTTAGGGGTTAGGGTTATGGTTAGTGTAAAGGTTGATGGTTAGGGTGATGGTTAGGGTTAGGGTTAGAGTTAGGTTTAGGGATAGGGGTTAAGGTTATGGTTAAGGTTAGGGTTAGGTTTAGGGTTAGGATTAGGATTAGAGTTAGGTTTAAATTTAGTGTTAGGTTTATTTGTTAGGGTTAGGTTTAAATTAAGGTTTAGGGTTTAGGGTTAGGGTTAGGGTTAGGGTTAGAGTTAGGTTTAAGGTTAGAGTTAGGCTTAGTGTTAGGGTTAGGGTTATGGTTAGGGTCATTAGGGTTAGGGTTAGGGGTTAGGGTTATGGTTAGTGTAAAGGTTAGTGTTGGGTTAGTGTTAGGGTTAGGGATATTTTTAGGGGTTAGGGTTAGTGTCAGGGTTAGGGTTAGTTTTAAGGTCATTAGGGTTAGGGGTTAGGGTTATGGTTAGGGTAAGGGTTAGTGTTCTGTTAGGGTTAGGGTTAGGTATAAATATATGGGTTAGGTTTATGATTAGTGTTAGGAGTAGCGTTAATGTCATTAAGTTAGGGTTAGGGTTAAGTTTAAGGTTCGCTTTAGGGTTAGGGTTAGGCATTAGAGTTAGGGAAATGTTTAGGTTTAAGGTAAGGTTTAGGGTTAGGTTTAGGCGTTAGGGTTAATTTTAGGGTTAAGGTTAGGGGTAGGTTTAGGGTTAGGGTTAGGTTTAGGATTAGGGTAGGTTTTGGATTAGGGTTAGTGATAGGATTACGGTTATGGGGTTAGGGGTAAGGGTTGGTCCAAAATTAAAATATGGGTTAGATTTAGCGTTACGTTTAGTGTGCCAATAGGGTTAGGGTTAGGCCATTAGACTTAGGGTCATTTTTGTTGTGGTTAGGGATTGGTTTAGGATTAGGGATAGGGTTAGAGTTAGGTGCTAGGGTTAGGGTAGGGTTAGGGTTAGGGTTTGGATTAGGGTTAGGGTTAGTGTTAGGTCTAGGGTTATTGTTAGAGTTAGGTTTAGGGGTTAGGGTTATGGTTAGGATTAAATTTAGGGCTAGTGTTAGGTTTCAGGTTAGGGTTAGTGTGCCCTTAGGTTTTGGGTTACGTTTATGGTTTGTATGGGGTTTAGGGTTAGAGTTTCTTTTTGTGTTAAGGTTTAGGGTTAAGGTTATGGGTAGGATTTGGTGTTAGGCTAGGTTTAGGGTAAGGTTTAGGGTTAGAGTTAAAGTTAGGGTTAAGTTTAGTGGTTAGAGTTAGTGTTAGAGGTTAGGGTTTGGGGTTTAGGGTTAGTGTTAGGGTTAGGGGGTTAGGGTTAGTGTTAGGGTTAGTGGTATGGGTTAGTTTTAGGGTTAAGCTTAGAGTTACTGTTAGGGTTTATGAATAGTTTTAGTGTTAGGGTTAGGTTTAGGGTTAGTGTTAATGTTATGTTTAGGTGTTAGGAGTTATGTTTAGGTTTATGGTTAGGTTACAGTTTGGAATAAGGTTAGGGATAGGGTTAGGGTTAGGTTTAGGTTTAGGGTTAGGGTTAGGGTTAGTGTCATGTTTAGGTTAAGAGTTGTTCCAAAATTAAAATAAGAGTTAGGTCTATGGTTTGGTTAGTGTGCCATTAAGGTTAGAGTTAGGGTTAGGGTTAGAGTTAGATTTAGGTTTAGGTTTAGGGTGGGCCCACCATTAGTATAAGGGTTAGAGTTATTTTTATGATTTAAGGTTAGGAGTTAGGCTTAGGAGTTAGGCTTAGGAGTTATGGTTTTGTTTTAGTCTTTGGATTAGGGTTAGAGTTAGTGTTGGAATTAGTGTTTAGTACAAGATTTAGGGTTAGGATTAAGTTTCAGATTAGGCTTAGTTTTTGGGTTAGAGATTAAGGTTAGGTTTAGGTTTAGGATTAGACTTTAGTTGTAGAATAATTTTAGGATTGGTGTTAATGTTAGGGTTAGGGTTAAGAGTTATGTTTAGGGTTAGTGTTTGGGTAAGGGTTAGGTTTAGTAGGTATGGGTTAGTGTTAGAATTAGGGTTAGGGTCATTAGGGTTAGGTTATGTTTTAGAATTAGGTGTAGGATTAGGGTTAGGGGTTTAGAGTTAGGGTTAGGGTTAGAATAAGTTTTTGGTTAGTGTTAGGTTTAGGGTTAGTGTTAGGGTTAGAGTTAGGGTTAGTGTTAGGTTTAGGGTTAATGTTAGGGTTAGGGTTAGGGTTAGGGTTACGGTTAGGGGTTAGAGTTAGGTGTTATGGTTAGTGTTAGGATTTGGTTTAAGTTTAGGGGTTACGCTTAGGGTAAGGGTTAGGGTTAGAGTTAGGTTTATGGCTTGGGTTGGGTCACGGTTAGGGTTAGGTTTATTGTTAAGGTTTAGATTTAGGTGTTAGGGTTATGTTTAGGATTTGGTTTAGGGTTCGTGTTAGGGTTAGTGTTAGGGTTAGGTGTTAGGGTTCGTGTTAGGGTTAGGGTTGGTTTAGAGTTAGGGTTAGTATTAAGGATAAGGTTACTGTTGGGGTTATTGTTAGGGTTAGGGGTCAGATTTAGGGTTAGTTTTAGTTTTAGGGTTAGTGTTAGGGTTAGATTTAGGATTTGGATTATGGTTACGGATAGGGTTAGGGTTAGGTGTTTAGGGTTTGTTTTAGGTTTAGGGTTAGTGCTAGGGTTATGGTTAGGTTTGGGTTAGGGTAAGTAGATTTAAGTGTTAGGGTTAGTGTTAAGGTTAGTTTTAGGGTTAGGGTTAGGTGGTTGGGTTAAAGTTAGGGTTGGTTTACGGTTAGGGTTAGGGTTAGGGTTAGGGTTAGGGTTAGGGTTAGGTTTAGGGTTAGGGTTAGGGCTAGGGGTTAGGGGTTCAGGTTAGTGTTAAGTTTCGGGTTAGGTTTAGGGTTAGGGTTAGTGTTATTGTTATGTTTAGGGTTAGGTTTAGAGTTAGGGATTAGAGTTAGGTGTTAGGGTTATGGTTAGAGTTAGGGTTAGGGTTATGGTTAGAGTTAGGGTTAGGGTTAGGGTTAGTGTTATGGTTAGGGTTAGGTTTAGAGTTAGTGTTAGGCTTAGGTTTAGGATTAGGGTTAGGGTTAGGGTTAGGGTTAGGGTTAGGGTTAGGGTTAGGGTTATGGTTAGGGTTAGGTTTAGAGTTAGTGTTAGGCTTAGGGTTATGGGTTAGTTGAATGGTTAGGGTTAGTGTTAGGGTTGGGGGTTACGGTTAGGGTTAGGGTTAGTTTTAGTGATAGGTTTAGGTTTAGCGCTAGGGTTAGGGTTAGATTTATGTCTAGGATTAGGGTGGGCCCACAATTAGGATAAGGTTTAGAGTTATGTTTTAGTGTCATGTTTTTGGTTTAGGGTTAGGGGTTAGTGTTAGCGGCTAGGGTTTTTTGTTAGTTTTTGGATTAGGGTTAATGTTATTGTTGGGTTTAGTGTTTGGGGCAAGATTTAGTGTTAGGATAAAGTTTCAGGTTTGGCTTACTTTTGGGTTAGAGATTAAGGTTAGATTTTGGTTTAGGATTAGAATTATTTGTAGAATAAGGGGTGGGACTAGGGTAAGTGTTAAGGTTAAGAGTTATGTTTAGGGATAGGATTTGGACTAGTTTTAGGGAAAGGGTTATGTTTATGGGCTTAGGGTTAGTGTTAGGGTTGGGGGTTACGGTTAGGGTTGAGGTTAGTGATAGGTTTAGGTTTAGCGCTAAGGTTAGGGTTAGATTTATGTTTAGGATTAGGGTGGGCCCACAATTAGAATAAGGGTTAGAGTTATGGTTAAGTGTTATGTTTATGGTTTATGGTTATGGGTTAGGGGTTTTTGTTAGTTTTTGGATTAGGATTAGTGTTAGTGTTGGGTTTAGTGTTTAGAGCAAGATTTAGGGTTAGTATTAAGTTTCAGGTTAGGCTTACTTTTGGGTTAGAGATTAAGGTTAGATTTAGATTAGAATTTAGAAGAAGAAGGTTAGATTAGAATTTAGTTGTAGAATAAATGTTGGGATTAGGTTTAGTGTTAGTGTTAATGTTAAGATTTATGTTTAGGGTTAAGATTTGGACTAGGTTTAGGGATAGGGTTATGATTAGGTTCTTAGGGTTAGTGTTAGAGTTAAGGTTAGGGTTAGGATTTTGGGTAGGGTTAGGGGTTAGGGTTAGGTTTAGTGTAAGGGTTAGGGTTAGGGTTAAGTTTAGGCGTTAGTGTTAGGGTATAGGGTTAAGGTTAGGGTTAGGGTTAGTGTTAGGGTTAGGGTTAAAGGTTAGTATTAGGGTTAGTGTTAGGGTTAGGGTTAGGGTTAGGTTTAGTGTTAGTGTTAGGGTTTATGATTAGGGTTAGGGTTAGGTTTAGGGTTAGGTTAGGGTTTAGTGTTTGGAATACTGTTAGGGATAGGTTTTGGTTTAGGGGGTTAGGGTTAGTGTTTTATTTAGAGTTAGGGTTTTTCCAAAATTAAAATAAGTTTTAAGTTTATGGTTAGGATTAGTGTGCCACTAGGATTAGGGTTAGATTTATGTTTAGTTTTAGGGTGAGCCCACCATTACTATAAGGGTTAGAGTTATGGTTAAGTGTTATGTTTATCAGTTAAGGTTAGGAGTTAGGGTTAAGAGTTAGGGTTTTGTGTTAGTGTTTGGATTAGGGTTAGTGTTAGTGTTGGGATTAGTGTTTAGGACAAGGTTTAAGGTTAGGATTAATTTTCAGGTTAGGCTTAGTTTTTGGGTTAGAGATTAAAGTTAGGTTTATGTTTAGGATTAGACTTCA
Source organism: Clamator glandarius (assembly GCA_033459285.1). Classification (NCBI taxonomy): domain Eukaryota; kingdom Metazoa; phylum Chordata; class Aves; order Cuculiformes; family Cuculidae; genus Clamator; species Clamator glandarius. The sequence goes on from JAUNZM010001634.1 coordinate 596,923, forward strand.
GTTGTAGAGTAAGCTTTAGGATTAAGGTTAATGTTAGGGTTAAGATTTATGTTTAGGGTTAGGGTTTGGATTAGGGTTAGGGATATGGTTGGGTTAGGGATATGGTTAGGGTTGGGTTAGGGTTAGTGTGCCATTAGGGTTAGGGTTAGGCCATTAGGCTTAGGATCATTTGGGTTGGAGTTAGGGTTAAGGTTAGGGTTAGGGTTAGATTTAAATTTAGCTTTAGGGTGGGCCCACCATTAGAATAAGGGTTAGAGTTATGGTTAAGGGTTATGTTTATGGGTTAGGTTTATGGTTTAGTGTTGGGGGTTAGAGTTTTTAGTTAGTGTTTGGATTCGGGTTAGTGTTAGTGTTAGGGTTAGTGTTTAGGGCAAGGTTTAGTGTTAGGATTAAATTCAAGGTTAGACTTATTTTGTGGGTTGGAGGTTAAGGTTAGGATTAGACTTTAGTTGTAGAATAAGGTTTAGGATTACCGTTATTGTTAGAGTGAGATTTAGGAGTTATGTTTAGGGTTAGTTTTTGGTTTAATGTTAGAGATATTTTTAGGGTTAGGGGGTTAAGGTTAGTGTTATTGTTAGGGTCATTTTGATTAGGGTTAGGGTTAGGGTCAGGGTTAGGATTAGGATAAGGTTTAGGGGTTGGTGATACGGGTTAGGTTTAGGGGTAGGGTTAGGATTAGGGTTAGGGTTAGCTTAGGTTTAGGTTAGGGTTAGGGTTAAGGTTAGTGTTAGGGTTAGGTTTAGGATTAGGGTTAGTGTTAGGTTTAGGGTTAGTGTTTTGGTTATATATTAGGTTTAGGGTTAGGATTACGGTTAGGGTTAGAGTTAGGATTAGGATTAGGTATCAGGATTATGTTTAGGTTTAGCATTAAGGTTAGTATTATGGTTAGGGTTAGGGTTAGTCTTACGTTTAGTGTTAGATTTAGGGGTAGGGTTAGGTTTGGGTTAGCGTTAGGGTTGGGGTTAAGTGTTAGATTTAGGTGTTAGGTTTATAGTTAGGTTTTAGGGTTAGGTTTATGTTTAGGGTTAGTGTTCGGGTTAGGGATAGGGTTAGGGTTACGGTTAGGGTTAGGGTTAGGGTTAGGTTTGGGTTATTGTTAGGTTTAGGTTTAGGGTTAAGTGTTAGAGTTAGGTGTTAGGGTTAGGGTTATGTTTAGGGTTAGGTTTCGGGTTAAGGTTAGGGTGGTGTTATGGTTTAGGTTTAGTGTTAGTGTTAGGGTTAGTGTTAGGTGTTAGTATTAGGGTTAGGTTTAGGGTTAGGCGTTAAGGTTAGCGTTAGGTTTAGGGTTAGGTTTAGGGCTAGATTTTGGTTTCGGATTAGGGTTAGGGTTAGAATTAGAGTTGGGTTAGGGTTAGGGGATTAGGATTAGTGTCAGGTTTAGTGTTAGGGTTGGTCCAAAATTAAAATAAGTGTTAGTTTTTGGTTTAAGGTTAGTGTTCCATTAGGGTTAGGGTTAGGGTTAGGGTTAGGGTTAGGGTTAGGGTTAAGCCACTAGGCTTAGGGACACATGGGTCAGGGTTAGGGTTAAGGTTATCGTTAGTGTTAGGATTAGAATTTTTTTTAGTTTTAGGGTGGGCCACACATTTGATTAATAGTGTTACGGTTAAGCGTTAAGTTTATTGGTTAGGGTTTAGGTTTAGGGTTAGGTGTTAGGGGTATTGTTAGGTTTAGGGTTAAGGTTAGGTTTGTTGTTAGGGTTAGGGTTATGGTTAGTTTTCGGTTAGGGTTAGGGTTAAGTGTTAGAATTAGGGGTTAGGGTTATGGTTACGGTTAAGATTAAGTTTAGGGTTTGGTTTAGGGTTAGTGTTAGGGTTAGTGTTCGGTTTAGTGTTAGGGTGAGGTGTTCGAGTTAGGATTAGGATTAATGGTTAGAATTTGGCGTTAGGTTTTAGGTTAGGGTTCGGGTTATGGTTAAGGGTTAGATTTAGTTGTTAGGCTTAGGATTAGGTTTAGGGTTAGGTTCATGTTAGGGTTAGGGTGGTGTTATGGTTTAGGGTTAGTGTTAGTTAAGACTTATGTTAGGGTTAGGCTTACGGTAAAAGTTAGGGATAGGGTTACGGTTAGGGTTAGGATTATGGTTATGGTTGGGGTTAGGGTTAAGTTTAGGTTAAGGGTTAGGGTTAAGTTTAGGGGTTAGTGTTAGTGGTTAAGAGTAGTGTTAGGGTTAGCGTTAGGGTTAGGGGTTAGGGGTAGGTTTAGAGTTAGGGTTAGGGTTCAGGGTTAGGGTTAGGATTAGGGTTGGTTTAGGGTTAGGTTTAGTATTAGGGTTCAGGTTAGGGTTAGGGTTAATTTAATGTTAGTTTTAGTTTTAGGGTTAGGGTTAGGATTACGGTTAGATTTCGGTTTTGGATAAGGGTAAGGAATAGGGTTAGGGTTAGGGTGTTTGGGGAAATGTTAGGGCTAGAGTTAGGGTTAGTGTTATGTTTTGCATTGGGGTAGGTTTAGTGTGCCATTAGCGTTAGGGTTAGGTTTAGGGTTAGGCGATTAGGCTTAGGGTCATTTGGGTTAGGGTTAGGGTTAGGGTTACGGTTAGGTTTAGGGTTAGGATTGGGTTAGGATCAGTGTTAGGGTTAGGGTTAGAGTTAGAATTAGTGTTAGGGGTTATGGTTAGGGTTAGGTATAGTGTTAATTTTAGGGTGGGGGTTAGGGTTAGTGTTAAGGTAAGGGTTATGGTTAGGGTCATTAGGGTTATGGTTAGGGTTAGGATTAGGGGTAGGGTTAGGGTTAGGTTTGGGTTTAGGTTAAAGGGGAAGGGTTACGGTTAGGATTAGGGTTATGGTTTCTTTAGGATTAGGTTTAAGGTTTAGAGTTAGGTTTTAGGGTTAGGGTTATGTTTAGGGTTAGGGTTAGTGTTAGGTTTTGGTTAGTGTTAAGTTTATGTGTTAGTGTTAGGGTTTGGGTTAGGGTTGGGTTAGGGATAAGGTTAGGGTTAGGGTTAGCGTTACGGTTAGGGTCATTAGGGTTAGGGTTAGGGTTAGGATTACGGTTAGTGTTGAATCAGAGTTATGGTTAGGATTAAGGGTTAGAGTTAGGTGTTATGGTTATGGTTAGGGTTAGGGTTAGGTTTAGGGTTCGTGT